>OY776305.1:17601734-18801734 GCA_963675345.1 Trididemnum clinides
AAGTTGTGTGAAGAGAGGGGAAGCAATCATATAACACTGCTTCTGCATACAGAAAGACCATGGCTCTCAAGGGGCGAAGTGCTAACAAGACTTGCAGAACTTCGTGAGGAAATTGCTATGTTTTTAGAAGGCAAATGCAATTTTGTGAAATACTTGCGCGACAAAGAATTTATTTTAAGGCTTACGTATTTGGCAGATATTTTTTCAAGATTAAATGAACTAAATTTTACTTACAAGAATCAGAAGATATCAGTATATTTGAAGTCCATGACAAAATTAGAGGTTTTATGAAAAAACTTGTTCTGTGAAAAAACTGTATTAACAACGGAAATTATGAATGTTTTGAAGCATTACAAACCTTTATAATGGAGACTGAAACTGAAGTTGATGATGGTATAATCAGCGATAAATCAGAGCACTTGAATAAGTTTTTAAGAAAGTTTTGAATTTTATTTTCACGAAGAAATGAACGCTATGCAACAGAAAAGATGGATTATGAACCCCTTTCAGTCTGCCATGACGACTGGGATATCAGCAAAAGCTGATGAAGAACTTATCAATTTATCTGAATACTCTTCCTTGGAAATGAATTTCAACACAAGAAAATTGGTACAGTTTTGGGTGTCTCTTCAAACCTCCTACCCACTCATTTCCACCGAGTCATTAAAAGTACTTATTGCATTTTGAGCATCTTACAAATGCGAAGCTGGATTTTCAGCAATGATTGGGATTAAAAGCAAATTTCGAAATAAACTGTAACTCTCAAATTCTTTACGCCTGAAACTATCGCAAATTGAAATCAATATCAAGTCCATTATAGAAAGTAGCAAGAAACAAGCTCATCCTTCTCACTAGCCACACTGAAAATGTAATTTGAAAAGATTAAATTTGTTTTCTTCATCAATGCTTCATTAGCATTAGTTTATTTAATTTGTGTTTCATGTTCTTTTATGAATAGGCTCATCCTTCCCAAAGACCTACTGAATATGTAATGTTTTAAAAAATTTTTTTTTCAATAATGTTTTTACCTAATAAAGTTAAGTGAGTCGCCATAAGCTGTGGTCATAAATAGTGGGTCGCAACTTTAAAAAGTTTGGGAACCACTGGACTAGTGTGTTATATAGCTCGACCAGAGAGGCAACGTAACTAGCGCCAGATACCACTTAACAATCACACACGGAGATTCCCCACACAGTTCTTCGGCAGAGTTTGCGCGATTACAGGGTGTCCCAGAAGTCGCGCAACATAATGTAAGGGTGTCCCAGAAGTCTAAAAATCAGACTTTTCCAGGAAGATAGATTAGGTGAAGAGGTCCCGTGGAGTGGCCACCTCGGTCACCAGATTCATCGCCTCTTGACTTTTTCCTTTGGGGACATCTTAAATCTGTTGTTTACCAGAATCGCACACGTACTCTTGATTATTTGAAAGATGAGATAACCACTGAATGTCAAAGAATCAGCACTGAAACCCTCAACAGAGTAAAAAAAAGTTTTATAAAGAGAATTAATGCATTCGCCAATGCAGAGGGTGAACAAATTGAGCATTTGTTATGATCAGGATCAATAAAATTGTTATTCATATGTATTTTTTCATAAAAACCTAATAAATTTGCATGTTGCGCGACTTCTGGCATAGTATATATTTTTTTTTCTTAGTTTTTACAAAGAGTCACGATCCTAACAACGTTTGTATGGCAAAATAGGCGGGACCATCCCTCAAATACGGGTCATAAAGACGCATTATCATCACCAGGTCTCATGCCAAGCGTAAGATACTTTGCGTGGCTCCTGACGAGCCCAATATCCTACATAGGACTGCATACGAAACAAACCCAAACAATCCAACACAAGACTCACGTGCCGTTTATTTCAGAATGGTTCTTTTTGACGTTGCTGCCAACCGTGCAAGTATAAACTGAAACTGATATCCTCACATGAAATTGATCACACAAAAGGTAATCAGGCATAGAAAAACCTTCCAAAAATTATACACTACATGTGGTGTTTTAAGGCATACATATCAGTTTGTGATTACGTGACAGCAAGTCTCGGCGCGCGCGGAAGAGCAGCTTGAAAGACCTGGGTTGGAATCTCACAGGAACAAGACACTACGCAACACATCTCCGAGCAAAAATTAGTTTTTTACAAACGGTCGCGATCCGAACAACGTCAGTATAGCGAAATAGGTGTGACCATCCTCGGACACAGATTTCGGCCTTTTGGCCTCACCACCAAGGACTCGTCCCACGCAACGCAGCACGTCATAAACCAATAAAAGATAATGAGCTGTTGTAATTTAATTATTGAACTATAAAACGTTAGCTTTCCATTACTTTGTATGATGAATTATATCCAGGTCTAACAGTGGCGGTTCTAGCTAGATCTAAGTACAATAGAAAGATTGCATATGACGTCACATATTTGACGCGAAAAAAAGTGGCTGATCAAAAGCTGTATTTTATGCTGGAAAGGTAATGAACGAACATCAATTTTAGAGGTTATTTTGAAAACTATCAAGAAATTAATTAAAAATTGGAATGAATCATTGCTAGTTAGTTACTCGGAAACAAATAAATTTAATAAAAAGTGATTTGGTTGAGATTAGATCTTTCAGTTGGCTAGTCTAAACTAAGTATGGTGCGACAATTGGCCGAAAAATCGGTCGTAAGGGAAGTATTATCTAAATATCGTTTATTCCTCAGTTGAAAATAATTCTATGCCAATTAGATACCCGTAGATACATCAGCAAAATCAACCATTATCAGATCATTACTACCGGTAGCGTAAGTCTTTGATTATCCTTGGTCTACTTGGTCCAGCAACCAAGGCAATAGCCAAAACAATTGTTCAAGGAAAAGTGAAGTTTACAAAATTACATCTGACAGATTAATTAATGTGACCGGTCTGCAAGCATTATCGACAAAAATTTCAGAGGACTGGTCATTATATCAATCAATCTCTACTCCAACACATGGCAAACGGTACAGAAGTCTGCCCTGTTATCTGAGCTACAATATAATTTAGGTGTACAACTTTTCAGTATGCTCATGCAACTAAATATGCTGTATAAGTTGCAAATTGCAATTAACTTAAACAGTATTTCGAAATACGTTGATTAATCGAATATGAAACCCTATCAGAAGCTGACTACAAATAAGCTTGCATGTTTAGGCCATAAAACTAGGTTAACTAGTAGCAATAACAAATAAACCCTAACATTTCCTACGGTACTTTGAATGCAGATTCATTCCATAACATCAGTAAAACAACATATTTACCGTTCTTTAGACAGCTGTCTATTTTATCCATTTAATTTGCAAAAAAAGTGAGATCACTCTTATTCAATTCAATGCAAAAACACTGAAACTGTTCAGCCACTTTTTTGGAAGCGCATTTTGATGACGTTTGATCAAATGCGTAAAACCTTTCTATTAATATAAAGGCCAACCTCAATTTGTTTACCATATTTATTCGATTATAAGACGATTCGCTCATAAGACCAGTCCCATCTTTACCTGGGAGATTTTCTATTTACTACTTTCTGTCTCTATAGACCTCGCTTATAACACGGGTTCGCCAATTTGAGCTTGAAATCTCGAGGAAAAATCCCCGCCTTATAAGCGAGTAAACGCGGCAACTCTACATTCATTTTCAGAAATTCTGGTACTATAATTTTAACGTTAAAAAGGAAGATATCGTTGTAGGATTAAAATATAGATGATTGCCAAAAAAAGTTTAATCCTTTTTCAAACTGTGGGTGTCCGCTCTTAATTTTGCGTTACTTACAAATTAGACATTTACAAAGCATTACAAACTCACCAGTTAAACTAATGCATTTGCTTAAACCAGAATAGCTTACTGGACTACAACGTACAGCAGCAAAACCAGAAAGCTGGTTTCATTACTACTATTCGTGATTCTACAGTCATATGCGGAAGTTGCTATTTATTCATTTCAAAAAAAATCGTGACCTTCTAATCAAATGTTTGTGAAGAGTAGGGTTGCCATACGTCAGGTTTTTCCCCGACGTGTCCGGGTTTTAAGTGTGCGCCACGGAGAAATGCTTGAATGCCAGGGATTTTAGTGTTCAGTCACCTTCAGTGGGCCGTTGGTGGCCGGCAAAATGCGGCACTTGCATTCAACTCCAGGTTATCGCAAGAAGCACAATTGGTGACAGCGGGACTTGTGGAGATATTTTTTTGAAGAACATTTCTATTTGGGGTAAACACAAAGCTTGCAAGTAAAAGATATCAATTTTAAAATGGGTCTGGGATTTTGCCTCATCAGATATCGTAACCCCATGCCAGAGGTCGGCAACCAGTTGCCACTCTCATTATTCTGTTCCGGGTTCAGCACTTTAGATACAAGGCAATTATACTGTACAGTAAAAAAGACTTGACTCGACAATAATCATCCGTTTTAAGTGAAACTTACGTTCAAAACATATGCGTTCGTTACTTATGCTGTATAGCTCAGTGGTAAAGCATAACATGTTTAAGTGAAATGCTAAGATAAATCATGTTTTTGAAGACGTCGTCTACTAAAGTTATTTTCCTCATAAAAATTCAATTGTGGCTGCAGCCTAGAATGATTTGTTACTAGATAACAGCGCTGCCAAATTTTCTTCAAGTTTCCCGCGGAAATGGTATCTAAAACCTAGCTCAAAATAGCCCAACGCTTACCTGTTGAAAAATAGCCGAAAATTTGCAAAGTTAGTCCAAACAAGGCCGTTGGCAGAACAGTCCAGGCCCGGCATCAGCACGGTATTTGGTTTCCCATCGATGGCCATAGACAAGTCAGCCTGTGCTTTAGTATGATTTCCAAAAGACAGGCCAACGCTGCTGTTGCCGAGATCGTTTTGATAATTTTTCCTTCGGTGAGACGGTGATCTCCAAAAAAAAGGGTCATTACCTACCAGGCGGTGTCAAATCATCCTAGTTTTTGGAAAATATAGCGATGTAATGCCAGTTGAGCCTGTTTTCGAGTTGTTTTTCTTACAAAAATATGCCGGCGACGGTAACAATCTCCATATCACACACAGTTGTCTTGAACTTTTACACTTATTGTTTTTCCAAAAATAACCCAAAAACCGCAATCTTCGACTGCTGAATTTTTCCCACAACGCTTCATCAAATCTAGCCCAACTCTGCGGGAAAACCGCGGAACTGGCAACACTGCTCGATAGCATAGGTTTGGTAGAGAAGGAACTTTAACTAACGAATTTGTGTCGTTGATACGACAACTAATAATATACCATTAATCACTTTTAAAGTAAACAAACTTATTTTTCAGCGTTACATCTATATCATTGTTCATCATCATGACGTAGAAGGAAATATTACATTTATATCATCATACATCATTATTACGCAGGCGAAACGCAACGCCAGTAACCTATGAATAGGCTTTATGTAAATATGTTTTTTTAAGTAAATGGTGATAATTTTTTCATACCTATATAAACCATATGGCTACGTTTTTCTTTTGAGGATTCTCCCTGATCCAGTGAATTTACACGATTTTGATTAACTATTGTGTTAGGAGTTTCAATATACGTAGGAGTTTCAATATCTTTTTATCACTTCCTGCCCGATTCCTCTTCGCAGTTGGACCTGGAGGAACGCGTTTCCTCGAGATATCAAAGCTTGCTCAAATAATAAAATATAAAAGTCAAATAAGTGTCATTATTAAATGCTTATATGCAAGTACGTAATTGCTGTACGACCTTCCTGCCTTACAAACGTTGATTGACTGCTAATACCAAACGATTTTGCTTTGTTCTGTCGCATGTAGGTGAACAGCGACGAGGGCTAAGCAGAGCCGGATTAAGCTGGTGCGAGGCCCGTAGCCAAATTTCTGTGGGGTCCTAATTTTTGCAGATCTGGCGGACAATTACACATAATTTCTGTTAAATGACACAAAAAATTGCATCCTAATTTATCCGGAGAAAATACATCATGTTGTAAAATTTAATACCCGTCCAAACATATATTTGTCCTGAGGACAATTTCATTTATTGGCCTAAACACTACGCAGAAACTTTCCACAATCAAAATTGTCACCTGTTTCGACCTATCAGGTCTCTTCAATGTCACTGTCTGCAGTTTGCTAAGTGCATCGCTGGCCTCTTGCATTACTAAAATTGTCACCATTTTACAATAAAGTCTAAATGACTGTTTTTGCTCTCATTGGTTTATCCCAAGGATATTATCTGACTTCAGCTTAATTTTTACACAAAACTTCTTCTGGATTTCTAGTGAGCAAATTTGCGAATTATTCGTTTAATATCAATTTCATTCATTAGCTGGTTTTCGATGCTGATTAGAGAAAGATAGTTTAACCGTTGTTTGCCCTTGGAGGTCCGGAGTTCATTTTTAATTCTCTTAGGTTTTGGAAATAGCGCTCGATACTGCAATTCGTAACGGTCATGGACAAATATATTCGCAACGGTATGTCCAAGTTGCGAAAGCAAACATCCAAAGAATTTTCTGAAAGCAATTCAACTGGAACATCAGTCTTATGAATATTTGAAGAAAGACGGGATTTTAGAAGCTCAGTAAACTGCAATAATTCTTCAGAAAGGCTCAGTTCTAAGTCTTTTGGATACACCTTGACAAGGTTTAAGGAGTTTTTTACGATTTCATCACGGGTGGATAGTTGCAACCGATGTAGAAACCCAAAAATAGTTTTCAGCTTTTCATGAGCAGCTGGACGTTTTGATAAAGCGACTAGCAAGCTATCAATTATGGCAAAAATACTGTTCTTTTGAACCTATGAGAAGGTGTTCGAATGAGAGCCGAAGGACCAGCACCAGAAGATGTGTCGCACTATCACCATCATGTATGCGATTTCTCGTGCGCTTCCTTCGCCGTTGTTGTTCATACTCTTCAGTTTCAGTTGAGTCAATTGACTTTTTTTCAATATCTGAGTAGTAGAACGAAGAAACTGAATATAGCCGTGGGTTAATTCGTAATGTGCACAAGCAGAGTTCAGATCTTGCCCAGATTGCAAGCAAGCACTGATCAGTTAAAAACGCTGCAATATTTGATTCCAGAAAATAATCGTAATTCCAGTCTCTAACTTCGTCATTGTTGAAAGTAGCCTAATCTACGAGCCTGTTGACGACACTCCACCTTTTGCTGATTGTTTTGGACAATGTTATCTAGTACTTGCATTAAAGAAGAATAACCGGAAAAAATGCTTTAGTGAAATCTGCGCGGGCCGACCACGTGGTATCTGACATATGTTTTAATGTGAGGGTTTGGTCGCCATTGGATAGAGAAGCCGCAAGCAGACTCCAGCGATTGGTAGATGCAGAAAAAAAAGTGTAGATATTTTCGACCAAAGCAAAAAAAATGTTTGCTTCTTCGCAACATTCAGCAGCACAGTGTCTCACCAAATTCTATGATGAGCAAAAAAGAGAAAGTATTCCGCAAACTCGTTCAATTGCTTAATTCGTGCTTGCAAGCCATTGTATCTGCCGCTCATATTGCTGGCATTATCATAGCTTTGACCTGGGAAGTTTCCAATGTCTATTCCGTTTTCATTTAAAAACGTTAACAATTTATCCTGTAGATGTTCAGCATTATGACCACCCATATCCAGAAATTTAATAAATGTTTCTACTGGTCCAGTTGGTAAAACATAACGCACAATTAAAGTAAACTGATCAACGTTTGATATGTTAGAATCTAGAGAAATCGTAGAATACTTGCTACTCCTCAATTAGCAGATAATGCTGCCGTGCACGCTAGATTCGATAAAGCTAATGAACTCTTTAGAAATGGTTTTGGGAAGATATGATGTGTGCCCCTTTCACTTGTTAGCATGTGAATGATACGTTCCGTCCTAAATGGGTCAAGCTTTGCCAAAATTCCAACAAGCTTAGGTAATTACCGTTGTTATGAGACCCAATTTGTTCATCGCTACCATAAAATGCAAGGCCTCGTTCAGCTAAAAACTTGACAACCTCTATTATTTGCTCTAAAAAAGCACCCCAATACTTTTGTTCTTCTTCTATTTGGCTCACTAGCTAGAAATCCACGCAACCACCGCTTTTTTTTGCTCATCAGAAGCTCTATGAAATGTTGCTGATGAGAGTTACTTTCTTCATGCCTACGCAGCAAATTGTTAGCGTTTTTCAAGTCATTAAAACCTTTGAAAAACTTATTTTGTGATTCCGAAGCCGAGCAAGCCATTACTTTGCAGGGAAAACAAAAAAGCCTACCTTTGCTTTCAAAATAGCATAACCAATTTCTTGCATATGGCTTTTTTGTGAGTCGACGAATAGTTTGGAAGTAAGAATCGCGGTGGGTTCTAGGAGTCGTTTCGCCTTCGTAAAATCGTGTTGATTTAGAAAAATTGCTGTTAGAATGTTAGCAATCCTTACTTATCGTTTGAATCCTGTACTCACGGTCAGTCTCGCTTAATCTTTTCGGCCTCATACCAAGGTCATTCAAAAAAATGAAAATAGTAGTACTGGCATCTCCTTCCTCAACAGTTCCCTTCTCTTGCTGCACAGTTTCTACATCAGCTTCAGTAGTTGCTGTGTATTTTTCGCTTTCTGACCTACCGGTATCTCCACTATCTCGTTGCCTAGTAAAGTATTCCATTATTTTTCGAGTTTTTGAAATCGCTAGTTGAGTCTTTTTCAGTCTGTTTTCTTTTGCTTTACGTGTGCTCCATCCAGAGGGATAAGGGCGACTTATGTCTCTAACTCTACTGATGCTACCACTCATTTTTAGCAGAAAACTAAGCAATGGTCTAAAGTACAAGTAAACTTTGAATAAAGCTAGAAAAATCTTTCAATATTTAAGACAGACAGCGTCAGTGTGATGTTATAATTTCACTGAAGACAAGTAGTTGGCTTAAATTAGTTTATAAAGTGCATGTGCTGTAAATACAACTAGTTTTTCTTTATTCTGAATTATGATTTTAAAAAGCGCGAGGCCCGTAGCAAATGCTACATCAGCTACAGGTTGATCCGGCGCTGGGGTTAAGGGAGATGAAAGCTCCCTTAGAGCTATAAATGTACCTAAGCATTTTGGGTCCGACATAAAACTTTTTTAGGTTATACTGCAAAAACTAAAGGTGTGACTGCAAACAACAGCATTTTTTCATTTTAATTTTCTTTGAGATCTTTTATTTCGTTGACTTTCTCTCAATTTGTTATCTCCAAGAGAAATTACTGATTTTTTCCACATCAAGTGGTAAGTTTCGTAATCACATATATTTTAAGCGATGATGCAAAACTTATAGCTTTAAGTAGATGATAACATCATCTATTATTTCGATCAAACTATCTGGTTTTGGATTTCAAAAATTTCTGGAAAAATTTGGCGTCCCAAGTGTTTTTTTTCTTGCTTTTGTTTACTTGCGTTGGCCCACAAAAAGGGTGAAGACAAAGCACATGATAGTTGTCGTTAACCTACTCTCACAAAATTTTAATCGTAAGCGTGGTTACATAGAATACAGTAGTTCTAGTAGTACATAGTATGCAGACACTATAGCAGTTTTGATCCAACAAATCGCCAGGTCTATTATTGCTGGTAAAAACTGCCAACCCTTGTGGTTGGAAGCTTTTTGAGGAACAAACGTACTCTCCTATCCAGTATCCTTTATGCTGGCCTTTAAAAACATCTTGAGATTGCATTGAGTGGCATGGGCTCTACGTGGTACTACTTTCAATACCAGCTCAAACTATCATTTCAATACTCTTTTCTATCTATGCCTATGAGAGGAGGAGATTGTCCCCGTATTTATACTGTTTAGAATACCGATCACGACGAAAACGAAACGTGCATTTTTTTTAGGCGAAGGTCTTATTTTTAAGAATGCCCTTGTCTACAATTCAGGCAATCCCAAGTCCATTGAACCCC
This sequence comes from Trididemnum clinides, assembly GCA_963675345.1. Taxonomy (NCBI): domain Eukaryota; kingdom Metazoa; phylum Chordata; class Ascidiacea; order Aplousobranchia; family Didemnidae; genus Trididemnum; species Trididemnum clinides. The sequence continues at coordinate 17,611,612 of OY776305.1, forward strand.
GGTCCCTGCCATAAAACATTAGTTACTTTTTAAGGCCGACAGCATTTTAAGTTAACGAAAGTACTTTCTATTCAGTTCCTGATGAGCTGAGGTTTTCAAGTCCATACTAAAGCCTGAATTCAAGTTGTTCTATTTATAACCAACTAACATTAATCCTGTGACCTAAGAAAAATTATATCATTCAATTCGTGATTTCTATTCTCTAACTAAATTTGTTAACACAGAAGTTACTTCTGTTCAACCTGCTTTCACGTTTTTGCCAACAAACTTTTACTTTCTCGAAGAAATGCAACTCTTGAAGATATATGCTTTCCAGCTGTTTCGCTGACAAGCTTTCTGAACAACTAACTAATGCTAAAATCCGATTTCCGGTACGTGAAGTATCTAATTAAAGAGTAAAATATTTATATTCTATGCTGTTCACAGATAACGCTTTTACTTTGACAATCAATGTAAACCATCTGGCTACTACTGCATAGCGGTAGGTAATGCCTGCAGGCTATACGAAAACCTATGAATAATTTAAGCATGATTTGAACGAAAAAGGTAGAAAAAATTTTTACACTCTGGTATAAACGCTTGTGCAGGGTACGCAAAGTAGGAATAAAGTTCTAATTACGATCATAAAATTTATGTTTGTGCTCAGTGCAAAGAAGTCATTCTCCTCTCTCAAATTTCTTGGACTCGATCTCATAATCTTTAAGTAAAATAATACAAATTTTGCTATTTAACATTGAGGATTTTTTCTTAAACTTTCCCCGAGAATAAAAACAATTAGCTGAGCGAGCACTTGATTTAAGTTGTTGAGCATCTGAACATTGAGCAGGAGGCGGTGGGTTAAATTCTACCGGATCTGCTTTTAGCTTTGGCGGTGCTCCATGGAAAGTATAAAATGCAGAGCTGTTTCATGAAACTTAGGCTTCAACAATATACTTGAAAAACATCTTCCCCTATTTTGAATTATTTCTCTAACACGCCCAATTTTTGCAAAATTCTGAGCGGCCTCTAAAATAAGTCATTTTTCTCATTCAGTGGTGTAATCCAAAGTTGCAAGAAAAGAATCTATCCAGAAAAAAAGTTGATGGAAATTTCCACAATAGCCTACAAGGCGAAGATCTTATTTTATTTTTATTTTGTCTAATTTTTTTTGTTGGAACTCTTAAAGTTCAAAGCGGAAATTCATACCAAAAACTCTATAACGTCAAATAATGTCTAATAATGTCTTTACAACCAGCTTGATGCTCCTGACTCCACCGATGACTATCGAAAATTTGCAATTAACGCGCTGGGATGAATTGCCAAAGCAGGTATCCTTTTTACTAATATAAAAAGAGGCACGGATGCAACCAGGGAGCTAAGGGGTCTCCAGCCCCCTTAGGTATATTGATTCAATAAAATCAAGAATTGAGTGGTTGTTGCATACGTGCTGAAACGCTAAGCCCGGTTGCAGGCCCGTAAAATAAAGAGGGCTGGCTGACTTTTCCACAATGGGTCGCCAACGATTGACTGGCCTTGCTTCAACATCAATTTATTGGTAACGCCTCATTGACAGAGACTGCATTTTAAATGAATTTGCATGAAAGGCAAATTTACGCTCCGTCTTTATTCTCTGAACGTCGTTGGAAGATACAACACTAACCATTTTATATAGGCATATATTTTGACATTTGTAATAAAGTATTGTGATTACTCTAATGGCCTATAAACAATAATTAAAATAAGCATAGTTGGCCAAAGTAAAGGCAAACAAGAAACAGTTAATTAGCTTTCTTATGCATGCAATTTCGTTTCACTTTTTGTTACTTAGTCCTCAATTTTCATACATGTTTCATGTGCGAGATATTCTTTTACAGATCTGCGGAGCCACTTACACACGCTATGTTTTAGGAAAAAGCGACTTAAAGTGAAAGGGCTAGTTATTAATCATTGCGGTTCTACTGGAGAGCTTACATTGTTTTCCCAGGCCCTTCACTGGTCTTTAGTTGTATCAAACAGCAATTGCTTAGCTTAGCGGTTCCGAAACTGTGCACCGCATAAATTTAGGGGTTACTAACTTTCATTACACAATCAGGGCCGCCGAGAGCCAACGAGGGCCCCAGGGCAGGACACCACTGCGGGCCTCTTGCCAAATACAGTCAACTTTGGGCATAGTCATACAAAAAGGTAATACAAAAAGTTTTAAACAAAATTCATTTTACTTTGCCGCCGTTAATGCACTATCTCTGATAAAACTACACAAGTCCTCAATAACAATGTAGTTTTGTGGAACAACGACATGGAGAGAAAACTACAACAAAACTTTTCGGACTTTTCTGCTTGCAAACAGTTCAATTATATTGTTGTGATCAATCGTTCTTGCAAGTCGACCTTCCACTGCCAGCATTCCAAGACTGGTTAGGCGTTCTTGACACATTGTCGATCTCAGAACATTTTTAACTCGGGCCAATGTGCTGAAAGATCTTTCTGCTTGAGCAACGGTAACTGGAAGTGTGCAGAAGATACGTAGCATAATGACAACGTTTGGAAACAGTGTATTGATTTTCAAAGTGTGTAAACGGTTTAGCAGGTCAAATGGCGACAGAGTTTTCTGACCGAGGTTTGCAACGTGTATTGTTTTCAGATGCTCCAGCTCATTCAAAAGATCGGTGTTAATATCATCAGCATATTTATCTGCCAGATTCTTGGCTGCGATGAGAACGTTTTCGGTATTCATATCACGATATTTCCAAAGAACTCCGAACAATTTGTTCAAATTCTTTGCCGCTTCGTATCGTGTTGTTAAATTCGCAAAGACGCAGTCGATCACAACGTAGAAAACTGAAAGCTTGAATTGTTCGTGTGGATCCTGCTGTTCATCATTGTCGTCGAGAACTGTTCTGTCTGGAAATAGTCGTCTTCGTTTGCGTTTTGTCTTTGCCAAACACGGGGACTGTTCAATTCCGCAGCTCTGAGCGACAAGTTTGCTCTCAGACAATATCTCATCCCACTTGGATCGAAGCAGTTTGTGGAAGTTTGCTGAACAGACGGCAAGGAAAGCAGCATAGCGACTGCTTGATCTTGCTCCACACTAACCAATCTCGAGGTGTAGTTTCGCCATTTTGAAGTTTGGCACGAAGCATTGAAAGTGGGAATGAGTGACCAGAATGATCGCATGGAAATTGATGTGGATGTTTGTCTGGGCCTCTACGCACAGCCACTTCTGCTTGCTCAGTTGTGAGAAAGTCTGCTAAATGACCGATGTCGTTATCTTCGACAGCGATACTATCGGTAATGGTAGGTGACTCCCGAATGATATCAACTGCGAGCGGCAAGTCCAGTACAGCTGTAGCCCCAGTATCAGACTCAGTAGGTGCGGTAAAGGTAGAATCATCAATCGCAGAGTTGTCACAGTCAGATGTATTTTGAAGAGAATTCTGGTCTTCGGTCGGTTTTTAGTCAGCAGTACAAGACAGGCCATTGGGAGGCTGTGATGTGAAACCAAGGCTGAGTAGTGATCTTTGCTGAGCGAGTGTCTTAGATTCTTTTTCAGCTCTTTCTTTGCGCTTTAAAGCGCCGCATTTATGACGATACATGGCGAAAATTTTGCAGTTTGTAAAGGAATGCAATAGTTGCTATTTAGTCCATAGTCCGCTTATCTACGACAACTTATTCGTTATGCCACTGTCAAGAGAAAAAGAAAAATAAAGTATCCGGTTGCACTTGCCACGTTAAATGTTGTTGCAACTGCTGTGCGTTGCTTCCGGCTCCCGTGTGGCTTGTGCTGTTGTCTATTCCTGCTTCCAGGTATGGTCACAGCTTTCTAATTGCCTTGCCGATTCCCGAGATCGCTATTCTGCACGTGCCCGGTAAGAAAAACACTCAGTCACAGTCCCGAAGCTCAATCGCGCGTAAAAAAGGACTCTGCATGCATACATAATATTAGATTACATCACTGACTACAGAAGCGACATTTGCTGGCGTTCTATTGCTCAGCGCAGCATCAAGTCAGGAAACGAAGAGGTCAATCGATTGAGCGAATTCTGGCTTGTGATTCGATGGAGCAACGTGCGCGGGCGCGCGCATAAGTTGCACCCGAGCTCAGAGAACCCCTTCATCTTCATTTTATGATGGCACACATCGACAGTCGACACACATCACACTCACACTCAGATTAAAAGTAATGTCTAAAAATAGTTATACGCCCATTTACATTCTGTTGGTTAATATGAGATCTAACGAGCCTCAGCAGTTGACTGAAGTTTTAAGTTTCGTTGGGATTGGCTACTATCGACTGTCATCGCATATCGACGTACACTCAATAAAATCGTGAAAAATTGACATAGTCGGGCCGACCGGGCTCTCGGGCAGTGACCCCACCTGACTCCCCCTCTCGGGGTGCCTGTACACAATGCTGATGGGTGTAAAATGCATTGTCGTAAACGTTTGATTGTAATAAAAGCATTCATTTGGTAGATATGATCAATGGCGTAAAGCAAGCAGCAATATTAACAAAAGTAATTTCGCAGTGAGGCTTCGTGTTTTCTGTGTACCGTGAAACTGTTCAGCTTGCTAGTAACGGAGAGTTTTACCAGTTTGATACGAAAGAGGAAATCAGAAATTGATGAGAACAAAGGGAACAATAGCAGAAAGAAGACCAGAAAATACGAAAGCGGTTATCTTGATTTTGGTTGTACTGTCGATAAAACAAATGTAATCGAGCATCCGCAGCATGTGCTTGTTGTGTGCCCGTGGTAACTAGGAATCACGCGAAGGCCAACAGCCATTTCGACCAAAACCAAACAGGGTCGGGGACCGCACCACCACGTTATGGCGGCTGTTGATTGTGCAACATGTGCTTCGCTGCCATGGACGTAGTTCGCTAAGAAACTTTTGCAGATACAAACTTTATGTCATGTGCATATGACTGAAAGTTACATAACACGACCTCAATCAAACATGTAAGATAAATACAAAATGTCTAAAAATTGAGAGGAGCATATTTCCTCTATGCCAAAGGGTCTATTGCGGTCATTTATAATTTAACCAAACGGTACCACTGTAAACTGTTCGAAGTTCCTAATTAGCATGCACAAACGAAGAATTTTTGGAGAAAAAGAGAATTTATAAAGCAAACTAGATGAAGTGACGCATAAGACACCCGGAAAAGAAAGAGTGATGATTGAAGGACATCCACTTGGACATGCTAGTGAAGAAAAGAAAGGCAATGAAGAAATAATAATGAGAAGATACAAAATCAAGAGGAGAAATAAAGAAGGGCAGAATATAATGAACTTCGCAAAACAAATGGAAGTTGCTATTTGAATGTCTACTTCATGAAGAAGGAAGAGCACGAAGTGTCGCTCAAGAGTGGTGGAACGTGCTTGCAGATGGATTATGTCTAGTGCAGGGATATCTAAAGCAACGAGATTGCTAACTCCGCAGCGTTCGCATGACAGCTGACAACTGAGGGAGTGCTGGTTTTGTTGCTCTTTTGCGAACTTTGAAGTGCAGCACTATGGTTGAGAGTGGATTGATGACATGGTTGATAGTGAACTGACGATAAGGTTTAGATGCGTAGGTTTCTGTAAATAATTTAATGGGAAGAACATTTTGATTTATGCTTTATGGCTGAAATTGATCCCAGTTTTAGATAGTGTGTTTGCTTCACCTATTAACTGTAAGGTAATGCTATATTGTAGTGCATGTAGCCTGTCAAGCTAGTCTATCTATCTCTTGCAAGTACAAGTACATATTGTTATTCTACTTGGTGGGTCATTAACTTATGCAATTTAAATTTTAACTAGTTTAGCTGTTAGCTCAGGGTTTGATTTTGGGGTTAGGTTGAATTAGCACAGAGGCAGGTTGGATTGTGAGTTAACTTTTTTGTAGTACGTTGACACCTTTCATATCTCCTCTACTAGTCTAAAACCAATCAAAAGGTATGTTGCATCTATAAGTTAAAAGAGAACGCATTGTCAATGAGTTCTCCAAAGAATAGGTAACGGTAACATCTAGGCCTATTGTCATATGTTTGGCATCTTTGTTATGTTTTTACTGACCATTGCTTGTTTCAGTGATTGTAAAGATACGGCAGCCTAATGATTGAATAAAAATGCAATCTCTGATTGTTTGTTTTGAGAATGCTAACGGAAATTTACAAAGAAGAACAGAAAGTGCTGCATAGCGTTTTCATGGACTTGGAAAATGAGTATGATACCGTGCCAAGTGAAGAGTTGTGATAATGTATGAGGAAAGCTGGGGTGACCGAGAAGTATTTGAATGTGATACAACAACGAAAATTAGAGGACTACGGTGAGATGTGCAATATGGTTAAAGAATGGTTTAACGCGAAGATTGAACTACATCAAGGATTGTCATTGAATCCATTTTTAGGTTGAAGAATGAAATTAGAGAAGAGTCTCTACGGATCATGATGTCTGGAAATGGCATTGTTTTATGTAAAGAGAGCAGGGAATAGATGGAGGCAAAATATGAATGCTGGAGAGATACATTAGAAAAAAGAAAAATGAAATTTAACCGAAGCAAAAACAGTACATCCGTGCATGTATAAGAGTAAAGTTTCTATGTCATTGCCATCCAGTGTTATTCTTTCGTCCACGTTTTTATCCAACAGACCCTGGCATCTATTGCATGTGAATTTTATTGTTTTTGTTATGCTTCCTCGAATTGCAAAGCATCGGTTGTGCACTCAGTTTTCATATTTTGTGCACTTTGTGGAGTTCCTTCCCACTCCTTTTTTACATACAGAGCATCGGTACTTGCAAGCATGTCCTCAAGAGTTTTTCCATTCTTGTGGAAAGCCTTGGTCTTGTTTATGTTCACTTTCAGACCTTTGTCTCTTAATGCTCTCTTCTATCGACAATATCGAGATTTCACCTCCTTCTAACCATCTCCAAGTAGTATCAAGTAAACTGCATAAAGGAGTTCCTTCACGACACTTTCACGGATATCTTTTTTCACCTCATCGATCACCGTCGCAAACAGAAGAGAACTTAGTGCCGATCGTTGATGTACTCTAAACTTTTCGTCAAACGATTCCAATCCGATGCTTTCTACTTTCACAGATGTCTTTACATTCATGTGCATTTCCTTGATTGCTTTTATTGCTTTCTCCACAACTTCATTTCTTCTCAGTGCCCACCAAATTGCTTTCTTTGGAACACGATCCAAAGCCTTTGCGAGATCTACAAACACCATATACGGTTTTAATATTTTTGATGCAAAAACACGATAGACATCTTGAAAGTCTTGTGCAGTGTAGTTAGCGGATTGACTAGCATCGCATAGGAGTGAGTCTTCCGTTAACCTTTTACTTGTGCTAGTTGTTGTGTTGGCTAGTATAGTCAAGTAGTCTGCTGTAGTAAGGTGTTGTTGGAATAGATTGGTTTTGTGTTGGAGATTGTTAGAATAGGATGGTTTTATCTTATAGGTGACTTGATTTGTATTTTCTTTTAACTTGTGGTGATTACGTACTTATTTGATTACGTGCTTATTTGATTTTGCTTTGCTTTGTGTTGACTGTAAATTAATTTGTATTTGGCTATATTTTTAATATCACAACCAGTATTTCCCATATCTGGTGTTAAACATCAACGTTAGCATTTGGTGTGGGAAATTGCATTGCTTTCACGCCAACCTTATCAAAACTCCATTGTATTGCTTTCACGCCAACCTTATCAAAACTCCATTGCTTTATCGTGTCACGTGGTTCGTGTGCATATATATGTTCGTATCGCCCGATTTAACCATTCTGCTATAATTCGGTTCTGTTTATATACTTACTGATTGTTATCACCAATAAAAAGGAACAACTCTATATTGAGTAAAGATTAACCTTGGATTACATAGGAATAAAAAATAACAAACTCACGACAAACTAATTGATTCTATTTGAATAAGATTCAGGTTCGTTGGCCTAAATTGGTGATTGGTGGATTTAACTGTTGCTGCTATTGTTGGAATACTGAATTTAGCTTGGTTGGCGTTGTACGGGACAGTCTCGTCGTTGGTTATAAGTATAATAGTTTACAAGTATGCCAAGCGTGCTTTCTTGGCTTTAAATTGAGTAGAATCAATGAAAATATACATGATATTTAAATTTTGATATTTTAACTTTTTTATGGCAAAAAAATACGTTCGAATAAAAAAAAGGCTTCCCTCACGATGCCTGTGCTCTTTCTTGTGAGAATTCTGGAGAGAGTGCCGAAACACAGGACGACAAAAAATCTCAATCTATCTCAAAAATTAGCAGACCCTTGGAAAAATTTTACGTGCTCAAGATTGTTTTAGTAACTTCATAAAAGCCCTTGTATAAACTCGTGATGTCCCTAAAATGTGGTTTGGTCACCCATTTTCCAAAAAATATTCCTCAAAGCGCTTCAGTCCACTCAAACTGAAGCTGTTCAGGCACTGATTAGCCTAGTTGTCAAAAAAGTTTCGGATACTTTTCTCATGTGCCACATTTCTAGTCAAACCTACTGCGCTATCAAAGAAGCAAGTGCGTAGACCAACGTAGCTAACTACGTAGTTATGGCAGGATTTGAGCGCGTGAACCATCGATCAAGCTATTGATGTTGTTGCGTGACCCCCTACTTGCATGCATTACATTGAGGGACTATGAAATCTCAGAAGTCCATTATTTTAAAATCATGCCTGACTAGAAGATTGTGACAATAGAAAAAAGTTTCCCAAAGTGAATGTGGCGTAATTAACACACGCCAGCCAAGAAATTTGTACACTCGCCTCGTTAATTTGGATACCATTTTTGTCCGGACAGTGTAATTTGAGTCCGAAAGGACAATAAATGAAACAAAACAACGCGCGCCTGGTCTTCTGCCAGAAATATTCAATATATGATCGCAGGCGGTAGTAAAGAAAGGCTAGACTTCAAGGGCTTTAATTCACATAATGATATCATGAACCAAAAGAACATGTTTTCTCAATTCTGTAAATACATTGAAAATATTGTTAAGGACGGTTATTTCATTTTATTTGCATTATATACAGTTCATTATACATGGTGTCTCAAAAGTAAGTAAACACTTTAAAATTTGAATAACAATCTAATGGCTTATTCAAATTTGTCAAAAGTTTACAAAAATATTCTATAAACTACTAGAAACAGATTACCGTCCTAATATCTCGTTGAATTTATTTATTGACAGAATGTTAGACCTCAACGTGAGAACCACCAATTTCGAGACATTTCAGCCACCTTTTGACGCATTCTTGCCCGACACTTTGCAATAAATCTTGTGTAACTAGTCCACATGATGCTCTAATTTTTTGTTCCAACTCTTCAAGGTTTTGAGGCAGTGTGGAGTAAACTTTACTATTAAGGAAACCCAAAAGAAAAAAGTCGCATGGGGTTAAGTCAGATGAACGAACCGCCCATTCCAGAGGACCTCTGCGCCCGATCCACCTATCGGGAAAAAACTGATTTAAGTAATCTCTAACTTTCCTTGCGTAATGTACAGGAGCTCCATCTTGCTGAAAGTAACAGTTTTCAACCGAAGCATTTTTTCTCAACTCTTGGAGCATTTCCAGATAGTTTTCTCCTGTGACAGTTGTGGTTCTTCTGGCATCATCACGAAAAAAATAAGGACTTATGATGCTTTTAGCGGAAATTGCACACCACGCAACAAGCTTCGGTGAATCACGCTCTTTTTCTTCGATTACCTTAGAATTTTCTGTTCCCTATATTTGAGTGTTGTGCCGGTGTACTCTTCCAGACAGATGAAAAATAGTTTCATCACTGCACCAAATGTTGTCAAGGATGGATGGATCGCTGTTAAAGAGGCGCTGAGTTTGCCTAACTGATTCACATGCTTTTTGCCAAACAGCAATTTTGCACCTCATTTTTTGGGTTAATCTCCTTGTCATTCTGTGGGTTCATGAAAAATGCAAACAATACCTAAATTTTACTACTTATCCACACTATGTTCTCTGAAGAAATAAATGCCCTATGATCAGTACCTGAAAGCAAATCAAAATTGAAAGTGCATACTTACTTTTAAGACACCCTGTATACATTTGTGGTGTCAGGACTTTTTTGTTGAGCAGAACAGTTTCTGCACCGTTTAGTTCTAAAAAACGAAAGTTGGGTGTGTGTAGGGAATGTTTGGTGCTCAAACGCACTAATGAATATGTAAAAAACAACTTTTCACATTTAGGAGCTTATTTTGTTAAAAATCTTTAAAAAATGTTTTCAAAGACTCGGAGGACATTCTTAGTGTCTCTTAATGAAAACGTCTTTTTTGATGTTCCGGAGAAAATTTTATGAAAAGAGGGTCTTTCAGGCTCCTCGTCAAAACTCTTCACCGGAGAGGGAGGAGAATAAGACCAATGGGGACAACATTTTTCTTTCTTTACAGACCGCGAAATTGAAAATTATACGTTTTTCACGTCCTAGGCTAAAATCTCTTTCTTTCCAAATAAATTTTCGATAGGAACAGATATGTATGAGCAGCGTGTGGAAGCCTACTACTGGTAACAGAATTAAGTTAATCTGAAAATGTAAATACTATAAGTTGTTTCCTATTGCATGGATGTGCCACAAGTCACAGAATTCATAAGTGGTAGAACCACCATAGAGTAACCTATGGATTTAACAATAACATAAGCTACAAGCGTCAATAAGAAACGAGGTTACTGTGCTTGCATCAAATGTAGCTTTACCTACTGATGGAGATCAAAGCAACTTTAAATGTGCACATAAAAGCAAAAAAGTCACCGATGCACTGAAGTGCCGTAGCAAAAATTAGTTCTGCGACCTTACACTGATTTTGCAATGCTTTCATGTCATTTAGAGGCAAATTGCATTAGCCTTTACAACCTTTAAAATATTGACATTTAATTGCCGTATGCTCAACATTAACATTACATGTGCATATACGCAGTCAGAAGAAAATTTTGAACAAAGCCAAAAATTTCTTTTTGTGTTTTTGTTTCTCAATTTGGTTTAATGACCTTTTTAACTTTTTAAGCGCAAGTTTGTAAAGTTATTCCTTAATCTTTTTTGACTTGTTTTTAGAGATCGATTTTCAAACCTCCACCTAGATCGATTTGATGACTTTTTTTTGAGATCGATTATTTTTAGCCGTTTTTCCTGAAAGCACCTTCAATTTTAGAGCGGGTTCAAGAAAAGTGGGGATCCCATGCTTTTGTGCTTCCCTCCACTTACGCCTTTACACACTTTTGTTTCGCTCTAGTATTTTTCTCGCCAAATCGTTTTTGAAATTCTGCCGAGCTATAATTGTCAATTATGCCACGCATTGCAGGTGTTCTGCACTTTTAAATTTTTGTTCAGATGTCTGAACATCGTGACCAGTGATGGATATTAATCTAAAAAGCAATCGCTAAAACGCCGCAGTGCAACAGAGCGCCATTATGCAGCTGAATCAGGCTGTATGTCAAACGTCGTTGCAAGTTATCCCACCGTCCTCCTTCATTTGTAACGAAGCTTGCACAATATTTGTCATCAACCGTACTTCGACAAAATGTGTGTTTCACGTCTTGGCAACTGTTAATCTGCAAATAGCAATATGATCAGATTTTGCCGCACTGTAGACTATGCAAATTAAAATTAAATTTCTTTTTGCGAACAATTGTTAGTAAACGATCAGCTTTAACTCAAGTCTCTGAGTGATATACCACACCATCGCATGATTACATCAAATCAATCATGTGCTACTACCCGCTGCAACGGTATTCCAGCATTTACTTCAACCTCTCATCTTGGTATAAACCTAACTGATATAAAATTGAACGCATAACAAAACTGCATGGCTTTTTCATACATTCCAGGTTTTTCTGAATAATCATCTTCAGTTTGGCGACGGCGCAGACGACTAGTAGATAAAGCTGATTGTTTAAATAACATGTAAATTTAGAATATTGTTTAGCTAATTCTCTTGTAGTAATACCCATTCTGGCCAGCCATGATTGAGACTGAATTGTAATAGTGAGATAGTATTTGACTTGCTTGCAACCCACAGTCTTCCAAATGTTGTTATAATATTTACAAGCAAAGTTGCAAATACAGCGCAATCAAAGCAATTGTAGGTACTTGTGGGTTATCTGTCACCAATTTTTTTCACCAGGTATTAAATTACTATTATTTAACTGTATATATAATGTTTAAGCCTAAAATGAGTTTGTGGGACCTTCCAAAAACTGAAGAGGAAGCTGTTCGCCTGTTCCAAAGCAAAGGAATCATACCGACTGAGAAGTATTGCAAGAATGGCCACGCAATGAATAAATTAAAAAAAAAGTGGTGACTAACCCTAACCCTAACCCTAACCTTAACCCTAACCCTAACCCTAACCCAAACTCATTTTAGGCTTAAACATTATATATACAGTTAAATAATAGTAATTTAATACCTGGTGAAAAAAAGTGGTGACAGATAACCCACAAGTACCCAATTGTACAGCAAGTGAATACGTTGCCAAGGCATTTTTGTTGTATCAAACTGCAATTCATAGCAACACTTAAGTTAAAGTTCTTGGATCAAATGCATAAATTTCTCCACGTGGGGAAACTTATGCACTTGTGACTTTTGGTCGTTTCTGATTGGTCAATTTTAAAAACCAATTAAAAAAATTTTGCATCCCCAGGTCTCTATCCCCCACCCTGTACACTCCCTTCCAGTGTACACTGCCCCGTACATTTACCTACCGGGCCTGACCTTCAGTGTGCACTGCCTTTCTTTTAATTAGCTGAGGAAAATTTTGCACTTGTTCCAAGTTCTTTGCAATTTGTCTAAAGAGGCCCGTTATTAACATTTCTCATTGTACATTGTTAGATTAAAACGTAAAATCAATGTTGTTTGAATTTTGAATATTGTCTGTTTAGACTACTTTCAGCTTTTCCTGTTCGTAAAAGAGCACTTGAAAAACAAGTTAATACATTTGGGGAGTATAAACAATTTTTCATGGGGGATTGCCTCTCCAGTTTCCACTTGGCGGAAAGCTTGCAGTCATCATAATTCTTAGAGCTTCTACGATTGCAACTTTGGGTCTGAGGGTCCAACAGAATACAAGATAAAATTGGCCAATGTTCTGCATCGGATGGCTACAAAGGGAGTGCATAAATCATAATGTTTACAAGCTGCATCTCAGTTATTTTTAGAAATTCTCCAGGTGTTCGCCAAGACCGGTTGACAGAGTGGCAAAGTGTCGGAGATTTTGTCCTACGGTTGAGGATTTGAATCACTCATTGCGTGTATTAATTTATTATTTTCAACTTCAGAAATACATGGGAAGGTTTGTATAGGCCTATCGTTTTCAGAGGAAGCATACGTCAAGTTTTGTGATGAATAAAATAGTTTAAATTTCACGTGTTTTACGGATTCATTTCTGGATCTCCCCTAGCCCGTGGGAAAGCATGTCTCTCTAGACCAAAATAGATTGCCACAATAGCTTGGCCATAAATTACAGTAAATTTAGATATTTGAGTTGGATTTTATGCTTTATGCTTCATTGTTGTAAAAAATTATTGTCGGTTTGACCTGAACTGAGAAATCTCTTTGTTTAGAACCGCTTCGAAGTTGCCAGAATTGGTGGTGCAGAGCATATCTACAACAAGCAGTGCAGCCAAAGCAAGAAAATCCCTACTGGTTTTCTTGAGAACACTAAAATCATACAGTTATTGTAAGATTTAAACGCACGGCTGCACCAACATTATTAGGTCCGGAAGTTTCAAGCTGTTTTGGCTTAATATTGTTGTCTAATTCCTAGGCTCTCCATAGTATAACTGCCTGGATAAAGAAAATTGGTTCAGTTCAATCGCGCGGGCTTCATTCTTAACCAAGCGCTCTTTAATCGAGAATATATTAAACTAAATTTGGGAGGAGGAAATAGTTTTTGGGCTTCGTCTCATGGCTCCTCTTACGTACAAGGTCCTCTCCTCTTTAATAAAAAATGATAGCTAAAAATATTTTTTGTAAATTTTCGCCAATATAGATTTAATGGAAGCCTACACTGCAAAATCGACTGACTTTTCTCTACTCTTCTTAATACTATAAGAGATGATTCCAACGTGAACCCACGATAAAGATTTTGACACCAAGGAGATTAGGTGAAAACTACCAAGTTGCATTTGTTTTACCAAAATGTCTACTGCTGACTCAAAGACGATAAAGTTATTTTGATGTTTTTAAATCTGTCCGTTTCTTTGAGCTGAATAAGCTATTATTTCGTATTTTTAAAGATGTTTTAGCCAGATGCCTTTGATTCGATACTTTGATGAGTTGTCAAAAAACATTTTTCTTAGTGAATTTAATTACCGTATTTGCCGGACTATAAACCGCACCAGATTATAAGCCGCACCTCACCAATTTTTCCCAGAAAAAAACGCACCGCGGTATAAGCCGCACCGGACTATAAGCCGCATTTTTAAAACACTAAATGTAAGGACTTTAGCCCCATTTTATCGTAAATAAATCATTTTAAAAAAGCTACTGACAACACCAAATAGTATATTCACCAAATTATTTTATTAGTTTTCTGAGAATTCATCATAATTTTCATCACATTCAGAATTAATATCAGTCAATTCAAACAAGACTATCTATTAGCAAATGGAAACTTACCGGTAAAACATAAATTGAATGGACTGGTGTTCCTAGCCATTACTAGATTCAGGTTTTTTAAAATTTTCTGGTTTTAAAAAATAGATTCAGGTTTTTAAAAATTTTCTGGTTTTAAAGTTAACTTATAAGCCGCACCTGACTACAAGCCGCACCCCTTAAATTAAAACACATTTTAAGTTTTTAAGTGCGGCTTATAGTCCGGCAAATACGGTACAATTAAAATTGGAAAACAGTAAGCAAACCGTAGCAGGATAGTCTATTCAAGCGACTTTACTCCATATCAGTAAATGTTAAAAAGGGTCTGTAGAAGACTCTTTTGCAATATTTATAAACAGTAATAAAGTCAGCTTAGACATTTATTTGCCATAAGAAAAGTTAATTTTTTTGAATAGGAAACTGAGGATGCGTTAGCGAAATTAATTTTTCATATGGCAAATAAATGTCTAAGATGATTTTATTACTGTTTATCAATAGCAGATCCCTTTTTCAACCTTTTCTTGGTAAATTTAGTATATTTTCCCCATTGTTATGTGAAATAATAGGAAGGTTGCACGCACGTGATCAAACGTCATCAAAATGCGCTTTGGAAAAGAGTGTCTGACCAGTTTCAGTGATTTTGCATCGAATTGAATAGGAGTGATATAGTTTTTTTGCAAATCAAATGAAGAAACGTGACAGTTGTTAAATGAACGTTAAATTTGTGGTTTTACCTATGTTAAGGAATGAATCTAAAGATCAAAGTAAGGTAAGGGGTGCAAAGGTTTGCTTGTTATTGCTAATAGTTGGGCTAATTTTATGGGCTAAACATGCAGGCGTATTTGTAGCCAGCTTAAATGAGAGTTTCATATTCGATTAATCAGCGTGTTTGGGAATGTTCAGCTTAAGTTAACTGTAATGTGCAACTTATACAGTATATTTAGTTGCATAAGCAAACTGAAAAGTTGAAAACCTAAGTTATACTATAGATTAGGTGAATGACAGGGCAGACTTTTGTACCGTTTGTCATATGCTGGATTAGTTATTGTTGGATAAAATCAATAAGTTTTTGAAATTTTTTGTCAACAGTGATTGCAGACCAGTCATATTGATATATCTGATGTAATTTTGTGATCTTAACCACTTCTTAAACAATTTTTGGGCTATTACCTAGGCTGCTGAAACAAGGGTAATTTAAAAACTTACAGCGCTGATTTATTTATTTACGCGTAAGAGCTCATGCTCTGTTAGCATGTCTTTTGTCAGACTGGGCCACTACCATGGGTAGACTGCTTGGCCCCACCACCTGTTTGTCACATAATGACGGAGGCATGCCGTTAAGTGCCTTGCCCAAGGACAGAACAAGCAAGCTTGCGATGCCAGTAGTAATGATCAGATAATGATTATTTTTGCTAATGTACCGACTAGTATCTAATTGGTACAGAGTTTATTTTTAACTGAGGAGCAAAGGATATTTAGATGGCACTTTTTTAGGGGCAATTTTTTAAAATTGGCACGCCGTACTAAGTTTAGACTAACCTAAGATAGACCTAATTTCAACCAAGTTACTTTTGGTCAAATTTATTGGTTTCCGAGGACCCAACCAGCAACAATTCATTCCAATTTTTAAATAATTTCTCATTAGTTTTCAAAATAACCCCAAAAGTTGGTGTTCGCCCTATACCTTTCTAGCATAAATTACAGCGTTTGGTCAGCCACTTTTTTTGACGCGAAATGTTTGACGTCATATGGAACCTTCCTATTGTAGATGTGCGATTTCCATAGATTGTTGTCATGTGATGTCATTTGCTGTTTTCGGGTTAACCGTTTTTGCACTTTTGTGGTCTTAGGCCAAAAATAGTGGTGAATAAAATAAGCATGTTGCAAATGAGTTAAGCTATCACTGTGGCTTAGTCATTCTGATTGTAGCCTACGTTGCAGCGCGCTGCTCAATATATAGAATATAGCTTGTTTGTATAGTTTGTGTTAGAAGCACGGAATGATTTTAACTGTTTGCTGACCTTAAAATCTGAACCAGGGTTTCATCAACAAAACAGATTATTGTTTTACAGATTTATTTTTGAACGTTTATTGATTGATCTGTTAGTATATTTAACATGAAATTGGAAACTGATACAGCAACATAGAGGTAAAGTACTAGTTACAGTGTAGTGCGCAAGTGAAAAAGCAATGAAGACTTATTGTTTTGTACCTGTTTTTTGATTATAGGCAGAGATGGACAGTATTTAGGTGCATGTATCAGCGGTAGTATCGCTCAATATTTTTGTATCAGTATTGAATCATCATTACTGATAAGTATTGGGTATTGGAACTCATTCTATTTTCCTGTATTAGATACTTTCAATTTATTTGATACCGCTTAAGTTGGCTGCCAAGTGGGCAAATGTAATGAAAGCAGTGATGCACTTTACTCCTTGGCAGTCAGACCTTTTCAATTGTTATTACTTTTGGTGGCTTTGATCCTTGATCAAACTTGCTTAATATATGTGTTCTTCCTTACATGCTGCAATTGCAGCACTTTGATCATCAGCTGTCAGTGAGTTGTAATATTTTTCACAACACACGTTAATTGGGTGTGGCAGTTTTGAGTAGCAATCTGAAGACAGCTTTAGTAGAGGGCAGATTCAATAGCAATATTTTTGAAAAAGCATGTGGGCTTATAGGTTTTCTTTATTTTGGTAAGTCAGCTGAGTCTAAATGATTGAATGCAATAAACAATCTTAGCTACTGGTATGTTAAGCTCTTATCTTTATGATATTATTCCAAAACAGTTTTTGATAAAGAAAATTGTGGTAAAAAAAATCATTGAACTTAGAAACGCTAAAATCAAAAAATCTCAATTTTATCATAAATGTCACTCACTAGATATTTGCATTTGGTGAGAAAGCTGCCTTGATTGTTTGCTGTTTGATTTAGGTGAAGCAAGCTGTGTAACCTACACTACATTAGACCAGTTTTAGGATTAAATATTATATGCCTGGGTTCTGCAAGATGGGGCGTTCCATGAACTTTTGGCATATGCAGCATGAAACCTCTGTCATTTTATTGCAATTCGAGCTTATTAATGGCCTGTGGTGTCTTGTGATCAAGTTTGTTTATATTTAACTTGATGATTAAGTTCAAATAGCTAGATGTTACTAAATAAACAAGTTTAAAAATAAAAATGCACTCTACAAAGCTTTAACAAGATTTCATGTGCCTGTTAATAAACTTGTCAGTGTGCGACTGATGGTGTACCAGCAATGGTGGGTAAACGTGTCGGATTAATTGGACTTACGAAGTGCGATTCTAACTTGCTAGAGTTCCTTCCAATACATTGCATCATCCATCGTGAGCATCTGCAGCAAAACACTTTTGGTATGAAGATGTCATAAAAACTGTCCTTTAAATAGTAAATTTTACACGCGTGAATGGGAAAAACCACAGGCAATTCCGTAACTTTGTAGAAGAGCTGGAGTTAGAAAATGCGCCAAGTGATGTTTCTTTATACTGCGTTGTAAGATTGCTGTCAACAAGTAATGTACTGAGTAGGTTTGTGGATTTGTTGAAGCCTATCAATCTTTTTCTTGACAAAAAGAAAGAATGTTATCCTCAGCTAAAAAATAATGCATGGATACAAGACTTAATGTTTCTCACTGATATAATGAAGCATCTACAAATTCTCAATTTAGCACTCCAAGGTACTGAAAAGATCATATCTGACCTTGCTTAAACCGTCTTTAGTTTCCAGAACAAAGTTAAAGTTTTTCAAAGAGACAAAATTTCAAAAACTTTTCGATTACGGGTAAGAAAAAGGTAGTTTGGACAATGAAACGTAGCTAGTAAAATGATTTGATTAAACTTAACTAGCCTTGGTTAGGGGGTTTGAAAACGTTGAAACAGGAATTACGACGGAAATAATTTGATGATTGTACATTAATGCTCTTCAACAGGGGTTTCGCAATACATCCAGTTGTGTTTCGTGAGTTTTTATGGTCCTGTGAGGGGTCCGCGAAGGTTCTTCGTTTATTATTGGTATTTATTTCCTATTTCAGTATATTGAATTCTTATGTGTCATGGTGTTTCGTGTATATAAATAGTTAGTAATGAAATCTTGTGATAGCAAGTTGCAGACTGTGACGTAATCTGTTTACAACTTTAAGAACATCTAAATCTGCTAACTCTTTTTGTGACGTAATATTGCGTCTGTAATTTTGCTGTTGTTTTGTTGCTTGATCCCTTCCGAAGGATGGAAACATGGCGGAAGGCCATCGAGCCCCAGAAGCCAGGCAACTCCCAAAGGCTTGGACCACAGGTCGTAGAGAGTCGCAAAAGAGCGAGCGGTGCAAAGAGTCCGTAGCTGGACAGTGCAGAATGAGATGAGAGGTGTTCTGTGATGAGTGTCTGCAGGTGCTGCAGTAAGGATTCTCGATTTTGCCAATTATAAATTGATAAGAGCTTAACAGTAGGCTTTGTTCTTTGCAGCGAAGACGAGAGGAAACACAGCAAGCGTGGCGAAGGAGCACAAGTTCCTCAGTGGAAAACGAGGAAACCTGGGGGATGGACAGAAAGTCTGTATTTATGACTTGAGTTA
The DNA here is from genome assembly GCA_963675345.1 of Trididemnum clinides. Classification (NCBI taxonomy): domain Eukaryota; kingdom Metazoa; phylum Chordata; class Ascidiacea; order Aplousobranchia; family Didemnidae; genus Trididemnum; species Trididemnum clinides. The sequence continues at coordinate 17,630,775 of OY776305.1, forward strand.
AAGTTAACTCTAAGTCACAGTTAGTTGAGGGTAGCATTATATTAACTGCTGTAAAAGTGTTTGTAAGTAGTGAAGAAACTTGTAATAACTGTTTATTGAATGAAGTGTTTATTATTTTTTAAAATGCAGTAACGAAATATTTGATTTTCTTACAAGCAATTCGTGATTTCTAAATTTTTGTTAGTGGGGGTTTTGTGACAAACGCGAAAGTACATCGCTTACGCGATGACAAAAAGGTTGAAGAGCACTGTTCTACATTCAACACGAATTTTAATATTTGAAAAAGGAAACACAGAGTAGTTCGGAACAATAAGCTTAAACGAAGTACCTAAAGTAATAGCAATATATGGATAGGTTTTTGTTTCCTCAAAATGATAAAGTGTAAGAGAAGGCAGGCTACAGACCTACAAAAGTTAAAAAATTCTCAACAGTCATTTTCTCGTTTTTTGTTGGTGGAAGAGGAAGCGATAGGTATGGAAGCGGAAACGGTTGAAAAATAACCGCTTCCACATCCCTGGTTTTAAAAGGGGCCGAAAAAAGTCAAATTGTAAATTTTAACCTAAAAATGCAACAAACTGAAATTTTAAACCACATGTTAACAAAATTAGCTTAACTGTGTCACGCGATAGTAGAACTATTGGTATAATAGATTAATCATTGAATTATGTTGCAACACAAATTAATTTTGCACAGAAAAATTGTTTTTATACAAATAATTATGTATCCATAAAAACAAATACAGCATATAACTGAGTACAGTGGTCCCATTTCCACTGTATTCAAACCCATATCTAGCAAAGTTTTACTATGTAAAATTGAAAATACTGCGTCATTATAGTTGGAGGTCCAAATGAAGTAAAATGCATGATTAAGTGTAGAAATGCTATAAAGAATAATATATAATCTTGATTTACTTCTATCTAAACCCGCATGTGATCTGAAAAAAGAGCGTATCACATTGACACAAGCAAAAGCGTTCCATTCAAATGCAATTGTAATATTCAAAAATTTGAATAAGTTTTCAAACTCAACAAAAATACCGAGCACTTGTGTTTGGCAACAGAATGATTTACCTACAGTTAAAACTGCAAAAATGTAATAAAATGCTGTAAAAATTATACTCTGCTACCAATAATAATAATCAGCGTTGAGGGCACAGATGCATTTATATAAACAAACTATGTTGTTCTGGCATCACAAATATCATTCTATGAGATATGTGGTGCAATATGTAGTCTCACATGCTAAATAGTAGCGATTATTTAAGAAACTGTCTGAAGAATTCTCCTTCACTGTCATCATCACTGCTTTGTTTATAAATGTTTGCCTTAGAATATAATGAAATTATACTATCTGATGGAAAAAAATCTTTGCAGCACTTCTCTTGTAACAACAATTCAGACCTAATTCTGACAATAGTAACAAGCAATATATAAACTCCATCCGATTTCTAGGTTTTGTTTTTATGCTGGATACCATAGAAAATATTCTTTTCACAACAGCATTACTGATAGGGGCAGTAGTGAGACAATCGAGAGCATATGTAGCTAGCTCTGTAAATGATGCATTTTGTAAAACTCTGACCCAAAAGTTCTTACTTTCATTTGGAATTCCATTCAAAAAAGCAGGGTCTTGAACCCAGGCAACAAATATAATTTTTATGTGCTGTTCTTCTATGGCATTCATGTTGCTTTCAGCTAAATTTTAAAATGGCAGTTGGTAAAAAGCAGGCTTTGTGGTCTGATTCAGCACACAACTCGGATGAAGCTTAGATAAGTTTTCAAAGATGTTGAGAAGGCAAGCGATCATTGACTTGAGCACTGCTTCTTCAAGCATAAGCAAACATCTTTCTTTGATGTTCTGCACATCTTCAAATTTTCCGGTTCTTTCAGTATACTTAGAGCATTCTGTCAAAAATTTAATCCCAAAATTAACATTATGCAACATTTTTTGGTAGCCATCAGCATTATATATTCTGCTCTCTAAGCTTGTTTTGTGCATAAAGAGTTCTTTTTGCTGCTCGTGAGGGTCTTGCTGTGTACTCTGGAACAAACCATTGACTCTCTCAAATTCTTGAACAATGGGTGTAGCAAATACATAGTATAAATAATTTTTGTAATCGCTTAGCATTTCTTTTATCATCCTTGCTTTGTACGTTACTTCATATCGAGCATAATTCTGTTCAAAGCAATAATGCTTTCCAATTGACCAACAAGTTGTACTGTACATAACTTTACCTCTGACTAGCTACCTTGCAGATGACACTTTTTGAAATGGAAATAATTGACTTGGAGATTGTGTGTTTGATGCTGTGTTCATGACAACAAACAATTGCTTATAGGCTTCTCGTCTGTTTTCGCTATTGCCAAACCAGGTTGGTACTTCACACAATAAAAATCCAATATTTGAAGGCAGTTTGGATACAGCCTGTTGAATGCATAATGCTAAGGAATGCATTAAGAATCACTGAAGATTGTTAAAATTTTTACCAAATGTTGAACACGTTGAGACAATTAATTTTATCTGAAGCCCTCGTAAAATATTTGAGATGAAGGCCACTAAACTACATTGTGTGCATTCAATGTATTGTTTTCTGATTTTAAGTTATCATTGCAGATTCACAACTATTATTTCTGAACTAAATCCAAAATGGTGAACGAGTGGCGTAATGTTTTGCACTATGTTAATTCTTTTGTTGCTGTATGTTAATTCAAAAAATTCGGTCTTATAGTGTTTTCAAACTTAAATTTTCTTACCGTGCACTCACCTCACCACATTTATCATCTCTATACATAACTGTAAATTGAATTTAACTCAAAAATTTTAAAAGTTTATGTATCGAGCCTAATATTTGACACTACATATTACCGAAACTGCATCAACTTTGTCAGATTTAAGTTATTTTATGCAACAAAAAAAAAATCAAACTTATGACGATTGAAATCTACAGATAGGTGGTGGGTTTGGTGTACCAGCTGCAAACATAAACTTATATCGCCACTACATGCAATTTCAAAGACCACCTGTTTCCAATCCACACCTAAATCATTTTATTGCTTCTCATCTCCTTTTCATTTGCCGATTTTCATTTGTTTGCAGTAGAAATTGGTATCTTTCCAGTCATTTTCTCTAGCGTATTGTTGCATAACATCCTGGTTACATCAATTTTGTGTATTTAACAACTTCCTGGTTTACAATTCGTGCCCATTAATATAAGAGTAATAAATTTACCTTGACAGATGTTGTTCTTACAGCTGAGAAAGTAACTTTTCACTTAACTTTTTGAGATCATACTACAAATTTGAGCTGTGGAATAAGTTGGGGTTGTCACATGATGTATGTTTGCTAAAAAGAGTTTAAAACTGTTGTTATTGCAAGTGACTTAATAAATAATAAACATCTACAATTTCAAACGTTTTTACTTTGCAAAGACCTTTTCAAGAATTAAAATCTGTAAATGCAACGTAATAATTTCAAATAATCCACATAAGATATACAATATGTCCAAAAAGTTGGTACCATTCAAAAATTTTATGTATTTTTTATTATTTTTTCACAAAAAGTCACTACGATTCAAAAAATTTATATATTTTCCATTATTTTTTCACAAAAAGTCACTACCGTTTAAGTTTTTTCAATTTTAAATTCTTAATGTAGAAATAAGTTTCAATGTTATTTGCATTACTATCTATTGAGCCAGTGTGATGAGTGTATGCATTGATTTTCTAAATTCATTGTCTAGATATCTAACATTTTTTAATTTACAACAATTTCTCATTTCTGTGTATATAATTGATATATTGCAAAAATTAATGTATTATTTTGGAACAACATTGCATATTGAAGGCTTGGTGTAATAAGTCACTGGAGATTGATAGCTTGTGTGGCAAACTGAGGGGTGGAAGACCAACTGAATGGGAGATGTGATCAATGATGTGCAGAAAGATTTCGGCGATGATCCAAACAATTCAGTGAGGAGATTATCCAATGAGTTTGATATTCCAAAATAATACATTAATTTTGAAAAGTGAAATCAATTGGAGAACTTTTGAAGTGGGGGTATTCTGAAGCGAGGGTACAACCAATTAGGACATTTTCAAAAATAAATGAAATCATTTCCAAAAAGAAATAAAACCATTTCCAAAAACAAGTAACATTTTCAAAGCATTCCTAAAAAGAACTCAAACAAATAAAACCATTCCTAAAAACAAATATACCTAATCATTCCTAAATACAAGAAACAACATTTTCAAAAACAAATCAAACAAATAAAATCATTTCCAAAAACGAATATAATCATTCCTAAAACAAGAACATTTTCAAAGCATTCCTAAAAAGAACTCAAACAAATAAAACCATTCCTAAAAACAAATATATTTGTTTAAGCTGTATTACCATTTGTTTTCAAGTTGTCTTGACGTTTGTTTTCAAATTGTTACAAGTTGTTACACGTTGTATTTACAAGTTGTTACAATGTACTTCAAGTTCATGTATCAACACGTTCGGAAATGACGTATCAACACGTTCGGAAATGACGTAGTCCACCGCAAAAAAGGGGTCGAAAAGGTAGTTATATACTACTGTCTTCTACTGCCAACTGTGAGGTATGAGCAGCACACCTAACACCTTTCCAGATATTTCCTGCTTGAGCTGTCCTGGTATGCGAATAACTGAGGTCGCCGAGGAAAACTTCAACGTTTATGCAATTAACAGTTTAACTTAAAGATTTTTTTCCACACATGAATTATCTATACTATTTTGATTTCAGACTAGCTGCTAAGTAATACGTGTGATATAACGGAGCGAACCGCTTTTTTCAACCGATTCGAGTTCGGTGAAGGTTCATGATTACTCAAATTATCCGGTTCAGTTTCGGTTCGCTCTTCGTGATTTTTAAAAATACGGTTCGGTTCGGTTAAGGTTCTGCAAAAATAGCATAAAACTCCGGTTCGGGTTCTATTCGACTCCCTGAAAAAACAGTTGATTTTTGAATCACGTCAATAGCATGATTTTCTTTTTCTATTGGAGCTGCCTGTAGTGTAATTCTTATAATAAATAGTACTGCCATCTCACTGATATAACTGAATCAGTTTTAATCCCAACAATGGAACTGTAGCCTAATCTTCCTCTGTGCAGTTTATTTGTCTTTCGTTGTTCTGAACACGTAGCAACTCATTTTAAAAACCGTTTTGACATGTGTTCAATAATTCATTTTGGCGCTAATACTGTGTTAGGATTGCTGCCAGTATAATTTATGTGAACGTGAACTAACTTGGGTAAATTTACGTTTCTGATTCTTCCTGGCCACGAAGTCTACAACCCTCCTTGCTTTGCTCGTTGGACTCAATCTTTCCTTTCTGACAGGCGCGCTTCTGTGGTTTTTCAAAATCACAAAAGCCGCTCCTTTCGAGTCCGTCGAGGTGTTCCGCAAGGATCCGTTCTTGGCCCTGTACTTTTCTCCCTCTTCATCAATGATCTTCCGGCTTCTCTGCCTTCTTCCGTCAGCTGCTCTCTTTACGCTGACGATCTGGCCATTTGGTCCTCCTCCCCCTCGGTCCCCACTGCGGTGGAGGCCACACAAGGAACTCTGTTTCGATTGGAGCGCTGGTCTGAGTACTGGTGTCTTCCTCTCAATCCGAGCAAATGTGAGGCCTCCTTCTTTTCAGTGGATCCCCACCAGGCTAACCTCCAGCCCAACCTCCTCCTACTCGGCTCCCGCCTCCGTTTTAATCCCACTCCAACTTTTCTTGGGGTCACCTTCGACCGCACTCTTTCCTTTTCTAGGCATGTATCTTCGCTGAAGGCCAAATTTTTCCCACGTCTCAAGGCCTTACGCTGTATCTCTGCTTGCTCTTGGGGCCCCTCTAAGGAGTCCCTCTCTGTTCTGTATAAATCTTTTCTTCGGTCCCTTCTCACTTACGCTTCACCCGGATGGTTTCCTTTCCTAAGCGCTACCAATATCACCAAATTGGAAAGCCTTCACCGAGCGGCCAGTCGCGCCATCACCGGCTGCCTCTCGTCGTCCCCTATCCCTCTACTACTCACCGAGGCTTCTCTACCTCCCCTACGAGTCACTCTGACTCACTTCACTCTTTTTTCTCATGAGCGGGCTCTTCGTCTCCCAACCTCCTTTCCCATCTCAGGTTTGGCCAGACTAGGAGTGAAACCAAGACTCTGCAAATCGTCCTGGAGAGCTTTTGCGTCCACTCACCCGCTCATGCTTCCTTCTACTTGTTCTAGGGAGGCTCTTGTTGCTTGCCCTCCCTGTCCTCCTTGGAATCTTCCCTCGTTCACGGTGGAGTCCACCCTTTCCACTCCATGCTCTCGCTCTGATCCCCCTCACTCTCGCCAAGGTGCGGCTCTCGCCCACCTTGACTCTCTTCCTCCTCATGATCTGGTACTCTGGACAGACGGCTCTGTTCCTTTTCCTTTTGGCAAGGGCGGCTCCGGCGTTCTTGCCAACTGCTCTCTCTGTGGCACTGAGGCCACTCTTTCCTTTTCGGCAGGCCCAGTTTGTTCCAGTTTTTCCGCTGAAGCCTGCGCCATTCTGCACGCTCTTTGCTGGTCTCGGCAACACCATAAAGTCTGCCGTTTTTCTTCTCTTCTTCTCCTGTCTGACTCTCGTTCTGTCCTCGCCACCCTGTCCTCTCCTCCACCTTTCCTGTTATCTCAAACTCTGTGGCAGATTTGGCAGGAACTGTCCTTCTTCTCCTCCTGTTCTATCAGGCTACAATGGGTCCCCGGACACTCGTTTCTCCCGGGGAACGACACAGCTGATGAGCTTGCCAGACGGGGAGCGCTGCTTGCGCCCTCCGCAATCCCTTGTAGTCTCTCTCCTCTTATCTCTCGTATCCACTCTCGTCTTATCTCGGACTGGAGGCGTACTGTCTCCTCAAAGTATTTTGACACACAGGTTCCCTCAATTTCCACTGAGGAACTTGTGCTCCCTCGTCATGCTCGCTGTGTCCTCTCTCGTCTTCGCTGCAATGGACACAGCCTTCTTTTAGGTTCCTATCTCTCCAGGATTGGCAGAATCGAGAATCCTTCTTGCAGCGCCTGTGGACACTCGTCCCAGGACATCTCTCATCTCATTCTGCACTGTCCAGCTACGGACTCTTTGCGCCGCTCACTCTTTGGCGACTCTCTGTATCTTTATGACCTCTGGTCCAGACCCTGGGGAGTTGCCCGGCTTCTGGGGCTCCATGGTCTTCCGCCATGCCCCCATCCCTCGGAAGGGGTCGGGTAAACAACAACAACAACAACAAGTCTACAACGTTGCTGTTCAGATAAGGCTTCCATTTATTGGCAATCATTTTCCGTCCTGATCAAATAAAGTCATGAGAAACAAAGAATAATAATATTTTTGAGGAGGTAGGAAATCGCTCCTCTCATTCAAGAATCCTACGTCAGCATCGATGGCACGTACGGGTTTTCCGCTGAAACAACCATCGTTATGGAGTCCAGTTGTTTTGTATTATTGAGCAAACCATCACAAAATAAAGAGCAATATTCTTTCTATGTGTATGCATGTGTGTGCTGAGATTAAACACCTCCAAAAACTATTAGGTTTTAGAATCACAAAACTTTGTAGGATTGATCACCACCTCGGGGTGAGTGGTGTAAGAAAATTTGGACTTTATAGTGACATGATAATTGAAGATAGTTTTTCTCACATCTGCATTATTTACGGGCAAACGATTTTAGATTCAAACGAAATCCAGTAACAAATTTATTCACTTGAAACAAAACTGCACCCATTTATGGCATAGCATGACGTTATGACTAACATTTGTTTGTGAAATTTGTTTATCTTGATTTTCTCATTAAAAAGCTGCTTTTGATAAAAAGCTTTTTCCATAATCAGTTTTGCCATAGCATCACAAAGTTGCTCAGGGCCACTTGGAATCGGGTGAAAACTCATATGATGAAAATGAGGCCTGCCATGATTTCCCAAAAAGACGACAGCTAAACAACAGGGCCGGAATAGCAGGAATAACTGGACTTAATTTAAGCAAAGAGAGCCCATTTTACGTTGCACAACTATACGTATTGGCAATAACTTGATCAAAATATTTTGGAATATTGTTTTTTAATGAAGGAGAAGGGAACCTTGCACGCGAGTGAGTTCAGGGGATGAAGCACAGAAACCAAGCGCTTCTGAAATGCAGTTGAACTGATTCTCGTATAACGAACAATTGATGGAGAAATGAAACCGTTGAAGCTGGCTGAATTGATTCTTTTGTGCTGATTTTAAGTACGAGGACCAAGTCAATGACGCCGACTTCTTCCAGCCCTATCAAACGAAAAAAATGAAAACCAAAACGTTCTGAACTTAAAGTTTTAGTACGATAGTTTATGTAATAGAAATACCAATGTAACGCTTTTGCTTCGGTGCATACATAGAATTAGTTTAATTTTTAGCAATATAGGATGCATTGAATTCACTTTTAAACGCAATTGTTATAGCTTAATGCTGTCAATAGATGTCTGTAGTGACGCACAATTTTGATGCTTTCTTTTGTGAATCAATAGTAATTTTGAGATATCATATGGTTCATTAACTTGTCAACTTTTGTTCAGAGTTGATATGTAAATGGGATTGAAACGTAGATTTAAAGCAAAGAAGTAAACGTTACATTTTGTCATTTACATTAGCGAACATCACAATTTGGTTAACATTAAAACCTCAAATGGCATGTAGCATATTTTAAGATTAGAATTAAACTACGCAGAGGTTATTACTGAAACGATTTTTAAGGTTTATCAAAACAATGCTATGCAAGTTGTAGTTTTGTTATCATTGTAAGGGCAAAATTTTGCGTTTTTGAAAGTTTACCTTATAAATTCCGATTATAAGGTAATTCTCTTGCTTTGCCTTCAAGTAAACCATTAAATCGGAAGTTTCCGACAGCGCCTGGTCAAGTTTTCCTATGTTTATGTACGTCATCAACCGTATAAAAGCCTTTAGTTTTCTGCATAGCGTTCTTTTGCGATAGATGAAATCGCCCTCCTCGAAATTAGCCTGGATTTGAAGTTTAGTAAATAAGTAAATGTGTAGTGTCTTGTTTTGTAACTAGTTAGTTGATTTTCAGTGTTTACTTACAGAAAACCGCTTCGCTTTGTTTTCCTATGGTGGCTACACTGCGTAATGTAATAAACTGGCCCTATCTTACAACTGCATGTAATTTTTATTGTAATAATCACAGATGCGTTACGTTGGTCCAGCATAGAATTGAAAACGGGGATGCTAGTTTCCGTAGTTTGCGAAATTTGGTTTCTTTTTGGCTTTTCTCTTATCCGGTTTCCAAAGTTACAAAGTTCCCGCTATTTCCAGGATGATAAGCAACCATTGGTAACCTAAACATAACATCATCAAGTTGATAAATACTAAACTTTTATTTTAATCTTAAAAATGTTAAATTTCAGCAAGAACCTGTTACGTCTATTCCTGGAATCGAACCAGAGCTTATGCCACAAAAATTGAATATAATTTTATATGTGCGCGTTTGCGTTTCAGGCAGCTTACCTATAATTAGTTCATTTTTGTGTGTTTGTAAATGCAATTTGTAGAATTATTCCCTGTTATCTGGACAGTGTAGCAACAAAAGACTGCAGCTGCATCAGCAACATTTCAACTTCGAAGTTTGGCAAAGTTTTTTTAACCCGCTCTGTTACGTTTTTTTTTCTGTATAACCATCTTTCACCCGCCACATAGCTGCGCGGTGTCGAATCTATGCTCAAGAGTTGCGAGATTGACATCGTATTTGCCTGTATTTGTAATCTCTCCCTTGAGCAATAACTTCTTGCTCCCTTGAGCGAATCGTTTCTTCGCATTTTGATTATAAAATTTTGTTTTGTACAAGTGCGATGAGATCTTAGTTACGAAGTTACGTTAATTTACGTTCCGGGCGACATTTGCTGAGATTTTTATTTACCAAATTTCGTTTGAAGAAAGTTATTGTCGAGTTTCTCATTGACGGAAGGACAATAAATTTATTGGGGCTTCACCGGTTAAAGAATAGTGAAGCTGTTTATCCAGCATGTCGTAAGAGGCAACTATTGGGTACCTACCAATTGCAGTCTGACTGTTAATGGTGGGGTTGCCAGCTTAATTGCTTGGTTGGACCACTCATGTCAGAAAACTGAGGTTGGGGGTAAGCAAGGGCATGCTCCCTGTGGAAGAATTTTGCTCCAACAAATCCCCATGACCAGAAAAAATATACAAGTGGCCCCCAGTTCCCGGCAGCTCTTAAATGGGCAGGGGGTGCGAAGAATCTCCGGGTTTAAATCTGAATGTCATGGGATAAGATTTGGTACATTAAATGTGGGAAGTCTTTGTGGAAGGAAAACGGAAGTGTGTGAAGAACTGAGAAAGAGAAAAGTTGATGTGTGCTGCATCCAGGAAGTAAGATGGAAAGGCCAAGGAGCTCTTTTTGTGGGTACTTTGGGACGAAGGTATAAACTGTGGTGGTCAGGAAATGATGCAGGATTCGGAGGGGTTGGAATTTTGGTGAAAGAGGAAATATCTGGAAACGTTGTGGAAGTTAGAAGAAAAAGTGACAGAGTAATGGCGATTGTGCTAACTTTAGGTAGAGAAGTGATGCGCGTAATATGTGCGTAGGGGCCACAAAGTGGAAGACCAGATGCAGAGAAAGTTCGTTTTTATGATGAAATGGGGAATGGGACTTGGGAAGTTCTAGTGAAATAATTGTTTTTTTAGGGGATTTTAATGGACATGTGGGGAAATATGCTGAGGGTTTTGAAGGTGTACACGGGGAAATGGTGTTGGGAAAAGAAATGCAGAAGGAAGAAGATTGCTGGAGTTTTGTGATGAGAGAGAGCTGTGCGTGGCAAATACTTGGTTTAAAAAGACAGACAAAAGGAAAATCACTTATAGTGCTGGTGGTGGATGTGGAACAGAAATTGATTTTGTGCTTGTGGGGGAAAAATACAGAAAGTATATCAGGGATGTAAAGGTAATTCCATGGAAACTTCAGCACAGGATGGTGGTCGTAGATCTAGATAAAAAGGCTCTAAAGAAGATTGTGAGAAAAGAACGGATCATAAGAAGAAAGATTTGGAAGTTGAATGAAAACCAAACTAGAGTGAGATTTGAAAAAAGAGTAAAAGAACTTGTGAGCACAGATGCGCCTAATTTGTGGAAAACGTTTAGGGATGGTGTTTTAAAGGCATGGGACGAGCTGTGTGGGAAGAAGAAGTCTAGGAGAGATCAAGGAGACATGTGGTGGTGGAATGACGGGGTCAAGGATACCATAACAAGAAAAAAGGCGGCATTTAAAGAGCTGTGCAGATTCCCATCAGAACAAAATAAAACTCAATACAAACGTATAAGAAATCAAACGAGAAAAATTGTGGCTAGAGCTATGAGAATGGAAGCTAATCAGGAATTGAATAAACTATATCAGAATTCTAATAGTGTTTTCTACTTCCTTAGAAGAATGAAAATAGAAGGGAAGGATGTAAAAAGAGGAAGGTGCTTAAGAGGAAGAGACGGAGGATTGGGTTTTGTTGAAGATAGGGCAAAAATTTGGAAGGAGCACATGGAAAAGATCATGAATGAAGAGAACGAATGGGACCACATGGTGGAAACTGATTTAGTAGAAGGACCAGTGGAAAAAGTGGCTCATGATGAAATTGTGGAAGCAATTCAAAGTATGAAATCACAAAAGGCAACTGGAACATCTGAAGTAAGTGTGGAGATGATAGTTGCAAGTGGTGAAATCGGGGTTAAAGTGATGATGGAACTATGCCAGCGTGTATTGGATGGTGGAGGAATGCCTGATGAGTGGAAAACAACTGTGATTGTACCTATCTTTAAAGGAAAGGGTGATGTGATGAGCTGTGGATCATACAGAGGAGTGAAACTGCTAGAACATGCCATGAAAATTGTTGAAAGGGTACTAGAGAGGCGAATACGAACACTAGTCATTTGAATGAAATGCAGTTTGGATTCATGCCAGGAAAAGGAACAGTGGATGCGATATTCATTGTGAGAAGAATGCAGGAGGAATATCAAAAAAAGAACAAGAAGTTGTATATGTGTTTTGTTGACATGGAAAAAGCTTTTGATAGAGTGCCAAGAAAAGTGATGGAGTGGGCCATGAGAAAGAAGAGTCTATCAGTTATGAGCCTGTATGATGGTGCAAAGACAACAGTGAAAATGGGATCTGCATATTCAGAGGAATTCGAAGTAAAAGTTGTTGTACATCAAGGATCTATGCTGTCACCCCTATTGTTTGCAATAGTGGTGGAAGTAATTACAGAAAATGCAAGAAGAGGTGTGGTTAATGAATTGCTATATGCAGATGACCTTGTTATCATGAGCGAAGACATGGAAGACTTGAAGGAAAGGTTTTGGAATTGGAAGAATGCACTGAAAAGTAAAGGTTTGAAGGTCAACACCAGAAAAACAAAATTGATGGTAAGCGGGTCAGAAGGCGAATTATACAAAAGCAAGATAGATCCACGTGGAGTTTGTGGGAGGAGAGTCATGGCGAATTCAGTGTTGTGCACAAAATGTGGAAGCTGGGTTCATGGCAAATGTGCAAAAATAAAGAGAGCTACCGCTAGTTTGGCAATGCATTTTGTTTGCTCGAAATGTAAAGGACTAATGGAAGGGACAATGGATTCGATCAAGAAGTTATGCGATGAAGTGGAGACAGTGAATGGATTTTGTTATTTGGGAGAGAGATTTAATGCTAGTGGTGGTTGTGAGCGGCAGTTACAGCAAGAGTAAGAATCGGTTTGGTAAGATTCAGGGAATGTGGAGAATTGTTGCTTGGAAATAGGTTTCCTCTGAAGATGAAAGGTAAAGTCTATCGCTGTTGTGTAAGATCAGCAATACCGTATGGAAGTGAGACATGGTGTTTAACCCTTTGAGGGATAATGTAACACATATGTTACATGATTGTTAATTGTTATATCATTATGACGTAATAAACATTTTTCTAAAATTAATTGTAATTTTGTTGTTACCAAATAATTAATGAATTGTCTCAAATTTTATAAATTAGAATCTTATGATCCTTAAAGGGTTAAAAGAAAATGAAAAAGCAATTTTGAGAAGAACGGAGAGAGCTATGGTAAGAGCCATGTGCAGTAAGAAAGTGGTAGACAGGAAGACGACTGAAGAACAGATGGATATGTTGGGGTTGAAGGAAGCTATAGACCGGTTAGCAACAGCGAATGGAGTTAGATGGTATGGACATGTGCTGAGGAGGGATGACGATAGTGTTTTGAGAGTTGCTCTGAATCTTGAAGTGAGTGGCAAGAAAAAGCGAGGACGACCGAAGAAGACTTGGAAGAAGCAAGTGGAAGAGGAGACAGAGAAGATTGGTTTGAAGAAGGAGGAAGCTCTGAGACGAGACAAGTGGAGGGACGGAGTGCGAGCAATTGCAGAAGGAATGAGGTAAATCCGGCCATCTCTGTTAAAGGGACAACACCGGATAAAAACTGAATCACTACTACATGATCAGCTTTGAGACTCATAGGAGAGCCTTTTGTGCTACAGCTGTAACCCATTTGGCCATGCATTTGCGCTGAATACAGTAAAGTTTTACAGTATGTCGGCTACTCTTCTAACAAGCGGTTTAGAAACATGTACAGAGCGCGCGAACTGTGTTTACTTGTGACGAACTTTTATGATTTATAGTCAACGCGTTCGATCCTCGCCCTCGATCATAAACTTGAATTACTCGATCCGCATGCGAGTGAAGCAAAACTAATTGGAAAAGGATAGTTCTCGTGATACAAAACCTTTACGAAGCTTTACAGGGTATTCCATCAACCTCAGTTCTGGCAGAACGAGCTTTTACTGCTGTGCATTTGGTCGTCACCAAATTTCCTTTACCGTTAAAGCTGTCGATGCTTTAGCTTTTTTCGTAATTATTCTAATAAAATGAAATAAATTAAGCTTTATTGCATTTTCGCTTTGCTGATTTTACATGCTGTGCTTCTAATTTGATATAAATAAAACTTCCAATTTTTTCCGACATTCTAAAAATGTGTTGTTGAATTTTTTTTCTGTTTCCTGGTTTTATAAACAACCTGGAAATCAAAAACTTTGTCGTAACCTAGGTTTTAAATGAAAATGTGAACGTTGCAAACATGTTATTACCGAAACGCTTACGGTACTGTATTGTTAACTTTAAAAATAGGCGGTATTATTGCTGATTGCTGGATATAAGAAATTGGATACTTGTGAAACGCGGAAATTACGCAGAATAGCGGATCAACCTTTTGGATTTGGAATTAGTTAGAATTAGGAATAAGGTTAGTTTAAGCAGTGCAGCCGATTTCTAAGGATATCCAAGAATTGTATGTTAGAAAAAGCTGTCGATAAATGGCCTCTTGAATGGAATCGCAAGTAGAGCCATCTGTCTCTCGTTTACCTAATCTCTGTACATCCGATCATTTTTTTCCCAATCATCATAATCTGCAATCAACTTTCAATTTTGTTCTTCTGCTCCAACTGTCCCATTCTTGTCGTAATTCAGACGCAACATTTACGGACCACCCCCAAATATTCCCCCACAAATGTTTAACCAGTGCTTGATCTCCTCCGTCGTCAATAAAATAATTCCCAAACAAGATGTCTGATTTATCTGAGAAAGGTGCTCCCTATGAAAACAAAAAAGCAAAGTTTAGTTAACGGTAGTTCTCTTTCTTTCGTATTTAGGTGAACTTCTACAGTTATACAATAATGTAGAACGCTGGTCCTCAACCGTCTGTCCATGCCCACTACCGGTCAGTGAAGCATTTATTTTTGAACCGCAGAACAACATATACAGGATTTTAGATTATAACTCCAAATGCAAATGTATATGCATCTGTTTACCTTTCCAAACTCGCAGAAAAGTGTGGTAAGCGTGGTATATTGGCACATTATGCAGTACTCGGACCCACCTCACTGGATAAAAAAAGTCCTGCCTTTCCCGATTGCCTGTTTTGCTGTTTATCTGCTGCACCTTGATGGCCAGTCTATAAAAGTAATGCCTACATGAAACCGTTCGGCAATGCAAAAAAATTAAGGCCACTGTTGTAGAACAACTTGAAAACTTTAGACGAAAATTTAGTGCTACGTTGATGGCATACGTACCTGAAAATAAAATCTTTATAAATGGCCAGTTACTTTATGAAAGGCCAGAATTCAAAAAAGTGGTAGAATTTTAGCTCAGCAATCTGTGCTTCACTCACAGGTAATTATGTTAAAATAAATTCTGTTTTGTTGAGATACTTGTAGCCTACTCTGCTGCCGTACAAAGGCATAAATGCCAATGTCAAAGTTTGTACTTCCAACTTGCAAAAGCGGAAAGTTATTGACTATTGCCTAGTAATCCTAATCTATTTTTGCACCAACAATAAATTGTTACGTAACATTGTATATTTTGTTTTGATTTCTTTTTTGTGCACGCACGAAACAATGGGTTTGTGTAAAGTGAGACTACATTGTGATATTACTAGCCGGATCAGCCGGCGTTACCCACAGTAGTAACGCCACCAGTAAAATCGGGGTTATGAATATCGGTTCAACCGGTCAAGCCGGTCATTCATTGGTCAGCTGTGTAAACAGCAACGAAAACTTTGTTTTTTTTCCTTATCCCATTTTCACGACTTGGTGCGCTCCTTTTTGTCATAAAAGTTCCCAATGCTTGTGTCGAACATGTTTTATGAACTCGTGTACAAATAGTCATTAATCTATTAAGAAGCTATATGAAATGTTTTTGTGTGAAAATTTTGACAAAAAGCTTTAAACCTTGCTTAATACAATTTTTTATTTTTTCAAATTTTCATCGATTTTTAGCTACAATAGTAATTTCAAAAGAAGACACTTTTTCTGAACACCCATGTTTGCTTAAATTTTTTTACAATCCTTTTGTCATCTACAATCTAAACTAAAACTACGGTATGATAGCCTACCAGGATGTTACAATCTCCAAATCCAAGTTTCCTTCTCATGAATCCTGTGATCCACACATCATCCATCATGAGCAAAGGTGTCGTTCTTGACTCTTCAAATATATCAGCAGCTAATTTATTGGACATTAAATATAGACCTCCACGGCAGTAAGCAGGCCATACATTTCCAGAATAATCTTCTTTTGAAGTATACCATTTGCTATAATACCAACGATTGGGTGAGTCTTTGTCTTGCATGTTATAAACACACACCAAAGGCAAGTCTTGGTAACATGGTTTCAAACCAGCATCATTTATGGACTTAACATCTACGACTGATTGAAGCAACGAGTCAATATAATCAATTAAATTGGGAATGTATACAACTACGTCATCATCCACAGAAGCATAAATCCAGTCAAAAGGAATATTGTCGCGTGACCATTGCATTCCCGCCAGCACTTTCTCGGGCAAAGTACTACAAAAATGAAAGTATTAGGCGAGCAAGCCCGCAACAAAAATGAATTAGTATTCTTTGCCTCAACAAAAAGTTTTTTGCCGATCAAACGGTGATTGGTGCAGCTAAACTAACAAATTGAAATAACTAAACTAGCAGATCTGTTAGCTCTGACCGTTTGATTATTAATATACTGGAAAACGGGTTTCATTCTTTCTGATATTAATTAAAAACAACACGAAACTTGAAAATTCTGAAGTAAATCTGGGCAACTCTCGTTTGTAGCGCAAGCGAAAAAAACTAATAAGGTAAAGGAGATAACTGTTCCCTCAAAAAATCTATTTCATCAAAGCCTTTATAATTATATGAACTTCAAGGTTTATTGCCAAATTTCTCAGATCCCCAAAAAAACCTCATCAAAAAATGTAACAATTTAATTTCTGTTTACCCCTCCAAAAAAAAATGAATTTCGTAAATGCATTGAGATTGAGGTATTGCATGATGCCTGGAAATCATTAAAGATAGTTACTGGCCAAACATGGTTTGAATTCAAAAACTGATGCAAAACTTTGAAATAATAGCAGTGGTGAGGCCAGAAATAGGAAACAAAAATGTCCTCAACCCTTTCTCAATTCTTGACTGGTACCTGTAGGCCTACAAACCATAATTTTTACAAGCAAAAACTAAAATATCTTACCCCAACAGTTTTTTTTGCCTGAGCAGAACAGCTATCATTACAGCGTATACCTAAAAGCTACAGGCAAAAAGGTAAACTAGGAAAGAGCATTCCCATCGAAATATCTATCAAAAAAACAGATCATAAAATTTTTGGTGCCTCCGGCTTTTTGGATCAAAGGTGGATGTACATAGTAGGACCTAAACGTTTTTCTATTAGGCATTTTTTGCGGAAATTTTTGTGCGGTTGATTACGTATATGATGCTTTAGAGCAGGGTTTCCCAAACTTTCAGGCCATCGGTACCCTCTGGACAATTTATAGTTTCGCTCGTGTACCCCCGCACTTCCGCTAACATTAGGGTTACCATACGTCCCGCTTTTTGAGGCCTTGTCCCGCTTTTTTGATCGCAAATCCCGCTTATTGCTTCAGTGAAACACAACGGATTTAACCTAATTTATGGACATTTCAATAAATTTTCCAAGAAAAGCGGGACGGTGAGATGCGGTTGCAGGCTTGATTGTGGAGGCAAGGGTACTGATTTGAAAGCACAGACGAAAATTGGGGTGATCTCCAAAAAAAAAAAAAAGGTCAACGCCTGCTCGGTTGCAAAATTTTTTCACTTTTGGGCTTGAAAATGACACAAATCGTGGAACTAACAGCCGATGACCTTTTTTTCTTTTTTTTTGGAGATCACCCCAATTTTCGTCTTTGGTTTCAGATCTGCACCATTGCCTCGACAATCAAGCCTGCAACCGCATCTCACCGTCCCGCTTTTGATAAAAAAAACGTTGGAGGGGCCATAAATTTCGTCTCGTGAAAATTCGTCATCCAATGTCCCGATTTTTGCTTTTCAAAATATGGTAACCCTAGCCTAACATAGACCGCAATATCTACTGTTATGTTGCCTTCGTGATGACTTTTCTTAGTTTTGGAGGTGAAATTCTGCGGTCGACCAGACGTTGATCTCCAAAAAAAAAAAAGTCAACACTTTCCACACTTCACCTTACACCCACAAAATCAGAGCGTCCACATTTTCCAAACGGTTTTACCGTCCTAAGGAGCCCTTAAACTCAGGTCTTCAAATTATTAACATCAAGTGATCAAAAATATTTTAAGGCAGAGTAGAAGTTCTGGCAAGAACATCCTTTTACTTTATCTAATGTACCCCTTGAAAAGCCAAAGTGTACCCCAGTTTGGGAACCCCTGCTTTAGAGTAAACGTTTTTGTCCGAGTATTCGGTTTTGTCTGCAAAGAACGAACCAAAAGCAAACAAGTTTTTGCGTATGAAAACTTGCGCTGTGTACATCTTAAGTATTGTGTTATCTTCAAAAAAAAAAGGTCATCATCTCCGATCGTGTCTAAAAGTCTTTATAATTTGGCGAACGATTATACAAGACTTTCGAAAAAACAACAAGGTTAAAATTATACTCCCTACCCCTAAAAGACATTACTAGTCATATTTTGGCGCTAACTATGCAATATCAAATGTATCTCATAAAAGGTGGAATTGACGTATCGGACAATTACTTAGAATGTTCAACAGTAGCCTAATTGTTTCAAGATTTAAACTGTCAAAGTTCATAACAATTACCAATAAAGCAAAAAGTAAATGAAACAAGTTCTAAACAACCGAAAAGAAAACTTTATCCGAAAAAATTGATCGAAACAGCGTGAACCCAGTTTTGGTAAAAGTTTGATTTTAATAAATTTCCTCAAACAGACAAATTTTTCAATAAATAAAAAATTTAAAGCCAAAGAGACCTTAAATATCTTTAAAAAATGGTTAACTGCAAAAGTGGCTCCAAGGTTCGATTAGGTTAAATTGGAAGAAAATATGCAGATTAAACGAGAATCTGAGAACGGAGCCTCAAAATATATTCGTCGACACAGCCGAGGATTAGGAATTGCAGGTCCTTCTGTTCACTGAATCTTAACCAAAAATCTTCACTTGTCCCGCCAGATTTTTATGAGTGGAACTTTTTGAAAAACCTCGTCTTTGAAGACCACTTTGATCCATCGCTGAGTTGAAACGATCAATTTTGTTCAAGGCTTGCAAAATCGAAATGAAAGATTGTATACGAGTGATCAACAATGTTGCTCGCATTTTGTTTCGTTTCGAATCGCCTTCCACAGAGTAAACTTCGTTTCGTTTCGCCACAGTTTGTTTCGAACACCCCTATACACAACTACAATCGTCGCAAAAATGATTGCAATAGGCATATAATTCTAGCTGTATTGAATGTACTCTTACAATAGGGGAAAATTTATATCTGGTTGATGACCTTGATTGTAGCCTAATAATTTACTTGCTTGAGTCCCAAAGGTCGATTTGCAATATATCTTTGTACGTGTTGGCTTCTTGTAATAATTTTGTCTTTAATGCATCATCATTATTGGTGCCAACTATAAACACCACTTTGATCAGAACCAATTTGTAAACCTTTATTGCTCCCCAAGTAGAACGAATTGAATTTCTTCTTTCAAAGTTTAAAACTGATGTTTTAACGAAGAAAACAAGACGCCATTTTGCCTGATCTGTAAACAAATTAATCAAGTTATGGCTAATCAAGGAAGCAGGTAAAGTTAGCATCGGAGCAACTAACTTAAAACCGCCAAATACTCGGGGACTCGCACTTTGTGCAGATTTTATGCTATTTTTGGAACCTAACAGTTGATTTAAGACTAAATATTGGCAGATATACAGACAATTTTAAGAGGGCTTCTAAATGGCGTCGAGAAACTTAGTGATCATTTTTTGAGGAAAACGCACTTTGTTATAATTCTCACAGCCAATATTTGTAATAGATGTAAACCGGTTAAAAAGTGAAAAGGCCAGCGCCTCCCTCTCAATCATGAAAGAAAACGTTTATACTGGAGAAGTGGTGGTCTTTTGTATTTTTATCCAAAAAATGATTGCAGGATTGCATTAGCAATTACCTATAAAAGAAGTTTTTTAAATTATCAAGTGCAAGTTGCTCCTCAAGTTCTTTCTTGGGTGGGTTATTGTTTTTGGAATTTACAATTTTGATTTATCCTTAGCCACACTCCTGTTTAATTTAGTCTAATTACATAGCAAAACAAAGTCTCTTTGTATTTATGCAAGACTAAAGGCAGGCAGTTGGTTATTTACAAAAACGAAAAATAAAAGTGCTTCCTCTTAAAATAAAGCCCTATAAATAGCTCCATTTACAAAACAGCAGAGGCAAGTCAGAATTAGCTTACCTAATTGCTACGAGTCCCTGCAATGGCGTTTTATTTGCACTACACAATATTGCCGGTGCCGTTAAAAAAGCGCATGGGCTTTAATTACAAACTAACGCCTTGGTCTATCTAGGACTAACCTTTGTATTTCAAGCATTCTTGCGGTAGTGATTCAATAAGTGGTTCTTTATGAAAGGTCATCAACTTCCGAATTTCTGCTGACTTTTCGACAAATTTTCCAGAAAAATTTGTGTTACTCGCGAAAGGCAAGAGCGACGAAGCTTTGATGGGAAGGCACTTGGCATGACCTATAAGCAAGAGTCTTTAAAAATAAGCATTGTGTAATAGCTTTGTAGGCCTATGTTAGCTTTTCTTTGTAGAAAATATAGCCAAATAGTAGCCCAGTCCAACTTTGTAAAGATAATTCTGGCCCAATGGCAACAACAAGAAGAGAATTACCTTGAATGACATTTTTTATGAATTTTCATTTAACAGACTTGTTTCTAGAAAAAGGTCACGTATTAGTAAGCTGCAAAAACGGCACTATTTCCTAATTTGGTTTGAGACTTTTCGGGACTACTCCAGGGGTCACACACTCCATTGACGTCACTGCTCTTACCAAAATTTTCTGAAAGAGTTTTGTGAAAAGCGGTGCAAGAGATCCTGAAATAAAACAAAAAATATTTAACAAAGCAAATATAACATAGACGGCTTCAGCAAGAGAAAAACAAGCAGTATTGTCGTAGTCACCTTTTGCACTTCTGAGTTGGGAATCGACACTTTTGAAAACTTAACTTAGATCGGCATAGCGGAAGCCGAAAAGTAGGGCAATGAAGGATTTTTAACAAAGTCTTAGATTATCTTGCTCATTTTGTCATTCAATTTTTCTCTACAGTTTATGAATATAGGCTTATTTCATCTACAGTTTGACTGCCTGTAATCTAACGGATTAAAAAAGTGAAGCCTGGGCACTGGGTAAACACCAATAACAAACAACACTGCTTTGTTGGTGGTAAAACTATAGGCTATCTTGCACCCTACAACTAAAATCTATTACTGATTCCAAACGAACCGTCCTCTCCCATATCTTGATTTTGTATTGGGTTTGAGATGTAAATCTAGAAAATCGTTTCATGCCATGATTGCATATCGAGGTAGAAAAGAGGTAAACTTAATTACACCACATATAGGGATAGCTTGTAAGATTTTGGTGTAGAACTCCCAAATTACTGTACTTTATAATTCCCAAACTTATTAAATTACACAATCTTACAAATTTTTATATCGTAACATCTTTAACATTAATCCAAATCTATTTTGGCAGTGATAAATGGTGAAAACACTATTTTATTGGATTGTGGCAACAATTGCGTATGATATATTGTACAATATTCAAGTCTTTTTGTACAGTCTTATCTTCGCAAACCAAAGCGTTTGACCGCCGTTAAAGACGAATTTGTCAGTTAGTTATAGTAGACTTTACTTGTAGTTATTCGTTCTGCAAGTGTAAAGCAACCTAACGTTAAAAATAACTTCTAAAAATTCCTGTTTTGGTTTTTTCTCAAGTTGAACCTCACATTTTTCGGAGATCAACTTTTCGAAAGCGATTATTTTGCCTATTTTGAGGATTTTTTCAATTCTTCACAAATCTTTTGTTGAAATTGTTGTTTTTGCCCTTTCTCGTCTTGAACACCTTGTTTTCGGAAATCAATTATAAGAAATTGAATTTTTTGCCGTTTATTTTAGAGAGATGCATATCACCATAACCCCGCCCTCTTTTTAAAACGATCCCGGTTCCCAAACTCCCTGCTCAGCTCAACTGATAAAGTAATAAAAAATCAAAAACGCAAATAAGGATGTTATAGCAGTTGATACATGGCGCACTTAAATGAAGTCTGTGCCCCAGGAAGATCACTATTGCAGTCATTTGATCTGCAAAACTTTAGTTTGTTTTCTAATTTGTTTTAGCAGCAATCAACCATACTACTTCCGACTTTAAAAAAGCTGCTGAGACATGTGTTTGCTGACTTCTAATTTCCTGAAGTTGCCATCAGCAAAATGCCTCGTTCAAATTTGTTGCTCTTTGATTTGCCGGTTCGTTGACAAATTCTTTTGCAATAATATCAGTGTCTACGCAGATGTGTTCACCATAGGACGTATTCACAAACCCCCATTACTACTCAGTTTTTTAATCAGCGGATTGAGGGTTTAGAAAAACATTTCTGCCTGTTGGTCTTGACGTAGCATACAACCCGCATTTGATAATATTGCTGAGCTGAATTAATGCTTACCCGCTTCAACCTCATCCCACGAAGAAAATTTCTAAACACGCCAATGACATTGTTGACTATTTCCCACTGCAATTTGTTCCGGGAGTTAATGAAGAATTGAGAAGTAAATTACTCCAGTAGTTAAATGCATGTTTCTTGCGCGCATTTAATCGGGCTGCAATTGCATTTGTAATCATGAGTATGAGAATTATTTCAAAAGAAAATTGTGTGATCCGAAACTGCAATGTCGTCAAGTATTTTGAAATATTCTCAGAAACCAGAGACGCATTTGCGCTTTTTTGGTAAATCAGGAGTTGATTGATCCAATTAATCACTGTTTCAAAAGTGAGCAAGTCCACTTTCTTAGTAGGCCTATACTAGAAACAGGGCAAACAAGACATTGATAGGAACTTGTAAAACGACGAGGAAAATATAGCAGTTACAGGCAACCCCTCCCCCTCAATTTCTTTCTATTCGATTCCCTTTAGAAAACGGTGCTTTTGATTTTGGAACAAGATGTGGCTGTGTCAAAAAAACATTACTTTTCATTGTGTTCTCACAACTACCCATTAACTGAAGCTGGCGTAGCTAATTGAACTAATTTTGCTAACCACGACATTTGTTAACCCTGTCGGCGACGTCAGCAAAGCCGGCTAGTCTGTACTACAAAGTTCTTTCTGTGCGTAAGCGCGTGCGTCCTATAAAAATCCTCCGAAGCAATTGAGCGAACAAATATGAAACTGAACAAGATTAAATTATGTCGCATGGTGAGTGTTATAAAGGTGTTTTTGACGTCACGATGAGGTCATAACCAATAACAATTGTTTTAAAATTTGCATTTCTCGACGTGAGAAAACGATTCATTGCTCAAACAAAAGTAAGCCACCAACTTTCAAAATTTTTACCTTTTTAAAGGTTAAGATGACCTCACAATTAATCCTTGAATGTAGATTTTGTTTTGTTCATTTTCTCGAATCACAATATTCGTAGAAAAACGGTTAAAGCTTTTTTGGGAGATATTAAAAGTATTTTCAACGACGTAAAAAGCAATTTATTTATGGTTTTTCTAATTTTAATCATTCTTTTTCATTTTTTCTTTAACCCTTCGAAAAAGCCTTTGTGATGTCATAATGCTGTCTGCTATGATAATAAAAACAGCTGCAGGCAACAACTGCACTTATTATCCACTTTTAATATAATGGCAAACTTAAATTGCTGAGACGTTGTCTGTTGAAGTAGAATGATATATTACCGTACCAAAATATCAACATACCACAACAAGTTCACTTTTTAAATAATGCAACGGCAAGTACGAAAATTACAATATCTGAACTGTAGGACACTCCAAGTTAGAATGCCTTTCTAAGTGTAGCCGTGTTTCGCGTTTGATTTAATCTGAACTTGTAGAACATATTGATCATCAGTAGTAAAGTGAAACTGAAGTTGTGATGTGAGCTCCCGCGGTGAGCCAAATGGACTGATCAACCAGAGCAGTATTTTTGCTCCCAAATATTCTCGAAGTTTACATAAAATTAAATCACGTGCCCCGATATCATTTCGCTTTTGACCTAATTTCACATTGGTAGTAGCCGCATTTAAGGAAGAAATTAGGTCACGAGTTTTAACTAATTTTTTTACAATGGTTTCATTTGTGAAAAATGCATTTCTGTTAAGTGTAATTGAAGTTCATTGAAGTAATCAGTTATCATTAGAGCTGGTTGTCTGTTCAACAACACGCATTTTGTGAATAAGACCACTTTAAATTTAGGAGTAGTGAGGTCGATATTTCTGGCACTTTAGCGCCCACCCACAATTTTCAATCAGTTTTCATCCCCTTACTTATGAAAAATTGATGAAAATATTGCATTTGTTAAGTTGTTTGTACGTAAGACTAATCTGTATTTAAAAACCAGTGTGGTCAAGATTAAAGGCAAAGTTGAATGTAATGAAATTCCAAATCAAAGAAGAAATCAAAATAAAATGAGCCCATTAATTTGTAAAATTGGACCACGAGGGAATGTTTTTGGTTGAAAATAGATTTATGGGAACACTGCAATTGCTTGCATGCTTTTGAGTGAAGACGTGCTTTCTTTTCTCGCTATGCCGGAATCAAAGCAAATAAAGCAGCCAAAGAACTTAATATCACCAATATAAATACAAAAGGGTGAGCACCAAGTCGTGAAAATTGCCTGCCTTTAAAGTTTATTTCTGTAAATGTGACGACGACCAAAATTTTGGCGTAGCCATTGTTTTTTACTCTGTTCTTCCCCCCTTATTTTTGAAAAGAACGAGAAATAGTTTGTAATGTAAAATGACACTCTATGAGTTTTACCAGACTTGATTAATAGTGCAAGATGATGACCACCGCATGTACAGGAACTATTGCCTCCGTTTATTTTAATTTTTCGTTATTGCCCTCGGAAATATTTATGCGATAAAATCGGCTCAGCAGCTTGAAATACTTTGTTACGTGGCGCGTTCATGACAAGCTCTGCCGGGTAAAATTACATCACATTTAGGAGAAACGCTTTTGCTGATTTTGCTTCGTAATAGCTTAATAGAGCAACCAGGATTAAACCCAAATTTGAGAAGGCAAGGTTCCTGTTAACTCCCTTGGATAGGTCTTAGCAGGAAATAGGGAACATAAAGCGTAGCGAGCAAGGACGTTCAAGAAAAATCAAAAGAAACCAACAATGCTGCGTGAAATCGCTCCATATAGAAAACATATCTGCTATTTTGGTTGTAAATAATAGCAGAAATATCCTCGATACTCGCAAACTATGAGAAAAGCGACACCCTTAATGCGTAGGCGGTAGACAGATCGGTATCATGGAAATAAAGGCAATGTCTATCCTCCCCATAATGTTTTTGATTCAATCACTTTTTAAAGAACTTGATATAGGAACGAGAATTAGATGTGCAAGAAACATCATCGTTTTATAACTTTTTTCACAATATTATTGACCGGGTGAAGTCGCATAGCCAGGTGAACTAATATTGTTAACCTCGACGCCACTGATGTGGGCTCCGCGAAAGACATCGGAAGAGCCGGATAATTTGAGATTACTGGCGATATTAGAGCTAAAAGTTATTTTATGATCGTATGCCATTATAGCCTAAACGAGGCCGAACCGTAATCCAAACCCTGCGCGCACACGCATTAATCCAGTCAAAATTCATCCATCAAATAATAATCATTCTACAGTTACTAGCAACCTTACCTGTTATTAGTGACCAACAGTGTATTATTGAAGAGCAAAAGATAAAAAAAGATTCCTGAGAATAAAACAATCAACAGTTTTGGAGAATTTCTCAGTATCTTGTTAAACCAGCGTCTATTTATAAAACTCATTATTTATTACCTTTACATTGTGTGTAGTTGAAAAACCAACTCTAAACAAAATACATGTATAAAAATGCAATTAAATATCCAAATTCCCAATGGACTAAATAACTGAGATGATGTTGTTGAATATTGTCAAATGCATTCGTGATTAGTGGTCCACCGCACCGCAGTGCTTCCACTAACAATTTTTATTTCTTCCTCTTCAGCAAATATTTTCCTCTAATTTGCTTATATTGAAACCAATTTTTTTCCACAAAATCCTAACACACTTTTCTTCAAAAAACTATTTCAAAATTAATTATTTTTTATTTCTTTCAAAAGAATTTGCATAGCACCGAAAATACACATCATGGTATGCATATCTAAAAATACACGTATGCAACCTAAGTTAAATGTTTCTACTCTCAATAGACAAATAAATTCATTGCTAAAGCGGGATACCCATCGTTAGCTTGTATATGCAATACACTTTTTGATTGGCATACCCTTGGCGCTGCATGAATATACCAATAACCCCAAGCAATCAAAAATAACTCTTTAGACCTATAAGATGCTTAGTTAGGTAAATATGAAAAGAATAGTCTTGTATTGCTGGTAAGGAAGTATAACTCTTCTTTTTTCCCTAAAATTGTGAAGACAGTGGAATATTAGGGCTTTATTCTTTTCCAGAACTCTTGCGTTTCAATATAACTAGATAGAATTTTTATATTTTTGGACTATTTTTTGCATTTTCTTATTTTCTCCTAATTTCTTCATTTTGATCATTTGCTCCAAAATTTTT
Source organism: Trididemnum clinides (assembly GCA_963675345.1). Lineage (NCBI taxonomy): Eukaryota > Metazoa > Chordata > Ascidiacea > Aplousobranchia > Didemnidae > Trididemnum > Trididemnum clinides. Next base: position 17,657,425 of record OY776305.1, read on the forward strand.
TCTTTCATAAATTTTTTGGTCAAATTACCCCTAGCGAGTAAATTTTCTCCAATGTGAAAACCCTGCCGCGTTAAATAGTCGATTGCAGTAATACTTCGCGGTTTAAGTATTTATTCAATATCATTCATACAATTTTTATTATGGGGTTTAAATCTACGCTATGAAATGCATTGGTATTGGATTTTCAACTTTTTATTTGAGGCTCGTTGCTGATACCACAGTACTCCTTATGAAACTAGCATACCTCTTCCTTTGGAGGATTTCTACTTGATTTGTAAAAAAAAAATTGTACCCAAGGACATTAGAAACCGTCCAAAAGCCCTTCATCTCGTAATTTTAGAAATAACTTTCAAAGTCAATAAAATTCCTGCAAAAATTAAAACTGTTAAAGGAATTGAACAAAGAATCGCTTGCGATTTAAAAAAAAATCTATACGTTGAATAAAAAAAACATCCCTACGTTGAATTTTGGTTAAAATAGGAAAATACCAGCATTCCAAAAGTTGATCTGTAAAAAAATAGATCTTCACATTCAGTTTGGGCTGAAAGCACACTTTCTCGTTGCTAACCAAACTTCATAGCTTTCGGACTCGGTCTTAAAGGTTTGTGTTCTTTTCACAAATCAAAAATCTGGCAGTCCTAGCCCTTCAACCCCACGAGGCCTTAACGATTTGGAGGCTATAGCAAACGTTATTCTCGCGCATTCGTAAAAAGTTTGGTCTACAATAGCAACAAGTTTCCAACACAACGCACGGAGTTGCCGGTATTACATCAACGACTATACCAATAGTCAACTACATGACTAAACCATGACGTATTCTAACGTCATCGCCACGAATTGTATAAGTTGCAATTTTTTAAAGTTACGCTCCAATATACATGAAGAAAAAACGTCACGTGATAAAGCTGCATTTATTTAGTTAAAAGTGATAATAACTACATAGCATGCCTAAAATAAAAGTTATGACTTATCAGAAACAACATGTTTCTACTTAAAATAGAGCAATCTAAAATTTAAGCTATGTTGTTTTAGGGTAAAGTATCTGCGGAAAAATCATTGTTTTAGGGGATAAAGTGTTTGTTTACTGGCTTAAAGAATTAGGCAAAATCTGGAGATTACAAATAGAAAGTTTCATCAGATTATTTTAACTTGAGAAAACAACTTATTTTCGTTATTTTTTTATAAATAGCTATTGTGGTTTAAACCATTTCTTGACTGAATTTCCCAGCTGAAATTTAATAATATCAGAAATGGTTTTTGTAAATTCAAAAGAACATGTCGTAGATAAGCCAGAAAATTGAAATTTTTATATATGTTCATGAATATCTAAACTTACTTTTTTAGCAAGTACTAAATTTTTGAGTTTGCCATGGTAACGTGAAAATTCAAGATGGCTGCCGGTCGTGAGAACATTTTGTTTTTCTTCACATATTTTCTGCTCAGAATATTTTTGTGTGAGAAACGACAATGCTAACGACTAACGACAATGCCTCCTGCTTCTTCTCCCTCTCCTAACTCGATCAGGGTTCTCCAAAGAAATACAAGAGTTATTTGTACCAGAAGTGCTGAAGTTCTTTACTTTCTCTCGCTCTTTCCTGTCGTTCTTATCTGTATCCACATTCCAATTTTAACTTTTATCTCCTTTCAGGATTCCTGAATACTATGATCTTAAATCTGATTGCACTTGCTTCCGCTCAAGCTGTCCTACACCTGATGACTCGAGCGCCTGACGGTGGTGTCGTCATCGTCTTCGGACAGGGCCTATCCTTTTTTGAACTCTCAATCCCCTCTTCCTCTCTCTTCGCTTGACTCCTACTCAGAATCTGCAGTGGTAAACATTTTTCTGAAAACTCCTCTGGTTTTTTAACTTCTATGCACCTTTTATTCAATCTTCTTCGGCGAATAGTAGAACCGATTCTTTTTCTCCTCTGTTCTCCCTTCCTCCAGAAATTTTTTTAATCTGGGGAACTTCAATCGTCACGATTGTATTTGGGACCAAAAAGGTACTTCAGACCCTCGTCGGAAAGAAGTATTCGATTGGGTCCTTTTACCTCCTTCTCATTAACCCAGATTCCCCCACTTTTCTTCATCGTGCCTCTGGCAGTCGCTCCTATTCAAAAATCTCCTTTGACTCTTTCTCTCTTGCCCTCTCCTGCTCTTGGTTGGTGCTTCAAAACTTGGGCTCTGATCACCTTTCAATTCTTCTTACCGTCCTTCTTTCTGCACTCTCCCTCCCGAATTAGTGTCCTCCTTTATTTAACTTCCAGAAAGCTAGTTCAAATGACTTTGCTTTTCATAAATATTCACACTGTCTTTCTGCAGAGAAATACTTCTTTTTTTCTTTTTTTTCTATAGCTATCCCCTTTACCTCTTTGGCACTGAATGCAGTCAAATCTTCCACTCCTTTCGCTCGCAACCAACACCAACTTCAAGCCTGGTGGCCTCTTGACCTGGGAGAAGCGGAAAAAGAAAGACTCAAGGCTTTTGATTCCGCCCTCAAAATGATAAAGAGCGACAGGCTTACATTTCAGCCTCTCGGCCTGCCTCTTTCAGTCATCGCCAAAGTCAAGGCTAAACTACAATACGAGACAAGCTTGTCTCTCTATTCTAAATCAGTCTATTCCATCCTTCGCTCTGTTACTGGTTTTACTTCTTCGTCCTTCTCCTTGCCTAACTTTCCTGATTGTTCTTCGCCAAAGAAGTCGGCATCTGCCTATGCCAATTACCTAAGATTTCAGTTTTCTGCTCCTCAGCCAAAAACTTTGTGTATCAGAGACAGAGGATACATGGATGAGCTCCGCCGTGCCTCATGTCCCGAGGAGCCTCATTCTTCTTTCAGCTCTCCTCCAACCTCCAGTTATTTTCTTGCAGCTGCCGCCAAACTTTCCTCTTCCACAGCTTAAGGCCCAGACATAGTTGTCCATCCCATGATAAAGCACCTCCCTCGCTGTGGCATTGATCTTCTTTTCCACATCTGCTGTTTTTCTTGGTCTTTGTATTCCTTTCCTTCCATCAAGAAGTTTTTATCTATTTTTTCGGTCTTCGAGAGGGAAATCCTCTCGACGTACCTACTTCCTTCTGGCCTATCTTTTTCACCTCCTGCGTCCAAAGCTGTTTGAGCGCATCATTCTATTTCGTTCATTCTTCTTTCTAAAATCTAACTCCATTCTCCCTCCCCCCCAGATCGGTTTCTGCTCTGGTTAATATATTTTTGATCAAATTCTTTATCTTTCTCAGCCCATTTCGGAATGGTTTAACAAACCCAAGTCGGACTCTCGGACGATCCTTGCTACTATCAATTTCTCTAAAGCTTTTGACAGTCTGGCATCCAGCTCTCCTCAACAAACTTATTTCGGCTGGGCGCCTTCTTGCTTTTTTCGACAGACTTGATCTTTTCCTTCTGACAGGCGGGTATGTGTGGTTTTTAAAATCAAGCAAATCTCTCTTTTCGAGTCCATCGAGGTGTTCCACAAGAATTCGTTCTTTTTACGACCAGCTTATCTGGTCCTCTGCCCGTGCTGCTTCAGAGACCACTTAAGGGGCTTTGATTCGACAGCAGAGCTGGTCTGAGTTTTAGTGATTTCTCTGAATCCGAGCAAATGTGAGGCCGCCTTTTTTTGGTGGGTTACCCGCCAAGATAATCTTCAGCCGCACTTTTCTTTATTCAACGTCCCTCCGCTTCAATCTTGCTCCCACTTATCTTGGGTCATTTTTGACAGCAGCCTTTTCCTTTCTATACATGTATTTTTGATAAAGATCAAATTCTTACCTCGTCCCAAAGCCTCACGCTGTATCTCTGCTTCTTCTTGGGGGCCTCTCCAATAAAATTCTTTTTCTTCTGTGCAAAGCCTTTCTTCAGCCTGTTTTCACTTATGTTTTACCCAAAAGGCTTCCTTTCTTAGCGTTTCCAACGTTACTAAGTTGGAACGCCTTCACGGAGCAGCCCGAAGCGTTATCACCAGCTGCCTCTCATCCTCCTTATACTTGTATCCTCTCTGAGGCGTCCCTACCTCCCTTACTAATCACCCTGCCTCATTTTGCTTCGTCATCTTATGTGCGGGCTCTTTATCTTCCAATTTTCTTTCCCATTTCAGATCTGGCCAGATTTAAAGTAAAACCAAAAATTTCCAGGTCCGCTTGAAGAGTTTTTGGGTTCACTCACCCACTCATGCTTTTTCCTTCTTATCCCAGAGAGACTTTTTTCCGGCTTGACAAAAAAAAGGCTCTCACCCACCTTGACTTTTAACCATATCACGGTCTCGTGATTTGGACTGATGATTTAGTTTCTTTCCTTTTTAGCAAAGGAGACTCCGGCGTCCTTGCCAATTGCTCCATTTGTCGCGTAGAGGCCACCCTTCCAGAGTGTTTGAGTTTTTCTGCTGAACCCTACGCTATTCTGTAAGGTCTCCGCTGGTCTCAGCAGTCTGCCACTTCTCTTTCCTTTTCCGTCTCTCACACTCTCGTTCTATTTTTGTCACACTTTCCTCACTTTTGTCCTTCCTTCTATCTCACGCTCTCCCGCATATCTGGCAAGAACTATCATTTTTCCTCCTACTCTACTATCAGGCTGCAATGCTCCTGATCACTCATTTTTTTAGGGAATCCCACGGCCGATGAGTTGGCTAGACAAGAAGCGTTGCTCCAGCCATCTACAGTCCCACGTAGTCTCTCTCCTCTTTCTTCTCGTATCCACTCTTCTTTTGGACTGGAAGCGTATACTGTTTTATCAAAGTTTTTTGACACACAGGTTCCCTCAGCTTCCACTAAGGAATTTGTGCTTCCTCATCATGCTCGTTGTGTCCTCTCTCGTCTTCGCTGCAATTAACATAGTCATCTGTTAAACTCTTATCTCTCTATAATTGGCAGAATTCAAAGTCCTTCATGTAGCGCCTGCAATCATCCGACCCAGGACACTCCTCATCTCATTCTGCACTGTCCTGCTGAGAATTCTCGGCACCTTAGCTCTTTGGCAACTCTTTCTCGCAATGCGACCTCTGGTCTGGGCCGGCTTCTGGGGCTTCATGGTCTTTCGCCGTGTCCCATCCCTTGGAAGGGGTCGATAAACAACAACAATATAATGCTACAACGAACTATGGTTTTGCATTCATCCGACCTGCTTGTCAAGTTTTAAAAAATGTTTGGCCTGCAACAAAACAAATTGCCCCCTCTCCCCTGGTATAAAAGTTATAAGAAAAACAAGATTTAGTTATAGCTGGAAATCTCATTGACCAACGAGAACGTGCAGACAAAAATTGAATCAAATGAATAAAATTGATTGACAGCAAGGTCATTTTTGGGCTTAGCAATGAAAAAAATGTCTTTGGTGCTGGCCCAAATCGAGCATCACACTTTTAAAAGCAATGTTTCGACAGCCAACTTTTGAGTGTGGCTATCTTCTAGCAGTTGACATAAATTGTAGATTTCCAATATTGCTCCAATAGGTAAGGAAGACTACCACTGTGCATTAGATAGTTTTGTACTTCAAAACTTTTTTTACACTTAGGAGAATGTCGGGCAAAGCCTCCATGCACTCCTGGTTTTTATCTTGGCAAAACCTGTTCCTCCTATCCTAACGTTATAAGCTATTAGCGGTGGCAAAGCGCTTTGCCGACGAAAAGCTTCTTAAGATAAACTTAACAACGATTGAGCTGCTGCAAGCAATCTTTTCATTACGTGGCGTTTCCCTAGAGCATACGACTATGTTACAACTAACGTTCGCAAACTTCTTTTTCTTTAGGTACCGAGTTCACCGGCTGTGGCCATCGTGGTCTGCCAAGCACATATATCTCCCTCAACATGCGACATTTTTGTAGTGCCGCTCTGTATCCATTAATTCATGCCATTAAGACATTTCTATCTCTGCCTTTCTCTACTTTCTTTTCTAGCAGGGAAAAAGAAACATCTTCTACATCTTTACGGGCAAAAATAAAAAATTACAAACACAACGGCTTTTACAGCACAAAGAACTTGTAGATTATTAGTTTGCGCTAGAACGCTCTAAGCTCCGCTAACGACGCCACAAAAGCAGAAACAGCAACCTTTTGTACACCGACTACATATATATAACTCATAAACTGCGCAGTATACATATATTTCTAGTTCCAAGTGGTTACGATCGATGGAGAGCGTCTTATAAGCGACAAAAAAAACAACAAAGGGAGTGCTGAAGGCGCGAGGCTTCCGAAGGGAGCAATGCTATTGAGAGATATTTTCAAATTTACAAAGCCATCCCTGGACGCGTTTTGTCCTTTTGGACTCATCAGCAGGGCTTGCCAAGGGCCAAGAGACCCCCCCCAGTAGCATTAACGTTGAGTTTTATAGAACAAACTAACACAAAGCATAAGACTTACGTGCAGTTTACTTTTGAGCAAGATTCGTTTTGACGTACTGCTAGCTGCTCAACTATGGACTAAAGCTAATATCCTGGTGTAAAGCTGATCACACAAGCAGTGGTTAGGCATAAAAAGGTCTTCCAAAGGTTACAAACTAAATGCGTTGCTTTAAGGCATGGCTGGCAGCACGTGGTGCATGGCAGCGAAACCCGGCGCACGAGGAGGCCAGTTCCAAAGACGCGTTGCATTAGCGTTGACTTTTAAGAATACAATGTACGCGTAACGTTAAAAGGGCGCTTAACTGATTTCGGTGGGTCCCACTTGGCTGCACCGCGGCTTATATGATGCACGGCCGCCAAGAGTTCAACCACTTCGCCTATACCACTCCGAGCATAGCTACCGATTCCGACAACTAGCGCACCGCACGGTTAACGACTAATGCAGTGGTTCTCAAACTATGGGTCGCGACCCACCGGTGGGTCGCAAAAGGAATCTTGGTTGGTCGTAAAAAGTTATAGAATTGCACATTAGCTTTGATTAACCACTAGCTATTGGGATCAGTGGCGAATCCAGCCCTACAATTTTTAAAAAACAAAAAAAATTAAATGACATTTTTAATTCTAATCTGTGAAAGTTTTCCTTCTACGGTCTTCTTAAACGAACAGAAATTTGTTACACATAAAAACTACCTAGAACGACAAAGTAGCTTTTTTGACGCATAGCAGTTTTGTACAGCAATTCGTAGCATTGCGATGATTATCCACTGTTGTGTAATGACGTAACAAGGCAAAAGACAACACAACCAACAAACACCTTTGTTGTGTATGGCAGCTGTAGTTTTGACTTCACTTTGAAGCAGTTGTAACTTTTAGGCTTCAGCAACCTCAGTCAGGTATTTCGGCAGCAGTTGGTCATTCTAGTGTTAATAAAGCAGCTTACAACAGTTTATTTTTCAGAATCTGATTTCTTTGTATTACTTAGCCCTTCATATAATGGATAAATGGTTAAAAAAGCCAATTGAAGTCGATGACGATGAATCTCCAATTAATCAAAAAAAAGAAAAGTTAAGTCAGTCAAAGCGAAGAAAAGTAGTGAGAAGGTATGATGACACATACTTAAAAATGGGATTACATGGAATGAAGATGAAGAAGACCCGCGCCCACGATGCGTTACTTCTTATGAACAACTTGCAAACGAGAGCATGCGTCCAAACAAATTGCTTCGCCATTTGAGACTACGCACCCCGAGTTAAAACACAAACCTCTTGATTTTTTTTAAGAAACTGCTAGCCAATTTAAAGACGGGACAAAGAATTCTGCCCCGTTTCACCAACTTAAATGAAAAATCTTTGTATGTGTCTTACTTGATTAGCTTGAGAATCGCGAAAGCTGGCAAGCCACCTACAATTGGGGAGACTTTAGTTTTTCCAGCTACAAAGAATACAGTTAAAGTTTTCTTCGGTGATAAAAGTGAAAAAGAAATTAAATCAATTCCTATATCTAATAGCACGGTCACACGTAGAATTGATGAAATGTCTCAATGGGTAGAAAATCGAGTTATTGAACGAGTTATTGAAAGTCCTTTTTTTCATTACCACTCGATGGATCTACTGACGTAGAAGGTCTGTGCCAACTACTTGTTTTTGTACGTTATATATGGAGCTCCAGGCCTCATGAAGATATGTTGTTGTGTGAACCAATCAGTCGAAGTACCAGCGAAGAAATTTTTAATACTGTTGATACTTATATCAGAACAAAAGGTCTTGATTGGCATAAATGTGTAAGAATATGTACGGACGGAGCACGTGCTATTTGTGGTAGAAACAGTAGTGTGGTGACCAGAATACTTGAGCGTAATCCCAACGCATCATGGACTCACTGCAATCTTCACAGGGCAGCATTGGTATCAAAACATATAGCTGATGATTTTAAAAATGTTTTGAAGACTTCGTTAAAGTAGTAAATTTCATCAAGTCAATTCCTTTGCAGTCACGCTTATTTGAGAAGTTGTGTAAAGAGATGGGAAGCAATCATAAAACACTTCTGCATTCAGAAATACCATGGCTCTCAAGGGGCAAAGTGCTAACAAGGCTTGCAGAACTTCGTGAGGAAATTGCTATGTTTTTGGAAGGCAAATGCGATTTTGTGAAATACTTGCGCGACAAAGAATTTATTTTAAGGCTTACGTATTTGGCAGATATTTTTTCAAGATATTTTTTCATGAACTAAATTTTACTTACTAGGGACAGAAGGTATCAGTATATTTGAAGTCCATGACAAAATTAGAGGTTTTATGAAAAAACTTGTTCTGTGGAAAAACTGTATTAACAACGGAAATTATGAATGTTTTGAAGCATTACAAACCTTTATAATGGAGACTAAAATTGAAGTTGATGATGGTATAATCAGCGAGAAATTAGAGCACTTGAATCAGTTAAAAGAAAGTTTTGAATTTTAAAATTTTATTTCCACGAAGAAATGAACGCTATGCAACAGAAAAGATGGATTATGAACCCCTTTCAGTCTGCCATGACGACTGGGATATCAGCAAAACCTGATGAAGAACTTATCAATTTATCCGAAGACTCTTCCTTGGAAATGAATTTCAGCACAAGAAAATTATTACAGCTTTGGGTGTCTCTTCAAACCTCCTACCGACTCATTTCCACCGAGTCATTAAAAGTACTTATTGCATTCTCAACATCTTACAAATGCGAAGCTGGATTTTCAGCAATGGTTAGGATTAAAAGCAAATTTTGAAATAAACTGCAACTCTCAAATTCTTTACGCCTGAAACTATCCCAAATAGAAATCAATATCAAGTCCATTATAGAAAGTAGCAAGAAACAAGCTCACATTTCTCACTAGCCTCACTGAAAATATAATTTGAAAAAATTAAATTTGTTTTTTTCATCAATGCTTCATTAATATTAGTTTATTTAATTTGTGTTTCATGTTCTTTTATGAACAGGCTCATCCTTCTCAAAGGCCTTACTGAATATGTAATTTTTTTTAAAATTGTTTTTTCAATAATGTTTTTACCCAATAAATTAGCAGGGTCGCCATAAGCTGTGGTCATAAATAATGGGTTGCAACTCTGAAAAGTTTGGGAATCACTGGACTAGTGTGTTACATAGCGCGACCCGATAGGCGACGTAACTAGCACCAGATACCACTTAACAATCACACTCGGAGATTCCCCTCACAGTTCTTCGGCAGGGTTTGCGCGGTTACAGGGTGTCCCAGAAGTCTAAAAATCAGACTTTTCCAGGAAGATAGATTCGGCGAAGAGTTCTCGTTGAGTGGCCACCTCGATCACCAGATTTATCGCCTCTTGACTTTTTTCTTTCGGGACATCTTAAATCTGTTGTTTACCAGAATCGTCCACGTACTCTTGATTATTTGAAAGATTAGATAACCACTGAATGTCAAAATCAGCACTGAAACCCTCAACAGAGTAAAAGAAAGTTTTATAAAGAGAATTAATGCATGCGTCAATGCAGAGGGTAAACGATTTGAGCATTTGTTATGATCAGGATCAATAAAATTGTTATTCATATGCATTTTTTCATAAAAACCTAATAAATTTGCATGTTGCGCGACTTCTGGCATAGTATACAGGGGTATATATTTTTTTTCTTAGTTTTTACGAAGAGTCACGATCCGAACAACGTTAGTATGGCAAAATAGGCGGGACCATCCCTCAAATACCGGTCATAAAGACGCATTATCATCATTAGGTCTCATGCCAAGTGTAAGATACTTTGCGTGGCTCCTGGCGAGACCAATACCCTACATAGGACTGCATACGAAACAAACCCAAACAATCCTACACAAAGCACAAGACTTACGTGCTGTTTATTTCAGAATGACGTTCTTTTTGATGTTACTTTCAACCGTGCAAGTATGAACTAAAACTGATATCCTCACATGAAATTGATCACACAAAAGGTAATTAGGCATAAAAAAACCTTCCAAAGATTATACACTACATGTGGTGTTTTAAGGCATACATATCAGTACGTAATTACATGACAGCAAGTCTGGGCGCACGCGGAAGAGCAGCTTGAAAGACCTGGGTTTGAATCTCACAGGAATAAGACACTACGCAACACATTTCCGGGAAAAAATTAGTTTTTACGAAGGGTCACGATCCGAACAGCGTTGGTATAGCGAAATAGGTGGGATCATCCCTGGACCCAGATTTCGGCCTTTTGCCCTCACCAGCAAGGACTTGTCCCACGCAACGCAGCGAGTCATAAACCAACAAAGAGCTATTGTAATTTGACTATTGAACTATAATTCATTAGCTTTCCACTACTTTGTATATAATGAATTATATCCAGGTCTAACAGTGGCGGTTCTAGCTAGATCTAAGTACAATAGGAAGGTTGCATATGACGTCACATATCTGACGCGAAAAAAAGTGGCTGATCAAAAGCTGTATTTTATGCTGGAAAGGTAATGGACGAACACCAACTTTCGAGGTTACTTTAAAAACTATCAAGAAATTAATTAAAAAATGGAATGAGTCATTGCCAGTTAATTACTCGGAAACAAATAAATTTAATAAAAAGTGATTTGGTTGAGATTAGATCTTTTAGTTGGCTAGTCTAAACTAAGTATGGTGCGACAATTGGCCGAAAAATCGATCTTAAGGGAAGTATTATCCAAATATCGTTTATTCCTCAGTTGAAAATAATTCTATGCCAATCAGATACCCGTAGATACATCAGCAAAATCAACCATTATCAGATCATTACTACCGGTACCGCAAGTTTTTGGTTATCCTTGGTCCAGCAATCAAGGCAATAGCCAAAAAAATTGGTCAAGGAAAAGTGAAGTTTACAAAATTACATCTGACAGATTAATTACTGTAACCGGTCTGCAAGCATTATTGACAAAAAATTCAGAGGACTGGTTATTATATCAATCAATATCTAATCCAAAACATGGCAAACGGTACAGAAGTCTGCCCTGTTATCTGGGCTACAATATAATTTAGGTTTACAACTTTTCAGTATGCTCATGCAACTAAATATGCTGTATGAGTTGCAAATTACAATTAACTTAAACAGTATTACCAAATACGTTGATTAATCGAATATGAAACCCTATCAAAAGCTGACTACAAATAGGCTTGCATGTTTAGGCCATAAAACTAGATTAACTAGTAGCAATAACAAATATACCCTAACATTTCCTACGGTATTTTAATGCAGATTCATTCCATATCATCAATAAAATAACATATTTAACGTTCATTTGACAGCTGTCTATTTTATCCATTTAATTTGCAAAAAAACTATATCACTCCTATTCAATTCAATGCAAAAACACTGAAACTGTTTAGCCACTTTTTTGGAAGCGCATTTTGATGACGTTTGATCAAATGCGTAAAATCTTCCTATAAAGGCCAACCTCAATTTGTTTGCCATATTCATTTGATTGTAAGACGATTCGCTTATAAGACCAATCCCATCTTCACCTGGGAGATTTACTATTTTCTGTCTCTATAGACCTCGCTTATAAGACGGGCCCCTCAATTTGAGCTCGAAATCTCGAGGAGAAATCTCCACCTTATAAGCGAGTAAACGCGGTCACTCTACATTCATTTTCAGAAATTCTGGTTGCACATCTACTATTAACCTAACTCTGGGTACTATAATATTAACGTTAAAAAAGAAGATATCGTTTTAGGATTTCATTGCCAAAAAAAGTTTAATCCTTTTTCAAACTATGAGTGTCTGCTCTTAATTTAGCGTTACTTACAAATTAGACATTTACAAAGTCTTACAAACTCACCAGTTAAACTAATGCATTTGCTTAAACCAGAATAGCTTACTGAACTACAACGTACAGCAGAAAAACCAGAAAACTGGTTTAATTAATATTAGTCGTGATTCTATAGTCATATGCGGAAGTTGCTATTTATTCATTTCGAAGAAATCGTGATCTTCTAATCAAATGTTTATGTAGGAATAGGGTTGCCATACGTCAGGTTTTTCCCGAACATGTCCGGGTTTTAAGTGTGCGCCACGGAGAAATGCTCGAATGTCAGGGATTTTAGTGTTCAGTCACCACCAGTGGGTCGTTGGTGGTCGGAAAAATTCGGCACTTGCATTCAACTCCAAGTTATTGCAAGAAGCACAATTGGTGATAGCGGGACTTGTGGAGATCTTTTTTTTTTAGAATATTTCTATTTGGGGTAAACACAAAACTTGCAAGCAAAAGATATCAATTTTGAAATGGGTCCGGAATTTTGCCTCATCAGATATGGTAACCCTATATCAAAGGTCGGCAACCAGTTGCGGCTATCGTTATTCTGCTCCGGGTTCAGCACTTTAGATACAAGGCCATAATAATGTACAGTAAAAACAAGACTTGACTCGACAATAATCATTCAGTTTTAAGTTAAACTTACGCTTAAAACATGTGCGTTCGTTACTTATGCTGTTTAGCTTAGTGGTAAAGAATAACATGTTTAAGTGAAATGCTAAGTTAAATCATATTTTTGGAGACGTCGTCTACTAAAGTTATTTCTTTCAGAAAAATTCAATTGTGGCTGCAGTCTAGAATGATTTGTTACTCGATAGCAGTGCTGCCAGATTTTCTTCAAGTTTCCCACGGAAATGATATCTAAAAACTAGCCCAAAATAGCCCAACACTTACCTAATGAAAAATAGCCCAAAATTTGCAAAGTTGGTCCATACAAGGCCGGGGGAGAACAGTTTAGGCCTAGCATTAGTACGGTATGTGGTCTCCCATCCACGGCCATAGACAAGTCAGCCTGTGCTTTAGCATGAATTCCAAAAGACTGGCCAACACTGTTGTTGCCGAGATCGTTTTGATAATTTCTCCTTCGGTGAGAAGGTGAACTCCAAAAATAAGGTCATCACCTACCAGGCGGTGTCAAATCATCCTAGTTTTTGGAAAATATAGCGATGTAGTGCCAGTTGAGCCTATTTTCGTGCTGTTTTTCTTACAAAAATATGCCGGCTGCGGTAACAACCTCCATATCACTCACAGTTGTCTTGAACTTCTACACTTGTTGTTTTTCCAAAAATAGCCCAAAAAACTGCAACCCTCGACTGCTAAATTTTTCCCGCAACGCCTCATAAAAACTAGCCCAATTCCGCGGGAAAACCGACGACTAATAATATACCAATAATCACTTTTAAAGTAAACAAACTTATTTTTCAGCGTTATATCTATATCATTGTTCATAATCATGACGTAGAGCGAAATATTACATCTATATCATCATACATCATTATTTCGCAGGCGAAACGCAACGCCAGTAGCTTATAAATAGGCCTTACGTAAATATGTTTTTTAAATAATTGGTGACGATTTGTTCATACCTATGTAAACCATATGGCTACGTTTTCTTTTAAGGATTTCTCCCTGATCCAGTGAATTTACACGATTTTGATTAACTATTGTGTACCAACGCTAAGTAGGAGTTTCAATATCTTTTTATCACTTCCTGTCCGATTCCTCTAAGCAGTTGGACCTGGAGGAACGCGTTTCCCCGAGATATCAAAGCTTGCTCAAATAATAAAATATAAAAGTCAAAGTCAAATAAGTGTCATTATTAAATGCTTTTATGCAAGTACGTAATTGCTGTACAACCTTCCTGTCCTACAAACGTTGATTGACTGCTAATACCAAACGATTTTGCTTTGTTCTGTCGCATATAGGTGCACAGCGACGAGGGCTAATCAGAGCCGAATTAAGCTGGTGCGGAGCCCGTAGCAAAATTTCTGCAGGGCCCTAATTTTTGCAGGTCTGGAGGACAATTAAACATAATTTTTATTAAATCGCAATGAAAATTGCATTATAATTTATCCGGAGAAAATACATCATGTTGTAAAATTTAATATCTGTCCAAATATAAAATTGTCCTGAGGACAATTCCATTTACTGGCCTAAGCACTACGTAGAAACTTTCCACAATCAAAATTGTCACCATTTTACAATAAAGTCTAAATGACTGTTTTTGCTCTCATTGTTTTATCTCAAGGATATTACCCGACTTCAGCTTTATTTTTGCACAATTTTTCTTCTGGATTTCCAATGAGGAAATTCTCGAATTATTTGTTTAATATCTATTTTATGCATTAGCTGGTTTTCGATGCTGATTAGAGAAAGATAGTTTAATCGTTGTTTGCCCTTGGAGGTCCAGAGTTAATTTTTGATTCTCTTCGGTTTTGGAAAAGAGCGCTCGGCACTGCAGTTCGAGACTATCATGCATAAATATATCCGCAACGCTATGTCCAAGTTGGGAAAGCAAACATCCAAAGAATTTTCTGAAAACAATCCTTAATAATGCAATTCAACTGGAACATCAGTCTTACAAATATTTGAAGAAAAACGGGATTTTAGAAGCTCAGTAAACTGCAATAATTCTTTAGAAAGGCTCAATTCCAAGTCTTTTAGGTACATTTTGACAAGGTTTAAGGAGTTTTTTACAATTTCATCACGGGTGGATAGTTGCAACCGACGTAGAAACCCAAAAACACTTTTCAGCTTTTCATGAGCAGCTTGGCGTTTTGATAAAGCGACTAGCAAGTTATCAATTATGGAAAAAATACTGTTCTTTCGAACCTCTGAAAAGGTGTTTGAATTAGAGCCAAAGGACCAGCATCAGAAGATGTGTTGCACTCGTCATCATCATATATGCGATTTCTCTTGCGCTTCCTTCGCAGTTGTTGTTCATACTCCTCAGTTTCCATCAAGTCAATTACCTTTTTTTCAATATCTGAGTAGGTGGAACGAAGGGGCTGAATATAGCCATAGGTAATTCTAAAGTGCACAAACAGAGTTCAGATCTTGCCCAGATTGCAATGAAGCACTGATCAGTTGAAAACGCTGCAATATTTGATTCCAGAAAATATTGTAATTCCAGTCTCTAACTTCGTCATTGTTGAAAGTAGCCTAATCCACGAGCCTGTTGACGACACTCCGCCTTTTGCTGGTGGTCTTGGACAATGTTATCTAGCACTTGCATTATAGAAGAATAACCGGAAAAAAGTGCTTTAGTGGAATCTGCTCGAGCCGACCACGTGGTATCCGACACATGTTTTAATGTGAGGGTTTGGTCGCCATTGGATAGAGAAGCCGCAAGCAGACTTCAGAGATTGGTGGATGCAGAAAAAAAAGTGTAGATATTTTCGACAAAAGTAAAGAAAATGTTTGCTTCTTTACAGCATTAGGCATCACATTTTCCAACCAAATTCAATGATGAGCAAAACAAAGAACGTATTCCGCAAACTCGTTCAATTGCTTAATTCGTGCTTGGAAGCCATTGCATCTGCCGCTCATATTGCTGGCATTATCATAGCTTTGACCTCGGAAGTTTCCAATGTCTATTCCGTTTTCATTTAAAAACGCTAACAATTTATCCTGTAGATGTTCAGCATTATGACCACCCATATCCAGAAATTTAATAAATGTTTCTACTGGTCCAGTCAACTGATCAACGTTTGATATGTTAGAATCTATAGAAATGGTATAATACTTGCTATTCTTCAATTCGTAGATAATGCTGCCGTGCATGCTAGATCCGATAAAGCTAATGAACTCTTTACAAATGGTTTTGGGAAGATATGATGTGTGCCCCTTTCCCTTGCTAGCATGAGCCTTGATATGTTCCGCCATAAATGGGTCAAACTTTGCCAAAAGTTCCAACAAGCCTAGGTAATTACAGTTGTTATGAGACCCAATTTTTTCTTCGCTACCATGAAATACAAGGCCTCGTTCACCTAAAAACTTGACAACTTCTGTTGTTCGCTCTAAAAGAGCACTCCAGTACTTTTGTTCTTCTTCTATTTGGCTCACTAGCTGAGAATCCAGGCAACCACCGCTTTTTTGCGCATCAGAAGCTCTATGAAATGTTGCTGATGAGAGTTACTTTCTTCATGCCTTTGCAGCAAATTGCTAGCGTTTTTCCAGCCATTAAAACTTTGACAAGCTTATTTTGTGATTCCGAAGCCGAGCAAGCCATTACTTTGCAGGGAAAACAAAAAAGCCTACCTTTGCTTTCAAAATAGCATAACCAATTTCTTGCATATTGCTTTTTTGTGAGTCTATGAATAGTTTGGAAGTAAGAATCGCGGTGGGTTCTAGGAGTCGTTTCGCCTTCGTAAAATCGTGTTGATTTAGAAAAATTGCTGTTAAAATGTTGGCAATCCTTACTTATCGTTTGAATCCTGTACTCACGGTCAGTCTCGTTTAATCTTTTCGGCCACATACCAAAATCATTCGAAAAAATGAAAATAGTAGTACTGGCATCTTCTTCCTCAACAGTTCCCTTCTCTTGCTGTACAGTTTCTACATCAGCTTCAGTAGTTGCTGGGTATTTTTCGCTTTCTGACCTACCGGTATCTTCAATATCTTTTTGCTTGGTAAAGTATTCCATCATTTTTCGAGTTTTGAAATCGCTAGTTGAATCTTTTTCAGTCTGTCGTCTTTTGCTTTACATTTGCTCCCTCCAGGGGGATAAAGGCGACCTATGTCTCCAACTCTACTGGTGCTACCACCCATTTTTTAGCAGAAAACTAAGCAATGGTCTTAAGTACAAGTAAACTTTGAATAGAGCTAGAAAAATCTTTCAATATTTAAGCAGACATCGTCAATGTGATGTTATAAACGCGCTGAAGACAGGTAGTTGGCTTAAATTAGCTTATAAAGTGTATGTGCTGTAAATACAATTAGTTTTTCTTTATTCTGAATTATGATTTTAAAAAGCGCGAGGCTCGTAGTAGATGCTACATCTACCACAGGTTAATCCGGCGCTGGGGTTAATGGAGATGAACGCTCCCTTTAGGCTAATGTTTCTTAACCTGGGGTGCTGGGAAAGGTGACATATGATGCGGTCTAAGATAAAAAAGGATACGCTTGGACAAATGTATTTTTACCGATATGAGTAGAAATATGATAAAAGTTGTTTTGAAGAATAAACCAAACAAATGATCAAGATGTACTGCACTTGTCAGTACTTTATCCTTATAAGTAACCAGGTGTTAGCCAATGGTAGGGGGTGCTGGACTGCTTAGGCTTGACCAAAAGGGTGCTGAGGAAGAAAAAGGTTAAGAAACACTGCTTTAGGCTATAAATGTACCAAAGCATTTTGGGCCCGACATAAAACTTTTCTAAGTTATACTGCAAAAACTAAAGGTGTGACTGCAAACAACAGCATTTTTTTCATTTTAATTTTCTCCGAGATCTTTTATTTCATTGACTTTCTCTCAATTAGTTATCTCCAAGAGACTTTATTAATTTTTTTCCACAATAAGTGGTAAGTTTCGTAGTGACATATATTTTAAGCGATGATGCAAAACTTATAGCTTTAAGTAGATGAAAACATCATTCATTATTTCGATCAAACTATCTGGTTTTGGATTTCAAAAATTTTTGGAAAAATTTGGCGTCCAAAGTGTTTTTTCTTACTTTTGTCTACTTACGTTGGCCCACAAAAAGGTGAAGACAAAGCACATGATAGTTGTTGTTAATCTACTCTCACAAAATTTTAATCGTACGCGTGGTTGCATAGAATACAGTAGTTCTAGTAGTACATAGTATGTAGTCACTATAGCAGTTTTGACCCTACAAATCGCAAGGTCTATAATTGTTGATAAAAACTGCCAACCTTTGTGATTGGAAGCACTTTGAGGTAATAAGCGTGCTTTCTTACCCAGTATCCTTTATGCTGGCCTTTAAAAACATCTTGAGATTGCATTGAATGGCACGGGCTCTACATGACACTACTTTCAATACCAGCTCAAACTATCATTTCAATACTCTTTTCTATCTATGCCTATGAGAGGGGGGAGATTGTCCCCGTACTTATGCTGTTTAGAACACCGATCACGACGAAAACGAAACGTGCATTTTTTGGGCGAAGGCCTTATTTTTAAGAATGCCCTTGTCTACAATTCAGGCAGTCCCAAGTCCATTGAACCCCGGACCCTGCCATAAAACATTAGCTACTTTTAAAGGTCGACAGCATTTTAAGCTAACGAAAGTACCTTCTGTCCAGTTTCTGACGAGCTGAGGTTTTCAAATCCGCACTAAAGTCTGAATTCAAGTTGTTCTATTTATAACCAACTAACATTAATCCTGTGACCTAAGAAAAATTATATTATTCAATTCGTGATTTCTATTCTCTAACTAAATTTGTTAACATAGAAGTTACTTCGGTTCAACCTGCTTTCACGTTTTCGCCAACAAACTTTTACTTTCTCGAAGAAATGCAACTCTTGAAGATATATGCCTTCCAGCTGTTTTGCTGACAAGCTTTCTGAACAACTAACTAATGCTAAATTCCGATTTCCGGTACGTGAAGTATCTAATTAATGAGTAAAATATTTATATTCTATGCTGTTCACAGATAACGCTTTTACTTTGACAATCAATGTAAACCATCTGGCTACTACTGCATAGCGGTAGGTAATGCCTGCAGGCTATACAAAAACCTATGAATAATTTAAGCATGATTTGAACGAAAAAGGTAGAGGAAATTTTTACACTCTGGTAAAAACGCTTGTGCAGGGTACGCAAAGTAGGAATAAAGTTCTAATCACGATCATAATATTTATGTTTATGCTCAGTGCAAAGAAGTCATTCTTCTCTGTCAAATTTCTTGGACTCGATCTCATAATCTTTAAGTAAAATAATACAAATTTTGCTATTGAACATTGAGGATTTTTTGGATTTTTTTCCAAACTTTCCCCAAGAATAAGAACAATTAGCTGAGCGAGCATTTGATTTAAGTTGTTGAGCATCTGAACATTGAGCAGGAGGTGGTGGGTTAAATTCCACCGGATCTGTTTTTGGCTTTTGCGGTACTTCATGGAAAGTATAAAATACAAAGCTATTTCATGAAACTTAGGCTGCAACAATATACTTGAAAAACATCTTCCCCTATTCTGAATTATTTCTCTAACACGCCCAATTTTTGCAAAATTCTGAGCGGCCTCTAAAATAAGTCATTTTTCTCACTCAGTGGTGTAATCCAAAGTTGTAAAAAAAGAATCTATCCAGAAAAAAAGTTGATGAAAGTTTCCACAATAGCCTACAAGGCGAAGATCTTATTTTATTTCTATTTTATTTAATTTTTTTGTTGAAACTCTTAAAGTTCAAAGCGGAAATTCATGCCCAAAACTCTATAACGTCAAATAATGTCTAATAATGTCTTTACAACCAGCTTGATGCTCCTGACTCCACCGATGACTATCGAAAATTTGCAATTAACGCACTGGGATGAATTTCCAAAGCAGTTACCCTTTTTATTAATACAACAAGAGGCACGGGTGCGACCAGGGAGCTAAGGGGTCTCCAGCCCCCTTAGGTATATTGATTCAATAAAATCAAGAATTGAGTGGTTATTGCATACGTGCTGAAACGCTAAGCCCGGTTGCAGGCCCGTAAAATAAAGAGGGCTGGCTGACTTTTCCACAATGGGTCGCCAACGATTGACTGGAATTGCCTCAACGTCAATTCATTGGTAACACCTCATTGACAGAGACTGCATTTTAAATAAATTTGCATGAAAGGCAAATTTACGCTCCGTCTTTATTCTCTAAACGTCGTTGGAAGATACAACACTAACTATTTTATATAGGCATATATTTTGACATTGGTAATAAAGTATTGTAATTACTCTAATGGCCTATAAGCAATAATTAAAATGAGCATAGTTGGCCAACATAAAGGCAAACAATAAACAATTAATTAGCTTTCTTGTGCATGCAATTTCGTTTCACTTTTTGTTACTTAGTCCTCAATTTTCATACATATTTCGTGTGCGAGATATTCTTTTATGGATCTGCGGAGCCACTTACACACGTTATGTTTTAGGAAAAAGCGACTTGAAAAGAAAGGGCTAGTTATTAATCATTGCGGTTCTACTGGAGAGCTTGCATTGTTTCCCCAGGCCCTTCACTGGTCTTTAGTTGTATCAAACAGCAATTGCTTAGCTTAGCGGTTCCGACAGTGTGCACCACATAAAATTAAGCGTTACTAACTTTCATTACACAATGCTGACGAGTGCAAAATGTAACGTCGAAAACGTTTGATTTTATTAAAAACATTCATTTGGTAGATATGATCAATGGTGTAAAGGAAACAGCAATGTTAACAAAAGTAATTTCGCAGTGAGGCTTCGTGTTTTCTGTGTACCGTGAAACTGTTCAGCTTGCTAGCAATGGAGAGTTTTACCACTTTGATACAAAAGAGGAAATCAGAAATTGATGAGATCAAAGGGAACAGTAGCAGAAAGAAGACCAGAAAATACGAAAGCGGTTTTCTTGATTTTGGTTGTACTGTCGATAAAACAAATGTAATCGAGCATCCGCAACATGTGCTTGTTGTGTGCCCGTGGTAACTGGGACCCACGGGAAGGCCAACAGCCATTTCGAACCAAACCAAACGGAATCGGAGACCTCACCACCACGCTGTGGCGGCTGTTGATTGTGACATGGGGGACTGCAATAGGAAGATCTACAATTTCAAGCATTTTAAAGGAGAAAGACAAGTGGCTGTCATTCCCTATGCAAGGAAGCACCGATTCAACAAGAGACAGGTCTGGCAAGGAACCTTTGCTGGAAAGCGCACTTTCCATGTGGTTCAATGACGTCCGAACAAAAAATCTGCCAGTTAATAGCGACATGATCATTGAGAAGGCAAAGAAGTTTGGCGGAAAATTGGGAGTTGTAAGTTTTTCCTATTCTAATGGCTGGTTGAAACGATTTAAAAAGAGGCACGGAATTTTACTGCACAAGGTTCATGAAGAATCAAATGAAGTTAATCTTGCTGATGTTGAAAAGAGTAGAGAAGAATTACGTTGCATTATTTCAGAGTATGAACTTAGTGATGTATACAACATGGATGAAACTGGTCTCTTCTATCGTTTAGAACCTGATGCAACATTGGCTACGGGACCACTTAAAGGAAAGAAAAAAAATAAAGAACGCATTACGGTCGCACTTTGCGCGAATGCAACCGGAATGGATAAACAAAAACCGCTTTTGATCGCAAGAACAGCGAGACCCCGTTGTTTTGGAAAAGACTTTGATCCAAATGTTTATGCCATCTACCGTTACAATAAAAAGGCCTGGATGACAAGCGACCTGTTTACAGAATGGTTAGAAAATTTCGAACGAACAATGAGATCAAAAAAATGCAAAATTCTTCTGCTTCTTGACAATGCAACAAGCCACAAAGTACCGGAGAATTTACAAAATGTACGAGTCCATTTTTTGCCACCAAATATGACTTCACACCTCCAGCCAAACGATGCCGGAATCATACGCAATTTCAAGCTTTATTACCGAAAGGGATTAACGAAACATTTTCTACGTGCAATAGAGGATGACAAACCTATGTCTATAAATCTCCGAGAAGCACTTCGTCTCATTAAGGATGCGTGGAATGACGTAAAATCTCAAACAATAAACAAATGCTGGGAGCACACGGGCATTATAGCGCGCCGTGATCTTTTGAATGATGACCCAACAGAAATAGGTCAGGCTGAAGAAGAAGTGATAAGAGAAATTAGCGAGGGGCAACAAAATCTGACCGCCATACCAAATGAACATCGCATGTCAGTGAACGAATGGCTTGACATTGATCGCAATGAAGAAACGGGAGAAACTTTGTCGGATGAGGCTATCATTGAGATTGTACAACCACCTGCAATTAGAGAAAACGAGAGTGGTGAAAGTGATGAAGAGGAAGAGAATCCACCACGTACCGTAACGACAAGGGAAGCAACAGCTGCTCTTGAAACTTTGATTACATACATGGAGCAGCACCCAAGGCTACAGCATGTTAGAGATCATTTACGCGGTACTTGGGCTTTGAAACGGGACATTGATCTTTTAAATCAACAAGCGCTTGTGCAAACCACTTTGATGAATTTTTTTAAAAAGCTATGACCTGTAGTGGACTGTGCCTGTTTGTGATTTATGCTGTAAATAAAGCTTCGTTAGATAAAACGAATTTTGTGACTTATTTTGCAGTTGCGTTGACTATAATGATTTACTGTGCCAACCAGGGCCACGCAAGTGCAGATCGGCATTGCGTGATTGACGTACCGACATTACCAACCACGAACTAGGCTAACTCGTTAATCTGACAACTTCGCTATTCGGACATTATTCACTGGAACAAATGGTGTCCGATTAACGGGAGTTGACTGTAGTAAACCAGCCGTACCAACCAAAAACAACTAAGTAAGCAATAGCTAATTTTGCTAGTCTTTATCAGCTGGTAGAAAGTATATGATAAGTCAGATTGCAGAAAGCATACTACGCTCTTATTAGCAAAACATGCTGCAGGCACTGGTATTTTTTTTTTTTTAAATTTAAATTACCAAGTCAACCTCACTTGCAAACTTCTGGATTAAAGTGAAAGCAGAATTTCCGAGGTTTAGTGATATGGCCATTAAAACACCACTTCCATTTCCTTCCACATATCTTTGCGAAGTTGGCTTTTCGACTATGACTTACTTAAAGGGAAAGTGCAGAAACGAACTCAATATCTTCGAGTAGCACTGTCTTCCATCGAACCGCTATTGGATGAGCTAATAGAAAAGAAGCAAGCCCATACCTTGCATTAGAGGAATACAATAAAAGCATTTTTGACTTTGTTTGTGGTACAGTTGTTGTTTATTAAATAATACTTGATTTTGTCTATTTTTTCCGTTTGAAATACATAGCTGGTACGTCGAATAACAGAAAGTGCGCTGCCGATACACTATATCAAAAAGTTTGAGTAGCACTGTACTATTCAACAGCTTGAACTCGAATTTTCCTGCTTTTTCAAAAAATTACCAACAAAGAGTTTTAACTTGATATTTCCTGGTCTTCATTGGTCAAAAAAATATTGAATGAAAGCTGAAAGTTGATTTTTCCTGCTTTTTTAAAAATTGTTGATAAGTAGCTGAAACGTGCTATTTCCTGGACTCTTTTAATTAAGAAGATGTTGAATAAAAGCTGAAACTTACTTTTACTGCTCTTTTTCATTAAAAACGTATTGAATGAAAGCTAAAACTTGCTTTTTCCGGCTTTGTTTTGAAAATTTTCAATCACAACGATGGCGTAGTGGTTAGAACGTCCGTTTCGCAGTCGGTAGACCTGGGGTTCAATCCCCTTGTCGAGCCATACCAAAAAGACTTTAAAAGATGGTATCCACAGTTTGTACCACAACGGTAGGCATCTGACGGTAATCCAACTTATAATGAGTGCATTCCATACGGCGACTAGTCACTTTTATCATGATAGCTACTTTTCGTAGGTTTCATTCGGTTTGTATGTTAACTTTGCTGTTGGTATCTTTCGGTTTGTGGTTTGTAACATCTTCGTGCTCATACGACTCTTAGTAGCTAGATCTCATTGTCGCGATAGCTGCGCATGTATGCATCGAAGTTGCAGTGGCTGCAACATGCCTTTCCCGCCATCGATGAGAGAGAGATAAGCTTACCTGTCGAAGTGAATGAAATTCCGGTTAACACATTGGTTGGAAGGCATTCTTGAGGTTTGGGCTTGGCCATTCAACGATGGCTTGTGTTGCCTGATTGAAGGCGCCGCCGTCCGAATAGATGTATTTCCTTTGCGGGGTTCACCATTGTAGCACAACGGCAGGCATCTGACTGTAATCCAACTTATAATGAGTGCACTCCATACGGCGACTAGTCACTTTTATCATGAGAGCTACTTTTCGTAGGTTTCATTCGGTTTATATGTTAACTTTGCTGTTGGTATCTTTCGGTTTGTGGTTTGTAACATCTTCGTGCTCATACGACTCTTAGTAGCTAGATCTCATTGTCGCGATAGCTGCGCATGTATGCATCGAAGTTGCAGTGGCTGCAACAAGCTTCCCTGCTTGGCGTTCGGCATTTAGGGGAGGTTGTGGAGAACAAGCCGGTAAGTTCGCTTGTTGTGTCCTTGGGCAAGGCATTTAACGGGACGCCTCCGCCTTTATGTGTAAGACAGGTGGCCTAGACATATCGCAAATGGCAACTCCCAAGCGAGTGCGGTGGTTCCGACCAAAATATAGCGATACAATTCGCTTTCTCGTGAATGGAGGATAAATATGGCACAATAAAAGAAACACCGTAAAAGCTCAAACGTGCATTTTCCATTTTCCTTCTCTTACTTCAAAAATTAATAATTACAGTAAAAGTGAAACTTGCTTTCTACTACTTTTCTGTTCTAACGTCAATCACGTAGACTACATACCATCAACATGACTGACATGTTATTTTTTTGTTGTAATGCTCCGAATCAAATAATGGAAGCTGCAAACCTAGTCATTTTTAGAAACATATTTTATTGAAGATTTCTAAAAATATATGTTCACATGGTTTTGTAAGAGCAGTTATTAGGAGTATTTATATCTATCAAAATATGGCTAAATAGGGGGCTTTAACCCCTCTATCGTGATTGCGCCTTTGGTGGTACTTAACGACAGTAAAAATATTCCTGGTAGTATGCTAATTTGGCGTGTTCGAAACAAAAACACTTCTAAATTTTGTTTCATTTCGACGCAAAATTGCCTTGTTTTGTTTTTTTTTCGTTTCGTTTCAAAATCCAAGCAATTTTATTTCGTTATGCGCTCGAAACCCAACCGCAAAAGGTTGGACTCATCCCGTATGACAAACAAGCAAAATTCCTTTCGAACACTCCTTAATGCAAATAGGAAAAAATTGAGAACCACAGTTCCAAACAAATAAACTTTGATCTTATGATATTTAAACTTTAGCCTAAAAAACTAAAGCCAGATGATGTAGTCATCCAAAAATTTTTGAGGACATTGAGGCAAATTTTTTTATCTTGGATCACAATTTTGGCCATGACTTTTTTGACTATTTTAGAGAACTCACAGCATTATGGTAAGAATCAGTGGTGATAAGGAAATTTGAAAGATGTTTGCAGAGGTTGAGCACGCACGATAACTTTTTTAAAGGGCACAAGAGGGTTTTGGACAACAAAACTTTTATAAATTTTTTGAGAAGGCAATTGCCCTTTTTGCTACTCAAGCTACTCCTAGCCAAGAGCAGTGGCTAGTATGTGATCAAACTAGCACATACTTAAAAAGCTAAAAACAAACAGCAAAAAATTAAATAAAATAACTTAGAATGGAGCTTTATAAAAAGGATTCACTGCACTCTTTTAAAGTAATGAGTTTTAAAATCACAACGTTTTTGTCTGGCTCTTATCAAAAAATGTCGCCAGAATAATCCGATCTGCGAATCATGAATTGGTTAAATGCTTTACAAGCCTCCTTCAACCAGCTCTCTATTTTTACTCTAGTGTTAATGATTCCTGCACTGTTGTTGAGAATATGCAACACCCAACTTGGATCTAGAAGCTTCTGGATCCATCTTTTTTATTCCTTTAATATCTCTTGTCTGTTTATGAATATCTTACTGAAAGAAACTATTTGGGTCTATGTTCATACTTCGTAAAACAGTGAATTCGTTCCACCTACTATTCCCAAGGTACTTTTCACTGAGATTCTAACCGCAACCACTACTTCAGTTGCATTCAGTTTTGACATTACAATGCATAGATAAACCAGCATATCTGTCCTGTGTTTTCGCTACGTTAATGACATTTTTGCCGACAGACAGAGAGCGACGCTCTCTTTCCAATAAGTATCAATCAGTAAAACCTCGTCTCAAAACCTGCTCTAAATATCTGTAAATTTTATTTCTGGTTGCGAAAACCGCTGTCCGAAGGCAGCCTATATGATAAAAACGTTGCAGTACGTTCTTGATTACGTATTATTTGTCGTTGCGGGACTGATACTTGGATAAAGAACATCAATTGTCGAGAACTGCTTCAAAGTTTCAACATTCTGACTGATTGAGCGATAAATTCATTGCTTGTTAGAATTCTCCAAGCAGACGTCATTGTTAAGTAGTAGTAGTGATTCAGTTTTTATCCGGTGTTGTCCCTTTAACAGAGATGGCCGGATTTACCCCATTCCTTTTGCAATTGCTCGCACTCCGTCCCTCCACTTGTCTCGTCTCAGGGCATTCTCCTTCTTCAAACCAATCTTCTCTGTCTCCTCTTCCACTCGCTTCTTCGGTCGTCCTTGCTTTCTCTTGCCACTCACTTCAAGATTCAGAGCAACCCTCAAAACACTATCGTCATCCCTCCTCAGCACATGTCCATACCATCTAACTCTATTCGCTGTTGCTAACCGGTCTATAGTTTCCTTCAACCCCAACATATCCATCTGTTCTTCAGTCGTCTTCCTGTCTACCACTTTCTGACCGCACATGGCTCTCACCATAGCTCTCTCCGTTCTTCTCAAAATTGCTTTTTCATTTTCTTTTAGACACCATGTCTCACTTCCATACGGTATTGCTGATCTTACACAACAGCGATAGAAAGTAATACATTCATTTTCTCGAAGCTTTTCGTCTGACTCGTCTTCAGGAGAAATACGTCAGAATGAAAAAGATAGAAGTGTTGCTCGCTTATATAGAGGAATACTCGATAGTGATTGGTCGATGGGTCGACCAATGAAAAGAGAGGAAACTAATGTGAAATTTTTAAGCTGTATACGAATTCTTTTTGCTTACACAAATTTGGTTTAGATGTTTTGATATAAGTAGCTTCAAGAGTTAAAAGATGGAAAGCTGTTCGGCCATGTGCAAGTATGGAGAATTTATCATCTGAATAGTTTTGTGCGCATAATTGGTTATGTAGGAGATGTTGTCCAATCGCTGATGAAGAAATTTCGGTGTTGAGGGATTTGATTGGTTTACAGGAACGGGCTAATGAGGTTCGATCTTGAAAAGTGTGCACACCTCGAACAGATTTCGGCACATGCTGCGCGATTCTCTGCTGCAATCTTTGGGAAGTACGGCCCACGTACCGACTATCGCAGTGGCACAGGTATTGGTAAACAATATTGCTTTTGTGAGAAGCAGGCAGTACATCTTTCGTGGTTGCAGGGAGAAGCTGTCTGGTGGTAAAGACAATTCGCGGTTCGACAGCAAAGTAACAACGTTTAACGGCTGTTTTGATTTGCGTTTCGAACGTCGTCGAAACGTTTCCAAGCCAAGGTAAGTGTAAATAGACTGGGCATTTCTTTGGACCTGACGGAATAGGTTTGAAGAACTGAATGATTTTTCTTTTTGTTACTGCGTCAATAATATTTTCAGGATAGCCATTGTTTATCAAAATGGAACGGATTTTTGATAGTTCTGCTGAAAGAGTAGATTTTGAACAGATTGCCAAAGCTCTGTGTACAAGCGTAGATATTAAATTTATTTTCCGTTTCTTAGGGCTGAAAGAATTCCAGCGGACATATTGGCCAGTGAAAGTCGGTTTTCTGTATATTGAAGTAATAATATGGCAATCATTTTTCTCTACTAGCACGTCCAGGAAAGGCAAAGTTCCACCACACTCTTTTTCAAAAGTGAAGTGAAGCGAAGGATGAAGAGAGTTAAGGTGGGAGAAAAAAGCATTGCAATTCTCTTCATTGTTGAATGCAGCAAAAGTGTCGTCGACATATCGATAATAAACCATAGGTTTGTTCACTTTTTTAAACAACTCGGCTTCATAATAGCCTACAAAGATATTGGCAAGGGCTGGGCCTAGAGGTGAACCCATAGCTACACCATCAATCTGCCGGTGCATGGTATCATTAAAGCTGAATTCAACAGAAGAAGTAGCAGTTTGCATCAACTCCACGAAGATTTCGCGGGGAAAAGGAGGTGTTTTGAGGTCGCCATTGTAGAGGGCATCAGCACAAATTTCGATGGTTTCTGATAAGGGAACATTAGTAAAGAGGCTGCTGACGTCAAAGGAACAGAGGAAAACAGATGACGGAAATTTGAAGGTTTTAACTTCATTAGCGAAGGAAAAAGAGTCTGAGATGCAGAAAGTAGAATAAAGGGAAAGTACTGGGTCAATGACTGACGTAAGCCATTGAGCCAATTGGTGTTGAGATGAGCCAGTCATTGACAAGATAGGGCGTAGTGGCACATCTTTCTTGTGAATTTTTGGTAATCCATACATGCGAGGTCGTTGAGAACCAGTAGGTCGAATGGAGTTGTAAATTTTGGCGGGAAGAAGATCATCTTTTTTCAGTTGAAGTAAACGTTTTTGTATTTTACCTTCAGTTTTTGCTGTATTGTCAAATTTATTAGCAGGACCAAGATTTTCAAACTTCGATTTATCCTGTAAAATGCAGTTCATTTTTGAAACATAGTCACTTTTGTCTAAAATAACTACTCCAGATCCTTTATCAGGTTTGGTGATGAGGATACTTTCATTACTACGTAAGGACTTAATGGCATGGATGCATTCTTTCAAAATAAGAAAGTCGCCAATATCGACGGGGGTACCACAAAAGGCATGGGCAAGATCGCTCAATCTGGCTTTCAAAGCGGAAAATTGTTCAGAGGAGTGTGGGACGTGGTGGAGCAATTGGCCGATCAGTACTTCAAACTCCGCAAAAATCTTTTCACGTTGGATATTGTTTGGAGGTAAACAGAAATTTAAGCCATGCGAGAGGACGAATTCTTCATTGGACGAAAGGGTGTAACTGGAAAGGTTAATAATCGTGTCCTTGTCGGGTTTTGCCATATTTCCAAAACGTTGTTGAAACAAAAGTTTCAATTTTCGCTCGTTTTTGACGGAGAGTTCCTTCTCTTTTCGTTCATCGATGTTAGCAATATACCTGCAGAATCGAACAAAATCGAAGTAAGACAAAAATTGTCTGACTTCTTGCCATAATGCGCGCAACTTGGTTTTCAAGAATGTAGACAGTGATTCACTCTTTTCCGTTTCATCTTGCATAAATGCATAAATGCACGTTCTCGGTTCCACTACGCCATCTGTTCCACATCTGTTCCACTACGCCATCGGTTCCACTACGCCAAAAACGTTTACTTCAACTGAAAAAAGATGATCTTCTTCCCGCCAAAATTTACAACTCCATTCGACCTACTGGTTCTCAACGACCTCGCATGTATGGATTACCAAAAATTCACAAGAAAGATGTGCCACTACGCCCTATCTTGTCAATGACTGGCTCATCTCAACACCAATTGGCTCAATGGCTTACGTCAGTCATTGACCCAGTACTTTCCCTTTATTCTACTTTCTGCATCTCAGACTCTTTTTCCTTCGCTAATGAAGTTAAAACCTTCAAATTTCCGTCATCTGTTTTCCTCTGTTCCTTTGACGTCAGCAGCCTCTTTACTAATGTTCCCTTATCAGAAACCATCGAAATTTGTGCTGATGCCCTCTACAATGGCGACCTCAAAACACCTCCTTTTCCCCGCGAAATCTTCGTGGAGTTGATGCAAACTGCTACTTCTTCTATTGAATTCAGCTTCAATGATACCATGCACCGGCAGATTGATGGTGTAGCTATGGGTTCACCTCTAGGCCCAGCCCTTGCCAATATCTTTGTAGGCTATTATGAAGCCGAGTTGTTTAAAAAAGTGAACAAACCTATGGTTTATTATCGATATGTCGACGACACTTTTGCTGCATTCAACAATGAAGAGAATTGCAATGCTTT
The DNA here is from genome assembly GCA_963675345.1 of Trididemnum clinides. Taxonomy (NCBI): domain Eukaryota; kingdom Metazoa; phylum Chordata; class Ascidiacea; order Aplousobranchia; family Didemnidae; genus Trididemnum; species Trididemnum clinides. The sequence goes on from OY776305.1 coordinate 17,687,312, forward strand.
TTTCTCCCACCTTAACTCTCTTCATCCTTCGCTTCACTTCACTTTTGAAAAAGAGTGTGGTGGAACTTTGCCTTTCCTGGACGTGCTAGTAGAGAAAAATGATTGCCATATTATTACTTCAATATACAGAAAACCGACTTTCACTGGCCAATATGTCCGCTGGAATTCTTTCAGCCCTAAGAAACGGAAAATAAATTTAATATCTACGCTTGTACACAGAGCTTTGGCAATCTGTTCAAAATCTACTCTTTCAGCAGAACTATCAAAAATCCGTTCCATTTTGATAAACAATGGCTATCCTGAAAATATTATTGACGCAGTAACAAAAAGAAAAATCATTCAGTTCTTCAAACCTATTCCGTCAGGTCCAAAGAAATGCCCAGTCTATTTACACTTACCTTGGCTTGGAAACGTTTCGACGACGTTCGAAACGCAAATCAAAACAGCCGTTAAACGTTGTTACTTTGCTGTCGAACCGCGAATTGTCTTTACCACCAGACAGCTTCTCCCTGCAACCACGAAAGATGTACTGCCTGCTTCTCACAAAAGCAATATTGTTTACCAATACCTGTGCCACTGCGATAGTCGGTACGTGGGCCGTACTTCCCAAAGATTGCAGCAGAGAATCGCGCAGCATGTGCCGAAATCTGTTCGAGGTGTGCACACTTTTCAAGATCGAACCTCATTAGCCCGTTCCTGTAAACCAATCAAATCCCTCAACACCGAAATTTCTTCATCAGCGATTGGACAACATCTCCTACATAACCAATTATGCGCACAAAACTATTCAGATGATAAATTCTCCATACTTGCACATGGCCGAACAGCTTTCCATCTTTTAACTCTTGAAGCTACTTATATCAAAACATCTAAACCAAATTTGTGTAAGCAAAAAGAATTCGTATACAGCTTAAAAATTTCACATTAGTTTCCTCTCTTTTCATTGGTCGACCCATCGACCAATCACTATCGAGTATTCCTCTATATAAGCGAGCAACACTTCTATCTTTTTCATTCTGACGTATTTCTCCTGAAGACGAGTCAGACGAAAAGCTTCGAGAAAATGAATGTATTACTTTCCGCAATATTCAAGTTTTGTACCACTAATCAACTCTTCAAACAGCGATAGAGTTTATTTTGCTTTGCTTTTTTTTGCTTTATTTGCCATATTTATCCTCCATTCACGAGAAAGCGAATTGTATCGCTATACTTTGGACGGGAAGTCCGCACTCGCTTGGGAGTTGCCTTTTTCGAGGTTTATGGGCCACCTATCTTCCACACAAAGGTGGGGCGTCCCGTTAAGTGCCTTGCCCAAAGGCACAACAAGCGAACTTGCCGGCTTGTTCTCCACAACCTGCCTTAAATGCCGAGCGCCAAGCAGGAAGCTGCGGATGCCATTTTTTAAAGTTTTTTGGTATGACTCGACAAGGTGAATGAACCCCAGGTCTACCGACTGCGAAGCGGACGCTCTAACCACTACGCCATCGCGTCGGTTCCACTACGCCATCGCGTTTACCTTTCATCTTTAGAGAAAACCTATTTCCAAGAAGCAATTCTCCACATTAAGAGTCTGCTGGAATTACGTTTTTGCGAGTTTTGAACGAATGACCAAGAAATCATTGTCGCTACAAAACGGTGCTTTTTGACCATGTTGCAATATGTCAAGGCCTATGCTTTATGGGGTTAGAGTAGTAGAACTGCTCACACACATCACATCAGGCTAATTGTGAGAAACGACCAATGGCAGGACACCTTGATGATGCGGAGGCTACCAGTAGGCAATTTGTACATGCAAGTTTTTCCAAATGGCCTGCCAGTTGTCACGGACTGATTTCGATTGGTGGTACGGTATGAGCTTGAGTGGCCGTTTCGTGTCATATAGCACACACCTTAACACAATAGGTATGCCAGTATTTGTTTAAACTCTGTCGGTAAGCTGGTTGCAATGTACTGCTGCGTGCAGCAAACACTCTGTTACGAATTTATTCTTTGACAATGTTTATTAAAATATTTTTTAAAAAAAAGGCAAAAAATCACTGCAATTAGATAAATTACACTAAAATCATGAGAAAATAAATTAGCAGCAAAAGCGCTAATAATTTAGTCACTTATGGCTGTAAACTAATCAAATCACCAGTTGACAGTAGGCAGGAAGATTAAAAGCTGTGCTATGCCACCAGGCAGCAAAAAAATGCCGAAGATTATCACATCCAAGGTGTCAAGAAAAATAGCTGTTTTCAATTGAACACGTAACAAACGGATGCGGCAGTTTTGTCACACGTTGTTAAAAATACGCTAACAGCTACTGTTGCTGTTCATTCGTAGGAAACGGTGTCACCGGTTCACGCTGCGAACCTGATTAAGATTAGGTTTGGCAAACGTCTGACATCAGCTCGTGCTTGAAATGCTCTCGTGAGAATACAAATGAAAATTCTTGTATGAAGTCTATGCAATGGTTGTCACACAACAGCAAATTATTGCTAAATATCAATTTAGGCTGGTACGGCGAACAACTCGTTATTACACCCGCTTCGAAGCTGTTCCTACCGCTAGAACAGCGCAAACTTTCCACAAATACTGAACCACGCAGAAAAACTTCACAGCACTTTCCAAAAGCACAACGCAGAAACAACACGGGCATTGAACTCAGAACCTCACCACTGCAAGCCAACGTCCTATTGTTCGGAGCTAGCTCTCCCAGGCAAAAGTAAATCATGACATTCTCATTTCTTCATCTGCACATCACGTTAACGACCGATGATGAGTACATTGTCTATGTTTATGAAAAGACTGAAACAAATTTCAGGTCGGATTTTGACATTTTTATTACATATACCATTTTGATAAAATTACTGTAGCTGCAGTAAACTGAAGATTAAAAAAATCACAACTTACTGCTTTCTTGAACTAAATGTCCGGTAACGGAAGAGGACAAAGTATTAGGGTCAGATTAAGAACCTTAAATTCCCCATAAAAACTTATGAATTCAACTTGTGCAGACGTTAGCTCAAACTTTTCATAATGCACTTTTTATTTTCGATGGAGATACTTCGCAATATGGGGGCCAAAAAGTGTTTCCGTCAGAAATTATTGCTGTCATTGCTGTTAATCCTCATACAATCAAATTTTTCCATCTTGCTCCGTAATTGTCATTCACTTCTGACGTTTCTAATGATTAATCTGAAAAACGCTTGCAGAGCTACGAAAATAATAAAAGCATTTCATACTGATTTTAAAACAGCTTAATCAACGTCAGACTCGACTTCTGTTCTCGCAACCTGTGCAGAAGACGACAAATCATTTCCGCTGGTTTCAGACAAGTTACTCGGGCTGCCAATTAAAGACCGATTCGGATCCAAAGGACTGCGAATGCCGGCGTGACCGTTAACAGCAGGAATTTTGCTGCTTAATGAGCTCGACACTTCAGGACTAAACGAGTGTTCACTGGAGGAAGTGGCGTCTAACCCATCTTCATCGCCACTGCCTTGTTCCAGATCAGCTTTTGACACGGTTTTGATGACGTTATCGTTCGTCACTAGCTCGCTCGCTTCGTTTTTCTCGGAACCGGTTGCATCATCAACTGGCGTCTTGTCCGATTTTTTTGACTTCATCTGCCAGCTTGGTATAACAGGTGGTATAGTTGGCGTGGAGGGAAATTGCCTCCTAAAAAGCACACGTAAATAAATTGTTCGATAGCTAGTTTAAAAAACGAGAGCTACGGAGATATAAAAATGAGCCGTTAAGTTTACACACTCCCAAAAAAATTTGACATTTAAAAAGATTGGTCGGAAAGTAGCGATGACAACATAATAGCCGTAAAAGACTTTTTTGAGGTTGAAGAAGCTTCTACACTGCTGGAAACCAAGCACAACAACGATGCACTGAGGTGCGAGGAACGCGGGAGAGGGCTACATTTAAGAACAAATCACATTTCTTGAAAACACCAATACCACCCAATCAACTATTCAGTCAGCTCCGAACATGCAGAACGGAGATCAACCTTGCATAACGATGTTAATTTTCTCAAAAATAGACCAACTGGTTCTACAGAAGGGCGCTCAGTAAAAAGAGGAAGAAAAGCCGTCGCCTTTCTCAATCACATTTTGCTCTAGCGGCATTACTGAACATTGATTTAGGAAGTCAATATGACAGGCAAAAAATCATGGATGGGTCTTACCTTCCGAGTAATAGAGCCTTTATTGACGTTATCTCACTTTGTAATGCGCCGAAATTGTTGTTTGATTCCCCACCAGGAACGGAATCCTGAGTCAAATTTGCATTCAGTTGACTTAATTACGAAACAACAATCTAGTTAGAGAAAATTCCCTTCATGGATGAGGGCATACAATAAAGGTTTTGCTAGAGCATCTTCGAATTTTTCATCGACTTTAATACAAAAAAATTTTTAACAGGATGCGTAACATTAATCCATACCAAAAGAATTTCAAGTTTTTCATAGATTGAAAGCGGCTCTGCGAATATTAGTATTACGATTACAGAGACAGTTTTATGTATAAAGAGGGCTTAAGGCATTAAATTAGCAGCGCTTCCATTAACTCGGTTTCAGTGTAAAACAATACTTTTTTAATAACGTAAAGTTTTGCTCTGCTGACATTGTTTCTTTGCAGGCTTTACACTCATCGCGATGAGATTTGATAGCAGAGTTGGAGCAACTTTGGTAATTGGAAAGAGGGTTTTTAGTTCTGACGAATAGTTGTCTAGTCGTCATACCGACGTATGACGTGTTCTGGTCACAAGAACAGGTATATTCATAGACAACATCCAAGCAGAACTGAAAACGAGTTAATGGAAGCGGTGCTAATTAAACGCCCTAAGCCCTCTTTAAACATAAAACGTGGTCATTCACAAGGAGCGAAGTTGTTGTTGTTCACCAGACCCCTTCCAAGGGATGGGTTGATGGCGGAAGATCATGGAGCCCCAGAAGCCGGGCAACTCCCCAGGGTCTGAACCAGAGGTCGTAGAGAGACAGAGAGTCGCCAAAGAGTGAGCGGCGCAGAGTCCGTAGCTGGACAGTGCAGAATGAGATGAGAGGTGTCCTGGGCGAGTGCCAACAGGCGCTGAAGGAAGGATATTCGATTCTGCTAATTCTAGAGAGATAAGAGCTTAACAGTAGGCTGTGTCCATTGCAGCGTACTCGAGAGAGGACACAGCGAGCATGACGAGGGTCCACAAGTTCCTCGGTGGAAATTAGGGAAACCTGTGTGTCGAAGAATTTAGATGAGACAGTACGCCTTTACACCGAGAAAAGAAAAGAATGGATACGAGAGGTCAGGAGAGACTACAAGGAATTGCAAAGGGCGCAAGTAGCGCTCCCCATCTGGCCAGCTCATCAGCCGCGTCGTTTCCCGGGAGAAACGAGTGTCTGGGGACCCATTGTAGCCGGATAGAACAGGAGAGAGAAGACAGTTCCTGCCAGATCTGCCACAGAGTTTTAGGTAAAAGGAAAGACGGAGAAGAAGACAGGAGAAGAGATGAGAAGTGACAGGCTTGTTGGTGCAGCCAAGACCAGCAAAGAGCGTGCAGAATGGCGCAGGCTTCAACGGAAAAACTGGAACATACTGGGCCTGCCGAAAAGGTAAGAGTGGCCTCAGTGCCACAGAGAGAGAAGTTGGCAAGTAAGGAGAGCCGTCTTTGTCAAGAGGAGAAGGAGCAGAGCCGTCTGTCCAGAGTACCAGGTCATGAGAGAGGAGAGAGTCAAGGTGGGCGAGAGCCGCACCTTGGCGAGAGAGAAGAGGATCAGAGCGGGAGCATGGAGAGGAAAGAATGGACTCCAGAGTGAAGGAAGGTAGATTCCAAGGATAAGGAGGGCAAGGAAGAAGAGCCTCCCAAGGAGAAGTAGAAGGAGGCATGAGCGGGTGAGTGGACGCAAAAGCTCTCCAGGACGATCTGCAGAGTCTTGGTTTCACTCCTAGTCTGGCCAAACCTAAAATAGGAAAGGAGGTTGGAAGACGAAGAGCCCGCTCACAAGATGAAAGAGTGAGATGAGTCAGGGTGACTCCTAGGGGAGGTAAAAGAAGCCTCAGAGAAGAAGTGGGATATGGGAGGACGAGAGGCAGCGGTGATGGTACACTTAGCCGCTCGGCGGAGGCGTTCCAATTTGGTGGAATTGGTAGCGCTTAGGAAAGGAAACCATCCGGGTGAAGCATAAGTGAGAAGGGGCCAAAGAAAAGCTTTATACAGAAGAAAGAGGGACTCCATAGAGGGGCCCCATGAGGAAGCAGCATACGGCCTTGAGATGTGGAAAAAATTTGGCCTTCAGCGAAGATACATGTTTAGAAAATGAAAGAGTGCGGTTGAAGGTGACCCCAAGAAAGGTTGGAGTTGGGTTGAAACAAAGGCGGGAGCCGAGTAGGAGGAGGTTGGGCTGGAGGTTAGCTTGGTGGGGATCCACTAAGAAGGAGGGCTCACATTTTCTTGGATTGAGAGGAAGACACCAGTACTCAGACCAGCGTTCCGATAGAAACAGGGCTCCTTGTGTAGCCTCCACCGCAGTGGGGATCGAGGGGAAGAGGACCAAACGGCTAGATCGTCAGCGTAAAGAGAGCAGCTCACGGAAGAAGGCAGAGAAGCCGGAAGATCATTGATGAAGAGAGAAAAGTACAGGGCCAACAACAGATCCTTGCAAAAAACTTCAACGGACTCGAAAGAAGCGGCTTTTGTGACTTTGATAAACCACGCAAGCACACCTATCAGAAAGAAAAGATTGAGTCCAACAAGCAAAGCAAGGAGGGAGGCCAGCCGAAATAAGTTTGTGGAAAAGGGCGGGATGCCAGACAGAGTCAAAAGCTTTAGAGAAATCGATGGTGAACAGGATCGTCCGAGAGCCCGGCCTGGGTTTGTTAAACCCATCCGAAATGGACTGAGAAGGAACAGAATTTGATCGAGTGTAGACCGTCCAGGGCGGAAGCCGGCCAGAGAAGGGCAGGAGAAAAGAGAGAAAACAGGCGACCGATTTTGAAGAAGCTGTGAGCTGCCCTTCTGCGGTCGTTCAGGGGGCAGCATAGCGAAAAAATGAAGGGGTGTGCCTGGGGTAGCTGGGACCCTCAGGAAGTCCAACAGCCATTTCGACTCAACCCAAACGAGGTCGGGGACTGCACCACCACGTTGAGGCGGCTGTTCATTGGTGCAAAGGAGCGAAGTCGCTTCTGCACGTGTTTCATTGAGAAATGCAGTGTTAAAACTTTACTACTTTGGCAATAGTGTCCAGTACCATGATTTTAAATTTAACTTCGAATTTACAAATTTATTTTGCCCAGAGGAAAAGCTTCGGTGTCTCATGTTTATGTTAGTTTTTCTTTATGTTAATTTGATTAGGTTAAATAAACTACCGTTATGGAACTCTGTTTGGCTCATGAAATCTTGGAAGAAAAGTTCCACCCTATCCGAAATCATTTATTCGGAATTTTGACTTAACTTCTTTCACAATTATTGGAACTTCTATCACCACCCGGCTATATTGCAATTTTTAACAATCAAAAAACGAAGTTCAAAAAGTTGCACTTCTAGAACAGTGTTTATTATGCCTACTAAATATCAACTTTACATCAACCAAAACAATTAAATAAACACTCTGCAGGGCATACCAATTTACTTCACAACCCAAAAATTGGTGCGCATATGTAAAATCTGAATTGCGCTGAAACTCTAAGACAATCAGTCGTTCCTGATGGTATTTTGTTGCAGTCTAGGCCAAACTATTGTGATATAGGGAAGCATCACTGTCCATAATTCCGGTTCTTATAAAGATCCCAGTTTACTCTTTGGCGTATGATTGGGTCAAAAATGAAGCAATGTCTAAATAAAAAATTGACCAATTTGAAGTTACTAATTTTTGTTGATGCAAGATCAAATGCTATCCTGTTCCATTTCGTGTCAATGACTTGAAGCGTGCTGTCATTTATGAGATCTCCCTTTTCTGAATAATTTAGAACCAAAATTATGAAAATCTGACAACAAAAGCCAAAGACACGACTTCACAAAATTTGAGGGTAAGGCGGTTGAACCCTAACTTGAGGAGGCCATAAATGGGGCCACAGAGGGCACATGGGGCCTAAAACTTTGCACATCGCGTTTTCTCACCAGAGTTAACATACACACCAAAAATCATCAAAATCTGAGAGAATAATGTCAAAATCGATCTAAATTTGTGTACATTGGTCATGGAATGCCCCAATGTGTTATTAAGCCCGCTTAGAAGTTCCTAGTACAGTTGGCAGAATGCCACCTTTACTTAACACTGCAACTAAGTTGTAAAAACTAGAGTAAATTTTTTTTCACAAAAGCTCAATGCAGGACTTGTGAGACATCAGAGCGGCAGCCAATGCCCTATGGTATAGTAACGATTGTTGACTGGCATTTCGTTATATTTGCAAGTAGTGCGTGGTACTTTCTATGAGCGTGCTACATAGCTCGTACTGCAGTCATCGTAGTAAAGATCGGTAAAAAATCAAAACAGCATTCTGGTTTTGATGAGCTGCAATCATCAATCTAATGGAATAATACGTTTCAAAACTTTTATGTACTATTGCGCCTTTTATCACTGCATGTGTGTGCAGCAAAGACCATGTTCAGCACTCTATACAACAACGTTTTTACCGCTTGTGATAACCACCCTGACAATTGTGAACAACAACACAATAAAGTGGTTGCTAGAATCAATCCCAGTAACAACAATCTTTTCACTGAAAAGAACATTGCATGTTCTTTATGCGTTGCTGTTAACACTGTGCTAAACTCAACACCACTCCATATCAAACCTGCCTAGTCGCAGATGTAGTGGAAGTAGCATTTCAGTGAGTTACACGTATCAGTGAGTTACATTAAAGGCTGAACCCAAAATCAACAAATCAACGCTGAGTTTGATCTCCAAACGCAAACAGCATACTGTAATAAGCACATTGCAAAAACAAGCACCAAGGTTACCTTACGAAAACCAGTTTCACGGTCCGAGTTTCTGCGAGGCAGTTGAAAAAATCACCACAAACTTCACACTTTTACCTGTTTGATGAGTCTAATAAATTTCAACTGAATTACTTACCTTATACTCTTCAAGATTTAATGAAACAGTCGCTAACTTTTGGCTCTGGTCGGTCAATTGACTTTTCAGATTGTTCATGGCAGTATGTAGTTCCTACAGTGCAAAGAAAGAGACCTATCTGTCAAGCATTAATCAAATCAAAGTTATATACCAGGGATATGCAACCTATGGCACACCTCATGAAATTTGGCAGCCTGAAGAAAAATGAAAGATGTGAATTTCGGTCCACATCCACAAAAGTGACTTGTGGTTTACATCCACACAAGTGGACTTGTCGTCCACATCCACAGAGGTGACTCTATGGTCCACATCCACGTCAACATTATAACCTCTATCTTGACTTGCAGAATCTTCCTCTACCATAAAATTGACCATTTGCAAAAAAAAGGTTGCAACCCCCTTCTATATACGAACCAGTTACATAAAAAAGCTTGCGGCTATGCATGAACTTAAACTTAGATCTGCTTCATAGCATCAAAAGGCCTACTGCCCTTGCAGTCTTAACTCTACCACAAATACCACATCATAAGCGTCTTTATTCAGAACAAAACCACGTAAGACCAGTGACCATTCACTGTGAGAGAGTAAACTTTTCACATGAGCTTTTGTTGCCGCCCGCCCAGTAATAGTTAAAACAACTGTCGCCTGGCCTTTGGTCATTATACAGGGAGATCAGACCAAGTGTAGGCATATTTTGAAAGTACAGCATGTTGACTAAAGTAATAAAACTACGTTTCAGAAATAACCTTAAATATCAACTTTGTTATGAGCACTGTATCTGCAAGCATTCAGCAACTGTTTCAGTCAGGACAAACTCCTAGCAAAATATGCAAACTGGTAAAGGGTCGTGTAAGTAGAGCGGGTGTTTATAAGACTAAAACGTTTGAAAACAACCGGTTCGGCCCTCCCGAAGGCGAGGAGCACTCTAAAACGGAAGGTCAGAACACCCAAACTCATTAAAAATACCAGGAAAAAGCTCAGGAGGAATTCCCACAGAAGCATTAGGAAATTGGCTTCAGAAGCTGGTGTAAGCTATGAAACAATGCAACATGTGATCAAAAAGGATCTGAAACTATCCCCTCACAAAAAAACAAAAGCCCAGTTACTGATACAGGCCGCAAAAACAAAAAGGCTGCAGAGCTAAGCTTCTTCTGAAGAAGCTTAGAGATGGCACGCAACCTCCTATCTTGTGGACTGATGAGAAGTTATTCACTGTCCAGGCCGTGCACAATCATCAGAATGACCAGATTTGGGCAGCGAATAAACAAGGCATTCCTTTGAATAACAGGCTGATGTTCCAGAGACAAAAACCAGCTTCTGTCATGGACTGGGCTGGGGTGGCTTCAACTGGAGAGAAAACTTCCCTCTTCTTCATTGAAGAAGGGGTAAAAGTGAATCAGCACATGTATTTGGAGCTACTGGGAGACAAATTGGTACCCTGGGTAAACACTACATTTGGAGAAAGCGGAATCACTGTCCAGCAGGATGGAGCTACATCCCACACTGCCAGTCTTGTCCAAGAATGGTGTAAGAGGAATATGGTAGGTTTTTTGCCGAAGGAATTGCGGCCACTCTCTTCTCCAGATTTCAACCCCATGGACTTTGACATTTGGAGTATTCTAGAGAGCAAAGCCTGTTCTTCCAATCACCAAAGTATTAAGTCTCTTATGTTTAAATTAAAGTTTTGTTGGGACGAAATTTTTCAAGAAACAATACGTGCCTCGTGCAATCAAGTTGCTGACAGATTGAGGCGTGTTGTGAAAATAAAATGGGTTATATCGAAAAATATCTATTAATCTATTTCTTTAGTATATATTTATGCTATCTTCAAAAAATTTTTCATTTTTTCGTGCGTTAATATATTTATATTTCAATAAACATTTTTCTACACTTGGTCTGATCACCCTGTACTGCAAAAACAGAAAGCAAACCTATGTAACACACGCCCAATCATTAGTTTTAATGGCAAGCGATTAAATCAAAAGCTACTCACAGCAATTGCTGTCAAAACTATTACCTCAAGGTGTTTTGTAACATCATTATTCAACTTAGCTATGCCATTCTCCATGCGATTCAGCTTCTCATCTTGTTCAGCCTTTCGACGAAGGAGCAAAGGCTCAATAAATCTCTAAATGAACAAAAACTATGTCAACTGAATAATCTAGCACTATACCTATTAATACGCCTACGCAGTGACTAGGCTGTTGGTAGTAAGAGGCAAGGTTTAAAATTTAGCTATTTACTGTTCCTGCTTCAAACTGCACCTTGCTTGAGTTAAACACAATTACGTGGACAGTACTGACCACTTAAAACCGGCATTCAACAAGGTCAATCAAGCTGGTCATGAATTTCTTTCTTCATGAGTTTGCTAGTTTTCACAAGCATCACCTCGACTATCAATCCCAAAGAAAACAAAAAGTGGGCGAGAGCTGCGCTAATTATGACAGCTTCCGACTACTTTCGTTTAAACGTTCAAGCTGCTATTACTTTGGGAATTGCTGAAAGGTTTGAAGCAACTTGACCCAACTGGAATTAATGGACCATTACTGGGCCTTGATCTTCTATTTACTGCTGCTGTAATTACAAATGCGTCGAGCTGAACATACTTTGTAAAGTGTATACAATCCATAAACAACGCCTGCAATAATTATGGTCAAAGATGAATAATCTCGAATACGACTCCATGTTGAAACTGAAAAACAAACATTGATCATTTTCTAATTTTTACTCCATAAAACCAAATTTTGGCAAAATCGGAAATGGCTGTATCATTTTACTAATGCTCTTTAGTGTTTTTTCAACACAAAGTCATCTTATCTAAAACAAAATGGTACCACATATACTGCTTTTCCATTGCCAACTTGGCATAGCTTTTGTTAAAAACAAGTGTGGCATTACATATGTCTAATGTAAAAACGCAAACGATGTACCAGCACCATGATATAGCAATTTGAGTGTCTACTTCTCAGTCACTAGACCTAGGTTCAATTGTCTTGTTGCGTCTCATCAAAGACTTTAAAAACAGTATTTACAGCTTGCAAGCTTGATGCTCAGAACAAAAGGGGATAGTAGGCAGAAAAAACCGACAAGTTTACTAGTTGTGGCCCTGGGCAACACACTTGACAAAATACCTTCATTATGTGGTAGACAGGAGGTAAGATTGAGTGGTTTAGACTAGTTGTGGTAACCCGATCTGACAAAAGACTTGCAAACAGAGCACAAGTTCACACGTATGCATGATAACAAAAAACAACAAATGTGTGTGTGGGGGGTCAAGATTGTTTAGCAATATTTTCGTAGATGAGTTGGCTTACTGCAATAAATCTTATAGAGAATAAATTTGAAACAAATTATGCTCAAAATAATTTTTGTAGAATTTAGTCTTACATTTTTAACCAGTTAAAATTTTTCTCAACTCACGAGTTATCGGAAATTTAAACACCTTGAGTGCTTAAGTTTTAGCAGGAAAAAGTCTGTTAAATAATTAGTTAAGAATGTTGGCTAGGTCTTTGAAAATTCTGCTTCTTTTCTAATCAAACAAGCAGTTCTTTGCTGAGCTGCATTAGAAATGGCTCGGCAATATCAGGTATGATACTGCAAATAAATTTCAATTAGGTATGAAAAAAGCACTATATACCAGTAAGCAAACCAGTGATACATGCTAAGTCATGCATGGGCAACCTTTTGTCACTGGGGGCCAAAATGTGCATTTAGAACTTGACTGAGGGCCGGAGCCGTAATTGTGATTTTAAGTGTAATCTAGGTACATATTTTTGTGGGGTTTGGATTGTATTCATGTAATGCTATTTTACATGCAATGTGTTTTCAATTTTGTTTGCACAGGAATATCCATAAAAAATGTATTACATTATAAATGAATATCGATATATTACATAGGCCTACAGCCCTAGAAAATTTATTGGCGAGCCGGATGAGAAGCCTTGGCGGGCCAGATTTGGCCTGCGGGCCGTAGGTTGCCCATGCATGTGCTGAGTCAACTGAAGGTAATGGTTTATAAACCAGCCTAACTATATTTGTTTTCCAATGTATATCTAAATTTCAGTAAAAAATTTAACATACTACTTTGCATAAGCTCTGTAAATCGGTTGTGTTTAAATTTTCATGAAACTTAAATGATGGCAATTCACTACAACAACAATGTACTGCTCACAATTAATGACTATGTGTGTGTGTGAGTATTGGTGTTTCCAGCAAACGCGAAAAAAATGCAAATTTGCGAAAACATGTCCGGCGGATTCGCAGTTAACATTCAATAATGCATGAAAAGTCCGGTGGTTTTCAGTAATTTTTTTCAGTTTGTGACAACTTTTTCAATTCTGCTTGCAAAATTTTCAACTAATTGTTAATACGTTGAAGAGAGTGAGTAGGAATGCAAGGTTAGAAAGAAGCTTTTTTAGGGCAGTGCAAGGTCTCGCGTAAACATTGCGTGGCTGTGACGCAACAGCGAGTGATGGCGACTTAAATATCTTTTGTACAAGAAATTGTCTCTCAAGCAATTAATACAAAGCAAATCAAAAAAATTTCTTTTTGTTTACTTTTTGCGGCCAATTTCAATCGTAGCTGAAGAGCAGTAATACCAAATAGCTCTAATATTTGAGTTTGACATAAGACATGGTTTTGCAAGGAAAGTTCAAAACTGGAAGTGGTTAAAATGTATGTGTTTTCCTTACGTTTTAACGCCAATTTCAATCGCGCTTGATAAGGTGAAAAAAGCACTTTGTTCTCGGCTTCAGATTAGGAGAAAAAAACACCATTTTTTGAGGAAACGGTTCAGTTTGTGTTAATCACAAATAAATAATTTTCTCATACTTTCCAGTAATGAAAACTAAAAGTAAAAAAGAATAAAACTTCTAACCAATTTTAGTTTTAAATACCCCTCAAAATGTTGGTTTTTAAATAAAATATAGCTGACAGCTATGTGTCGTAATAGCTTACCAGTTATGATTGAAATAAGGCCTGAAACGTAAAGAAAAAAGTGAAGATTCTAGTATCAATCTCTTCGAAAACGTTTTACATTAAAATGTAGCCTTTTTGACGTTAATTGCTTGAAAAATAATTTGTAATACAGTACAGTAAAATTTGCCCATAACTTTGGGGAGTGTAACAAATTACTGTTCACGATTGACCATTCCAAAACTGTCTTTTAATTCAATATTAAGATGTATCATCTAATCACGTTTACCAGCGTAAGGAAAAACCACTAAATAGTCAAAAACTCTCAAAAAGTTGTGCCTTGCGCAAAGAAACCTTTCTTTGAAGCGTAATTGAGCACACGCGCCTATTGCAGTCTTCTACATCCATCTATAGTCCATGGTGCCAGATAAAGTAGGCCGGGTCCCCCCAAAAATTTTTCTGCAAAGAGCAGCCCCCTCGCAAATGCACTAAAACTATGTGGTTTAAATAAAAAATGGACTTTATTTCTTTGCAGTAAGCGCCTCTAAGTGAGACTATGTAGTTTTATGTGCAGTTACAAACATCAGCTTTTGAATTTGTTGTTTGATTTAAAAGCTGTGTTTACCAAACTGGCGCGTATCCATGAATTTTTCTTTTTCCTTTACTTTGGTCAAGTTTCGAATTCTTTTCAACAAAAAAAAAACTTTGCTCAAGATTCCAATGCTATTCACAAAGGTAGAATTCTTTTCATACATTCGGTCAATGGAAGTGTCTCAAAACTACCGTTACTTTCGTCACAATACCTAGCCAGATAACAATGTTTTGCTATTTTTTTGCGTTTGGGACAAAACTTCCTTAAAATTAACTCGTTTGCTTTCATGCATAGTTTCTGAAATTAGTTGACAAGACTCTGGTGAAATTTATTATTGCTTATCGACAATATTGCTTTCTGAGATACGTTTACAGAAGAAAGCAAGACACACATAGTATGACTATTACATCGTATAAAAATCTTAATTTTCTCTTTTAAGTTGCAGAGCTTTGGTCATCAAATACTTCCAATTTTAGTGAAAAGTTTATTTGCAATTGCAAAAGCCTGCTGTTTAATTGATTACGATTGAGAAAAGTAACTAGATTAATTATTTTGTCATAATCAAGCAACAATTGAGGCTTGTCGGTAATTTTTGTTCTGATGTGATAGTCGTGGTAACCTACCTTACATGCCATAGTTCAAAAAACTCATATTTTTCAAGTTCATGATGGGCGACGGCGTACAATTAGGCTAGTTCTATTTACATGCACTGTTAACCTGACATTCTGAAACGTTTACATATTACTGTTGCACAGATCGCAGAGTTTCAAGGATCACATTTAGCTTACTAAACAGAAATAACTTGGTGTTTTGCCAGAGCTGATTAGTAACCGATAGGCTACTTGTTTGTGAACCTTTTTTAGGGCTGACATAATCAACCAAACTATTACGTCATCGAAGCGTAACATTGCAGTTTTGCCTCTTCTCCCCCACTACCAAGAAAATTTGAAAACTGCACTTACACCCACACTATTGTTGTTAAGACTTGTTTCTAGGCCATCTTTGAAGATCTTTGACACACAGCTAACTCCAGGTCCTGCTCCATAAGAAGTACCAAGGTAAACAAGCTACAACTTACAAGCTAGCATCTTCATCAAATTAAAAAATTATTCATTACAGATGATGATGGCCTAGATCAGAGATTTTCAATTGACGGACAAAGGTCTTCACGGGGCCAGTACTTTATTTACCTTACACATGAATTGAAATCGGAAAACTTTTTTGAAGACTTGCTTCTTTATTTTATTTGGACATCCCTGAAATTTACTTTGATAACTATTTTGAAGTCGCCTGTGAAATTGAGAAAAATATGTAATCGGGCCACCTGTCTCTGTGCGTTTCGAAAATTGGCCACATGCCAAAATCAGTTGACAAGCACTGAACTAGGTTAAAAATGCCATAATTTAAAAAATATGTCTTAAGGAAAAACAAAGGGTATGATTATACACAAAATAATGTTGTAGAAAAACTTTAAAGTATCTGAAATAATGGAATTTTGCAGGGACTGTGGGAAACGTTTCGTTACAAGCAAGTTGACATTATCAATGAAGCTGTTTGGCTAATTCTACTGTACAATAAAAGCGTAGAAACAGTGCGCGCGTAGCTTGCAAATCGCTGTTGCCTTCCTGTCACTCAACGTTTAAGTCAGATGCTTAGCTGCCTTCCAAAAAATTTGGACCAAGGATCCAAGATCTGAATTGGGGTAAACAATATCTTTTTTTAGCTTAGCATATATACTGAACAGCAGTAGGCTACCAAAAACATCTCTCACTTTAAAATACGTTACTTAGGCTGGTGTAGCAGTTTGTTTAGCAACATCCACCAAAATTTGTCCGGCAGTTTTTGTATATTTGCTAGCAGTTTTACACTTGCACCAACGGTTATGCACTTACCAAAATCTTAGAGGAAACACTAGTGTATATGTACGAGTTTGTATATGTACTCAATTTCCAAACGGCTGCCTCCATGTATATCTATGTAGCAAAATATCTAGCTGTTTATGAGTTCAAAGAGATAGATTAACCTCCTACTTACTACTCAGCACAGGATGTGTTTTATTTGCAGATTATAACTACCCTGACGAGTAGCCACTCACAGAGAAGTTTTCCATGTGCTCTTTTTATACACAGAGAACGTATAAAGAACTGGAAAACATTTTCAATGTGCGAATTGAGCAAAATCAAAACAAAAACAACCTGACATGCACACCATTAGTCTTCTACCAATAAGTCATCAAAACAACAAGACATATGATGCAGTTTTTGTTACATAAATGCTCCCATGAGACCTCACAAAGCAAAAGAGAAAGTCAGGATCTACTCTACTGTTACCTTAAAAAAGGTTATCTCTCGTTATACTGACAATGAACTTACAGTTTGGTGTTGTTGTTGTTGGTTACCCGACCCCTTCCGAGGGATGGGGGCATGGCAGAAGACCATGGAGCCCCAGAAGCTGGGCAACTCCCAAGGGTCTGGACCAGAAGTCGTACAGAAACAAAGAGTCGCCAAAGAGTGAGCAGCACAAAGAGTCCGTAGCTGGACAGTGCAGAATGAGATGGGAGGTGTCCTGGGACGGGTGTCCACAGGCGCTGCAGGAAGGGTTCTCAATTCTGCCAATCCTAGAGAAGTAAGAACCTAAAAGAAGGCTGTGTCCATTGCAGGGAAGACAAGAGAGGACACAGTGAGCATGACAAGGGAGCACAAGTTCCTCAGTGGAAATCAAGGGAACCTGAGTGTCAAAATATTTGGAAGAAACAGTATGCCTCCAGTCCAAGAAAAGACAAGAGTGGATACGAGAGATAAGAGGAGAGAGATTACAAGGGATTGCAGAGGATGCAAGTAGTGCGCTCCCCGTCTGGCAAGCTTGTCAGCCATGTCGTTCCCCAGGAGAAACAAGTGTCTGGGGAACCATTGTAGCCTGATAGAACAGGAGGAGAGAGAAGACAGTTCCTGCCAGATCTGCCACAGAGTTTGAGATAAGAGGAAAGATGGAGGACAGGACAGGGTGGCGAGGACAGAACGAGAGTCAGATAATAGGAGAAGAGAAGAGAAATGGCAGACTTGTTGGTGCTGTCGAGACCAGCAAAGAGTGTGCAGAATGGCACAGGCTTCAGCAGAAAAACTTGAACATACTGGGGTAGAAATTTTTGTTGAATTTGTGTCTTGCTAACAGCTTGCATTCACCTTGTTTAAGTAGTAACTTGTTGAAACCTTGTTATCTTGTCTAAAAAATTATTGGCTGGCACAGATGTTTTTGTTTGATATAAGCTGTAGTTCACTGATATAACAGGAATGTAAAGCATAATTTGCAAGTTATTTAATGTCTATCCACAAAGTATTCAGCATTACCAGCTCTCAAAATAGCCACTCCAATAAAAGTGGTAATGGCAGAAGGTGATGTCATAATTACTGCACATGTATGAAAAGTTTTAGGACGAAAATTGGTGTCATTTCCTTTCTATGAAGCATTTAGTGCAGCAGTATAATGCTTACCTGTCAATTTTTCGCTCACGAGCAAAGTCACCAAGGCCCAGAAAAGCTTAACGAGTTCACAGCAATGTAAAAGTGATGCTGACTAGTGTTATTGATTCATGCAGCATCAAACATCTTAAATATGCACCAGAAGGCCAAACAATCAACAAATAGCACTACTTGGAGATTCTACATAACCCTTGTGATCCTGTGCAAAAGCGGCCAAAAATGTGGACAGCAAAGAATTGGCAACTTCTCCATGACGATGCTCCTGCTCATTCTGCTTTAGTAATCCAAGCTTTTTCGGTAAAAACAATATGGCATTTGTGCCATAGCCTACATACTCTCGTGACTTTGCACCTTTGGACTTCTGGCTGCTCCCTCACATAAAAACTATGCTGACAATTTGACTTGCAATAAAAGAGATTATGGAAAAATTGATGGCATAGCCAAGAAGTATTCCAGAGAACGAATGCAACAGGTGTTTGCAAGAGTAGCAGAGGTACTGGAAAAAGTGTGTGCACTCACAACGATTGTATTTTGGAGATTACTTAAAATTTGTGACATTCTTTAAACTGTGTTTTTCCACCCATAGGTTGGTTAGGGTAAACTAAAGTAATTTGAGATAAACCACTACTTTTCAACTTGTTCTACCACTTTAGTACTTACAACTTTATCTAACCACTTTTTTGAACATTTGCATACTTATTAGGAAGTGGCTATTTTGATGTCAACAACATTTTACCCTCGAAGACTATTTTGCCATATTTATTCATGTGTGTTGATATTGCTATAATTCTGCCAGTAATGCTGTGGCATGTGGATAGTGCACTGGTTTTGAAATACTATGGTTGCAGGTTGGAATCTTGGCTGGCAGAGCACTTAGAGTAAGGCAGTGTGTAGCGGTTTCGAATCCGGTTTTTATGTTTACAGTGTTTTTGGTCTAAGTTGTCTTGTATCACCTTATCTTTTCAGCGCTTTTGGTTGATTTCTTTGTTTGCGCAGTGTAGTTAATTAGGGCACATTTTAAGTTTCTAGTTTTGCTTCAAGCATGTCTTGGAATTGTTTTAAAATCATTTGACTTTGTTTTTAAGTGGTTGTGAAAATGCATGCAATTCAGTTAAAGTCAATTCAATTCATTTAAAGTCAGTCAACAATTCGGTTCACTTGTTTCTGTTTTTCCTCAGTTCATCAATAAAAAAAATTGGATCCATTCGTTTGCTAGATTTTGGTCAGCTAGAAGCGAGCGCGAAGATTCATAGTTTTGTAAGTAACAATTGCTAGTTATCCAAACTAGCTTTTGCTACAAGTGTATACTGGGGGGAAAGGCCCGGTATGTAAATGTAAGGGGGAGTGTACACTGGAAGGGATTGTATAGGGTGGAGGAGTGGACACTGGGAGTGCAAAATTTTTTTAGTTAATTAAAATTGACCAATCAGAAATGACCAAAAGTCACATGTTCAATACATCATTAATATTGACCAATCACAAATAACCCAGACAAAATAGTCTCTAAGGGTAAAATGCCATTGACAGCAAAATAGCCACTGCCTATTTATTAACACTTGGCAACACCACATGTTTCAGTAATTTTTTTATCCATAATTATGAATTTTTAACTTGAGCAAATCTGTGTTACAATTAACCTGATAAATGAAGTAACTCCAGATATGGTTGAAAAAACTTAAAAATGTTAAGTAATTGAGAAAAATGTTGTGATAGTTGAAGATATTGATTTGATAACATTATGGCTTTATTTGCAAATTGATTCAATCTAATATTAATTACAGCCCATACCCTAATTCACAGCCACTTATACCCGTTACATTTCACTCATGGTAACATCACTACATTGTATATGTGTCTGCCCAGCATCACTGTGTGTGTGTGTGGTCAAGCCAAATTAGCATACCAGTAGTTGGTGTTACAAAAAATTGTTCAGAATTAGGCAAAATTGAAGTAAACGTTTTTCTTTGAATTATGTGCATGGTGCACCATGACTGAATTTATATTGACTTGCCCCATATTAATCCAGTATAACCTAATTTTTGGACAGACTTCATTAACACAGTATAATACCAGAAGGGTCATTCCGTTATATTTCAGGTCAAAAATTGCAAATTTTCAAGTCATCTTGAAAAAAACTAACAACTATAAGATATTTTATCAAGAATTGCCAATGAAGCATTTCAAAATTAATTTCATTTAAATCGGTCAAGTGGTTTTGAAGTTATTACGCTTTGAAATTTCGTCACAAGGTGGCAATATTTCAAAACGTTAGAACACAATTTATGTAATTTCTCTTAAACTTCACCTTTTAAATTTGTGAAAATTAGCTATCGGGTATTTTTAATAGTGAGGAATTCAAATTTTTAATTAAAATTATTGAAAATGATTTACTTTAGGTTTAAATTTACATCAAAAAATTTTAGGGAGTCTTCATTGAGGGGGCTTTTATTAGCATGTAGCCATAACAAAACAAATTTTGATTTTGCTTGAAATTGATCAACAACACATACTGTTGTAATGCAAATGATTTATAATGTTGTTCCATACTATTCTAAATAGTGTAAGGCTACATAAAACTTGGTAAATTTCATAAAAAAGTTTTTTAGTTTTGATAAATAACTATTAGATTATAATATTATGATGTAACCATGATTTAATGTAAGAGCATTAAAACATAATGTTGAAACACCGATGATTGGAAATAATTTATACAATGTCAATTTTTCAATTAAGTTCAATTTAGTAAAGTTAGCATAGCCTATTGTTCATCATGAAATTGCTGCTTGGCTTACAGAATATTTTGTTATCACTAATTAGGGCTGAGCCAACAAACTTCTATAAATCAATACAATTTAATGGGATAGATGCAACTGTTTCTTCTGCACAAGCTGATTGATTCGGGGCGCAACCTTACTCACAGCGCATCTAAAATCATGTTTAGGCCCAGTTAGACGATTTTGGCTCTTGGATTTAATGGCCATTAAGGCTAAGAACCCTTGCTCACATTCCCATGTAGAGGGGAAAATCAGTAACTGTTGAACAGCATTTCAGGCCAAGGTTGGGTAAGTAGAACCCATGATTAGCCAGAAATCTATGCAAGAGCATTTGTTCAGTTTTGATTTTGCTGTATCGTCAACTTGGATATCAATGATCTCTTCCTGTTCTCCTGTTCCCACAGGTAGAAAAGCTGGGTCGATGCAGAATGGATTGACTGTGTAGGTACAACTTACTAGATCTGGAAAGTAATGCAACAATTCCATTCGGAGCAGCTTGAGATGATCATGAATTTCTTGAGATAATTGATCATTGGGTTCCACTGAAAGTGCGGTAAGGAGTTGGAACTTTCCAAACTGTTTGCTCTCTACATTTTTGGTCCAGACATCTAGCTTCCGAGTGAACGCTTCCAGCTTTGAAATAAAAACTGCAATATTGCTGTTTGATCCTTGAAACGAAAGATTTATAACATTGAAAGTCTGGAAAATATCAGACAAGTAGGCCATCCGTGAGATAAAGTCATCATTCTCAAAATAATCTTTAAATCCGTGGTTTTTCTCTTTGAAAAATGTCAACAATTCATGCCTAAGTTCAAAGACCCTCCAGGTCATATTCCTGCGGGATAGCCAGCGAACCTCCGTGTGGAAAAGGAGACATTTATGAGAACTGACGTCTTCACAGAGTTTGCAAAAAGTTGAGAATTCAGAGCTGAGGTTTTTATAAAATTCACAATTTTAATGATTTTGTTCAAGCACGACATTAACTCAGCAGGGAGCACTTTGGTACAAAGTGCAAATCTATGAATAAAACAGTGGACGAAGGTCGCATTTGCTACAACATCTTTTGCATATGTTTGAAATCCAGATTTTCACCCAAGCATGGCTGGAGCACCATCTGTCTTGCATCCAACTAACTTACTCCAATCTAGCTCATTCTCTTTAAATAATCTGCCAAAACATTGAACACATCTTTCCCATTCGTTGCAGCAGCCAGCTCCTGATTCAACATCAGCTCTGTTTTCACTGTGTTAGTTTGAATACAGGGGATATAAACGAGCAATTGGCTACATTTGGCAACATCTGTCGACTCATCGAGTTGAATGGCAAACCCAAACTTTGAGTCTTTTACTCCAGCCATTACTTGATCAGCAATATCACCTAACATTTCTTGAATATGGCGTTTTACAGTGTCATTGGAAAGGGACACATTATCCAATTTAGCTGCTGCCTCGTCCCCAATGAGGTTCCTAACTAGTGTCTTTGCTGCTGGCAAAACGAGGGACTCAGCGATTGTGTGGGCTTTCATATTTTGGGCTACGAGAAGAGAGACTTCATATGATGCTTTTACAACTCCTATCTTCTTTTGGTGAAACTGGCCTGTCTGGTCTAGGTGCTGTCTTTTTGAGTTCTCCCCCAGCCGCTCAAAATAACTTTGACCTTTGTCCTTTTTTTCTGCATGGTTCGATTCAAGGTGTCGTTTTAACAAGCTGGGCTTCATGGCTGCATTAGAAAGAGTTTTCATACAAACCACACACTGTGGTAAACATTCTCCTCTATGCTCGATAGCAATGAAACCATACTTAATGTATTCTGGATTGTACTTTCGTTTCGAAACTTTTCTTGCTAACTTACTGATAAATAAATTTTATGCAATTGCGATGTAATAGTATCAATGTGTAATTGCTGCCAATTAACTAAAACAAAATGCACAGCTTAAACCTCAAACTTTAATTTAATCTAATTTAAATTAAAGTACGTTTGTTATATTGAAACGTCACACTCTTAATTGTGTTGCAATAACATAAAACAAACGTACTTTAACAAATATTGGACGTCCTTCCTGACTGCTAGAAGGGAGGGCATATCGCCTTCTGCTAGAAGGGCTAAAAGACTGCTGTTAAAAGGCTGATAGACTGCTAGAAGACTGCTAGAAGGCTGCTAAAAAGACTGCTAGAAGGGAATGCATATCGCCTTCTAAACATATTTTAATTTAATCTAATTCCTAGTCTAAATGGGTCTTTAGTTTTGCTCTTGTCACATCATGGTCATCAAATAACATGGTCACGTGAAGGCAGCTTATAATAATCACAGATGAATATCTTCATGTACCACTAAAAAAGCTCTTGCGCACCACAGTTTGACAACCCCTGTTCTAGAACAAGCAAAATAACAGAAAGTGAAAGCAAAAGAATTTCATTTGCTGAAAATGCTAAAGAAAAAACAAGTTTTCTTGCTATAGGAGAGTCACCAATCAACTTGCACAGCATATCAAAAGAACAACATCGGCTATCTTACTGCAACAAAAAAAATTAAAACTGCCTCAAATTCACTGGCAACACCTTTCGCTGATGCTGCTTATGTTGACATAAATGACATTGTGACAGATAATGATGACTTCCCTTCCAATTTACACTCACTACAACGTGATCAACAAGACTTTGCCAAATTAATGGAAGAATTAGGAGTAAAGTTTAGTAACACTGAAACATCTATCAATAGAACATAGAAAGTACAAATTCTTACCCCAAAACCTGATTTGTGGACTACAAAAGAAACAATGAGTTTCTTCAATTGTTCAAAATACTTGGTTAATAAAGCCACACATCTAAAAAGGAGAGATTTTAACTATCCCTGCTAGAAAACAGGGACAAGGAATAACTGAAGAAGCCAAATTGCAAGTTGTTAGTCTATACAAAGATGATGAATATTCTAGAATACTACCTGGAGCAAAATTCAAAGTAAGTATAGGAAGAGGACACTACCATCAAAAACGTCCTCTTTTATGTACTGTCAAAGAGAGTGTTACTGCATATAAGTTTACCATATTTATTCGAATGTAATGCACATAATTTTGTACTGATTTTCAATCAAAAATTATAGTTGTGCATTATACACAAGTAAATACAGAAAGTCGCTGTTAATGTGGAAATAATAAAAAATCAAACACAAGCTAATGCAGTACAAGAGAACAATAATAACAAAAGACGCAGTCACAATACCAAACGATAAAACAAACAAAAACTTAGTTTTTCAATAGTTCAAACAGGAATTCCAAGAACAGACATCAAAAGAGAGTAAATTTAGCATCTATGTGGTGCAACAATCTGTCTAGTCAAAACAATGAAAGTGCCGGGGGTTTCTCATTAGCAACATATACCGTAATTACCATAACCTTAATGGCATAACAACGCAAAATGTTACAATATAAAGGATGACACTGGTAATTGTTGTATTCAGTTTGAGCAGTGCATGTTTCACTTGGTCTGAACTGAGAAAAAGTGAATAAAAAACTTTATACCAATTTTCATTCAAAAATAAAGGGTGCGTGTTATATATGAGTGTGCGTTATACTCAAATATATACAGTATATATCCTTGCACTAAAGTTGAACTTCCTCAATTTTTTGAGTTTAAACCAAAATGGTGTGTTGCACCTGGTGCCTCTGGAACACATAGTGTGTGTGTTTGTAGCATCCACCAAAATGGAGTGGTGCTGGCTGATGCATGTAATATGTCGTACAGAGAGATGATGTATGTGATGGTGTGTGATATCAACAACAAAATTTCCATGGTGCTTTGTTTTAGTGATTGTCCTGGTGAAGAAGCTCAGCTAGAACTTTTAAGAGGGCTATTTGAAGAAATCAATATTGATTTTATGTAATTTCAACAATGGGAATCAACAGGCCAAGCTCGTATTGTTACAATGTCTTTACCTCTAGATGATTTTAAAGAAAATGTGGCAAAGAAAATAAGCAATTTAACTGCACATTCTTTATTTCAAAATCTCAATCTCAGTATTTGAAACATAGAAAAGCCTCTTGGTGAAAATGAAGCAATTGTTCTTTTAGACTTTGCAGAAAACTACCAATTTGTAATTCAAATGAAATTCAAAGCTTTCATTGGAGTAAAAAATACTGCACAGTACGTCCAGTTGTAGTGTATTTTAAATAAAATCACCAACTTATTGAAAAATCTTTTTGTTTTTTTATCAGATGATGTGGAACATGACACATCTTTTGTGTGGAAGCTTCAACAAAAGTTAACTGAATACATCAGGAATAACTTACCCAACATTAAATTTATTGAATATTTTTCAGATAGATGTGCAAGACAATATAAAAATTTTCTAAATTTGATACATCATCAATTGAAACTTCAACCTTGCAGCTTCATGGTCATTTTTTGCAACCAGTCATGGAAAATCACAGTGATGGGATTGGGGGAGTTGTCAAATGCAAACTTTCCCATGTTAGTTTAACTTGAAAGACAACAAATCCAATTCTTACAAGCTTGTCTGCTTATGAGGGCTGCCAGCAAGAGTTTAATTCTATAATTTTTTTTCATGTAGATAAAAGTGATCTTGTTTGTGCCAGGCAATTTTTGTAAGATCACTACCAAAAAGAAAGCATCGTAGTAGGAACATGCAGTTTTCATCATTTTTACCCACTTTCTGAGGGAGTAATGGTAAACAAACGATTGTCTGATGATGAAACTAGTGCTGGATCTCATTGTTTTTATGTTGCTTCCCATCCTACCCTAGCTGATCTTCCAGGCGCAAGTTATGTTGCTTGTAAATACAATGAACAGTGGTGGGTTTGAATGGTTCTTGAAGCGGATCAAGCAAGCTATGACATTAAGACAACTTTTATGCATCCACATGGTCCATCAAACTCATCTTTTTGGCCAGGTAAAGATGATGTATGCTGAATGCCACCTTCATCAGTGCTATTAAAGCTAAATCCTCTAACCACTTCTAATGGGAGAAGCTAAAAGATTGACACTGAATATTTTAATAATATTGCAATACTTCTTAGGCATCATTGTCAGCCAAATAAATATTTCCATTTTGTTTTGTTTGCTATTACTGTTTCACTACATGACTGTGTGTAGTATGCATGGGTGTTGAATTTGCAGGTGGTAATTGCTTAGAGACTGGATAAAACAGTATTTTTTGCAGGATCAGTGTTTAAATTAACATTTAACAACATTTTTTAAGGTATTGCCCATCAAAAAATTTAGATAACCTATGGGAAGATTTGATATCATGAAATACTATACAAACTAAAATATAAGTTATTTTTGAATGCCATATGGCAATTACAAACCTTGAAAATTGTCGAGGTATTCTTTGTCAAATTTGCAGTTTTTTTTTTGAAAATCCTTTGCTTCGACTTTACCAAAATGAGCAGTCCAAAAAAAATATGCTTGCTCATTTTATTAAATAAGTTAAAAAGATAAAGTAATTACTGATTGCAAATTTGCATGTGAAGAGGTGTATTTGCAAGGAGAAAATAAGAGGAACAAAATGGAACGTTGCTGTAAATCACTTCTGTAACAACTACATGTGTTGCAGATCAATTTCAAAATAAAAAAATTTTTTGTTGAGGCCACATAGTGAAAAAGTTCCCCCAGCAAGGACCCCCTAAACTTTAAAAAATGCATTTGAGAAAAATCTAAACATTTTTTGATGTTTTTGATTAAAAATTTGGATTTCTCACTTACAAAAGTACTCAAATATCAATTTCTACAAATTTAAATGATCAGGTTTAAGAGAAATTTAACAATTTGTATTTTGTAGTTGCAATGCTGCCATCTTGTGGTAAAATTTTAAAGTGGTAAAACTGCTCAAGTACTTGACCAATTCAATAGAAAAATTTTTTGGTGGTTATTTGACCACTAATCATCAACCTGACAATGTTTCAGCAACTTTGAAAAGCATGGGTTTTTTCTTGACCTGAAATATAATGGAACGACCCAGCAATTGACTCATAATGTATTGTAAACATAGTGCAGTTGATCATGGTCACTAAACACTCCACAATTACATGTATCAGTTCTCGTAAGTAATTCAACTTTATATTTCTTCAACCTCATTATGTGATTATAAGCAACCAGCTGCCAGAGCAATAAGCAAACTAAAACAAAGATATTTGGGTCAAAGCAATGAAAAATCCTACAGCTTTTAAGACAGAATACAGTTACAAATAAAGAATTATGTAATAATTACCCAATGCTTAACTGTATTTACCAGGTTGAGATGCAAGTGGAGGTGTGCTTTCATAAGGAGCAATGATTGTGTTGCTTGAAACACCTGACAGTTGTATAGCTCTTGATATTTCATAGTCAGTTAAACCTTCAAACAAAAATTAAATTGGACTAATTGCAAAAAACAATTTACTTTAAGCTTTCAATATCTAACCCTTTTTCTTCATAAAAGCTTTCTTTTGATCCAGTGAACTTGATAGCACTTTAGGATTTCTAAGAAATTTTGCAGCAGTATTTACAAGATCTTCACGAATCGGAGGAACTTCAAGTGCCGGATCAGTTTGAGGTGAATTTTGCTGATCAATCTGATTACCTTCAGCCATTTCACATTTAATTATTTAAACGTAAGCTTTAATATTAACTAAATCGGAAATCTATTATCTTCTACCCTGCAGTAACCTAGGCAGCCTAAAAATGAAGGCCAACAATAAACACGGAAATCCAGATTGGCGGTCGTGGGAAAATACGGAAACTCACAGGTGAAATACGGAGTCATGGACTAAGGTGAAACCAAACTACATTTATTACATCAAGTAATGACAACCATTGGTTACATTGTTAAGCGACAATGGAGCGTGCAATGGGTCCCAAATCAACGAACAGCCGCATACTTTACTATGGAAAAACGGCACCTGCTGTTACATATTTTGGTGTAACTTTCTAAAATTATTCTCTACTTCAAAAATTAAAACTTTGGCAGAGAGGTAAAGCGTTTTAAAATCCACACTGTTGTTAAACCAAGTAGCTTTAATAAATTAAAAGTCATTTTACTTCGAATAACATCCTAAAATTCGAACGTTTTCGACTTTAATAAAGTCCTTTTCAAGAATTAAATCTGCAAATGTGACGTAATAAATAAAATAATCAACGATAATTTCAAATAATACACATTATGTAGATATAGTACTTCTAATGACAGTAAAAACGTAGCCAACTTTAAAATAAACAATAGCTGGGAGAGATCGGATGCAAAACCTTTAAGCTCATCAAAACCAGGATTAAAGCCTTCCAGAAATGGCAAGATTCCCAAAATTATGTGAAAATCCGATATGGAATGTCATGTTACAATTACAAGCAGTAAGTAAAGTTGTTGTAAAATTTTGTTAATATATCTTTAATCCAAAAATAGCAGCCAAGCAACTTGTTGAAAAGATACTGCAAACGTTTCGGCCCTCAACTGGTGCTATTTTCAACGCAAATAATGTACCTCAAGCAGGTTGGCTAGCAACTACGCCTTTGTTAATTTATGTTTAGCGAAAACGAAGCTCCACTTGCATAGCATCGTTTATTAAGGCTATGGCTATGACGTTTTACAAGCAAAGCTTCATGAATTTTTTCAAAAAAGAAAGTTCAAAAATTCATGACTCTGGAGTCCATTAATCTCTTATAAGATTCTGTCGTCGCAATGCGGACTTTAAGGCAAATTTTCTTTGGTAATTCCAGCTTTATATTGGACTTCTGGGCTAAGATAGAAGAATTATTATAATTGTTTGATTTTTAGCAATTCTTAATTGTAAAAAAAAAAGCCAAGAAAAAATATTGACGCAAATTGCTTATCCACAAAGCACACCGCAGTGCCCAGCTGAGCAATAAACTCGCAATCTCAGTATAAACTTGTTTTGTATCATACAAAGCTACTTTGCCGTAATAACAAACTTGCAAATTTAAAACCTTTATGGAATTTTTGGTACGGTAGCTATTTTACAAAAAATTTTTATGTTAGACATTTATATAATTAAACCTTCACTTTACAATAAAGGCTTACATTAATACAATTAGGCCTCACATTTTTTGTTTTGTTTTATTTGCCATATTTATCCTCCATTCACGAGAAAGCGAATTGTATCGCTATACTTAGGACGGTAAGTCCGCACTCGCTTGGGAGTTGCCTTTTTCGAGGTTTATGGGTCACCTGTCTTCCACATGAAGGTGGAGGCGTCCCGTTAAGTGCCTTGCCCAAGGACACAACAAGCGAACTTGCCGGCTTGTTCTCCACAACCTCCCCTAAATGCCGAGCGCCAAGCAGGGAAGCTGTGAATACCATTTTTTAAAGTTTTTTGGTATGACTCGACAAGGGGAATGAACCCCAGGTCTACCGACTGCGAAGCGGACGCTCTAACCACTACGCCATCGCGTCGGTCCACTACGCCATCGCGTCGGTTTATACAATTTAGACCTGCAGAAGGAGTAAAATTCCAGTGTCACCCAAGAGGTTTTCACCACGACATCGTTGAGGTTTTTGATAATAATGCAGAACCTTTCACCAGTAGTCATATAAACTGCAAGTTGGAATTCCAATTTTCAGATGTTATTGCCCATTAACGAAATCGCTTCCCAAAGGAAATATTTTGACTTTTTCACCTTAAGCGGAAACCAATTATTCACACTCATATAACACCTGAAAAGCGAGCAGCACTTTTTCCCGCGAATTGCTTTTCTTGATTAAATTGCAATTAATGTGCCTGGCATGAATATGCAAACGCAAATACCTTTTCAAAATTTTCCCACCGACATCATGGCAATTAGAAATGCTGCTATTTTGATTGAACACTTTTATCATTAAAAAATCTAAAGGGTCATGGATATTCATCATTTTCAAGCTGTTTGAGCAAAATACTACCTCAGCATTTTTCAACAATTGTAGCACGTTAGTGACAAAAAAATTCGTAGAATACGTATTGTAACAGATCTTTTAATTCAGCGTGGGCCAAGTGCTGAATCTGTCACACGCCCCGTTGAAGCTCTTAGTCAACGCGTCTCAAGTTCGCCTCCCTTCCTTGCCGCTGTTCTGTCAAGCGTACGCATCTATGCAACTTCTTTATTCCAAATAAACTCGACAGCCATACTGGCGACACACAACGTACTCGAAAACGGTTTATGTTAATGTAAGAAACAAAGCATGAATAATCGTAAAAATGCGGTGGCTTGCCTACAACAGAATAGTATTTACCTAACTAATTAAACTTCCAAGAACTTGAAATTCCTTAATACTCTGTGGAGGGCAAGTAACACGTCCGTTCGCTGGCAACTCAAAACAGCAACTGATAAGCAAGTGTAATTGCGGCGGTCTGAAGGCAGCTTAAAGCTTATCAGGCGAGAAAAAGCCAAATGAATAAACTCCCTTGCAGCGGCACAACAAAAGGCACAAACAATATTTAACAAGGCGAGAAAAAGCCAAATGAATAAACTCCCTTGCAGCGGCACAACAAAAGGCACGAACAATATTTAACACGTATTAACACTGACAGTATTTTCAAGATTACCTTTGCAGTTGTACGACTTTAAACGAGTATGCAACGATTCGGAAAATTGCCCCAATGAAACGTGCTGCACACAAATAGCTTTAATACAAGCATTGCAAGTAAGCATTTTAATTCTTTAGAAACAGTCCATCCAGCAAAATAATACAAACCTGATGACTCACAAACATTTAATGCAAGATGCTTCCTCAACCACCAATGAAGGGATGCCTAATGCATATTTGTTCTCGCTTATCGCATCATCAACATCACACTGCTTAATAAAATCTAACAACATTGGAGTATCGTCTTCTTCGTAAATAGACGAGTTTGGTATCATTATGAAATGACCAAGACACACCAAGCGTTGTACTTGACGAAACTGAACGGGTTGTGGATGGGGAATACCTTGACCCCTGATTTGAGAAAATAAATTCTCAAGAGCATCCTGGGTAAACTGCGCTGTTAAAATAAATTTAATATCTGGACTACTGAGTAACTCTTGAACTAGGCAAGTCATACTATTAGTACTAAGCTTCACTCCTGTTTGTACCAGTTTCCAGCTACTTTTTGGAAAGTTCATGCCATCAATCACAAGTAATATCTTGTAAAATAAAAACATCAAGTTAAAGGCATATCATATTTCACATACATACAATATACCAAAGACATTAGGCTACACCAGGTACACCTTCCCAATTTTTAAATTCGCTACTGACCAAAGAGCAGCCAATACCATGAACCATCGACGATTTCAAAAACATTCTACTTGAGGTCTTGTTTTGGTGTCAGTACATAGTAACCACAGAAAATACACAATTGTCTGCAATAATCACAAAATAGCATCTTGGGAATTTAAAAATACGCAAAATAAACATGTTAAAGCAAAGGAATACCAACCTCAAGTTTGCTACAATGAAATTCCCTCTGCAAGAAGGTCGAACTTATTTTGAGATTGTTGCCAAATAGCACATAGAGAACGAGAGTTCATGATATCGAACCAATCGTTGATCAATTCACAGAAGTATGCCGTTGAGAGAGCACGACGATTCATTTTCTTCTGATTAATTAATGTACAAAGTACTGTAGCCGTGGTATGACTGAAAACCTGAAATACATAAAAGCTCATCGAACAAAAAGGGCTTTCAAGATTGTATGCACTAGCATAACTACTCAACAAACTTTGTCTAAATCCCCATAAAAAGTTGTATAATCCGACAAACCTGAGCTGCCATTCCAACATTCATCTTCTGATATTTTGTGAGGTTGATATGGGCAGGAGTTAACTTTAGAGCAAGCTTCAATTCCTGGTCAAGCTGTAGTTGTACCAACTCTTTCACTCACATGTTAGACACCTTCAATGATATAATAAAACACAATCAAAAGAAAAGCTTTGTTTTTAATTACAAGTCTATTTATTCCAAAAACCTTTTCGTGGAGTTTGATTACTATTGCAGCTGAAATAATTTCAATGCAATATAAGGATATATTAAACAAGAAAAAACAACCCCAGCGGTTGGCAAGTGATGCTTGCAAACAATTGATTGAGGCAAATAGATGCTGCTGCTCAAAAACAAGGATTTCAAGTTTTTCAGAAGATGAGGAACATCAGCAAATGTATAAACATCCTCTTGGATTTGGGAGGGGTGTGGCATGCAAGAAATCACTTCAAACCTTAAAAATTGATTTCTGATTATTTTCGGTTTACACAAGAGATAAATAGCTCTTAATTTACTATTGATAGAACTTGATTAAATTGCCTAGTCGAATAGTACCCAACACCTTACAGACGGTATTTACAGCTTGTAGGTTTCAGGCTCAGCTGTATGAAAAAATATAGACTTTATCTGCTCCTGGTGGTGACGTAATCTGACCTAAACATGACAATTTGAAATGTAAAAGGTGCAATATTCAAAAGTACTTTTGTAGCTTACTTACCGGTTTGCTTTTATGACTGCATCTCTCCACATGGCTTGATTGCAACCACCCATATCACTTGTGACAGCTTTTACATGAAAACCTTGTTTGTGAAGTTCTTGTATAATCAAACAAGTGATTTTTAAAAGCTTTTTGCCAGGTATGCTGTTTCCGGTGAAGTAGTAAGCTGGAAAAGTATATCTACTTGTATTGATTTCTTACATTTACTTCTAATAATAGTACCTTATTAAACAAATTACATACCCACAACCTGCTTCCATTTTGTTGTAATCCCTTTGGCCTTATAGCGTAGTACATGACTGGCAGGGACAGCATGTTTTTTCTCTGCTTCACTTGCACCACCAAGTTCAGCAGAAACATTTCCGACAAATTGCATTAATGATAAGGCATATTGGAATCCTTGAGATATTTGCACTTCGTCTAGCATCAAACAGCAATATCTATCAGTTGCTGAATATTGAGACATCTTTATTGCCATCCAATCCAGAATGACATAGAGTAATCCAGAGTAAAATTTAATGCTTTGTAGATGCCGATGCACTGTTCTATAACTAGGCAATGGAAAAGAAATAACTTTTCACAGATATTCATAACTGCAAAAAAAAGAAACAAGTAGACAAATTGATGTAATAACAAAAGACTATATTACTCTACATTGTCAACTGATCCTTGCACACCTGCAGCACATCTCAGTTGCAAAGCAGTTTTTAATGTCTTATGAGACCACTGATCAACGTTGCCTGCGTTACTTTTGAGCATCTTTAATTGATCTTTACCGAAAATTGTTTTCCCATTATTCTCCAAATTTTTAACTTTTATTGGGTTGCTTTTAACTTATCATGAATAAAAAATAAATTAGAATTGCTGTTTGATTCCCTTTTCATGAATTTATCTAATTAACAGTAGTACAATTATTAAGTGTACTTTGACTGATAGCACATTAAAAACTATTGATTTGAGGTCAGGCAGTGTTAGTTAAATGTGATCTAAACTAGTAACTGACAAAAGTGTGGTAAGTGTTGAGAAAAATTATGGTAAACAATACGCTATAATGCTCATACGTGACTAAGCATCGCTTGCATGACCATGACCATTGCTTGCAAGTCACATAAATTGCTTGCTATCATAGCGATTTATATTTTAAGTATAGTCATACAATTTAAATAAACTAACTTCATTTCTCATTCTTCTTAATTCTACTTCGAGCTTGGAGCACTTCTGGCATTCTTCAAAGGTAAGATGATCATTGGCTACTTCAATCTCATTACAATTACTTTCACAGGCATTGCTTGTAGCGTATGTATGATCACCACATTTATGGTCTAATTAAAGATACAAAACAAAAATAACATATAACTTATAAACATAACTTGAATTGTTGAAACCATATCATATAACACCACAACAACTATAGATGATGCTTACGCAATACACACAGTAAAATAATCAGTACATGTGGTTTAACCCTATTCGGCCCAAGCGGGGCAATAATTGCCCGAGCAATTTCCTCTTAAGTACAGTTTTGTCCACAATGACCCTACAATATCAAAATTTCATGACTTTTCCTAAAAATTATTCAATTTATATTTGACAAAATTTGAGTTTACTGTTGGTTGTAGATCGAAAGTTATTAGCAAATTTATACACATGACTGCTAAAATATGCAGACATATAGCTGAAAGATAAAAAAGATAGTAACCTCACTCTGCGCTCGTCGTAGCAGCCTGAGAGCGAAGCGGGCAAGTCGTAAACAAGGGCTAACCAAAGTTCACGAAAAACTACTTAGAATCAATTTCCATATATAGTATGTACATTCCCTAGAGAAAGTAACTTATTGTCTGGCTGTGACTTGAGAAAATAGAGTAAACGCGTTTTTTGCGAACAGACAACGCATTTGTTCTTGAATCGTATCATCACAAGCAAAGTGACCGTTGATGAGTGATGAGCAATATCACTTTGCCATCGCATTGCTAACTTTAGAGTAAATTTTTGTCATACATAATTGTAATTCCATAACACGTGTTGTTTTGGGACTGTTTCTATCGCGCAGCTAGACAGATATAAAAGTATGATTATTTTTGTAGTTTTCAGGAGAAACGTCACCCAGTAACGAATTGTCAAATATTCGGAAAATCGTTCTGCGCGATGCTTCAATAAATAAATGCCCGCGTGTAAATATGCACAGTAACAAGCACAATAATGAGAAAAAAGCCTGTTCGGTCATTTGAAAGCATAACAAAAGTTTTCAAATTGTGACCTACGAGGTACATTGGTGGCTCCATATAATTTTCCCGGACTTAATTGAGCAATAATATTCAAAGTATTAAAACAGTGGAAGATATTTTTCACAAAGCTTTCTCTAGATCACAGAAATGTTAGTACGCAACTTTTGCTTAATTGTCATAAAAGCTTCTCCACAATTATCCTAATTCTGGTTTCACGAAACCATAAACTACCGAAAAAAACTAAAACAAAGTCAGTCGTATGTTTGGTGTAAACTGTGTAATAAATAATGATCAAACAATTCAGCCACTACGCTATATTTCGAAAGGTAGTGTTGCTTAAATTTTTTGCTGCAACGAGCTTTGTCATGGTGTACGATAGCTTTGCAGTTACGCTTTTTGTCAAAGCAGAGATTTTGCAAGTAAAATTATTGCTAAAATGATTCATGAGAAAAGAATAAAAAAATTTAGAAAGAAGCTTGAATCGCAAGTTCACGAGCCATTTTTGATGTTTCATAGATATTTAGAATTGACATTGTGTCAAATGAAATAAAATTTTGCGATGAATAGCCAACGCAGCTCAAGGTCGTCAAACCCCTGACATCCTTCCCCCAAATTAAACTTCAACGTGTGACCAGAACTAAAAATAATAAGCTAATTTATCAGTACAACAAAAAACAAATATTTTTGCATTTGTATTTTGAAACTAGATTATAAGTTATGCTGATTGTTAAGAAATCATGTTTCCAATATTCATACAAAAATAGCCTGAAATCTCTGGCAACCCCTAAGAGCTAATTATAATCAGGCCAAACAGCTGCAAACATTGTAATTTTACGCAGATGTCAAGTCATTTTTTCAAACATGTTGCTGGACAGACAAGGTTCATTGTTTTAGTAACAACACTCTCGATCGTCGTTCTCGCAAATTTATTTGTTCAAATATGTTTACTGTTTATTCAAAATATGTTTACAGACGCAGTTTCTGTTGTGCTAGTGAAATGTCTACTTGACAAATGAGCATCAAAACATGACAGCAACAGATCAATGCAATGCAGTGTTGTTGTTCAAGGGCAAATGCTAAAAAGACATTCCGGAGAATAGCGCACAAATAAATGAATAAGATTTCAGTTGCACGTCGCTGCCGGACTTACTTGTAACTGAAATCTTATTCATTATTCATTTTTAGCATTGTCTTTTTAGCAAGGTTATTCATCGAGTAAATTTCCAACAAATTTTTTTAGTTTATCACTCTTGTTTTTGCATCATCCTTTGTTCTGTAATTAGTATGTTTTATGCATCTACGCATTTATTACGTAGAAAACTGTCCACCATTACATCATCACGTGTGTTCTTTACTTTTGACGTTTGATAGCGAATGATATATATTGTAAATATCTCACTTCGCTTTTCATAGACGCATTGTCGAACATTTAAGTTGGGAAAGCCAAGATCTATGTCAAGCGTAAACTGTTATCAATTGTAAACTAAATGACTGTTTTGTATTCAATTCAGCTATTTGATTTTATTAACGCAAGTTATGAGTGAGTGTCTCAAAAAGCTGTGTGTTGGAAACTTAATTCGGTTGGCTAATAGCATATGCTTGCTTCGAAAATCTATCTTGCGTTGTCAAAATAGTTGAGTGCATAGCCTGTTTACATACTAAAGATGTGCTTTGCCAGTCTAAAAGCAAGCCAAATATGTTCATTGCGCCTCCCATTCATGGGTGCTAGTCCATATGGCGGTTCATATGCACCACTATTACTCAACCTCATTCGACTTGCAAACCCATTATTAAATAACACAAAAGTCTGTGGCGTACCCGACTTACGTGCTGTGGCCCACCGGTTGAGAACCAGTGTATGAGAGCTACATTATATTTTTGTCGTGGTGCACAGTAAACTTCTGGCCATTATCAAGAATTATTTTTTGATAAATATCGCTTTACTAAGTGCTGGTTTACATATTCAAAGACAAAATTTTATGTAGCGTTAGCAATTGAACATTTAGCTTAATAATTATTAGAGTGACAAAAATGATCAAATTCTTCAGTTATCACCATTTTCTTATCTACAAGAAGTGTCAACGATGGCGAAAATGCTTTGGATGCAAATTACTTGCGAAGCTTATCCCCATCTCAGCCTCCATCATCTTCTACTAATATTAATTCCAGCCTTGAAGCCGCACCAAATGAAAATAATTACGATTTGTTGGACGTAAATTTAAAAGAAAAAAAGGGTTTGAAGCAAGTATAGAAGGTAAAGATAAAGGAAAAACTGGAGGCAAAAACATCAAATGATCCAATACACCCCACTTCATCTGGCCGGCAAAGTGCGGCTAATGTTGTAAGCGGAGATATTTGGGTTGTAAACGCCCGTAGAAGCATTTCTGAGTCAAGAGATGCGTGGGAAATTTTTTTTACGCGGGACATGCTTTCACACATTGTTCACAACACGAACAAAAAATCGAAAATCTACGAGCAAAATTATTGCTGAGAGGCCATGATATTACGTCCGTTCCATACACCAAGAACACTTGCTCTTCAGAAATTTTAGCATTTATTGGTCTTTGGTACCTTCGAGGTCTGCTTGATTTGAACAACCATGATGTTGCTATTCTTTTCAACGATCTTACTGGAAATCCTGTGTTTGGGGCTACAATGAGTAAAACAGGTTCAAATTTTTATTTTCCAATATTTCCTTTGATGATTTTGAAACAAGAACTAAGAGATGGGTTTTTGATAGATTTACTGCCATTAGAGATGTTTTTGAATCATTCAATCACAACTGCAGCAGTTGGGTCGTTCCTGGAGATTTTTTATCTCTTGATGAAACTTTATATCCAATGAGAATGCATATTGCATTTAAGCAATTTAATCCAAACAAACCAGCAAAATATGGACGACTATTATTTAAGTCGATAAATGCTTGTAGCTATCTATACATATTCCGAACTGCCCCATGTGTTGGAAAACCTGAAAATCATAGCAATCAAGAGCAGTGCAAGTTTTATGTTCGTGAGACTGAAGATACAGTCAAAAGGCTTGTAACAGACTTGGAAAAGCACATATCACTTTCTGGCAGAAATTTATCGTATGACCGTTTGTACAATTCAGTTTCACTAGCAAAATGGCTGCTGGAACGGAATATCACAACTGTACGCACGCTGAAGGCAAATCGCAAAGGTATTCCTGAAGAAGTAAAGCACGTTGGCAGTCGGGACTCTAACTCTTACAAAGTTTTTTGGGATGAATCTGGCAAATTGGTTTTAAATTTTTAAATCGTGAACACCAAAAATTCCGGAAAAAGAAACGTACTGCTGCTATCCACAATGTATTCAATTTTAGGAACAGACAATGACAATTTACGATTGAAACCAGCCATCTATAAGCTTTACGACTACACTAAAGGAGGCACAGATATCATTGATCAACGATTGAATTTTTATTCCAGCAAGGCTAAATCTCATCGTTAAACTATAACTGCTTTTGCCTTTGTACTGGACACCTTGCCGAGTGAACGCTTCCACAGCCATCGCACTAAATCAGTCTATTGAACCACGCAATACAAATTCTTTCGATTTTGGGATATCTTTGGTTTTACAATTAGTACGCCCATTTGTTGCGCTACGTTCAAAATGGGCTTTCGAAAAGCAATCAAGATGAAATCCAAATCACCCTTAATGAGCCCAGAGAAGAATCTTACGATTCGTCGCAGTTATGTGCATTTCCAGTGCAGTCTACCAAGCAATGCAGGTGTAAAGTTTGCGAAGCTGAAGCCACCGGCCGTGAGAGGGATAACATGAGACGTATTTTTAGCCAATGCCAAAGATGTGGTAAAGATGTAACAAAGCTGTATGCAAACGGCATTACTTCAGATTCTGCGGCGTCTGTCAGTAACTGGTGGGTATTACGCTTTATGTTCTGTGGTGTGCTCATACTGCAGTGTTTTTTGAGAAGTTTTTCTATTATGTGTCCCAGTAAAGAGCGCTATGTATTTTTTAAACTTACGCAACATAAAGTGCGTAGCTAATTTGTAAAAGTTAAAGTTTCCTCCGTCGAACATGTAGAAATACTAGGTTTTTGTGTACATATGACTACATGCAAGTCATTTTCTACTCTAAACTCCATTATAAAGTATAACAACATCTTTGGCTCGGAACCCACACGCGCAGTGGTCTTGCCGACAATTATATTTGCTCTTTGTCGACAAATCAATTCAAGCTGATACGTGGAAGTAAAGCCTTTTGTCTCAAATTTGTAGTTATATCGCTGCTTGTTCTGGCTTATTGCCCTAAAACTTCGGGGCGTTTAGCCGTTGCATCCGACTAATATATAAGTCAGCTACAACTTTTGATACTATTGCATGTTTATTGGAAGCGTTCACAGCACCGGTAACTTTTTTAACATTATTTGCTATTCGCATTGATAAAAAACAACAGTAGTTCCTATCAATGCCTG
This sequence comes from Trididemnum clinides, assembly GCA_963675345.1. Taxonomy (NCBI): domain Eukaryota; kingdom Metazoa; phylum Chordata; class Ascidiacea; order Aplousobranchia; family Didemnidae; genus Trididemnum; species Trididemnum clinides. The sequence continues at coordinate 17,726,249 of OY776305.1, forward strand.
CAATTGAATGGCTATTTGGTTGAGCGGATTGCAATTACAAGAGTGTACATAGAAGTTTAATTCCTGCAACAAAGTCATATATAAAGCAGTTACTATAGTTTACTCATAATTGCTGTAGCGAAAAAAGTTAGTATTGGTCTAATCATCAAACGAAGTAAATTATTTTGTCTCCAACCTCAATCTTGTTTTACTTTGTTGTATTCGTTAAATAAAAATAAACACCATAAAGAAGAATTATCTACGCATGACCTTAGTGCACCCGGCCATATTATTATGCAAAGCCTATGCGATACACCTCGTAATAGAAGCTGTGAAATCTACGTCATGCTCATCGTAATATAGAAACGGTTTCATAAACTATATCTCAATGATATCAACCAGGAGGTAGAGGCAAATGTGGGCAGGCGAACAACAACTCGCAAGGAATTTTGAAATAGCTGAGCACAGCAGTTTCATGTTGTTGACTTCAAATAAGCGAGGGAATTTTCGCGCCTTTTGTGGTGTTATGTAAATTGGGTCAAATCCGTTTCTTGACAATAAAACGCTTTCGTGTGATAAAGACATTAAACTTAGTTTTAAAAAATTGATACGGCCCGGGTCGAAATCTAAACTTTCGTAGTTGTTATACCAGTTAGTAATGTTACAGATACCCACTAAAATGTTATAAACTGTTTAGCGGCGAGCTATTTTTGGACTTCATAGGTTACAAGAGTTCGCTGACATTACGTGATCAGCCAAGCGCAACTGGCCTAAGTAGTCGATTTGTTTTGCTGTCGAGAGTGGAGAAGTGAATGAGAAATATTTGTTTCTTTTAAATGAGAACTAACGGCAACTATCAAAATTTGACTTGCCTTCAAATTAATTGTTTTCTCTTCTACAAGCAATAATTTCAGAAACATGTTAAACGCAAATACAAAATAAGATGAAATCTTCTTCTGTTTGCAGGTTCAATCGCTTTTCTACGTCGTGTAGTTCAAAAGATATTAATGCTTCAAACTTTCGGGGCAAAAACTACCCCACGTTGGACTTAGCACGACGCAAATCTCTTGGGCCGAATAGGGTTAAGGGGTTTTAGAACTCTTCCCCCCCCCCCCCCCCCCGGACACTTACTCCTAGTCATATACTCTCGGGCACTTTAACCCTAGCCCCAACCCTAACCCTTATCCTAAACCAAGAGACTGGAGGTTGATGTCCAGGGGTCCAGGGGGTAACTGCCCTGATACCAGTTTAAGGATACTGACCTAGTTGGAATGAGCACATTCAGCATCATCATCTGTCACTTTTTGCAATGATCTTCTTTTACTTAGCAATCGTTTGGGAGGGTTAGAAACATTAAACAGAGTTGGAGTGACATCTTTTTTTAAATTTCTTGTAATCCATTTTTTTGTTGTTTTGTCATAAACTGGCTTGATTCAAAATGTTTCTGTAAAATATAACAATTACGGTGCTCTAATAACAATATCAGGGCTTTCAGCAGGTAAAAATAGGCCATAACTCTAATTACTTGCAACAGCTTAGTGCAAACTTAAATAATTTTGGCAATTTTCGCACCAAACTTGCCCAACAATACATTTGGTGCACATTTAAATTTTTTGAAACAACAAATAGAACGTTGACAATCTGGACCAGAGCATTTAAATGCTTACTTCACAAAGCTTACTTCCATTGGACGGTATACATCTAACGCGTCGGAAATTTATCAGCCACTTTAATCTCCTTTTTTGTCGGCGGGAAATCTGTAGAACTTGTCTCCCTTTCTACTGTTACTGAAACAGTTAGGTGCAGCACAACCAACCATTACCAATCAGTTGGGCTACTACTGGTATATTACACAAATACTTTCTATGAATGTTACAAACAGCTTAGTTATATCAATGAACCTAGCCGTCTTGCATATCAAAACGTTGCACTACAGTCATTTTCACCAACAGAAACAAGCTAGGCATTCCAGCAATCCCCAACAATAACTTAAACTCAAGCTTCAATTCACTTCTTTAGCAGATTACTTTCTTTTGGGACCCAATTTAACTTCCATGTGTCACGCATGACTGACCTTGTCTTAACTTGTATTTTCAAGTGACTTTGATGCTGGGCACTGCAAATTTACACTCAATTTACACGCAAATCCGCAAGTGACTAAAGTCCGTGAAAAAAGCGGAATTTCCGCTGATTAGTGCTATCTTTCAATAAAAACTGATCAGAGGCCTTCGACGTTAATATGTAAACTTTGGGTGAAGCATAAAATGACGCCCAAGCTTTCCAATTACCCCGTATGGCAAAATAGGCTCTTTCTACTTTGTTTTTAATGATTTTTAATCATAATTTAATAATCAAAATTGCTTGTTTTAGTTCGAGGATACCTGCCAACCCTCTTATTTGACCAGGCTATTTGTCAGTTTGTATTGGCCAGTGTTGTCAATGTTTATAGGCTATACGTTATTTTAATTTACACAATTTAGGCATCAGAAATCTGTTTCCTGCTTTGGTTTGTAGCTTTCTTTGAGCCAATAGTTATATCACAAGCTGGTATGTGATGTTTATCTGTTTATGTTTTTATTTTTGATTTTACTTGATTCAGTCAGCTACTGGCACTGCTGGTTTTGCTCCTCATTATCCTGCAGCAAATAGCATGCTTTTGTGTCAGGATAACCTCGGGTATTCAATTGCTTATGAAGTTACTTGTATATAGCATTGCTATTCACCAGTCCTAGTTAGCTTGTTGGTTAGCTTAGCCCACCATTTTTGTCTGTCATATAGTAGAGATAGCACCTTACCCTTGAAACACTTCTTTTGGTGTGTGAATTATTATATCCTATATGTTAGATGTTTTTGGTATTTTACCTTGTTACATCAGCATCCAGACCAAAGGTTTTCAAATTTTTTTGCATGTCCAATTTAAGTACAACTTTATTTAGCCTAGCCTAACAATTGATAGTTCCTGGAAAAAGAAATATGTCATAATAAATTTGAGTAGGTATTACTTAAACTGCGTGATATAATAATGCACAATTCAAAGGTATGCTTAGAACTACAGATGTTTGCATAACATAAAAAAGTGGCTATTTTGCCGTCGACGGCAATTTACCCTCAGAGACTATTTTGCCGTGAGTTACTTGTGATTGGTCAATCTTAATGACGTACTAAACATGTGACTTTCGGTTGTTTCTGATTGGTCAATTTAAAAAACCAATTAAAAAATTTTGCACCCTCAGGTCTTTATCCCCCACCGTGTACACTCCCTTCCAGTGTACACTGCCCCATACATTTACATACCGGGCCTGCCCCTTTGGTGTACACTGCCTTTCTTTTAAAGCCCTGCCAGCTGAGCTTCAAACCCACAACCATGTTATCTCAAGACCAGTGCTCTATCCACTACACCACAGCGTCACTGGTGTAATAATAGCAAATTTGATTATATAAACACACGTGGGTGATTACAGCAAAATAGATTCCAAGGGAAAATTGCCATCAACGGCAAAATAGCCACTGCCTAAAAAAAATGGCTATTTTGCTCTCAACAGCATGTTATCTCTGGCAGGTATTTTTCAATCACCATTAAAATGTGTTTAAATAGTCATAGTTGCTAGAATTCTCACAGTAATGCTGTGGTGTAGTAGATAGTGTAGCTGCCATGAAATGTCATGGTTATGGGTTGGAATCTTCACTGGTAGAGCAGTTAGACAAAGGCAGTGTACACTGGAGGCGGCCCAGTGTGTGAAAGTACAAGGTAGTATATAGCGGGAGGGAGTGTACACTGAGGGTGCAAATTTTGTTTAATTCATAATTGAAATTGACCAATCAGAAACGACCAACAGTCTGATATTAATACATCTTTAAAAGTGATCAGTCACAAATATTAGATGGCAAAATAGCCTTCAAGGGTAAAATGCTGTTGATGGCAAAATAGTGCCCACATAAAACTTAACTATTTGTGCAGCACACCATTTTCTTGCTTTCTGCACTTTTAACTTAATTGATGCAAAAGATATGCTTGATGGGAGAAGCACATAGATATTGGGTTAAAGGTTATTGACCTTGAGGCATAGATCATCTTGCTGCTCCAGGTTTAGTCTGGTCCTCTGGTTTTCAATAGACTGCATTCGTGTCACTAAATTCAGCTTCATTCATTCATTTATGGACTCAAGAGAGCAAGTAAAAATGGCTTAGCCACTGCAGAAAGCTGAGGGTATTTGGCAACATTATTCTTATTAATTCCATATTTAAAAAATTTTCTTATTAATCTTTCTTTGCACTTTAAATGCTTTATAACATAATGCTTCATCATTGTGTTTTTTACATAGAATGCTTTACAATGTGAGATTATGTCAATTGGTAAAAGCCATCAGTTAGCTTTCAAATCACTGAATTTGATGTTTTATGTCGTTTTTAGCAGAGGATCTTTGTTTAGCAAATATCTATGTGTGTTTGTGAAACACTGCAAATGTCTGGCTTGTCTGATAGAGAAGCTATTTCATAGAAGGCAAGTGTGTGCAGCACAGAGCAGTGGTTCTAGCAACATAAGCTTCTGTGTTCAGTGTAATATCTCATTCCTTTTCAAGCTTTTAAATATGATGACAGGCAAAGCATTACAAATAAACGAATGTGCAGAACTGGCATTTTGCATTCTAACTACTTTATGCATTACTTGTATCAACATGGTAGCAAAAATCAAGTGAAACTCAGAAGTCCATTGTTTTTATCATAAACTAAGCTTTTTGAGTGTGTATTTGGGTGCGTTACCTTTGTTGTGTTTCTATGGACACCTGGTCTGATGAAAATAAACAAATTAAAAACTAAATTGCAGCCAAAAAATAATATCATTTCAGCCAAAAAGAAAAAATAGTTAGTTACGAGTACAAGATATATGCACAGTAAAAACCACAGAGGTAGTTGGCACCAGTGAGTTTGTACATACAATATACATGTGGCACTTAAAGTGTTAACAAAGCCTGTGCTTCCAGGGCCACAGTCATGTCAAAATGCAAAATGCGAGTGTGGCACTAGTGAACAAACTGCAGACCACATTGTTTTAGCTTGTCCCATACATTAGACACCTCGATGAATAGTGGGTCTCACAGTTTTGGATGACACAAGGTGCTGGCTCAACTCCATCACTGCCAGCATCTGATCTATGCATCACAGCTGGTTGGGGTGGTAAAAGGATACACCCTTGGTCCCCATCCTTTTCTTTTGTCTAACCTGGATTATAGACACCCTGCCACATGACAAAGAAGTTGTCATGTCAATGAATTCCTACAAATTTGAGTGCATGTCTGCATTCCTTATTTTAACATTCAAACGGGTTGGGATCCATGCAGGCACTTTAATTTTTTTTACATCACCAAAGTGCACTTTGAAGTCTTTGATTAAATTTTATGGATGAGTTATGTAGCCCAACTTTTCTAACTCTCTATCTGATATGCTTTCATTTATTTGTTGGAAGTTTGAGAAATATTGAATATCATTGTGACAGTGGAGCACTAAGTAAGCTAAGCTGACCTTGAAATTCTAGCAGAATTGTCCTTGCCTGAGTGATAGTAACATCTTTACCCTGCAGATTTTTCTGTGTCTTATTGAAGTTTGAATACAGGTCTGGCAAATAGAACAAAGAATTTTTGAAAATTTTCCGCTCTTCACGTAATGATGAGTCCACGTCTACCTGACACTAAACAGTTTAGTCATATAAGTCAACAACTCTTTGCAAGCTGTGACCTCCAGACTGCCACTTTTGTGTAGGGGTAATTTCTTATTTGTGTCATCATCCTTTTCCACCACAGTGCAAACAATTAGGAGTTGAGTGGAAGCACTTGGATTTTGTTAATTGCCCTGATACACACTTTTAAGGCATCATGCAGTCACGACTTTTTGGCTACAAAATGTCTGTACAGTACACAGCGCCAGGCACTTTTTCATGAGTAGACTTGCAAATTTTTTGTACTGACCAACCATCGCTAAAACACCATCAGTAGCCATTGCAGTAATATTACTAAGAGGGATATTGTGCTTTTTAAGATAATGCTGCATATATTGTGAAATTGTCTCACCTTTTGTATCAGCTGTGAGATATTTCGCTAACAAAATTCAATAATAATGTTGTTAGTTTTTTGAGAACAAATGCCTTCACGTATAAGTTGACTAGCTGGCTCTGCTGGTGTTGGCCAGCAGAGTATCATTCAGTTATTTCTGGTTAGTAACATCGGTTCTTCCAGCTTCAACTAAACTGTTTTTAAGAACATGAGCATAATTGGTACCAGTTGGATATCACCCTATCCCCCCAATCCTGATTGTACTATGATCACTTTCAATTAAGAGAGGTCTTAGAAACTATCATTTCACAAAGTCTATTTGTTTCTTCAAATATGTGTAGGAGAAAAAAACAAAGTTGGAAATGGGTGCCGTTAGGTTTTTGTTTTATGATGACACAAATCAAATATTTGGTGGTATTCATATATGACTTAGGAAAACTCCCTAGCATAAATAATGTCTGTAGTCCTGATCTTCTTGTTGCTTCTTAGGCAGCACACTTCTGAGGGAATTGCTAGTGTTAAGTATTAGGACCACTACTTAGTACTTTTTCACGATTGTATGCCTATTTGTACCATGTGAAGCCTCTGGCTGGGCACATGTTACTTGGTCCTGGCATAGATGCTGCCAGGGAAAAAACAAATTATCCCGAAGAGATGGAGTTAAAGTTGTAGCCACCCCATCAGTAATGTTGACGTTAAGAACATGGGTAATTGTAAGACCAATAGTAAAAAGTTGATGTTTCTTTGGCATAGCTAATTCTTGTTCCCAATTGAAAAATACTGTTTTTGTAAAGGAAATTCATCAAGCACAAAAAACATTATAAGGACGTGTGCATAGCTTCACTATTTCATCCTGAGTTTGTTGAGTTCCTGGCTAAGTCTTGCTTGGCTTGTTTTGTACTTAGGAAGTGGACTTGCTTACTTGATACAGCCAACGATTAAAAAAAGTTTTGTTGGTTCATTTTGTAAAGGGCAAGGAAGCATAATTAAGTGATTGTGGAGTAGGAGGGCGATTTACATGAATCTTTTTGAAAACTTTATTAGATAATGGCAACAAACCATACTTTTGAGGAAGAATAGCAAAAATGTACCAAAGGACTTCAAGTTTTTGTGAGGCTAAGACATCAAAATTTTGAGTGTTTTTGACTGGTAGACCACATTTTAAAGTTTTTAGAGACTGTAAGTTGAGATGATCTATCTGAAAATTAAGATAAATAATAGCTAAGAAGCATTCTTTGAATGGAAAATAGTCATAACATACCAAAGACCTAACTTTTAATAAAAATTGTTAGGTACTTAGGTATAATAGGAAAATTTTTTAACTAAAAATGAAAAATTATGAATGGCGACCAATTTCTAATCAGCCATTGTAAACCAATCTATAATTCTAACTAATTAGAGTTACATATTGATGGAAAGCAAATCTAAGCTGTCAAGCAACACTAATTGTTAATACCTTATTGTAATTTATTTGTATTAAACTAATCCACTTTTTGTCAAGGGGTAAAAAGTTACACTATAGGTGTTACAGATCGATTTTTTTTGTATACAAACTATAAGTAAATGCACAAATTATATATTATCAGAATTGCCATAAAATATTCTTAAATTTGTTAAAAAGAGGTTGAAAATCAGTCGAGAAATGAAGTCCTAAATAAGTTTTTAAGTAAACTGCCTTTGCAAAAATGTTGCAATTTTTGAAAAAAATTATGATATCATAATCTGTGTTAGGGAAAGACTGTTTTGATTGTACCAGACGTTATGACAACAGAGCAAGTTTGAAGCAAGCAGAAGAAGTGGGCTTAGAATGCTTAAAATGCTTTAGAAAATCTGTTTTTGCACTGTCAATTGAGCTTAAATTGTTGTTGAGTGTTTTTTATCAAACGCATCCTGTTAATATCTCTCAAAAAACTACTTAATCGCATTTTTACTACAAGTACTTTTTGAGTAAATTGGTCACAACTGCACTGAAAAGACCTGATTGGTTGAAATAGTGTCATTGTCTGCAGTTTGCTCAAAGTGCATCACTGGCCTTCTCTATTACTTAAAGAAAATATATTTTGCAATTAGTTGTTAATTAAAACATCATGTGAGATGCTAAAGAAGTGAAATTTTTTGAAGTTGGTAAGTTGGGTACTGGCTTTCATTTTAAATCAAAAATCTGACTGCTCAGTCAATAATGCTAATTTAAAAAAAATTATGTTTCATTGTCATATCATCATGATGTCACCAACCCCCTTTTGCTCTTACCATGAAGTGGTGATCAATCATGCCAAGTTTGATGATTGTGCACCTAGCAGTTTTAGAGGAGTTAAGGCAGATGGAGAAAGTTGCACTTTATGTATTAGATTTGTTGTTTAGGCTGATAGCTTGTGCCCATGTAAATCACCAATTCAAAAAATAGGCTGGTTTAAAAAGAAATAGGTGGTAGTTGGGTGCGTTAGATAAAATTTCATACTTATAATTTAAAAGCTATGAGTTGACACTTAAAGTAAGGCATTGCATACAGCATTTGCTTTTACACTCATGTTTTGATGTAATGGCTTGTGCCTATCACCATGACATGAGTGGATGACTGCAGACGTAAAAAGATCATAAGATTTTATTTTGGTTCTAACTCAAAATTTGTTTCTAAACTCTGTTGATTTTGTGCTTGATTAGTTGAATTTCTTTCTCTTCATTTCTTAATGGATAAATTCTTGACGTGTAGGTAAATGTTGCATAATGGTATCAACTATTTTAGATACTGTTTTATGCAATCAATGATGTGGCTGATTTATATGGAAACTGCTAATGGTAAACAATATTACAGATATTAAGAAACAAAATATACTAACCAGTTTTAGCCTACAAAGTACAAATAAACTAACAAATAGTGAAGGTGTTTTGCTTATGTGAAGATTTAAACCAAAGCTTGAACAGTTGAAATGAATTGGTATGTATCTGCTAATGAGGTTATGTTTACAAACTTTAACCATGGTACTGCTTGCATCTGTGCTTTTGCTTTTTGATATTTTGTAATTTGCAGAAAAGTTTATATTTAATGTTATTTCTTAGTCAAGATATAGTGGTTACAATCAGAGTGATATTAATTCAATGGTCCTAAAACTGGAAAATCAAGGTACTACATTGCATATGATGGCTGCAGTGTAAAAGAAACTTCATAGCTTAGGTATCTTCTTTAGCTATGTAACAACTTCCATTAAAGAATTGCTGTTATAGTAGGGTGCCCATACATCAGGATTTTCCCTGACATGTCTGAGATTTTAGCCTTGTGTCAGGGAAGAAATTTTGATGTCAGGGATTTTTGTGTCAGTCGCCGTAAGTGGCTCATGTGTGGCTGGCCGAATCTGACTCGTTTGTTTGTATTGAGTAACACAAGTGGTGGCAGCAAAACAGGCGATGATCTTTTTTTTGGAGAACACTTCCATTTTGGGTAAAATACATTGGCAATCGAGGTCTGAACATGTGTTAATAACCAAATGTAAAAGTACCAACTGCCAATCCTTAGAAGTGTGAACCTGATCGAAAAGTACGTTCAGGATTTTGCCTCATCACATATAATAACCCTATGGTATAGTTGTCTGTATTCAAACAGGCTTCATTTTCATTGAGACAATGATCAAGTTATTCAGGTACACTGTGGTCTGTCAACTAATTTACTTCAATGTCATCTGTGATAAATTAGTATTTTCCTATTTACTGCATTCATAATATTTTCCTATTTACTGCACAACATCTAGAAGTTTTACTGCTGTTACAAACCTATTAAGGTGCAACAAAAAGAAATAGGGAGACCCTCTCCATTTAGACACATTTTTAAATACTTTTTCACCCTACTGCTATACCTTGAAAGCTGAGGTAGAATTTTATTTCACAGACCCTCATGAAATACTATGCACCCCTTTACAGTTGTGTAAAATATTTTTTAGAAGGTCTATAATAGCTTTTTGCCCATGTCCATAAAAAAGTCTTTGTTGCATCCTGTATAGCACTGTGTAGCTTGAATTAAGTGGTAGTACAGCCTTACATGATATGAATTTATATTTACTAATCTTCACAGAAGTTCAAATAAATAAAATTATATAAATTAACGTGACATTGAAGCAGCTATTTTATATACCACCTGGAAAGAGCTGGTGTATCTCTATTGGTGCCTGAACCAAAGTTTGAGAGCTGCTAGTCTAAACTATAACTACAACTACACCAATGAAATTCTAGCTAGGCTAAAATTAGTTGAAAGATGAGAAATATTTAATTCTAGTAAAAATTGCATGTTGCTGCAAGGTTTTAAATTAGAGTTTGTCTGTACTTGCAACTCACATTTTTTTTATCATTCAGCCAACATGTTCCAGCTCTCTGTTGTGTCTTACCTTCTACCTCAAAAGAATTAACACTGCAACTAAAGTTGCGAAATAAAACTGTGGTGTAAAAAATTGTTGCATTATACATTGAGAAAGTATCTGGCTGCAGTAATTGCAGTCATGACATACACGGGATCAACATTAATATATGTGGCTTAAAATGATTTTTTAACATCTCCATCTGTGGCGTACAAAAATTAGATACAGGACCTAAGTACCTTTAAAGAAAATCTGGTTTAATCTGTCAATGAAAATCTGTCAAAGAAAGAAAAATCTGTCAAAGAAAGAAAATAGTCAAAGTAAAGATAGTCAAAGAAAGAAAGAAAATCTTGTTTAATCTGTCAGGACATACACGGGATCAACATTAATATATGTGGCTTAAAATGATTTTTTAACATCTCCATCTGTGGCATACAAAAATTAGATACAGGACCTAAGTACCTTTAAAGAAAATCTGGTTTAATCTGAATTTCTGTATAGCAAAGCCAAACTAATGGAAAATGGATAAAAAATTTGAATATTTGTATCAAAAATTATAAGGGTAGCTTGTGAGTAAAGTGTGATGCTGGGTGCTTGCAATGCGTGTACTTTCCCATGCAGCTTTTTGCAATCAGTTACACACACTTTTGTAGCTGGGATATTGCTTTTAACAATTTAATCTTTCAGGAATCTCTTCAATCGTTCTGTGAAATCAAATCTAGTCACAAAAACTGAAGAAAGGGATTTTGAAAGGGAATGTAGTAAGCTTAAACAGTAGGTGACTTGTGTTTAAGTTAATTGTAAATTTTATGCAAAATTGGTTGCAAATGTGCAACATAGTTTTCTTTAGGCCACTTCTTGACAAATTGGTCAGTTATGCAAATGTGAGCCAACTTTTTGTCAAGATCAATGTTTTCAATCTACTGTATGTCTGCTTTCTGTTATCATTTTTTGGTACACAAGATTAAAAGCATTGAAATATACACTTTGGCAACTGAAATTGTATTTTTTAAGTAATCCGATAAATTTTAAAGGTAAGGCAATAATCTATTGCAATTTATTACTCCGAAGATTTGTGGGCACACCATCACACATTAACCTAAAGTGTCAAAAACTTCCACCAGACATTGCTAAAGCTAGAAAAAAAATGATAATCGCAAAGAAAAAAATTCAGCAAAATACAGTGCTGTAGTCAGATACCAGTATTAGTTGTATTTTGTTGTGTCTTCCTAAAATTGCATGATTTGCCAGTACAGTAAAAAGGTAAATTAGATTGCCTTGTGTTGATCATTTCCTCCTTTCATTTTTTAATAACGTTTTTAGTGTAACCAAAATATGCAATTTGATGCTGCTCTTCAGTATCAAGATACTAAAAAGTTTTTCAGTAGACTTTGCTGATAACTCCAAACCCCGTTCCCTATTTAGTTGAATAAAAGTTGCAACTGCTATTATTATTCCATTTGTTTTGTGAAGCTTTTGATAGCGAGAATGCCTATTACTTTTTTATCGTAATTTATGCAGCCAGTACTACATGTACAATATCCACTCTTTAAAGTAGTTTTTGATGGTTCAGCAGATGTTCAAAAGTTGTTATAGTACTTTTAATCCTTTTAGTCTAGGTTTACCATATTTGCAAAAGCAAAATTCCGGACAGTGCATGGCTACTTTTCATGAGACCAAATATATGTGCTATCACATTTTGTCACATCGAAATTTGACCTATAAAATTGGCAATGCAACATACAAGAAGTTTCTACCAGTGGTATTACGGTGACATTACATACCAGTAAAATTGCTTACCCAGGAAATATAACCACAGACCGTCATCGAAAAATACTCAACTTCTGAATGAAAAATAATAATGAAAATTTGGTTGTGCTTGAGAAAGGAAAGAACAGCAATTATATGCTTAAAACAAATTAAAGACACGCTTGTAAGTCAAGTCGCTATAAATTTACTCTTTTGACCATGCATATTTTTCTAAAGATCTAATTCTCATCAATAGGGCCTTGTGTGATTTCAAAAATGAAAAAAAATTCACTACAGCACATATCTTTGAAATTATATTGAAGAGTCAATATGCCTTTCATAGTCACAACGCTCAACTTGTTTCTCTCTTTAGTCCACTGACTTTGCATCAGTGAAAAGACTCTGTCTACATCGGCATTGTGGGATGTAACAGCAAAGAAAAACTATGCAATCCTTAAAATTTCTGAGTGGCATGTGATGTTCTTAGACTGATCAAAGTATTTGCACCATTTCTTATGCATTGGCAGTTTAATGAATTCTTCGTCCTGTAGGTAACTTTCCACAAACTGCTTCAAGTTACAGATTTGGTCAAAGCACTTTGCGTCATCCATATCAACCCCTTTACCAATCAGATATTTCAGGCAAGGCTCTACATCATTCCAACTTGGTATCTCATTCAAGGTCATCCATTTGAAACAAGCAAACTCTTCCATTGGTTTCATCCATTTGCACAGATACTCCAAGCATCTCTCATAGAGGTTTGCAACTTCGGAAAGAAAATTGTTACATTCATCTTTATATCCCTCTTCTCTTCTTTCAACTAGAAGCCTTTTAACTGTCAAGGACATAAAGTTTTCATTCTTCCTTTCCACAAGCACCTTATGAACCAGCTCCAAATTTTCTAGCACTTCTGCAACGGAATTGTTTGCTCTCTCAACCACTTGAATATGTTCATGAAACATGGACATTAGTGAGTGCATATGCCAAAGGTATAACTCGCTCATTTCGGTCTCAAAGAACCGTTTAATAACTATTGGTGGATGCTCTTGTGACAAAAAGTAGGACTTCAAAGGTGAAAACATTTATGACAATCTTGAAATTCCAGGAAACAAGGAGAACCAGTGAGTCTTGCTATGAGAGAGAAGTCTCATGTATTCACAATTTGCAAATTCACAGTATTCTTTCAGTTGTTCAGTTCTAAGTGTGTAAATAGAAAAATATTGATGTATTTTATTGATATTATTTTCAATATCAATGTTTATTCTTTCAGTCTCATGATGGATACAATTGTTCAAAACGTGTGCTGAACAGCCAACCCCAATCAATGATGGGTTTGACATTTTCTTTAACTTTGCAAACACATTGTTTTCTTGCTCATTACGCTGAAGTCCTCCGAACATAGTATTGCAGTTGTCTCCTGTAAATGCCACGCATTTTTTCAAATGCATCCTTTTTTCTAAGGTGTCATTTATATAAGTGGCAATTGTGTTGGCAGTCTCGTTTGCTTTGTTTGTAAACTCGATCAATTTTGATTGCAAACCACCTTTCCTCCAGTCAAAATACTGAATGATTATACGAAATAATTTTAGTTCGTTGTGTTTGCTGCCATCTGTTGCAACGCCAAAATACACAATATCGTTTTCTTCAAAACTTTTCAGAACACCATCAATAGAATATTGCGCAAGTACACTAGTAACAACTTTTTTTGTTTTTGTGCAGCCACTACTAAACTTCTTCGCTACATTAGAATCAGGGAAAATCTTTTTAAGTGAAACCGATGTACAGTCAGTGGATAAAAAACTATGATGATGCTTAACAGCGCGAAATGCAAGAGTGCCTTGTGGGGCAGTGATTTCATCTTTGCATTTGCTTCCTGCTGTAACAAATTAATTCGTCATTTGCGTTGATGCAGCAGTCTATCTTACTGCTTTGCAATGTTTTTCCGATTGCAGTTGTGTGTTTAAATCACCATTACCTTTGTGCACAACAGATGTATAGGTTCTTGATTTGCATACTAAGCATTCTGCCTCGTAATCATTCCTGCCTTTTCTAAATAATGGATTTTTTCTTGCATCTCATTTGTGAATGTGCACTTTCGTTTAGCCATTTGAAATAATATCTTTCTTATTAACAATAAATACAACCCAACTAAAAATGCATAATCTAAACTGGCAGCCTTGAAACTAACAAAGTAATTTACCACCAGACTAACTAAACCAATTACTAAGTAGACTAACTAACTAACCTATTAATTAAGTACAAAAGTTGGTAAATATTAATGACAATCTGCATGATTGCTAAATAATGAAGATGCTACGTCACAATACAGAATTCAATAGGCTTACTGCAAAGTGTGTAAATGCACTAATAATGAAGGATCCACGATGCACACCAATTTATGAGCAAAATTATTGTAGCCAAGAAGTAGCATAGACTACTCCAAATGAATTACTCATCTTTGGAAGACATGTACAATGTTTAAAGTTAAACGTAATTTACAGGATTTTAAAATTCCGGACATTTGGGATTTTTAAAAATTTTTCCTGGATGCAAAATTTAACGCTAAATACCAGACATGTCCAGAATTTTCTGGATGGTATGGCAATCCTATTTTAGTCAGTAAGTTTGTTGGAAGATGACGTATCCAATTCTAGTTCATATACGTGAGGTACTTCTAGCATTGTTAAGCATTATTTCTTTTTCGTTTTTATCAAGAATTGCTACTCTTCTTTAATCATTTTTTGTGCCACTTAATTACGTTCAAATTCATGATGCCATATAGTCTAGTAAATACAGTAGCCCTATTGTAAAAACTTGCGATACATAGAGTAAAAGAGCAATATTTAAGTTTGCATGTTTTTAAACAATTGTGTTACTTTTTAGCTTGGAAGAAGCATGTAAGAAAATTCACAAGGAGAGTCAGAAATCGGTGAAAGCAATTAGTGCTCAAAGTAAAGCTTGTGGAAAAATTGGAAGTGATTTGAAGACCGATCTTGGTGATGATGCTTCTACAGCTTTAATAGAGTTTGAAATGGCAATGAATAAACAGGCAATGTTAGCAGCTGATAAGGTAAGATATTCTAGCTGTGTAGAAAGAGTTTTTTCCTGCACCATTAATGTGTGTGCGGTAGATTTTTTTGGTGACTAAACACTCTACTGTTCTGATGTTTACCCAAACAAAAAGATTAAATTAGTGAATAATTAATTGAGCATTATTTGTGACCAGCATTGTTAACTGGGAAAACTTTTCACTTCCTGAATAAGAATGCACTTATCTGAAATGAATTTCAATGGTAAAAAAATTACTTTGGTAGCAAAGCATCCAGTTTCATTAAGTGGTTGAAAAAGGTTATGGAATGTGGTGTAAAGATGGATATATTGTATGGGATTTATCCGTATATTGCTAGGTGTGTAAAAATTTGAAAACAGTTTACTCAAAACTTTCAATTGTGAAACGAAATATACTAAACCAATGCGAACAGAATTTGCTCCAATAAATCTTATAAAGAGCACTTCTGTGTGTGTTCCTATATGTCTGCCTGTCTGTTTGTGTTAACTTCTTCAAAAGTACCGAGTGTACAAGCCCAAAACTTTACATGAGGCGAGTGTCATACGGGGTTGGTGACATGATGTTGTCACAATGGAAGATAATTTGTTTTAATTTCCAGGCAAACATGGTAAATCACTGCATGGTTTCTCCATTGGAAAAATACTGTTCCATATTTCCAATGTGTGTGTCTCATATAAAAGCGCGTGAAAAGGCTCTGCAAGATTATGCAAAGATACACTCTAGGCTGGAGAAATACAAAGATAGAGAAGATACTGCTTCCAACAGCGTTAGAGTTGAAGGGGTAGGAGCTGTTGCAGTTTGAATTTGAAGGTTTACCTTGTAAAAGCAAACTATGAATGCTATGCTGTTAGTCTAATTTGTGAAAACCTTTATATTATTTATATATATAAAACCTTTAAATTTATATTATTTACACTCATGCGATATCTACCAGTGGTACAGAAGATTTGAGTCAATGACTACACATGAGTCACTCTACACTGACCCGCTGACAATACAATTACATTGACCTTAAATGCTTTATTTTAGTGTACACTGTACTACAAAAGTTTATTTTAGTGTACTGAAAAAAAGCATTTGTTGATTTTTTACACGTGACGGCTCTAGTGTTGTATCAAAATTTTAAATTAAATGTTTCATAAGGTTTTGCATCCAGTACGTGGTAAATGAAGCCCTATGTTAAGGTGCACTATGAACTTTTTAAAATAAGAGGCAACTAGCATTTGTGATTTAAAAACAAAGCGGTTTTTTACAAGAGCCACCCCGTATCCAATGTACATGTATAAAGTACAATTCTGTCTGTGTGTCTTTCTGTTTGAACTCCCCCGAAACTTCTAAGCATTCAAACATGGCATGATTTATCGTCATCACAGATTTGCTTCTCCCCCCCCCCCCCGAGAAATTTTGAAGACTGGGTGCAGACGTCCACACAATTGTTGTTTGGACTTGTTTTTAGATCATCTTCAAAGATCTTTGATGCACAGTTAACTCAAGTCCCTGCTGCATAGCATTGCAAACAAGATGCAACGTGCAAACTGGCATTTTAATCAGATGAAAAATAAAAGGTCATTTTCAGCAGAGATGTTAGCCTAGATCAGTGATTTTCAATTGGTCGACCCTGGTCTTCATTGGGCCTATATTTTAGTTAGTCTTCACATTGAGTGAAAGTGTGAATATTTTTCTGGATAACTTGATTTTTTAGTTTATTTGGACAACAATCTTGAAATATAATTTGATAACTTTATTCAGGTCGCTCTTGAAAATGAGAAAAATATATAACCGGGCCATGTGCTTCTGTGCATTTCGAATTAGGCCACATGCCAAAAACAGTTGAAAAGTACTGAACTCAATAAAAGTGTCATTATCAAACACAATATGTCTGAGGGAAAAACAAAAGATGGCGTTACATGCAATAGCAGTACTGCAAATATTTGCTTTTACATCTTCATAGTACATTAATAAGGCTGGTGTAATGGTTTGTTCAGCAATATCCACCAAAATTTGTCTGGCGGTTTTCGTACATTTGTTATCAAGTTTGCACTTGTGCTGGCGGCTATACATTAACTAAAATTTTGTAGAGTACACTGATCAAAGTATATGTTGCTGAGTATATGTACAAAAAAACAGACTTAGTTTATTTGCTTTAATTTAAGTTAAATATTTAAATTTTTCAGATTAAAAAAGAGCTGAAGCCTGTCAAAGAAGATTTTGAAAACAAAAATATAGTGTTAATGAAAGAACTACCAAGTATATACCGTTCAAGGCTAGATTATGTACAGCCATCTCTAGAAGCGTTTTTAAGCACACAGGTAAAACGACTTACGATTTTTGTGTGCAAGGATTGTATCCATATATAAGAAAAAAGTTAATTCTTTATTTTGGAAGTAGAGAGTGGCAACCGTATTTTTTACCAGTTTATATCTTATGTATGCAAAGAAATGTACAGTACAGTTGCTTGTCTTTAACTCAATTTTGAGGCTTTATAAACGGTGAAGCACTAGTTTCAAATTTTACCTTCAGCAGGTCTTTGTTAAGTGTTGTAATAAGTCTTGTAGCTTTGCCTTAGGCCATAGAATATCTTGTAAAAAAATATTATGGTTTGGGCTTCCAGCAACAAACAGTTTATAGCTGCTGATTAATTGTTGGTTGGTGGCTATAGGAATTTGAGTGACTTGAGGAGCCTCACACGGATTGGGTTTGTGTTCTATTTATTGTTTGATAAACTTGTACCATATTCTATAAATCAAATTTCAACACATTAAAATGCAAAACAACATTATAAATAGTAATTATAATTAAATTGGAATTATGCGGAAATTATAGTCAAAGATTTTAACATGGAAGTAGATGACATAATCTGAGATATATGCAATATTTACCAACTGGAAGTTCTGGCTGTCATTTTGGTAGATTTGACAATTTTGTATTGCAAGTTAACATTTTACTATACTATTGATTTGTATGAACAAA
The DNA here is from genome assembly GCA_963675345.1 of Trididemnum clinides. Lineage (NCBI taxonomy): Eukaryota > Metazoa > Chordata > Ascidiacea > Aplousobranchia > Didemnidae > Trididemnum > Trididemnum clinides. The sequence goes on from OY776305.1 coordinate 17,744,407, forward strand.
CAAAGACACGGTAAAATAAATCATAATTGAATTGAAGAAGCTGCAAGTAATGTAACACTTTGTACAACAAACTAACTCAACAACCTAAAAGCTCTGCACCAATCAACAGCCGCCTCAACATGGTGGTGCAGTCCCCGGCCCCGTTTGGGTTGGGTCAAAATGGCTGTTGGCCTTCCCGAGGGTCCCAGTTACCCCAGGCACTCTCCTTCATTTTTTCGCTATGCTGCCCCCTGAACGACCGCAGAAGGGCAGCACACAGCTTCTTTAAAATCGGTTGCTTGTTTTTTTTTTTCTCTTGCCCTTCTTCGTCTCCTCATTCTTCTTCTGTTGATGAGCTGTAATGTTCATTCCAACCCTGGCCCCATCTTTCCTTGCTCTGTGTGCACTGGAAATGTGACCTGGTGGGGCAAGTCAGTGCAATGCTGTGCTTGCCCCAAATGGGTCCATCTAAGGTGCTCACAACTTTCCTTATCCCAATTCAGAGCTCTTGGCAGCTCTCACTCTTGGAGCTGCCCCCCCCCCTACCGAATCACTGTGACTCCCTCTTCGGACTCTTCTGACATGTATACCTCCACTGTGCAATATAGCCCCACCTCTGCTAACGCTGCTCTCTCTCCCAACCCTCGTCTCCAAACTTCTCATCCCCCACCTGCCCATTCTATATCTTCTCCCTCTGCCCCTCCTCCACCGTCCCTTGCTCCTGGTTTTTCTTCTGCGCCTGCTGCCTCCACTCCCCCCCCCCAACTCTCTCAGGGTTCTTCAATGGAATACTGGAGGTCTTCGAGCCAGAAGCACTGAACTACTCCACTTTCTTTCATCCCATTCTGTCGACCTTATCTGCATTCAGGAATCCAATCTTAACTCCTCTTCCTTTTTCCAGATTCCTGGATTCTCTGCTCTGCGTTCTGATCGCACCCACTCCCGGTTTGGCATTCTCTCTTCTGATACCACGCATGCTTGCAATGGCGTTGTCATTTTTGTCAGGCAGGGCCTATCCTTCTCTGAACTTTCTACCTCCTCTCTTTCTTCGCTTGATCCCTACTCTGATTCTGTAGGGATTAACATCTCTCTAAACAACTACTCCTCACTGTCATTTCTTAATGTGTATGCCCCCCCATTCGCTCCTCCCCAACAGATAGCAGAACCGATTCCTTCTATCCCTCCATTCTTCCCTCCTCCAGAAATCTCTTCATTCTGTGGGACTTCAATTGCCATCACCCCCTTTGGGACTCAAGAGTGACTTCTGACCCCTGCGGGGAAAAAGTATTCAACTGGGTCATCTCTGACCTCCTCCCCCTCAATGACCCTGACACACCCACCCTTCTCCATCGCTCCTCTCCTGACATCTCCTTTACCCCCTCTTCTCTTGCCCTATCTTGTTCCTGGGAGGTGCTACAGGACCTTGGTTCTGACCATCTACCAATTCTTCTATCCGTCCCTCTCTTTCTGGTCTTTCACCCCAACGAGCATCCCCCTTCCTTCAATTTTCAGAAAGCTTGCTGGGATGGCTTTTCCTCCTACAATGACTCTCACTGTCCCTCTGCAGAGGAATACTCGTCCCTTTCTCTTTCCTCTGCTGCTGCTCTCTTCACCTCTCTGGCACTGAATGCGGCCAAATCTTCCATTCCTTTCGGCCACATCAAATGCCTTTCTAAAGCCTGGTGGTCTGCTGAGGTGGAAGAAGCGGTTAGTGAAAGACGCAAGGCTTTTGCTGCCGCTCACAGAAGTGATCAAGATTGCCAGGCTTACATCTCCGCTTCTCAACATGCCCTGTCAGTCATCGCCAAGGCTGAGGCATGGCGGACGACTTGCTCTTCTCTTTCACCTAAATCTAACCCTAAATCTGTACACTCTCTTCTTTGCTGTATCGCTGGCTCATCTTCCTCGTCTTCTCTCCTAACTTCCCCAACTGTTCTTCTCCCAGGGAATTGGCTTTGGTCTATGCCACTTACCTGAGGTCCCACTTTTCCATTTCTCAGCCAAAGGCTCTGCGTGGCAGAGCCAGAGGCTACCTCTCTGAGCTCCGCCAAGCCAAGTGCCCTGTGGAGTCTCACTCGTCCTTTTTCTCTCCTTTCACTCTCACTGAATTTCATGCGGCTGCCTCCAACCTTTCCTCCTCCACTGCCACTGACCCAGACAAAGTTGCCTATCCCATGATAAAGCACCTTCCTTGCTCTGGCATGGATTTTCTTCTTCACATCTTCAATCTGTCTTGATCTTCACATTTCTTTCCTTCCATCTGGAAGACATCTTCCATTATTCCCCCACACAAGATGGGAAAGCCTCTCGACTTTCCTGCTTCCTTCCAGCCTATCTCTCTCACCTCCTGCGTCTCAAAGCTTTTTGAACGCATCATGCTATCCCGTCTACTCTTCTTTCTGAAATCTGATTCCATTCTCTCTCCCTCCCAGGCCAATTTCTGCCCTGGACGGTCTACACTTGATCAAATTCTGTACCTTTCTCAGTCCATTTCGGATGGGTTTGACAAACCCAGGCCAGGCTCTCAGACGATTCTGTCCACTATCGATTTCTCTAAAGCTTTTGACTCTGTCTGGCATCCTGCCCTTTTCCACAAACTGCTTTCAGCTGGCCTCCCTCCTTGCTTTGCTTGTTGGACTCAATCTTTTCTTTCTGATAGGTGCACTTCTGTGGTTTATCAAAATCACAAAAGTTGTTCCTTTGGAGTCCGTCGAGGTGTTCCGCAAGGATCCGTTCTTGGCCCTGTACTTTTCTCTCTCTTCATTAATGATCTTCCGGCTTCTCTGCCTTCTTCCATCAGCTGTTCTCTTTATGCTGACGATCTGGCCATTTGGTTCTCCTCTCCCTTGGTTCCCACTGCAGTGGAGGCCACACAAGGAGCTCTGTTTTGATTGGAGTGCTGGTCTGAGTACTGGTGTCTTCCTCTCAATCCGAGCAAATGTGAGGCCTCTTTCTTCTCAGTGGATCCCCACCAGGCTAACCTCCAACCCAATCTTCTCCTACTCGGCTCCCACCTCTGTTTCAATCTCACTCCAACTTTCCTTGGGGTCATTTTTGACTGTACTCTTTCCTTTTCTAAGCATGTATCTTCGCTGAAGGCCAAATTTTTTCCACATCCCAAGGCATTACGCTGTATCTCTGCTTCCTCATGGGGCCCCTCTATGGAGTCCCTCTCTGTTCTGCATAAATCTTTTCTTCAGCCCCTTCTCACTTACGCTTCACCCAGATGGTTTCCTTTCCTAAGCGCTACCAAATTGGAACGCCTCCACCAAGTGGCCAGTTGTGCCATCAGCGGCTGCCTCTCGTCCTCCCCTATCCCTCCAAGGCTTTTTTACCTCCCCTAAGAGTCGCCCTGACTCACTTCACTCTTTTATCTTATGAGCGGGTTCTTCATCTCCCAATCTCTTTTCCTATTTCAGGTTTGGCCAGACTTGGAGTGAAACCAAGACTCTGCAGATCGTCCTGGAGAGCTTTTGCGTCCACTCACCCACTTGTGCTTCCTTCTACCTATTCTAGGGAGGCTTTTCTTGCTTGCCCTTCCTGTCCTCCTTGAAATCTGCCTTTGTTCACAGTGAAATCCACCCTTTCCACTCCATGCTCTCGCTCTGATCGCCCTCTTTCTTGCCAAGGTGTAGCTCTCACCCACCTTGACTCTCTCTCCCCTCATGATCTGGTGCTTTGGACTGACGGCTCTGTTTCTTTTCCTTTTGGAAAGGGCTGCTCCGGCATTTTTGCCAACTGCTCTCTCTGTTGCGGTGAGGCCACTCTTTACTTTTTGGCAGGCCCAGTATATTCAAGTTTTTCCGCTGAACCCTGCGCCATTCTGCATGCTCTTTGCTGGTCTCAGCAGCACCAACAAGCCTGCCATTTCTCTTCTCCTCCTGTCTGACTCTCATTCCATCCTCGCTGCCCTGTCCTGTCCTCCATCTTTCCTCTTATCTCAAACTCTGTGGCAGATCTGGCAGGAACTGTCTTCTCTCTCCTCCTGTTCTATCAGGCTACAATGGTTCCCCGGACACTTGTTTCTCCTGGGGAACAAGGCAGCTGATGAGCTGTCCAGACGGGGTGCACTACTTGCATCCTCTGCAATCCCTTGTAGTCTCTTGTATCCACTCTCGTCTTATCTCAGACTGGAGGCGTACTGTCTCATCAAAGTTCTTTGACACACAGGTTCCCTCGATTTCCACTGAGGAACTTGTGCTCCCTCATCATGCTCACTGTGTCCTCTCTCGTCTTCGCTGCAACGGACACAGCCTTCTTTTAGGTTCTTATTTCTCTAGGATTGGCAGAATCGAGAATCCTTCCTGCAGTGCCTGTGGACACTCATCCCAGGACACCTCTCATCTCATTCTGCACTGTCCAGCTACGGACTCTTTGCACCACTCACTCTTTGGCGACTCTCTATCTCTTTACGACCTCTGGTCCAGACCCTGGGGAGTTGCCAGGCTTCTGGGGCTCGATGGTTTTCTGCCATGCCCCCATCCCTTGGAAGGGGTCGGGTAAACAACAACAACACCTAAAAGCTATTTTGTACAAAAGACACTGAAACAACTTACAAAGGCAGTACTAATTACAGTTTGAAACAAAAAAGGTGGCTTTATTTGTAGGCAAGGTATTTTAATTAAGTAAACTGCACATACTGACAACCGATTCATAAAGACAAGATTTGTAGATAATAGTTTAAATCCCGAGTGGTAAATGCTTTATCAAAGTTTATTTGGCAGTTACACAGTTTGTGAAATAAACGAGTGCAGATTTACATCAGCACTACCTATGTATTTTTTTGTAAAGATCTTCAGTCATTTACAGGGAGGTCCAAAAGTAGGTATAAAGTGATTAAAAAGAGAAAACAAATACATTGCACAATGCATTTATTATGCAAACAAATATATTTCCTTTAATACGAATTAAGAAACAGATTCAATAAGAAGCATGTGTAATTAGAGACCCTAATCTTTTAGGTACTCAAATTGTTTGCCGTCAGCATTTACACACTCCTCCAACTGAGAGCTGACCCTCATACACACTCTGGAACAAAGGTCTTTATTGGCAGCAATTTCCTGACAAGCCTCGAAAATGAACTGACTCATATTTTCAACAGTGCATGGCCTGCATGCAAAAACCTTATCCTTGACAGTTCCCCAAAAAAGTGACTCCATAGGAGTTAAAACAATTTTCTGTCTTCCAGTATTGTTTTAAAATCCATTTGTGCTGCTCGTTTGATAAATTATCAGCCATGTTTAAAGTGGCTAATATAACTTAAATGAATAAATTAACAACTAAAAATACAAGGATTTTTATTGAACGATAATGGCTTAAAGTACGGTCCGTACATTATTTTTATTACTTAAAATAAGTCACCTTTGCTTCAGCATATTATGTCACTAACTTTACTGATGTGACACTACTGTATACCTACTTTTGCACTCCCCTGTATATACTAAGCAAAGAACAATCTAGATGTTTTAGAAGATTCCAGTAGGAACAACAATGGCAATTACTATGATGTCATAAGTATGAATTCGTTTAATTTTTTTTATCAGGTCAATGTTACACCTCTATCAAAATGTAGTAAACACATTTGCCTAAACATTGATTCAAGTTACATGGGAGCAAAATATCAGTTTTGGAATCGGCTGTAAATTAGCTTTTGTGACATACACTCCATCTAAATATATTATTGAAGATGATACAAAAAAACACGAATAATGAAACTTGGCAGATTCCATACAATCAACAAAAGTTCATCACTCAACCTAGATGGTCTGCAGCAACATTGTTCTTGTCTTATATTTCCTACGTACTGTAATCATAATCTTGCAGTAACTTGAGTTATCCAATGCTCATCTTCTTATCTTGCATTGCTTTCTTTTAGTGACAATTGACTAACTTTGTCAATTTTTCATTATCTGCAAGTTTTTTCTCTATTCCAGCTACTCCTGTGCAAGCATGGCAGATGATACTAGTTCCTTTAATTTCAGTCCTGGTGTTTTGTCATCCTTCCTTTCCATGTACTATTTTAGCATTTTTGTATTATAAGATTTTACCTTTTTGTTTACTTCTAGGGGATTAGTATTCTTTTGTCTACATCTACTGATTGTGCAAGGATTGTTTCATTGCACTAAAAGTTTGTTGGCATTTGTCAGTGATGACTGCAATACTTTGCCTCCTTGAAAAGCTCTTATTTTTGCCTCTGGTTATTTAACTTCTTGTTTTTCCTTTGACTTTTTAATAGTTCTTCTGGTGTAATTTCTATAGTATCACCCATCCATTATTATAATTTGAAAGCATGTTCATAACTTGTTTTTACATTGGACCGATTTGTTTCTCTATTCCACAGCTTTAAAATTGGGATTGGTTCTTGAACTATTCTATCATAAAGAAGTTGATATGGCAAAAACCCAATGGCTTTCTGGGGTGCTTTTCTGTAGGCGAACAATAAGGGTTAATGAACCATTGCCACTGACAAGTTTGTTCACTGAAGAGACATTTCAGCATTTTGTAAAGTAAGTCATCAAAAAGCTCTACTAATCTATTTCTGATAGTTTGATATGGCATAGTTATCAACCATTTGATCAACAACAGTTGTGGTACTTCCTCCATGCAATTTGATACAAATTGTGCCCCAAAATTGCTTAGAACTTCTTCTGGCATGCCCAAGAGATTGTGCGTGTCCATTAATATGTATCTGTGAACATTCTAACTTGCTGGCGAAATTGGTTCTAGCAAATCAACAGCAACTCTCTTAAATTGCATTTCTCCTGGCAGTGTAGAAGTAAATCCTTTGGCAGCTGTCTTTGACATGCGTTGCATTATTAACAAAAGTAGTAATATTGCTTCACATCCCGGGCCAGTAAAAATTGGTTTAAATCCAATATTTATTTTTTTTAATTACAAAATGCCCTGAAAAATTGAATCAAGTGCAACCTCCATGACTTTGGGTACCATGATTTGCTCCCCACAATCACCCATTTTATCAATTTGGTTGCAAATCTATTAGAATAGACTCCAATGTTTGACAATCGCCAACAGCTTTTTCCAGATTTACTTACTTTTTTAAACTGTCATCTTCCTGCCGTAGTCTATATAATTCTTTTACAATGGAAGTTGAGCTGTCACATCATTAGTCATAAAGGGTCTGATTACAGTATCCTTCTGAGTTTGGGCTCTTGTGATTGTACCAGCACACTTTTCTCCACCTCAAACAGGATCATTTGGTTGTTGTGGTTCAGGAATATTTTCTATGACAAGGTCAAACAGTTTACCACAAATGTGTAGGTTGAGTTGCCCCAGTAAAATATGGTTATTTACGTTAATTTTGTCGATGGACACTTATGGTAAATGACTTCACTTTTAAGTATTCATTATATTCAGCCTTTACAGAGTCTAATACTCTTCCAATGTTTACGTCACATCTCACTTGATATGGTTGTGAAGCAGGCTAAGCAGCCCAACTTTTATCCTGTGGTACAGCTTAAGGGTGTGGTAGATTATACCAGTATCTTTGATGTCCAGTCTCACCACTATTGAAATGAAAGCTTTTTTCAAAATATATTTGTATTTTATTTTGTAACAGTATTTATGCCCCACCCTGTATATGCTAAGCAAAGAACATTGTAGGTCATTCTAGGTCAGTAGACCTCAACTGGAAGCCTCTTGGTTCCGTAAGGGAAAAATTAGGAAGAAATCAGCCCTAGGTAGGAATTAGGAAGGAAAATTCCGGGGCCAATTTTTTATTGTGCAATTTGTTTGGAAACTCCAAGGTTTTAGGATGGTTTGTTTATGAACCACAAAAAAAGAAAAATAGTCTTCTCTTTAAATGTATGTGGAATGTAAATAATGTCGATTAGTACTTTGAAGACATCAACTTCCAAAAAAAACATTCTCGCCTTGAAATATAGGCCAGGAAGAAACAATTGAATTTGAGTTTTGACAACGGGAAACATAAAAAGCGTTGAAAGTCATTGTACCGAAGATTGCAATAAAAATAACATTGGGAATTACTACGATGCCATAAGTACAAATTTGCGCAAAGTCTTGGCAGGCCGACGTTAACGTCGTCATCACAGTTTTACTACCACAGTATGGTTAACAAGTTTGGCTAAACATAGATTCAAGTTACGTAGCATAGAAATAACAATTTTTGAAGCTGCTTCAAACTATCATTTGTGACAACCACAAACAATTTTGTGCATCTGCATTGCTGTAGTTAGATTTGGATTCAATTTTTTTGTCAAATCAAAGACTTCAAAAATGATATTCACAGAATTCCTGCTAAACATTTAGCAATAGGGGCAGTGTGGAGAATGAAATATAAAAGCCAATTTACTCAAGTCATAATGTAGATGCTGTCGTAGTGCTTGACGAAAATTATTGCGATAAATAAGCATCAAATAGCTTCCATCATATTTGATTTTATTTACAAGCTTGTGTTTTAAACCACATTGTTTACTTCAGTGCTGGTTTCACAGTGAAACGTTGAAAAGCTTAGAGAGATGTGCTAAAGAAATGGATATTGAAAACGACGAAGATGCAGATGCAAATATCAACAAAATACTGGATGAAATTAAATTATTATCAATTACAAGTGATGACTAGAGAATTAATAGAGTGAAGAAAGCGTTAGCGAACAAGCTTTATTCTTCAGGTGATCACCAAAAATGAGCTTGACCTTTTTGAACGTGCTTCATTAAGATAAACATATTTTGCAAAAATAGATCGAATATTTTATGTGATATTTCAAAAGCTTGTATTTAATTTATGTACAATCAGTATTTCAAAATGTAATAACCAAATTTCCAGCTAACAAAAATCAAGCAGCTAATTTTTTTTTGCAAATTTTTTTACATGATATTAAAAATAACATGAGAATTGTGGGAGATGAAGGATATAAGTTTGCAAGTGCTACATACACTGTTACACACCAACTAATTAAGAGAAATTGCCAAATTTTCATACTATGTATGAAGTATGTCTCGTAAAATCAAAACAACACTTAAAAACCAACATTTTATGGAGAGAAGATATGCTGAATCAATGCAATAATATTGTGCAAATCTTTCATCTCTTTTGTAGTACACTTAACTTTCTACTGGATTTAAATGGTTTGGTATTGCATTGATTTAGTCTATTTTCCCTAAGAAAATACATAGTGAGTAGCAACTCGCGTCTTTTTGGATTGGTAGCCTATATGCTAAAAAAAGTGCATCGTATGCCCAATAATAAGTGATAATAAACTGTTGGTTTCACCAGACATTTGATTCGCATTAGAATAATTTCACTTGAGTATTGCCGTTGCCTTCTGCAATAATTAAAATTGCGTTGACCTGTCAAAGAAAACCTATAACCCAGGCGCAGAGTACAATTTTCCCTCCAATCATATCAAAACTGCTAATACAAAATCACAATAAGTTTTATTGCATGTTTTGAACCGGTTATAGCGTTGGCTTTCATAATCCATAATTTTTTACAAAAAATAACTTTTATTTGCTCTCATCAAAATCGAAATAGATCAGCAAAAAGTGCATTGCCCATCTGAATGAGCTTCGTGGCCCAATGGTTGAGAAGCGCTGGTTTATAGCTTTTGCTTAAATAATTTAAAACAAGGTTTCTTCACGAACAACTACTTATTGTACTGAGTTTTTTTTTCTTTTGTTTCACTCTTTGTGCATATTAATATAACTAAATACATCAGACTTTCTTTTTCGCCTTTTTCCCAGACCCTTGATTCACACCGATACTCTCACCTTTTTCGAAATGTAGCTTTTGCAGTGCATGTCATGTAACAGTTTTTCATGCAAATAAATTAGTTATTAGTTTGTAAATTAGTGATTTTTGTATAAGTAAGTAATCACCAGCATCAGAAGTGGTCACAAATTCCTGTACACCTTAGTCCTGTTATTAATTTTGTCATGATTTGGTGAAAAAAAAACTGATGTACCGGTAACCAAGCGAATTTTTCCCTGCTGTTCTAGCACATTGTTGACGAAATGTTTCTCTCGGTACAACAAGCAATCAAGACATTTGCATTATATTTTTAAATTTCTTTCATCTTACAAAACAGAAGTAAAACGCAAGAGAAACGTGTTCGATGTAATGCAAGCTGTAATGCACATCTAACTACTATTTAAAAATAGATTGTGGTGTGTTTGTTTGAGAGCTGCATTAGTCGTTTTGCTGTGACCGTCTCACTGACATACTCTTTTCATGTGGTACTAAAACCACCACTGATCGTGTAATTATCGTCAAAAAATATACAGTTTCCATGGTGACTTGCCCCAGTAATAAATGGATTTTGCTAAAAGGAGCTTGATTAGTGATTAACTAATGAAGCATTTTGATGTCACGTGATATATATAACACCTGGTCGTTTGATGTTAAAAATTTTTTGAATCCAGATTGCTTTAGTAAGAGCTATGGCTATTACATAACATACTAATGGTAGTAACATTAATAGTTGTCAGTTTTTTTGCAGTATTGTCCCCTTAGCAGAGATGGCTAGATTCTCCCCAGTTCTTCCGCAATTGTCTGCACTGCAACTCCCAACTTTGCTCGATTCAGGGCATCCTCTTTCTTTAAATCAATCTTCTTTGTCTCCTGTTCCATGTAACTTCTTCCAGATCTTCTTTGGTCGTCCTCGCTTTCTCTTCAAGATCTAAAACCATTCACTTCAAGATCTAGAGCAACTCTTAAAGCACTATCGTCATTCCCCCTCACCACATGTCTGTACCTTTTAATTGCCTTTGCTGTTGCTAACCGGTGTATAATTTTCTTCAACCCAAGCATATCAATCTGTTCTTCAGTCGTTTTCTGTTTACAACTTTTCCACCCCAAATGGTTCTCTCTGTTCTTAAAATTGCTTTTTCATTTTCTGTAAACACCATGTGTTTCTTCCATGCTGTATTGCTGATCTTGCATAACGACGATAAACTTTATCTTTCATTTTTGGAGGAAACCTATTTTCGAGTTTCTCCACATTACCTGAATCTTGTTGTTGTGATTACCCTCGTCTTCCTCAGAATGGAGGTACGACACGAACGGCAATTCAGATTCATGCCGTCAACCTAATTGAAATTAGGCTGGGAGAAAAATGGTAGCCCATTTTGAACCAGTCATGAGTGGCTGGTAGCCCCACCACCAACAAGGCGGACTGCCATTGGCGGCTAACCAAGAGTCACCTTTTACGATATGCTGGAACATACGGCACCCCCCCCTCCTTGGATCTTATGCAACCAATACTTACTCTTGGTGTGAATGCCGCTTCACAACTGTCACTAGCATTTAGTCTATCTCCCAAATAATTTTTAACTACAGCGGTAAATTCATATGATTTTACTACAGTAGTTAAGAATTGCATGCGACCACGAGAGCTGCAATTTATATGTTGTAGCGTCAGAATTGTGCCTTCTGATCAGTTTTGCTACATAAGAGCCGAAACGCGTTTTCCTCTGTTTTTCTCAGTTGATAAAACCGCAGCAGCTCGTATCGTTTCACCCTTTTATTGAATAGCAAAAGCACAGCCAAAAACGGGTTATATAGCTAAAATGATTGATATTCCAAAAAAAACAAACAGAAAACGGTTTCAAAGAAGTTTTTGCCCAGTTCCAAAGTTGGAATATTTTGATTGATACGAATATTTTGGCAAATACAATTGCAGCATTTGTTGCTGCGCTGCTCATATTTGGTTTCAAAAATAGCCAACGCGGGTGGTAATTTTTCTAGCTGTTCTTAAAAGCACACACACAAATGAACAAATAGCAAGCAAGCCGGCTCTGAGCAAACACAAAACAGTAAGAATTAAGCCTCTCATTCTGGCTAGAGTCACCGGTTCGATTCCAGGAGTAGACGCAACATATGTAGTGCACTATATAAGACCCTAACGCAAATTTTAAAAGTTTAGGTTTGCCCTTGGTAAAGCATAAATATGCCATTGAATGCCAATGGTTATTGCTCTTTAGGTATAAAACTAACCGCAATCTATGTTTTCCTATAAACATGGAACAAAAGGCAACATATTTCTAGTTGATTGTGTAGTCTTATCCTTTATGAGTTGATACAGATGATTTTACTACTTAAAAGGTTTTTACCTTCAACTGATTTTGCGATACTGTTAATTAGGAGTAAATTTTAATAAGAGATTTTATGCGGGGCTGTTTATAGAGAGACATTGTTTTGGATGTCCAAACGTTTAGGCATTACATCGGTCTAATCAAACATTTTATTTTTGCGTATTTAAAGAGTTTTTTTCATTCAGGTTGATAGCATTTTTTGGTGGAGTTTACAAACATTTTTTGATGCATTCAACATTTACCTAACGATCAGATTTTGATTGGCATTTACGAACTCTCTTATCAAACATGTTTGGATTGTAATAATTTTCAATGTTATTAATGAGATTGAGGAATTTTCCCGCAAAAAAAAGGCTCATTAGTTGCTGGTTCTTTTTCATGTAATGTGAAATCTGCATCATTATAATGCAGCGTTTCACCAAATTTTGTTGGAGCTTTTAACTGCTATTTTGTGTCCCGTGTTCAGCCATCATATGCATTTGTGTCTGCTTCAATTTCTCTTTTGGAAAAAACACCCGAGGTGATTTGGTTAAATTAAACTTCCAGTTTGAAACAAAATTCGTGGGTTGTGCTTTTAATCCATTTTTCTGCTTTTCATTATGCAGTAAGTGAAACTGACGGTGCTGTGGGTACTACGTGAGAAGTTTTAGCTGACATAGATTTTGTATTTGTTGGACTTGATTTTGTGGTAATTTCCATGTTTAACGAATGGAATGGATATTTTTGCTCGATGTATAATCAAGCCTTTAGCAAGAAGACAAAAAAATTTGTTAAGCATTTTGCCTGGGTCCCTAATGAGCCACCATAGATATCTGCACCGCACAAACGAGTGAATTCATTAATCACATTAGACGCAAGAGTGATAGAAGTATTTATTATTACATGTTACTGACATTGCAATGCAGCTTTTATGGTTTTGTAATAAGCAGCTAGATTGAAATCAAATTTTTTTCTTTTTGATTTAGCCAAATTATAGCCAGATGTAAGTGGCAGATTTCCTAATTATGGAATATCTGTATTTGCTTGAATTGCTTTGTATTGACTTCTACCAATAAATCACATTGCTGCTGTAGAAACCTATCCTGTGGTACAAATTTTAGTACCGAATCGACAACTTTGTTGAAAAAGCTGTGGACAGATACTTGCTTTTCCAAAAAATTAACAAATCTGTTTCCAGAAAGCATTATCATTCCGAATAAACACAACGATAGTAGACACTAAGCTAAGTAGTCGTGGAGAAAATAATTCTGCGCAAGGTCATATTAATTCACTTGCGAAGGCTGGCTGTAAACAGCGTTGCAACGGAGATAACTACGACATCGCAGTGTTGCCATCGAAGGGTAAACGTAATAGTGACTAAAACTAGTAATAAATATCTACTAACAACGTAGTAGTAGTTATTCAGTTTTTATCTGGTGTTGTGCCCTTAGCAGAGATGGCAGGATTTACTCCATTCCTTCTGCAATTGCTTGTACTCCGTCTCTCCACTTGTCTCGTCTCAAGGGCATTCTCCTTCAAACCAATTTTCTCTGTCTCCTCCTCCACTTGCTTCTTCCAGGTCTTCTTAGGTCGTCCTTGCTTTCTCTTCCCACTCACTTCAAGATCCAGAGCAACCCTCAAAGCACTATCGTCATCTCTTCTCAGCACATGTTCATACCATCTGTCTCCATTCGCTGTTGCTAACTGGTCTTATAGTTTCCTTCAACCCCAACATGTCCATCTGTTCTTCAGTCGTCTTTCTGTCAACAACTTTCTGACCGTACATGGCTCTCACCATAGCTCTCTCCATTCTGCTTAAAATTACTTTTTCATTTTTTAAACACCATGCCTCACTTCCATACGGTATTGGTGATCTTACACAACAACGATAAACTTTACCTTTCATCCTCAAAGGAAACTTATTTCCAAGCAATAACTCTCCACATTCCCTGAATCTTACCCAACCGATTCTTGCTTTTACTGTAACTGCCGCTTCACAACCACCGCTAGCATTTAATCTCTCTCCCAAATAACAAAATCCATTCACTATCTCCACTTCATTGCACAACTTTTCGATCAAATCCGCCATTCCTTCCATTATTCCTTTACATTTCGAGCAAACAAAATGCATTGCCAACCTAGCGGTAGCTCTCTTCATTCTTGCACATTTGCCAGGAACCCAGTTTCCACATTTTATGCACAATACTGAATTGGCCATGACTCTCCTCCCACAAACTCCACATGGATCTATCTTGCTTTTGAACAGTTCTTCTTGTGACCCGCTTACCATCACTTTTGATTTTGTGGTGTTGACCTTTAAACCTTTATTTTCCAGTGTATCCTTCCAATTCCAAAATCTTTCTTTTAAGTCTTCCATGTCTTCGCTCATGAGAACAAGGTCATCTGCATATAGTAATTCATTAACCACACCCCTTCTTGCATTTTCTGTATTGACATCCACAACTATTGGAAACAATAGTGGCGACAGCACAGATCCTTGATGTACCCCAACATATACTTCAAATATCTCAGAATATGCAGATCCCACCCTCACTCTTGTCTTTGCACCATCATACAAGCTCATGACTGCCCGAACCATTACTTCTGATAGACCTTTCTTTCTCATTGCCCACCCCATCACTTTTCTTTGTACTCTATCAAAAGCTTTTTTCATGTCAACAAAACACGTATACAACTTCTTGTCCTTCTTTTGATAATCCTACTGCATTTTTTTCACAATGAATATCGTATTCACTGTTCCTTTTCCTGGCAAAAATCCAAACTGCATTTCATTCAAATTGACTAGTGTTTGTATTCGCCTCTCTAGTATCCTTTCCACAATTTTCATGGCATGTTCTAGCAGTTCCACTCTACATAATCCACACCTCATCACATCACCGTTTCCTTTAAAGATAGGCACAGTCACACTAGTTTTCCACTCATCAGGCATTCTTCTACCATCCAATACACGCTGACAGAGTTCCATCATCACTTTCACCACTTGCAACTATCATCTCACTTACTTCAGATGGTCCAGTTGCCTTTCCTGATTTCATCCTTTGCATTGCTTCCACAATTTCATTACGAGCCACTTTTTCCACTGGTCCTTCTACTACATCAATTTCCACCATGTGGTCCCATTCTCTTTATTCATGATCTTTTCCATGTGTTCCTTCCAAATTTTTGCCCTATCTTCCATAAAACCCAATCCTCCGTCTCTTCCTCTTAAGCACCTTCCTCCTTTCACATCCTTCCCTTCTATTTTCATTCTTCTAAGGAAGTAGAAAATACTATTAAAATTCTGATATAAATTATTCAACTTCTGATTAGCTTCCATTTTCATAGCTCTAGCAACAATTTTTCTCGTTTGATTTCTTATACGTTTGTATTTAGTCTTATTTTCTTCTGATGGAAACCTGCACAGCTCTTTAAGTGCCACCTTCTTAGTTGCTATGGTATCCTTGACCTCTTCATTCTTCCACCACATGTCTCCTCGATCTCTCCTAAACTTTCTCTTTCCACACACTTCATCACATGCCTTTAGAACACCATTCTTGAAATTTTCCCACAAATCAGGCGCATCTGTGCTTATTAGTTCTTTTACTCTTTTTTGAAATCTTACTCTTGTTTGGTTTTCATTCAACTTTCAAATCTTTCTTATGATCCGTTGCTTTCTCACAATCTTATTTAGAACCTTTTCATATAGCCTTATAACGAACTTTAGCCTTTCTTTAACAAAAATTGTTGCAAACATGCATTGTTGTAGGCCTGCTACAGTAATTACAATCATAAAACATCAAAACAAACATACCACTTCTCTCTTTTGGTGTTAAATATGTGATGTTTCCAATCTTGTGTTACATCCTTAAATTCCTCCAATTCAAACCGTTATGCTCTACTTAAATGTAAGTTACTTTCAAAGTCCTATGCACAAACGTATTTTTACGTAAAGTGGAACAGAAAGTAGCCCAAACGCAGTTTTCCGCTCTACCTGGCAAAGCTGAAATTCACAACACTACTGAACCGCTAAGACTAACTGAATTTTTTTGTTTTTGCATAGATAACCCAGTAATATGTGTTAAATTTTTTATCAACTGCTTATGGCAACAAGATGATACGGCAAAAAACTCAAAAAGTAATCACTGAATAGTGATGGTTTCAGGGCACACATTCTTAATTATTAATTATTTTTCACTTATCCTCTGCACTAATAGACTGTCCGTAGTGAGAAAGCGATAAATTAATGGCTAAACAAAATAGCTAAAGGCCACATACAGACTCAAACTCAAAACTTCGAAAAAAATCCTTTTTAAACATATTTCAAAGTTTTGATTTCACATGTTGACTTGCAAACCATAAATATTTATTTTTATGAGGCCCAATCTGCAATCGTTACGGCACTGATATGAAATCAATCTATCCATTTTCAAATTTTTTTGTTAGCTGCTAATTTGTATTTTTGGTCTCTATGAAATTTCCTGGAAATGTTACCTTACCAAGTTGTTTACAAAACATTTTGGCGTTTGTAAGAATGTGCTGATTCAAATTCACATTATGCTTTAGCGAATCGTTTTATATGCTAGCTAGAGCTTGTTAAACCAAAGTAAACAGTTTGGTTTACGATCAACTTTATCAAGTTTATAAAAGGTCTTTAATAGCTGTGAAAAGGCGATTGAAAATTTTTATTGCGGACAAGAGGCTTAAACATCAGTTACCTTTTCCAAACCAGTGATGATAAAAATTTAGACTGGTTGTAGCCAGCAGCCCTACTGCAATTCACTCTCTGTGTACATTGTGAGTCAACATAAATCCGCCCCTCCCCCCATATAACGCCACTGGTTGTAGTAGTGCATTTACTGTAGTCGCTATTTCCGATTTTGTTTCTTACAGGCCGTTTACGGATATACTATTCAAAGTTCATCCAACACTCCGGTGCCTCTAACCTTGTATAATACTGAAAGGTTCACACCGCTTCCCCCAACCTTGTATAATATTGAAAGGTTCTCACCGCTTCCCCTAACCTTGTATAATACTGAAAGGTTCTCACCGCTTCTCCTAACCTTGTTTAATACTGAAAGGTTCTCACCGCTTCCCCTAACCTTGAACGAATTTAGAATGCAGGGTTTGCTATTATTATTTGCAAGTGTTACAGTAATGTAGCAACTAATTGATGCATCGATACATCGTAAATCGCTAATTTATATATTTTTCTGCTTCGCATTCTACTGCGCATCAGATGCTGACATGATTATGTTTACCTTACAAATGTTTTGCATGTTGTTTTTAATGTTCA
This sequence comes from Trididemnum clinides, assembly GCA_963675345.1. Classification (NCBI taxonomy): domain Eukaryota; kingdom Metazoa; phylum Chordata; class Ascidiacea; order Aplousobranchia; family Didemnidae; genus Trididemnum; species Trididemnum clinides. The sequence goes on from OY776305.1 coordinate 17,761,726, forward strand.
TTTATTATTTTACGATTTTTTTTGTTGGCCTGTTACAATAGACTGAGCTTATGTATATGTATTGTAATGTGATCTTATATGTAATAAGTTTTGTGATTGGTATGTGGCGTCAGAATATGGTGTGAATACGCTGCTGTTGACAAAACAATTATTAAAAATCCACTGTGTGTGAAACAAGGCTCTGTGTTGCTTGCTAATGGTGTGACACGTTAATCAGCGAAACATTTGCACCTTTTTAATATTGTGATGACTTTATAAGTATATTGAGGCGACTGTCGCCCCGTTTCAGAAAAAGTAATTATTTCTCGATTCTATGAACCGTATTTGGTAATTGTTAATTTGTGTCTCATTAGACCAAAAATAGCTCACAACGCCTTGTTAAAGATGCAATTTATAAAAACTGTCGAGCTGTTTCAATTTTGATGGTTTATGAATAATTTGCTTTACGCATATATTGTTTATTGCTAATGTTAATCGCATTTTACTCATACAAGTTATCGCAAGTAAATAAACAAAAAACACTGATAAAAGTTGTTGAGAATTTACAATGCAGGGGTGGTCACACTTGCCTTAATAAAGAGCCAAAAACGATAGAGGCTATCATTAAAAGAGCCGCTACGCAATTCTAGTATGAGTTGACGCATTTTCGGTCCAAAAATCTACGCATTCTTCGTCTAAATAGTAGGTGTTAATCTTTTTTTTGGAGACCATTTTTAAAAAAAAATTGGGATCCACCGGTCTCGAAACTTAACGTGGTGTACAGCAACTTGCACACCCCTACACTTCATCTTTATACACAATTACAACCAGGGATATAGAAGCGGCTATTTCGTCAACCGCTTCCACTAACAAAAAACGACCGTTGACATTTTTTTTAACTTTTGTGGGTCTGTAGCCTGCCTTCTACAATTTATCATTTTGAGGAAACAAAAACCCATCCATGTATTGCTATTGCTTTACCTTCTTTACATAAGCTTATTCCAAACTACTCTGCGTTTGTTTTTTCTTAGATATTAGAACTCGAGTTGAATGTAGAACAGTGCTGTTTAATCTTTTCGTCATTGCGGAACCCCTAATGTAGGCTACTTTCGCGTTTGTCACGGAACCCCCACTAACAAAAATTTAGAAATCACAAACTGCTTGCAAGAAAATCAAATATTTCGTTACTACAATTCAAAAAATATTTAAACACTTCAACAAATATACAGTTATTATTAATACAAGTTTCTTCACTACTTACAAACACTTTTACTACAGTAAACCTATTGCTTCTCAGATCTAAACCGTATGACCCAATATTACAGCTCTCAATAATAACCTGTCGTCACAACAACAAATTACACGATAGCTGATTTTCCCTCTCTATCTTTTAACTAACTCTGACTTTGAGTTAACTTTAACTCTAATCATCATTACGGACCTTCTGTCCGTACACAAAACACGTATTAACTCTAATCTTTCTGAATGGTGAAATGCGAAATTTTGGTCGTATATACAGTATATAACGCCAGCAAAATTAAACTGCACCAATCAACAGCCACATTATCGTGGTGGTGTGGCCACCAACCCCGTTTGGTTTGGGTCGAAATGGCTGCTGGCCTTCCCAAGGGTTCCAGTTTCTCCGGGCACTCCCCGCTCACAAGCCATTTTTTCACCGTGCTGCCCCCTGAACGACCGCAAAAGGGCAGCACGCAGCTTCTTAAAAATCACTCGCCTGTCTTCTCATGCCTTTTTCTTGCCCTTCTTCTTATCCTTCCCCTTCTCCTGATGAGCGGCAACGTTCATTCTAACCTTTGCTCCGTCTTTCCCAATTCAGTGTGCGCTGAAAATGTGATCTGGCGGGGTAGATTTGTGCAACGCTGCACCTGATATAAATGGGTTCGTTTAAACTGCTCACTACTCTCCTTTTCTAAATTCAGAACTCTGGGCAGCTCTCATACCTGCAGCTTCCCTTCCCTCTGCGTCCATGCTTCTTCTGGAGATCCAACACTGTGACTTTCTCATCGGACTCCTCCAGCTTGTATACCTCCACTGCTCAATTTGGCCCATATGCCTCCCCTCTACTAATGCAGCACTTCCGCCCTACCCTTGCTTTCAAACCTCTTATCCCTTTTCCGCTCACTTCGTATCTTTTCCCTCTGCACTCTCACTACCGCCTCATGCTCCTGGATATTTCTTTTTACCTCCTGCTTCCTCTTCTCTTCCGTGACTCCTTCAGGGGTTTCAACGGAATGCTGGAAGTCTCCAAGACAGAAGCACTAAACTTCTACGCTTTATTTCGTCTCATCCCGTTGACCTTATTTGTATACAGGAATCTAACCTTAACTTGTCTTCCTTTTTCCGGATCCCTGGATTCTCTGCCCTGCGATCTGATCGCATTCACTCTGGGTCTGGTATTTTTTCTACTAATGTCACACACGCTAGAGGCGGCATCATCATTTTCGTCAGGCAGGACTTATCCTTCTCTGAACTTTCTACTTCCTCTCTTTCTTCTCTCTCAAAGAGAAGAACTTCCTCGCTTTCTTCGCTTGACCCCTACTATGATTACGTAGGAGTCAACAACTCTTTAAACAACTCCTCCTCGCTCTCATTCCTTGATGTTTATGCTCTCCCTATTCGATCTGCTCGGACGGATAGCAGAACCAATTCCTTTTTTCCTTTATCCTTCCCTTTCCCAGAAATCTCTTTATTCTGGGAGATTTCAATTGCCATCACTCCCTCTGGAACTCAAAAGGTATTTCCGATCGCTGTCGGGAGGAAGTATTCGTTGAGTCATCTCCTCTGATCTCCCCTCAATGACTCTGATATACCTACTCTTTTCCAACGCTCCTCTGGCAGTCGCTCCTGCCCTGACATCTCCTTTCTCTCCCTATCTTGCTCCTGGGAGGTGCTTCAGGACCTGGGCTTGATCACCTACCAATTCTACTAACCGTCCCTCTTTCTCCGGTCTTTCACCCCAACGAGCATCTCCCTTGTTTTAATTTTCAGACAGCTTGTTGAGATGACTTTGCTTTTTACTTTGACTCTCACTGTCCTTCTGCAGAGGAATATTCATCTCTTTCCTCGGCTGCTGTTCTCTTTGCTTCTCAGACACTGAATGCCCTCCTTACGATCTAGTGCTTTGGACAGACGGCTCTGTTCCTTTCCCCTCTGGCAAAGACGGCTCTGGCGTACTTGCCAACTGCTCTCTCTATGGCACTGAGGCTATCCTTTTCTGTTCAGCAGGTCCAGTATGCTCAAGTTTTTCCGCTGAAGCCTGTGCCATTTTGCAAGCTCTATGCTGGTCTCGGCAGCATCAACAAGTCTGCCACTTCTGTTCTTTTCTTTTATCTGACTCTCACTCTGTCCTCGCCACTCCGTCTTCTCCTCCGTCTTTTCTTTCACCTCGATTTCTCCGGCAGATGTGGCAGGAACTGTTTTCTCTCTCCTACTGTTCTATCAGGCTACAATGGGTCCCCGGACACTCGTTTCTCGGGGAGAGAAAGAACGCGGCTGATGAGCTGGCCAGACGGAGAGTGCTACTCGTGCCCTCTGCAATCCCTTGTAGTCTCTCTTCTCTTATCTCTCGTATCCACTCTTCTCTTTTCTCGCTTTGGAAGCGTACTGTCTCATCGAAGTTCTTCGATTTACAGATCCCCTCAATTTCTACCGAGGAACTTGTGATCCCTCGTCACGCTCGCTGTGTTCTCTCTGGTCTTTGCTGCAACGGACATAGCCTGCTGTTAAGCTCCTATCCCTCTAGGATTGACAGAATCGAGAATCTTTCTTACAACGCTTGCGGAGACCCGTCCCAGGACACCGCTCATCTCATTCTGCACTGTCCAGCAACGGACTCTTTGTGCCGCTCGCTCGTTGGCAAATTTTTGTTTTTCTACGACCTCTGGTCCAGACCCCGGAGAGCTGCCCGGCTTGTGGGGCTCCATGGTCTTCCGTCATGCCCCATTCCTCGGAAGGGGTCGGGTAGCAACAACAACAACAGCAACAGCAAAATTGAAATTGCAGACGCATTTTACGTAACAAAGGGAGTTAGCAAATTCAGACGTTCTTAAAGTTGTGAACAGAATTACGTCACAATTTGCAACTTGCTATCACAAGACTAACTATTACTATCTATTTATATACACGGAACGCCGTTACACATAAAAAATCAATATACTAAAATATGAAATAATACTAGTAATAATCAAAGAACCTTCGCGTTCCTCTCACGGAATCCTTAAAATTCACGAAACACAACTGCATGTTTTGCGAAGCCCCTGTTCAAGAGCACTGGTGTGGAATGATCAAATTGTTCCCGTCGTGAGAATTTCTTTTTCAACCCCCTAATCAAGGTTAGTTAACTTTAATCAAGTCATCATTTTATTAGCTACGTTTCATTGTCCAAACTACCTTTTCTTACGGGTAATCGAAGTAAAATGTGATGCTAGTTATACTTTTTCTTGTTCTCTCGCGCTACCGACATCGCACGTTCATTCAGACTTCTAGTGCAACTCTACCGTTTAATCCACATCGGGGAAATGGACAAAACTTTTTTGCCAAGTTACTCTCAAGTCAAATAAATATGCGGCAGCGGTCGAATTTTTGCGCTTCCGCAGAAAAAGGACCGCTTCCAGCTTCCGCTTCCGATTCCACGTCCCTGATTACGACAAGAGTCAAAAGAGCCACAGTGAAGGACCTAAAGAGCCGCAGTTTGGCCACCTCTGTTATAATGTATGCTCTTGCAGTAGAAGCTATTGAGAAAGCACATGGTAGACATTATTTATAAAAGCCACTAGCTTATCGAAAATTTTTAAAGAGGTGAGGAGTGGGCGTAATTAATTAAGTGAAAAAGATCATTGAGAATTTCGCCAACAATGGGAAAACTTTGGGGGTAAATGTAGGTGAAGATTATTTTTTGTGATAACTCATTTACAAACGCAAATAGGAACGAATTTTTAGCTTTGTATGGATTATGATCTTTCAGTAGCGTACTCAAGGGTACTCTTTGAGGCTTATTATCGTTAGGTCTGTTAGCGGATGTTTTTGAGCTGATATATATGTTTTAGGATTCCACAGGGGTGGTTGACACTCTGACTTTTAGTGCATGGATGAGATTTTTTAAAACATGGTATCCTTATTGCCTGGAGTTTCGTGGTAAAAGAGGACAAAAATGCATAGTTTGTTCACTGAGTCCCCTTGATTCCAAGTTGTGTACAGCTTGTTTGATTTAAACTTATTCTGCCGCAAAGAACCTTAAGTTGCTGTAGCAATTAAAAAGATCGAAACTGTAAAGCTAGCTTTTCAGGTTTAAACTACTCTGCGTCGACTGCAATAACTCGCATCAATGACTGATGACTCGAAAGTCGAAAAATAACTTTATAGTTTCCATAACAATTCATTATCTCATGTATTCAATGAGTTAAATTCAGTTTTCATCGTTTTTTTGTGATTTGGGCGAGATAGCGGTAGTAGGCCTACTTTTGTGCTAGGATACTTTACACAAGTTTCACTTAGTCATTAGTAGCGTAACAATAATTCATGATTAGTCTTTTACGCAGGAATTTGATTTTGGAAAGCACCGACCTTCATACGCAAAATGTTTTATCAGCAGTCGTTGTTTTCTCTCATTTGCTCTCCAAAACAGTACGGAAAGTTCTGTTTCCGAGGTTGATTTCCCAATTTTGATAAATTTTCTCAATCTCTTTATAACAGAGAACCGTGATTTTCTGCCGCCAATTTAAGAATTTCTACTTTAAATGGCACTATGCGACTACAATTTTTACGGCGCAGTTTAATAATTGTAGCCTTTATTGTTATGCAGTTTTTAAAAGACGGAATTTATTCGCAAATACTACAAACAAACAGTACAATGCAAAGCAATAACAACCAAATCAGCACCAAAGTTGAGACAGAATTTTCGAATAGTTGCTACCTCCAGTCCTATCAACCACGTTTCTGAAATCTGGCACATTGGTGAGTGACAGAAGCCGTAATCAGACAAAAAAGCAAAAGATTACAAGTTTTAAAGGGGCATAAATTCATAACATACCCATTCCGAAAACGCGAACGTAGAAGCGTTTTACAATCAAGGTTAGACAGAAAATAAGAATCAAAACCAAACTTACAAAAAAGAAGGGGAAGAACAAGGAAATCAAACTATCAAGCTGATAATATCGACACGAAAATTAACTACAGTTACAAACATGCATCTAGCTGCTTCAAGCGTGCGAAAACAAAGAAATCACAACACACAAAAACTAGAAAGGAATGCGGTTTCTACCATTTGTTCAATCATCTAAAAGTTGTCTTTCCAGCATGCATAGTTTTCTCACGTCTCGTACAAATGTTCTTCCGTCTCCCGTTCTAATTTTAACTCTCACTCTACGCACCACATTGGCTGCATCCGGCATCACCTCTTCCACCACAGCCTTTGGCCAACAGCCTCTCTTCAACTGATCATCTTGAATAGGCAAAAGATCACCCTTTTTAAAATTGGTTGATACACCAAACACTTAGAGCGTGGTTGCAGTAGAGGCAAGTATTCACGGAGCTATCTTTCCGAAAAAAGATTCGCTAAATACTGCGTTTTCTTCTAGGATCTTTTATATCCATCACTCTTTAAGAATAATCCAGGCGGAGATTCGTCATCAAGAACACCAGTTAACAACATATTGGGCGTCAGCGCAGCAAATTTGTCCGGAGATGAGGGCGTTTCTGATATCGGACGATTGTTCAGAATTCGCTCAACTTCGGTCAATAATGTCATCAAATTGTATTCCTCCAGGATCACTTCTCCGACAATTGATCTCAAAATTTTACAAACAATTCAAAAATACCACTCGTAGAATCCACCTTGATGCGATGCTAGCGGTGGATTAAAGCGCCACTTAATGTTATTTTGCTTCATAGCATTTTGAAATTTCTTCAAATTCCAAATTTTGATTCCATCATTGAGCTCTTTGTTAGCCATGACAAAATTTCCTCCGTTATCGCTGTATATAACCTTTGATCTTGTAATTCTACAATTGCAAAACCGACAAAACGCTTGAATAAAAGCACGTGATTCAAGGGATTGCACTACTTCAAAGTGAACGGCTCTCGTGGCCATGCAGCGGAAAATGCACACATAACATTTACAAGAGCTTTTTCCTATCCTAACGAACAATGAACCCATTAAATCAGTACCACACGTCGCAAAGGGTGCAGAGGGGGTAATTCTAGGCACGGGTAATTCACTCATCTGCTGTTTGCCAGGTTTAGCTTTCCAAAATCTGTAGTTCATGCATTCTTTTAAGACACTTTTTACGGCTGTTCTTCCCTTCAATATCCAATAACGTTTACGAATGCCATTTAATACATGATTGCACCCAAGGTGCCCTTCCCGGGTGTGGATTTCGAGGTTCAACAGCTGTGTAACATGGTGGTGAGTAGGCAACAAAATGCGGTGCTTTGGCACTTGTCAAGAGGAGAATATTGGAGTCTTCCACCGACCCTTAAAATTCCATTTACTTTCTACGGATTCAAAGTTTGTAACTTCCTTAGACCGGACTTATTCTGTACCAACTGCTCGCTTACAGGTATGATCTATCTCAGCTCGTTATAATCTGGCAAAGCATCAAGACATAAAGAAAATGCTTCTTCTTGAGTCAAGCGAACGATAATCTCTGTCGACTTATCCAACGCAGCCACAATCAATATGCTCGTTTAAGCTGATAACGCTCCGGTTGCTTTTTCCATTGAGATAAAGCATAAATCGAGTCAACCAAACGACTGAGCGTCGAAGACGTGTGATATCAGAATAACGACGCAACAAACAATGCATTGAATCAGAGGCAAAACGTAGAAGACTGTTCGACAAAACTTTGACTTTCTTCAATTCGGGATCATCGAAATCATCAAATTCGGATAAAAACAGTTGCTTAGGCCATTCTTGTTCACAGCAAACAAGAAGCGGTGGGCCATGAAACCACATGTGATTAAGGTTAATTTTATCGGGCAAAACTCCGCGAGAGCCGATGTCGGCGGGATATAAATCAGCAGGCACATACCTCCGCTACTGGGGTGTGCTTATCGTATGAATAAGTTCAAGTCTGTTAGCAACAAAGGACACGTAACGACTAGACGTGTTCTGAATATAGCGCAAAACAACGCTGGCGTCAGTACAAAAAACAGGCGATCAATTACATATTCGGTTCCCTGACGGAAAGTATGAGCGAGTTTAACAGCAATCGCAGCTGCTGATAGTTCTATGCGAGGCAATGTAAGCGATTTTAATGGTGCAATACCGCATTTTCCCAACACAAACAAACACTTAATTCATTCCCTATGATACACAATACGAAAGTAAGCACATGCACTACAACCATGCAATCAGAGACGTAGCAGCCGCCCTCCAAACCCCCCAATTGGGGGGGGCCAGGCCAACTTTGGGGGCCCAAGTTAGTCTGAAATTGCTTTTTGGCTACGTGACTATTTTCAGTTCAGCAGACTTGTTTACAACCGATTTAAACTGTTGGAAGAAGTTGGCTTGTGACATCATAAGTGAATGCAACGTCATTTTATCTCGCAGAATCTAGAATATTTCGATTGATTTTCTGGTAGAATCTTGAATATTCGATTGACGTAACAATGCCGTTGTTACGCAACAATCATAGAATGGTCTGGAATTCTGTTTGGCTATAAATATCGGGACAATATATATATACACTGCAGAGTGCAGATAAAGTATTTTATTGACATTGTATAGAATGAAACGTTCAAAAAGTGGTGCTCAAAAGAGAAAAGAAGCAGCCACTGCTCGAGATGCTGTAGCGAAATTGCCCAAGATGACAGATTTTTTTAAGATTACTGAGCAGAGTAGACCTGGCACTAGTACCGAGAGGGATGAAGAAAACTATAGTGTACAAGAAAAAGAAGACTATGACGATCAGCATCAAAGTGATTGTGAATTTCCAGAAAATGTAAGTTGTGATTTACCTCCCAATACGCAACCTTCAATATCAAAAATAACTCAATCTCAATTTACCCTATCCCTGATGACCCATGTAAATGGCCTGAAAGTATTTCTGATGCTCAACGATGTGATATAGTAAAGCGTGGACCACATGAACTAATAATGAATTTTCCATATAATAACACAACTCCAAGGCGACGTTTTTCCTCCAACCATTATAAACGTGTGTTACCTAATGGTGAAAGTGTTTTACGGTCGTGGCTAGTTTATTCTGGGGAATCAGATCAAGTTTTTTGCTTTTGTTGTAAGCTATTTGGAAAAACACTAAGCCCCTTTTGTAGTGGTATAAATACATGGGAGGGTTTTTCGAAAAAACTGAAAGACCATGAAAACGGCATTTCCCACCAAGAATGCTGCAGTCAATGGATGTTGCTAGCTGAAGGGATAAGAAATTGATCCACTATCGACAAAGGCGAGATAAATATTTTTTTCAATGAAAGACGTTTTTGGAGAAATGTTTTAGAGAGACTTATCGACATTGCCTTGTTTCTATCGGAAAGGAATCTTGCTTTTAGAGGATCTCAAGAAGTCTTAGGATCTCCTCACAATGGAAATTTTCTGGGTATATTTAAGCTTTTGGCAAGAAGAGATCCGATCCTAAAAGAGCTTCAAGACAGAATCAAGAATAAAAACACTAAAGATCACTATTTGAGTCCTACCATACAAAATGAACTAATTGAATTGCTAGCGACAGAAGTTGAAAAAGAAAATTTACAGCAATTGAAATTGGCAAAATATTTTTCTATAATTTTGGACTGCACTCCAGATATGTCACATCATGAACAAATGTCTGTCATTCTCCGTTATGTACTATGTAATGAAGAAGCTGCTGTTGTTAAAGAAACATTTTTTGGCTACTTGAGAATAAGTGACAGTACTGGGAAAGGCTTGTTGGACGCTTTCTTAGAAAAAGCGACCGAACTGCAACTCAAATTGTCTGATTGTCGAGGTCAGTCATATGATAATGGTGCTAACATGAAAGGAAAACATTCTGGGGTCCAAGCAAGAATGCTAGACATCAATCCCAAAGCTGTTTACGTGCCCTGTGCAAACCATACCCTTAACTTAGTTGTTGTTGACAGTGCTAATTGATCGACGGAAGCATTGACATTTTTTGGAGTACTTACAAGGTTGTATGTGCTGTTTTCTTCCTCTGCTCAGCGTTGGGAAATTTTGAAGAAACATGTGGAGCTGTCCATAAAGTCACAATCTGATACTCGTTGGGAAAGCAGAATTAAATGCATCAAACCTCTTCGATACAATTTAAAAGAGGTGTTGCTGGCACTGAAAGACTTGGAAGCCATTTCCATAGAAAGAAAAGATGGAAGAGCTGCCTCAGAAACAAAATCGTTGATAGCTCATTTATCAAAATGGAGTTTTCTTTTGTCGGTGTTTATTTGGTATGATATTCTATTCCAAGTCAATAAAGCAAGCAAGATTCTTCAATCGTATGGAGTCTCCCTTCATACAATGGAAACGGAAATCCAGGCAACTGAAAAGTATTTGCAAAACTATCGCACAACGGGTTATGACAGTGCCGCAACATCTGCTGTTGAAATAGCACAGGAATTGGATATTGATCCTTCTTTTGCTCCGTCAAGAAGTGGAAAGAAAAGAAGATTGTTTGATTACCAAGGTGAAGAGGAACAACGAGCTACTCCTGAACTGAAATTTAAAAGCAACTTTTTCTATCCATTAGTAGACCAGGCTATTATGTCAATAAAGGAGCGCTTTAATTTGTTACGTGAGGTTTCTTCCGCCTTTTCGTTTTTGTACACACGAGACAAACTTTTGCTTGTGCAACAAGAAAATGCTCTTCTTACTTGCTGTAAAGAGTTCCAAATAAGTTCGGTGACATTGATTCTGATGAAATGAGCGCTGAGCTACAGCGGTTTGTTTTAATTTTACAAAAAAAACGCAATCTCAATACGGCTCAAGACTTTTGAACTATCTTCTAAAGACTCATTTATTTGAATTGTATCCGAATGTGTACATCGCACTTCGAATCTTACTAACTTGCCCCGTGACTGTTGCCAGCGCTGAAAGAAGCTTCAGCAAATTGAAACTGATCAAAACTTTTAATAGAACGTCTATGACAGACAGTAGACTATCTTCATTAGCCATGTTGTCAATCGAAAATGACTGCGCCCGATCTCTTGATTATGACAATGTCATAACAGCATTTGCGAACAAAAAGGTTCGCTCCAGACTATTTAAATGATACTGTGTTTTTATAACTTTTTCATGTTTTTCAGTGTCATTGCTTTCGTTTCGCAGTGTCTGCATAAATGTCCTACTGAACTCTGGCATCGGTGCCGAATTTTTTATGACTTGCACCTTCGGTATCGGCATGCTTTATTCTGACATTAGCCTGTTTACTTATGTACAAATTGTGGTGTATTTTCTTAATGCAGCTTTTCAATTTTACACCTCTAAAGTGATATGACCTGTGCGCAGGGGCTCTTGCGCTTACTTTGGGGGGGCCCGAAGTTGGAGTGCTACGGGACTGCATGCAATGCAGCATCACAAAACACATGCAATTTGATACTCTTGACATCCCCTCCCAGAAACTTAAAACTTCTGGGTGGAAATATCGACTCAAAACACGGTAAAGATTTCAGTTACTGATCCTAATTGTCTATGCCTACCCCGGCATTGGAAATTAACTCATCCCAAGGCAACCCCATACGGCACGCCTGCCGCAGAACTCTTCTACCTGGAAGCAAAAAAGGTTGCAATAGTCCTAGCGGATTGCACGTTTGCCCGATAATCGATAACAAACCGAAGGCTGTGGACGTATTTTAACCTTTACCTGTAGTCGATCTGTTTCAACATCCCAGTAAATGAATAAAGCTTTTTGTATGGCAAAGTTTGACACATTGGACGCTAACTTCTCGTTTGGTATCGTCTCCAGAAAAGACTTGCTATTTGAAATGAATTTGGTGAGATGAAAACCTCCACTTTTCAACAGCGAGCACAACTGCTCGATCATCTCAACAGCTTCTTCAACAGTCGAAAAGGGTTTGCAAAGATCATCTACATAAAAATTTCATATATTGTATGAAGTACCTTTTCACAAGCATTTGTCTCATTGTCTTCCGCAGTCCTTTGCAGTGCGAATGATGCGACCGATGATGAGGAAGTACTCCCAAACAGGTGCACCTTCATGCGGTAGGTCAACTAAGGCTTCTCGAGGTCACCATCTTGATACCATAGAAACCGAAGTGCATCTCAATCCTCTTCAGAAACGAACAGCTGATGAAACATAAAGCGAATGTCTCTTACAACAGCGATTGGTTCCTTTCTAAACCGTAAAAACACTCCTAAAAGGTTGCTAGATAAATCGGGTCCCTGTAAAAGCTTGTCATTTAAAGAAACATTATCAAACTTAGCGCTACAAACAAAAACTATGCGAAATTTGTTGGAAGAATTAACGTAAGGGTGAGGAATGTAACACGTTTTCTTTAAATTTGATTCTTCATTGGTTGCCAGTTCAACGTAACCACAATCAACATACTCTTTTATCTTATTACAGTACTTTTCATACATATCCTCATTTGCAATTAACTTTCTCTTCAGTCCAAGCAGTCTCTTCTCAGCCATTTTCTTGTTGTTGGGTAGTGAAGTATTTTTGTCCTTCCACGGAAGAGCAATTGTGTAATAATCGTCCTTCTTATTAACTAACTCTTAAAATATTTCTAATGCTTTACGATAACCCTTAGACATTTTGATTACTTCAGGCAGCTCGATGTTCTTAAAATCGTGATGAAGTACGTCAAGTATTCTTTTGAAACTGCTATCCTTCTCAAGAATAAAATTACCCTTGACACCTCTTGAGTAATCAGCAGATTAACATAAATAGTCGTTTCTCCACAAGGCCCAGCCCAACGAGGTGTGCAATGCATGTGGCTCATTGCTAGAACCATAAGTTAGCTTAGACACACAAAAGGCACTCTGCACATTTCGGCCTAGAAGCAGTCCAACTTTCGAGCTATCTATGGCAGGAAATTTTAAGTCTGCCAAATGAGGGTAATCTTGAGATAAATTCATTTTACTTAGCTCTTCTGGTAATAATAACGTTTATTTAAGTTGATACAAGTTCTTACCGAACATGCAAAAAACTTCAATATCCGTCAACGTTTCGAACAGCTATACAGCTGTACCCAATGATCTTGAACAGCATTTATTATCGGAAACCACACGCGATGGCATTGAATCACTGGAACCGAGACAATGATTACTACTGTTTACAGCTGCAATGGCAGGCACTTCCGACATCGCAATAAGGTTGTATTACACAGATATTCTATACAACACTCACCCTCTTGCAAGAACTACTATTTAAGCCTACCAACCAGAATACCGGTCTATACACAAAGCCTAACCTGCTATAGAATCTCACAAAAAACCTTTTCAACTCTAACTCAGCAACTACCTAAAATAGCCATAGATAAACTACTATAGCTTCAACTATTCGAAAAGAAATGTTATGCAGTTTTTGAAAGACGGAATTTATTCGCAAATACTACAAACAAACAGTACAATGCAAAGCAATAACAACCAAATCAGCACCAAAGTTGAGACAGAATTTTCGAATAGTTGCTAGCTCTAGTCTTATCAACCACGTTTCTGAAATCTGGCGCATTGGTGAGTGACAGAAGCAGTAATCAGACAAAAAAGCAAAAAATTACAAGTTTTAAAGGGGCATAAATTCATAACATTTATGCCTCAACAAACTTAAAATTTAATGTTTTTAGTAAGTTTTGTAATTTCTGAGTTTGCGCAGTAGTTCCTTTTGGGAACATTGCCACGAGGTAATTACTATACACAATCGTTTCTTTTGAGAATATTGCCACGAGGCACTGTGTACAAGTTGATTGAAAAGTATCTAGGAATTGAAAATTGCTTGTGATATTATTATCCCTGAAATCCAGACAATAATCGTTTTAAGGGACACAACACTAATAGGGATTACTTATTTTTCAGATTTTGCTAATTTTGTTTATGTTATTTATGGAATGTGGTAACATTTTCAAAAATAACCAATCCCTTGACCATTCAGGAGCGAGCTTAAATTACAGTATGTTATGAAGTGAGGAATTCCATTGTTATGGTGCAAAAACGGTGGGGTGCTTGTAAATGTAGGCATGAAACGCTATATCCAGAGACAATTAAAGATTTTTGTGAAAACCTTGTGACCACTAGCTTTGAATGATAAACGGAGCGGACGTCCATTTACAAGACGATCAGCGGAGAAGGTGGAAAGAATTTAGGCGCAGCCCTTAAAAAGCACCACATCAAGCTTCTCGTGAAAGTAGATTAACAAGACGTACAATACTCTCCGTGTTACACAAGGAATAAAATTATCGTCTGTGGAATCTCAATTACGTGCAAGAGCTTAAGCCTGCACACTGTGACCCTTGAAGGGAATACGGAAGATCAATGTTGCCTTGGCATAGTGTTTACGGTGAAATATAAGTGGTGCTTATGTTGAAATATGACTATTTAGCTTAATTAGCTCATGCCAAGTCATTTTTTCTGTGCAATTAAATTTCCCATATAATATTAAACAGGCATCATTGATTTTAATTGAGTTTAAAGTGAGAATGTGTAATTTATTACAAATTTTTGATGGGTGGTAACTTTTCAATAACCTGGTAGGTATAGCTTCTTGAGTGCACGTTTTTTTTTGTTTTTAAGCCTTTCAATCTCTGCCAACGTATCTAATATATAATGCGCAATTCTGTCTGTCTGTGTGTTTATCTGTTTTAACTTTTTGCCGGCTTGTTCTCTACACTAACTCTTTCTTTTGCTGAGCCTCAAGCAGGGAAGCTGCGAATACCATTTTTAAAAGACTTTTGGTATGACTCGATTTGGGAAAAGAGTGCAAGTGTTTTGTTAGTAAATCTTTCATCTTCCTTGATAGGTGGTAACTTTGTAGTGCTCCTCGAAGTTTCTTTGCAATCGCGGCCCGGAGTAAAATGAAGGCGAGGGACCATGCCACCCGTCTCACTTAATTTTTACCAACTTGTTAAGGGGTGTTTTGACGCAACAACACCTTATTTCACGACGAATCTGAAGGCAAAACATTGGTTTGGATCAGTGGCGTGCAGAGGGGGAGGGACAAATGGGATGACAGCCCCGGGCATCCAAGGTAGGGGGGCATCAAAAAAGTGAAATTACAAAAATTACATTTTATTGAATTGTTGAAAATATATGCTTTTTTGGATCGTTAGTCTACTAACACATGCTGCATGGATCTAATAGAATCTTGTTTGGAGGGCACGGTGTGATTATGCTTCGTAGAAAATCTTTTGCAGTGTCAGATTTTGTACTGAAATTATTATTTACAAAATTTCAATTAATTTGCTATGTACTGTGCACAAAACAAACATATAGCTACCTTTATTTACAACGCACAGATGATTTTTATATTCTGTGATTCTGATTCTTTCTAATGTCTTAACTACACGGCAATTTTTGCATGAGAAAAGCTTCATTTGTTTATCGGTTCCACGCGAAGGAAACGAAGTTACAGAAAGTCAATTGCCTTTGCTTCTTGTAGCAATCGGGCCCGAAGCAGCCTGTGCTTTGCAAACTGGCAAGCTGCCTGTGAGAACCAAGGGTGTCAGGCGAGTGTTAGCTGCTTAGATGCTTGACTTTTCCACTAAAAAAGCACCCATATGCTCACAGATACAAATTAAGAAATAATTTTTTTGAATTGTAGGCTGCGTCAGCTGTTTATCTCAGTGCGTGATGGTGAAAACTACAGTTTCAGTAATTTTCAGAACAGTTAAACATTTTAACAAATCAGATGAGCTTGCTCACCATACGTTTAATACATTCTACTCAAGTGGAAGCTTCACTGCTGGCTACAGATACCCCGACCAGATCTGTATGTGAGTTCAGTCTAGACTTATTTTGTTGGAGTGACGAAGAAACTCCTGGTAGTTTCCTACTGTAGTCTAGCACAAGCTTGCTGACACGTCGTAACGTAATGTGATAAGTTATTCTCATGGATTTGAAAACTGCAATTCTAAGGATAAATGACTTGCACTTCCATAAGTAGAAAGACTATGGTGGTTCTTAGTAAAAAGAATAAAGCCAAAATGCTGGTAAACATTTTATTAAAACGTTTCGCTTTTGCACTAAAAGCATCATCAGTTAAATAAATGGTCACTTAAGGCTAGGCTAAACAAATACTGCATTGATAGCTAACCGCTGTACAACTAAATTTAGTAAGGTTATTAGAATTATGACATCACAAATCTTCCTACAAAATTTCGATTCAGATTGGTACAGGGCACTCACAATATTGGCAAATGCTTTAAATTTAAAGGTCGTCAAGCCCTATTGCACAATGCAGGAGTTGTGTATCAACTTAATTGCTCGTGCGAACAATTATAAATTGGCCAAACTCACCGTAATATAGCCACATGGATTCAAGAACATGTACCAAACGGAAAACAAAATCAAGAATTAGATGTCGCAAAGCACCTTGTGCACAATTCTAGCCACAAGATTAATTTCGATTCTGCCGAAATACTTGGTCACAGCAACAACTGCAGAAAGCTACGAATCAAAGAAACCTTGCTCATTCAAAAAATTCAACCATAAATTAACCTGGATGGAGCATTGCAACGAATTTATTTATTTGATACGTAATAGTTATAGAAAAGCATATCTGCAGGGTTGGTTATAAATAGGCGTAGTAGTCTCATAGTACAGGCATAGTACAGACATAGTAAAGACATAGTACAGGCATAGTAAAGACATAGTACAGGCATAGTAAAGACATAGTACAGGCATAGTACAGGCATAATAGGCATAGTACAGGCACAATAGGCATAGTACAGTCATAGTACAGGAATAGTAGGCATAGTACAGGCATAGTAGGCATATTACAGGCATAGTGGAGACATAGTAGGCATAGT
Source organism: Trididemnum clinides (assembly GCA_963675345.1). Taxonomy (NCBI): domain Eukaryota; kingdom Metazoa; phylum Chordata; class Ascidiacea; order Aplousobranchia; family Didemnidae; genus Trididemnum; species Trididemnum clinides. Next base: position 17,778,652 of record OY776305.1, read on the forward strand.
ACAGGCATAGTAGACATAGCACCAGTACAAAGATAGCAGGGGAGGTGTGCGTCCGAAAACCAGTCGCACCAATATAAAGAAGCCTTACCTCTTTCTTTTCAAAAAAAAAATTAATTTTTTGAGTTTAGATTTAAGCATTGAAGAGGTGCAATAAGATTTCACATTAAAAGCTCAAGTTATTATCACTACGCCTTTACTATGCCTGTACTATGCCTGTGCTATGCCTGTACTATGCCTTTACTATGCCTAATATGCCTGTACTATGCCTACTATACCTGTACTATGCCTACTATGCCTGTACTATGCCTACTATGCCTATTTATAACTACCGATATCTGCAGTGCGTTTCTTAAGTTGGCCTTGCCTTGCTAATTATAGTACCGTAATGGCAGTTGTTTGTTTTATCAATTCGTGATGTCATAATTCTGATAACCTTACTAAATTTAGTTGTACAGCGGTTAGCTATCAATGCAGTATCTGTTTAGCCTAGTCTTAAGTGACCATTTATTCAACTGATGATTAGGGCCCTCTAAAGTCAATAAAGTCAAAATTTTTTTCAGGACCTTGTTACATGATCAAACGTGTACTAACGTTCGTTTCAGGTCTTCAGGAGTCTGTTTTGGTAGATTTTATTAGTCAAAATAAAGTCAAAATTTGGAAAAAGTCAAAACTTGTCAAAATTGTCTTTATCAAAAATTTCCTTACAAAAACGAACAAATTTAAAGTTTTTTTATATTTTTTTGAATTTTTCAGCTGCTATTAAAATTTTATGCGCAGTTATATTTGATTTTAAACTTCTCAAATAGTTACAATGGTAAAAATGCGTGCGGTAATTGAGAAAGAAATAGCACTTATTATGCATCAAATCGTCATTGTTGATGCATAAACACATAATTGTTAGACAATTAATCTATTCCTATAAAACCTTTGCACTCTTTACTCGTGGTCTTTTTAAGTCGTAGCTTTCAAAGCAAAGAATGCCTAAATAAGCCAAATCTTCTACAGCGAAAGTACGTTAGGCAAATTTGCCAGGAATATCCGGATGAGTTTTCGGCAACTCCTGCCCGCGACTTGCGATGCAACCTTTGCGACGTGATAGTCAAATGCGACAAAAAGTTTTTTGTGGAAAGCCACCGAAAAAGTAAGCAACACCAAAGAAAATTAAAGACGAAGAGCAAATCCCAAAGTAAGCAAACCTTTTTACAACTCGATCAAGTAAACTTCAAGGAACAGGTTGTCTCTTTATTCTTAGCTGCAGATATCCCACTTTATAAACTGAACCATCCTTCTTTAAAGTCTGTGTTTGGTACAATGGGAAAAGTATTGCCTTTGGAGACTGCAGCCCGGGCATGTGTTGCTAAATAGCATCCCAAAAAGAAGAACAAATTCAAGAATTACTTCGTGACAAAAATTTTTTTTAAATTGTAGATGAAGCAGAGATTGCTAAACAAAAGTATATTAGTGTGCTTGTCGGCAGCTTAGATGCTCCTAATCAGACATTCCTCGTTGATTGCCATCCACTTGACAGGGGTAGCAGTGTTAATAGCAGATTATTCTGCACACTGTGGATGACATATTGCGACAACTTGAAATAAAACGCGACAATTTTTCATTGTTCTTGACTGATGCTGCTCGGTACATGTCTTTGGCTGGAAAGACATTAAAGGAATTATACCCTTCTTTCATGCATGTCACCTGCGTTGTGCACTTACTACATAACTGGGCTTTGCGTGTGCGTGCTCATTTTAAAAATATTGATGAAATAATAGCAACGATCAAGGAAGCAACAATCAAAAACAAAGATCGCAAGAAAGATTTTCATGATGCTGGTCTGCCATCTTCTCCTGACCCTGTAATTACAAGATGGGCAACTTGGCTTAGAGCTGCCTTATATTACAGTGAGAACCTTCCAGCTGTTCATACCATTGTCAACAATTGGACAAGTGCAGGCCTTTTAGTCAGCAGAGCAAAAAACGCTATCAATGTGGAAGATTTGGTACCGGACTTGGTTAAAATAAATCACTACCGGACTCTAGCAGCCAACGTAGAGTTTTTAGAAGGAAGTGCCTGCACGATAACCGAAGCATACGGACTGCTGAAGAATATGCAATTCGATGATGATCCGTGCGCAATTAAAAATTACATTAAAAAACGACTATCCAACTCTGATTTAGAAACAATAATAAAGTGTACCAACTTGACAATTGACCCAACAAGCTACGCACTATTGCAAAAAGCCCAGCCAACCTCTGCCGCTGTTGAAAGGTCGTTTTCTATGCTCAGTAAATTACTGAGAAAAGACAGACATTTTGATGTTAAGAACGTAAAAAAATGTATGATGCTGTATTACAATAAAAAGTCCTGGTAATTACATTGTGTGGCTTTCGTTAAAAACATCATAGACAGACTGTTAATGTACAGTACAGTTGCGATAACAACGCATTTTTTTTTACTTCACACTAATTGATACCGGTACACACAATGGCTCGTTATCGTAGGTTTTGACGTCATGCGTCGCTTTGTTCCATTAGCTTCAAGACTGAGTGAATGAGAAAATGTTTAAAGTAGGCTACCTTCTTCTTTAAAAACTTATGTAAATGGCGGATTATAAAACATTTTTAATCAAAAAAGCGCAACAAGACATAAATAATAGGCGAAAGCGGTTAGATCAAAATAAATTCAAAACTTTGCTAAAATAAAGTCAAAAATATATTTTTTAGGTCAAAAAAAATGGCCCTAGTGATGATGCTTTTTGTGAAAAAGCGAAACGTTTTAGTAAAATGTTTACCAGCATTTTGGCTTCATTCTTTTTACTTGGAATAGCGAATAAATTCCATTTTACACTCCTGATATGGTGGTTGTTTAACAATTCTGCCAGGTTAGCATTTTTCTAAATGATAACATTTGTGAAGCCAAGGTTAGAGTTCTAGTGGAAAATATTGCCTAGATTAGTGGATATCAAGTGGTAAGTGGCGTCATGAGCTTGTTATCGCTGTCAAGATAATGCTGACCATGAATTCAATTGAGTTGACAGTTGCTTTGCAAAAGCTTGATCCAAAGTTGTTGTTCCAGAGTACTGGCAACCCTTTTGAGGTTAAAAATATTCACAATGTGTTACCTGTCTCCATGTTTTTTGGTTGTGACAAACTTGTCAATTCTCTTTTGATTATTTATTCTTTTCTTTAATATGCTGTTCCTGGCCCATGAAATAATAATAATTTAATAATTTAATTTTTTTATAACGTTATAACCCTGATGAAGAAAGTGCAACCAAGTGAAGCACAGAGCAGGAAAAAAAGACCCAGAGAAAAAGCAAAGTCTCGACAAAAAGAGGCATTAGATACCTGAATAAAAAGAAGTAGAGAGGAGGTAGAAAAAACAGGAAATAATAAAGCCGCGGAGAACTCTTCAGATACTAGAATGGAGTCTGAACACAATAATAATAGTACGGTTTCTCTCCGTCTCCATGTCAAGATGATGATTCCAGCGGAGAAGCAAGAGGAAATTTTAGCACTTTTTTGCGAAGAACGATTTTGGGTATTAGAAGAAACCAGTTCCAGATAACTTGAAGATAACAATAATACAACATGGGCCAGAAAGATATCAAAATAAAAGTTGTTCATTTGCTGAAAGGATGGGAGATCTTTATCCCAGCAGTGGTTTGAAAAAGTTTCTACAAATGAAGAAATCGTGGCGAGAAAATGGCTGTTGTACTCTCCACATCGACAAGCATGCTACTGTTTTGTAAGTTCCCTTTTTTCAAAAGAGCAGTCCTCTTCAAACTTTAGCGAGGAAGAAGGTTTCTCAACTTGGAGAAAGTTAAATCCACAAATAAAAGATCACCAAACAAGCCCTTCTTATAAGGTTTGTAAAAGGGAATACTTGAACCTTGTAGTTCAATTCCCGCGTTGAGCTACGGTAGATGCTCAACTTTAAAAACAAGTTTTTGCTGAAAAGCAGAAATGGAAAACTATAACTGAACGAATTGTTAAGGTTATTTCATATTTAGCAAAGCAGAATCCGGCCTTACGTGAACGTTGAAAAGGAATACCCTGCTTGTCAGAGCCTGAAGAGACAATCGTTAATAATGTAAATGAGGGACATTTTTCAGCAACGATCAGACTTTTAGCTAAGTTAGATCTAATCTTAGCTGAACACTTGCAAAGTGCCAAAGAGAAACCAAAAAGTGTTACCTACTTTTCCAACAGAAGTCAGAATAAAATAATCGATCTCCTAGGTAAAACTATCAAGAAAAAAATAATTTCTGAAATTAAGAATGCAAAATATTTTACAAAAATGTTGGATTCAACTTTAGATATTGGCCACGAAGAACAAGTTTCAGAAATTTTGCGTTATGTGCGTATTTATGAAAATAGAAAAGTTGAAATAAAGGAGGTATCTCTAGAATTTTTTCAAATCGACAAAAAAGATGCAGACAGCTTGGTAAATAAAATCTACCGAAATTGGAGCAAGGCAAATTTTCCATCATTGATTGCCGTGGCCAAACAACGATAACGCAGCAGTTATGGCTGGAGTGAGAGGAGGCATTCAACAAAAAATTCTGGAAGTCAATTCAAAAGTTGTGTTTGTGAATTATGAGAACCATAGCCTCAATTTTGCCTGTGTCCATGCAAGTGGTGCACATTCAGTTGTGGTGACATTTTGTGGACTTCTGAAGAAATTGTTCATTTTTTTTCTTCGTCTACGTCTGGTCGGGAAGTGTTAAAATCATTTATCTCCCCAGCTGTGAAAAGATGATGTCAAACTAAATGGAATTCCAGATACGATGCTGTGGAAGTAACGTACCAAAAACTTCACAAACTTATTGCAAGTCTTGACCATTTGCTGGAAGGAGACTTCTCTAGGGATACCAACTCCGATGAAGGAGCATTTTTACTCTCTACTCAACAATTTCCTTTTATATCTTTATTAAATTTCTGGTATCCAATTTTGAAATCAGTGGACAAAGCTTCAAAGCGTCTGCAGGATCCAAAAATGGGGTTCTATGAGGCGTTTCGTGACCTAAAAAGCCGTATTTGAATCTTGATTTTGAAAAGTGAAAAAATTATTCGCAATGCAGTACATTCAGCAAATGAATACTGCGAGAAATGGGACATACCAACTGTACGACCAAGAAGAACAAGAATGATGCCAGGAGAAACACCACAAGATAGTGGACTCACAGCACAACAAGAAATAAATGCAGCAATGGTAGAGATTGTGAACAGATTAATAACCGAAATTGAGAACCACGGTATTCACCGCCTGTACTATGTCTACTATGCCTACTATGCCTTTACTATGCTTATTTATAACCACCACTCAAGTAAGTAGCTCGTTACTAAAAACCTACCTAGATTAAGTAGTTTACTTAAGTAGAAGTACTTGTTACTGACCACATCTAATTTTGAATAAGTAAAATAATTCCCATATTTTATTCTTCACATTACTACTATTGCTGAGCGCCGAGTAAGAAGTCTGTAAATCGCGTTTTTAAAGTCTGTGGTATCCATCCTCAGGGAATAGAACCTTTGATTACAGTGCGTATCTACTGAAACCAGTGCTACCAAACAGAAAAAATCACCATAAACGCCACATTTAATTTTATGTCGTAATGTTTTAGAATAATTTTCGAACTAGATGTCTGACCCAAAAAAATTTTATAGTGCTGTTATGAGATTGCTGCTAGTTTGCTGCCAGTGCTTACAGATCTATATTCTTACCGTAATTTTCCGGAGTCTAATAGTTCCTCACCAACTTTATCCACGGAGCGAAAAATTTAGAGGCAGACCAACCAAGCTGGTGTTGCGGTTGTTAGTAGACTTACTACCGGTACCATCTCGTGCCAAAGGAAATAGTGCAGATGTGTTGCGTAAACCAAAATTAACCACGTTGTTTTTTCAGTTTGGAAGTAAGAAGTTTTAAAATTTAAAATTTTATGATGTGTTTTTGTGTTGTTTTTGTTTCAATTTTGTTTTTATTTCGCACTTGAGGTACCGGTATACACTTATGGAATTGTTACTTCTCTGTGGGATGGGCTTGAATTGAGTGCCATGTTTTTACTCTCCCCAGCTTGTTTGTCCAGTGCCTGATTAGTGAGTACTCAGTGCTGCAAATCAAATGAACTGCTTCTTGAAGTGATTATTTTGTCATTGTCATATTGTGTCTTTAAATAAGCCCATTAGTTGTTATCCTTGGAGTGATGCTGTAGTGTAGTGGATAGTACTGATTTTACTTGTACTTGTCAGCCAGTACTAGAGCATGGATATTGTGAAACTTGTGAAATTCTGAAAAAACTCTGAAATTCCTTTGACTAAACTGTAACCTTAATTGTTAGGCAGTGGCTATTTTGCTGTTGACGGCAATTTGCCCTTGGAATCTATTTTGCCGTGATCATTCACGTGTGTTTATATAGCCAAATTTGCTATGATAGCACTAGTGACACTGTGGTGTAGTGGATAGAGTGCTGGTCTTGAGATACCATGGCTGTGGGTTCGAATCTGAGCTGGCCAGGGCTTTAAAAGAAAGGCAGTGTACACTGGAGGGGCAGGCCCGGTATGTAAATGTACGGGGCAGTGTACACTGGAAGGGAGTGTACAAGGTGGGGGATAGAGACCTGGGGGTGCAAAATTTTTTTTTTTGGTTTTTAAAATTGACCAATCAGAGACGACCAAAAGTCACATGTTTAGTACGTCATTAAGATTGACCAATCACAAATAATTCACAGCAAAATAGTCTCTGAGGGTAAATTGCCGTCGACGGCAAAATAGCCACTGCCTAATTGTTACTCTAATCTAACCCCATGCCTAAACACTGATGTGCTCTGCAAAATAACTGCATTTCAGTAGCATCCAATTCTATGGAATACTTTTCATAGCTCTCTGGGATTAGTTTATTTCTAATAGGAGCTAAATTTTTTTGCAAATTGGCAATTTGTTTTCAATTGTACCAAAATAAATATATGGTGTGAACCAAATCGTAACCAACTATCTCTTCCCCTAATTCTAACCCAAGCTTTAACTTTAATTCAAAGCCTAATACTAACCCCAACTTCTAATTTTCATGTTTCAGAACGATAGTATTCAATTCTGTATACCATTTTCTATGAAATTCCGTGTTTTGATTTATTGCATTCTTTTGCGCACCTGCCAACTATATGTTAAAGTGCATGTTTTCAAAATAATGGCTGGTGCACTTTTTAGACTACCAAGCAACATAGCAACACCTTTGGAACTTTTATTAAAATTATCAAAAACACTAAATAGTTTGTGTCCACATTGTGCATGATGTCCTAATGATGTCTGCTAACTCTAACCCAAACCCAAACTTTGCATGAAGCAGATGTTGTAGAATATCACAAATATGTACTAATTAGAATTGTTATTGTGATAGTGATGTTCTTTTTCTTGACAAGTTAGCTTGAATTAAAAGTCTAGTGCTCTAAATATTTAGCATATACAGTATTTGCCGGTGTATAAGTCGACTCGTTGTATAAGTCCACCCCCTAAAATTCGACGGAAATTTACGATTTTATGACTACTTATTTTTGAATTTCATGACTCGGTGTATAAGTCGAGGTCGATTTTTTTAGGTCGATTTTTGATCGAAAAAGGTCGACTTATACACCGGCAAATACGGTAGTTCAGATTATGAGCACCCACAAAGTTGTCAAATATGAGGAAGTAACCCTGACCAAAGCCATGTGAAGCATTAAAAGTTGAATACAGTAGTGGAGGCAACACTGAAATACCTAATTGCAAAGAAAAGCAACTTTAACTGAATCATGGAAATCTCAAAAATTCTTAAATGTGCAAAAATCAATTGACTAACCCAGTAGTTCCCAAAATGTTTTTATGTTGGCATTCTTGTTAAATACCACTTTTGCCCAATTTAAAGTGAAAGCCTTTTTTTTTTCAACATCAACAATAATAAGAAACTGTTTGTTTTGCCCAAAGTTGTGACTCAGGTTATTTTTTGATACTAAATTTGCCCAACTTGAGGTTAAAAACTTTTGGTTTTTTGTGATCAACTGCATAGAACTACAAAGGGCATATAAAAAGTAACAGCCCTCCCCAAGAAAAAGGGTTCATAAAGACTTCAATTTTTTTTCTATGTTTTTACCTTTCTGAATGATGGCTATGCATTACAATGCTAAAATATGTTTTTGCATTTGTTATGCAGAGTGCTTAAGTGGAGGCAGGCCTGCTTTCTAAAAATAAACAAAGTTGAATGTCATACTATCATCAAGTATCTGCATTTAATAGGCAAGGTACCATTACAAATTTATCAACATGTAAAAATCACTTTAGGAAAGATTGCTCCTTCATATGCTACTGTAAAGTGCTAGGTAAGCGATTGCAAGTGGGGCAGAGAAAGCGTTAAAGATGAAAGGAGGCCTGGGAGACAATCAGAGCAAGCAGAAAATATTTAGAGGGAAATCTTGGTTTGTCAAAGGTTTTTGCTTGCTGGGTTCTTATCTCCTGACTCGGAACAAACTTGTCAAAAAAAATCTGGAACTCCTTGAAAGTGATGGTGACAGTTTTCTGGCACGATTTGTAAGTATGGATAAGGATTGGGTTCACCAATACCAACTGGACATCAAACAACAATCTAAGCAGTGAAAACATGCATCATCTCCTGTCCCCAAAAAGGCCAAGGTATTCATTCCACCAGCTGAAAAAATCGTGGTATCAGTTTACTGGGATTCCCTAGATGTGTTGCTCATAGATTTTTTTAAAAAAGGCCCCACATTGACTGGAGCATATTATTCTGATCTTCTGAAGCATCTGTGAGAGAAAATCTTGGAAACCACTTGGAGAATGGTCACCAAAGATGTCCTCTTCCATCAAGACTTTTCTCCAGTGCACGCCTCTACATTAGCCATAGCAAAAATTCTTAATTTTGGGTTCAAAATTGTTCCTCATCCACCTTATCTACCAGATCTTGCTTCTTCCAATGTTCACTTATTCTAAACATGAAGAAAGCTCTGGCTGGCTGACGTTTTATCAATGACCATGAGGTCATAAATGCTGTAAAAGATTTCCTTGGAAACCAAAAATACGAGTTCTTTTTAAATTGGTTGCAAAGGCACTTCTGCATTGCCGGAGCAAGTGTGTTTTACTTGATAGAGATTCAATCAAAAAGTTAAAACATATGAAATTGTCTGCTATGTGTTCTTTCTCTGAGGGTCATTTTTTTTTTATACTATCCTAATATTTTTGTTCAATTTACACAGCAGCCCTGGCAAAGTCTCATGGCACCCTTGGGTGCCAAGGTGACAAACAGCTCCTACTTTGGAAACTACTGGACCAACCATTTTTTGAACAACAAGACACAAAGGTTACCTCAATTTAATTAGCCTATGTAATTTTACCTTTTGTGTTATTTCATTTTTAGCTTTTTTACTGACTTCAGCAAATTTTTGTTTTTCTACAGTTTTTATTCCTTTTGGTTGGTTAATTTTCCATAACTCAGTTTTTACATATTTTGGTGTAAATTTCTTTAATTCAGTAATTGTATATTTCAGAATGAATTTTTGTAAATCTGGATTTCTGTATTTTAGTTTTGCCCAGTTTTAGTGTGTATTAACTATTTCTACTTTATTTGTAGGATCTTTCTTATAATAATGGAATGATACTACTGTGTTGTAGCAGTTCCATGTCGAACTGATGGTGGGTTGGGTTGGGTGAATTGGAGATCAACTAGTGCAAGTTTTTCTTTGATGGTAGATTTTTGGAACTAGGTTGTTGCTATGGAACAAAGCAACCAACCATCTCAAACTGACTTGGCTTTACCTCAAGATACAACAAATTCAGAATCAACCAAAATTGAAAAGGTGTCACATAGCAATGAAAATGAAATCGAAAAGATAAAAAATAAAGAACCAAATGAAGCAGTTACAAGGTTTGCTGTAGTATGTTAATTATTCAAACTTGAAAGTTTAAATTAGGATTGTTTTACCTTCTGCCCCACATACAGCCTGCAACTGCAAAAACTTTTGTTTTGACCCGGCAGTTGATTTGAAAAATGTTACAATTCAAATTGAATCATGCCTAGACTTACTTCATGGCTACCATTTCTTACTTATTGCTAAAATTTGCCTTTAATTTTTAGCATGCCATGTTAGAAAATAAAAATATACTATTTCTAAGAAACGAGCTTCTTTTTGAATTATGTGCTTAGTTAATCTTGGAAATTATTTTTGTCTTCAACTTTTATTGCTCAAAATGTGGACGTCGAAAAAGAAAATCAATGCCTTAATTTGGAATAAAAATTTGTCAGTTCATTTTTTTAAAGTGTGGGCTGTCAAACAAAAGGTCGTTGCCATAAATTTAGAATAAAATTTGTCAACTTAAACATTCAAAATGTGGGTCTTCAAACAAAATCCAGAGTTTTATCTTAAATTTAGGGTGAAAACATTTTTTTACTACATGATTATATTTTGGTCTAAGCAGATGGTAGCCTTGAGTATAAGTAAAAATATCAACCTGCAGTCTTTATAACAATACTTGGTTGTGGCCTTTTTGCTGTTTTGAATTGTGCAGGCTTGATCTAGACTTATCAAAATTAAACAAAAACTATCTAAAAATCGATATTGAGTTTTATATTTTGACAAAATTTGTTATGCTGTATGAGATCAAATGCAAATTGTCATCAAAAATTAACATTAAAGTACTTTGGAACCGGATGTAATATATGTTGAATTGACACCAGGAGATAACTGAGGCAACAATTTTGGCCGTGGACTGGTTTCCATGCCGACTCTGGCCAGAACTCAAAGAAATAATGTTAAATTGCTGTTCATATTAATATTTTATTACTTCAAAGTAACCTGCCTGGATATATGGGAGTTCTGGCAAATCAAATCATTGTCATCTTTGCCAGTTGACATGGTTTCAAACATGACAGACTTACAGTTCCCACACCTTCAGATCATTTCAAAGGTGATCAGTTGGAATCACAGAAAAAGCAACTTATCAGAAAACTAAGTATTTCATACAAGCCCCAGTGCTTTTATCAACATTACAATCAGATCACTTCGTTCTTTCGACAATTTTGACAATCTTCAAGCTTTTATCACCGTCGAGCATGACCATTTGTAATAAGATATTTAAATAAGTGCGTTAACAAATGTAAGTTTCAATTCTCATTTCAAAATTTTTAAAACGTCTGTAAAGCTATTCACAATTTAGAAAGCTATTAAACAACATTCATGCAATATCTGTGCTGCGCAAAACTGCTTATATTACAAAAACCACTCAGCATGGCTACATGCCAGTGCTAATACAAAAAGAAAATGTTTGTTTAGCACAAGAATAAGAAAGAAATCATTACTGAATATCAGTATTGCGAGCATAAACTCATAAAGCTCAGCAATACCCCTGCTCTGGCCATCTTTTAAGTTTGCTCTTACCAGAGCCGGTCTGGGAAAAAATGGCATCCCCAGGTGGGGCTGTGGCTCCTGTCAATCCCTAATTAACTCTAAAATGTTTTAATAGCGTATGTTCAACAGCAATGGTTGGTGCAAATGGCAAGTGTTAGATTTGTCATTGAAAGACAGCAAGTTTAATGCTTCACGTTTATGTTTCATGTAACATAGCTAAGCAGAAACCAGGGTTTACAATAGACTTAATGTTTTGAGTTCAAACTGTGGCTTGCTTCAACTGCAACTACTTGTAGAGGTTACTGCTGACTTTAAAATCATAAAATCGCAATCTTCCGAACTCACCAATGTTCCCTTAAAACACACAAAAAAGCATATTTACAAAAACGTGTCCTGCAGATTCACAGTTAAAATTTATTGGTGCTAAAAAAGGTTCAGCAGCTGTTGGTATCATCCTCTTTCTGTTAGTCAAAATTTTTGCTATTTTGTTAGCAAAATTAATTGTTTAATGTGTGGGAGACTTCTCAAAAAAAATGATGGTTTTCAAAATAAGATGTAGCTGACAGCTATGTGCTGTGATAGCTTACTAGTCATAATTGAAATAAGTCTTGCAATGTGAAATGTTAAAATGTAGCCTCATTTTATGTTAATTGCTTGAAAGATGATTTGTAATGCAGTAGAATTTGCCTGTAGTCACTCCTCTAGGAGATCGCAAAAAAAGCTTTCATTTACTATGTACCATTCCAAAACTGTCTTTTGATTCAACACAAAGATATATTTTCTAATTCGTTTTGCCAGCATAAAAAAAACCAGTAATCTGTCAAAAATCCCAGAACGTGCAATGCACAAAGAAAACTTCCTCTAAAGCGTAATTGTTCACTTATGACTATTGCACTTACATCTGTCTGTACAAAGTAAAATTTTACCCTCAAATATTGGCTACTTTACGTAATTGGTAAATAGATAATGAACACCGAATAAGAGCAAAAAATATGTGGCTTGCTATTTTACTGCAACTATCTTTTTAGGGTTCCATGAAGAAACTTTAAAAGTGCTCAATCGCTTTGTAGTACCATTATTTTTGCCATGATACCTTGCCAGATAATGATGTTTCGTTGTTTTTTGCAACTGGGACAAAACTTTCTAAAAACTAACTCATTTGTTTTTGCACTTGGTTTGTGAAATTGGTTGACAAGAATCTGTTGAAATTGTCGTCGCTTATCAGCAACATTGCTTTCTGAGATACGTTTAAGAAAGAAAGCAAGACACCTATACTACGACTGCTACGTCATACAAAATTCTTAATTTTCTCCTTTCAAGTTGCACTGCTTTGATCATCATATACTTTCCAATTTTAGATTGGAAGTGTGCTTACACTTGCAAGACTCATTGTTTAGCTGATTATAGTAGGGAATGAAACTGATTAAACTATTTACGATAACCAAGCAACAATTGAAGTTTAAAAGTAATTTTTATACTTTTGTCATATCATCCCATTATTTCATACATTATACTACTCATGCTCATATCAGGCCGTCTTCATAGAATTAATCCTATTTACATGCACTGTTAGCCTGAAATTCTAAAACGCTTATGAATTACTGTTGCAAAGGTTCTACAGTTTGAGTGATCTGAGAATATGCTTAGATGCCAAAATGTGAAAATTTTTTATAACAACAAAAATGGATACTGCAAAGTTTTTATGTCATTATATTTTCTACCTACAAATTGTTATATAACAGCAAGAGCGTAGCTAGAACAATTTGGGTGAGAATAATTTTTCAGAAATTTTTAGTATTTTACAGAAACGTTTAACCTAAATCATCGTATTCTTATCCAAGTTTGTTTAAAATTTTTTGGTGGATTTTTTATTTTAAGTTGCACGAATTAACTTTAACTGCAAGTTTTATTACTCAATTTTACACAGATATATATAGTAGTCTAATTCCATTCTGCAATGATAACTAATTTGGGAAAAGTTAATAATTTTTTTTATCCACTGGTTACTAAAAAACTTTTGTGCTTCCAAAACAAGCATGGTTGTGTTCAAACTCGCTTTGGAATTTGCAGCAGCCTATTGCTGGCAGTGGCACTGAGCATTTCTATCACAAGCGTGCAGCCAAAAGTGGTTTTTGCAACATCAAAACATGACAAAACCCATGCAGGTATTGAACTGGTAATCTCACGATCACAATTACTGCTTTATGGCTTGAACTAGGATGCCAATGAACATCAAAATTTGAAGAGAAATCAAATATGATAATGCATCTGTAGAAAACGTTTTGCTATTTTACCTTAATACCAAACTGCTGCAGTGATGTAGTAGATAGAGCCGTAATTGGGGACCTGACGTATATTACCCCAAATAAGGTAGTATTGCAAAAGTTGGAGGTAAAAAGTGCAAGGGTGCAAAATTCGATTGAAAAAAATTTAGGTCTTTAGAAGAAAGATTTTTTACTTTGACAGATGTGTGGAAATAGGGATTTTAATGAACAGTTTCCAAGATTTTTTAAGAATGGCTGCGCTTCCTCTCCTAATATGTCAAAACAATTCCTTCAAAGTATTCATCAAGAAAAAAGGTTCTTTTTTATGCATCCAAAATCTAGCTTCTGGTTGGGTTAATCTTTTTTTGGTGATTGCATTGCTTTTGGAATAATTTTGTAGCAATATCAAAAAAGTTTTCCCAACTCGAGCGTTGGAGCGTTTGCTTTGCGATTGGTAAACATAGATTCAATTCCCTTACCAAGTCATAACAAAGACTTGAAAAACAACATTTACAGTTTACCTGCTGGGCGCTCAGTACGAAAGAAAAAATGTGGAGCTAAAGCCGGTTATTTCACTTGTTTTGTCCTTGTGTGAAGTACTTATCAAAATGCATGTAGTGATGGAATTCAATATTGTAGTAATACGGTCTCCCCATTAAAGGTAGGCCAGTGGCATGCAGATAACAGGTCATGATATAATAAGGCTTTCATAAACCAGTTTTTCAAGTAGTTCCTAAAGCATAAATTTCAAGAACAGCTTTGCATGAACCAGTAAGAAGAGCTGAATTCCACCACTGGATACCTCCAACTTTATGTGGCAGACAAGTGTGAGGTTGAGCAGTTTACCCGTTGCAATTGCCTGGCCTGAAAAAAAGTTTCAAATAAAGCGTAAGCTCATATACATAAATGAAGAAATTTTGATACTGAGTATAGCTCTAAGATGCATGTAGTGGACCATGGGTTTTATTGCTCCATCTCTCCTTTTGCTATAGGCCTATGTGCAGCAGTTAGATTTTGTAACATATCAAATAACCAAGAAAAAAGCAATAACAAAACAATCAATAATTTTATGATTTTTATTGAAAAACAAGCAACTCAAAAAATGAAACAGCCAATTTTGGGTCGTTACCCACACGTTGGGAGCCACTGCTTTAGCATAAACTTGGTGTGTGATAATATACCCTATTAATTGCTAGTTTACAAAACAAATCAGCTGAAAGAGACTGATTTAAATAAATTTTTGGTGGTTCAGAACTTCAATATAGCTTTGAAAAAACTATAGAACTATTCATGGAGTATGCATAAATATACATGGTGCAGATGCACTTTTTTGAGATTTTTCTAGTATTTTAGATCAATTTCATTAAAATGTAGTTTTCACAATAACGCTATTTCTTGGAAATAACTAGATTTTGACTGACTTAAGGTGAATGTGCACCGTTTGTAAAAATGTGTATATGCATTGCTGACAGAATATGATCTTCAAACAAAAAAATATACTGTAACATATATAAATACTCAAGCGGTTGAAAATATCCGTACAAAAATGCATAACAAAAAAAAACAAAAACGAACAAAAAATACCCTGTGTACATCTACTTTTAGTCTTGAGCTCATGCAGACTGGATTTTTGTTGGAGGCCAAAATGTCAATAACGTAAATAGGTTCAATGTGCGTGCTTGCTTGCAAATGGATGTTTTGTTTTGCAGTGGCCAGCAACAATCTACTCAACTTAATTCCAGTCAAAATTATCCAAAGAAAAAAGGAGGCTTTGTGATTACAAGTGTTAAAGATAGCGTTGATGGAGATGAGAGTGCTGATGATTTAGACGAGTCACATGCTTCTTATTCTGATATATCTTACTCAAGGAATCTCGAAATTGATCAAGAGAGCCTAACATCTGAAGAGAACATAAATTCTACAGTGCAAGACAGACCTGTTCAAAAATCTAATGTTGCATTATCAAAACAATCTGAAGGTGCAGCTGATAAGCAAACGTCTAACCAATTAACCACTGCGCAAGAGCATTCTAAAAAAGATGCAGAAACACCATCACAGGTGGATAATATTATTTTGCCTATGCTATATTATGTTCATATGATTTGATTGCAGTACACCATGAGTCGTTAAACAATTTTTGTGACATTGGCTTGTTTCACTGTAATATTCATTCAAACTTGTATGTAAAGTGTTTTTACTACATGATTTTAAGCTGCTGATCGATAACATGATTGTAGTCATTCCAACCTATGGCCATGGTGTGCACCAATGCATCTCAGCCATTTTCAGCTTGCGGTCCACTTGTTGCTGATGTTGTTTTTGGGAACAGTTATCAACTCAGAGCCTTTTTTTGGAGATTAACTTCTTCACGTACTTTGGTCACTGAAGGTTTTTGCGTGGGAGAAAAAAAGGGAAGCTATTTGAATAACTTTGTAAAATGATTTCAAAATGATGCTAAAACTTTGCAGAAGACATATCTGGAAAATATTTGCAGACCACCAGTGGCTTGTTGCGCATCAGCTGAAAGCACCATTCGACCTGGCTCACGAACCACAATAATGGGAATGGCATATATGAAATTTTTTGTGGAAAGGATTGCTATGATATAATAGAGTTATTCAAAGAGCTTTCTTTTTTCAGTGTAGCCTTGCTTGTTGCATTATTACAAATGCTCAATGCTCTAAAATGCAAGTTTCACATTTGAGAGATCATCAGTTTAGGTTCTCTATTATCTTCTCAAGTCCTAAATTCCGTTCCAGCTTAATTGGTCTTACTTTTGGGTCTGCAGTACTAGTAACACCAAACCGGTGTAAAGAAGTCCTTTTGTGTGTATTCATAAAGGTTTTTTGTGAGATCAGAGAAAAGATGAATAGTGGAACCTTAAAACCCCCGCAGACCAGCGTGATGGTGTAGAGGAAAGAGCGTCTGCTTTGTAATCAGTAGACTTCAAAAGCAGACGTTCCCACCTCTACACCACCACGCTGCTCCGATCCCGACACGTCACTTTAAAAAGCAGTTTCGATTCGAATCATTTTCATTTAGGAAAAGGAAATAGGAAATAGGAAACCTAATTTACTCTGTCGGTATTTAAAAGATTGCAATGGGGCAGTGCTCATGGGCACTATTGGCGCCTCAACAACAACCATTCACAGAATTACAGTCAAGTGGTTGGGTTATTAATGCGAAGTATAGTGCATTGCAATGAAAACGTCGCAATAAAGTGATTGTAATAACACTGGTCATTGCATAATCAAGGCAACCACCAACCAAGCTTCACTGTATAACTATGTGTTTTTACATTTTACTTCTAAGCTAGGAAATTCAACTAATTTAACCCTTTTTGCGGTTGCATGTTCAGTGTAGTAATTTGGTTTTGTAGTTGGCATTCACTGGGTGCAGTTCAATTTTATATTCTGTTTTGGCTTCAGATACACAACCAAGAATTAAAAGGACATGGAGATCTGGCAGCGGATCTGAGGCATGATGTGCCAGCATCACGTGCTGATTCATCTTTAACGACGGAGTTTAGTTCTTCAACAGTACAGGCAAGTGATATTCTATGCACGTAGTAGCAAATCCACTAGCTCTGATCCTAAAAATGCTCTTAAATTGTGAAATATCGCTAGATACTTTAAACGATCATTTTCAGAATTCTATTAATGTGCTAAACTTCAATAGTTTTCGTACCACCTGCAGCGCTCTTATTCTTTTTCAACTCAAATGTAAGAAAATTTTTGAAGGACAACCAATATGATCTTTGAAATATCTAGGCAAGGGACCACATTGTCAGCTGAATTTTGATGTGTAACCCTAGTCAACAAAAGCCGGGCAAATAATCGTTCCTTACTGAAAAATATGACAACCTCTATTTTCCTGTGACAATACGTAGCTGGAAATGTGTTTTCGGATCTTGAAACTATACAGCATATGCTGTAAAGTTTCACTAAAAGTACTGCTTTTAAAAACAAGAACAGCTCGTGAGCAGTTTGTAGAACACTAATAGTCGTAGCATTTCCTCAAAAAGGGTATGATTTGATCACCTTCGTCATTGTTGCCACTGTTATCCTACTTCTCTCTTGTCCTAGGGGACATGACAGAAACCCCAAAAGCCGAATTACTCTTTGTCATCTATTCCAGAATTAGTAAGTAGCTATCGAATTCCTAAAACTTTATTGAGTTTTGAAAGTAAAGTTTTCAGCATTTCAAAATTCAATACAAACAATTACCCACTAACTTTTTTAGAATTGTTGCTGGTTTTGTCATCGAAATTTATTTTTTCAGTTTCTTAAGTTGTATTGCGATTTTTTAGTTCGTTTCCGCTGTCTGGTCAGACGTTTTTGCATTGCTTGGAAGAATGCTTTCTGAGAAAAGATACACTTGCTTAATAGTTGTATTATATACTTTCAAACTATATTGTGCAGGCAAGTAAAATGCCGACACTTCCTCTGACGTCTGAAATGTTGGGAAAGACTTCTGCTCAATCCAATGTCCAACCAAATCAAAACCAAACTCCTGCAACATTCAAAGTACCGCAATCTACCAAAGTTCCTATCGCATCTAATGCATCAGCAAATTCAGCCGCTTCAACTAAGTCTTCGTCTGTCTCAGGATCCACTTCTAAAGCCGCCTCTAGAGTGTATAAAGTGGTAAAGCGTGAAGCGAACGTTCCGTTCAAGCGAGAAATTGCAAGGTGGACTTGTTACGACTACGTTGATGGCCAGGTGCCAAATCATAGCTTTCTTGCGCCATCTGCAAGTGATTCTCGAATTCAAGATTTTTCCCAAATTAACCCCAGTTTTTTGCCCTTATCATTATCAGCCACATCAGTTCCATCAAGTGCAAGTGCCTACAGCTTGCAGCACTCTGACAGCGCATCTTCAATGCACCGAGACAGTCATATCTACAACGCTTCACTGACATCTAGCCTATCAGTACAGCATTCTGCTAGCACTTCGTCAGTCAACTTTGACCCTGAAGCACGAAGAGCTATTTCGAAACTCGTAGATGCAGAAAGCCATAATAAAACCATGGACGATAGGTAAGAACTTGTTGTAATATTTATTAATATGGCTCAGGGTTAGGCAAAATTTTTAGCCAGAGGGCCGTATTTACCATTCAAGGGTTGACCGAAGGCCAGTGCTCAAAAAAGGTCATCACCCTCTATTTGGACGAAAAATGCGTCAATTCGAACTAAGATTTCCTTTGCGGCTTCAATAATGGCTTATATCGTTTTTGGCTCTTTAATTCGGCAAGTGTGGCCACCCCTGTCATATTCCATTAGATCAGTGTTTCTTAACCTTTTTGGCGCTCGTACCCCTTAAAATTTTGTGAAATGTTTTTGTACCCCTAGACCTATCGAACAAACATCTACAAAATTACCGGTAAATAAACAATCTAACAACGAAATAAAACACAATGTGGCATGTTACCGGTGTATATTAACCATAATATTGTTCACAACAAAACCAATTCTGTCGAAACAAACAACAAGCTACTTATTACGTCACAGTAACTCTTTCTTATGACAAAAAAATCATTCAGAAATGCAGATGCCAAAAAAGGCATCAGAAAATGTTTTCTTATTTCAAATAATATTGAAAATAAATTTTTAGCAAGTAGTATAAAATAGCCATTACTCTGGCGCCTAATCTCGTACCCCCTGCTTTGGTGCTTCGTACCCCCAGGGGGTACAGGTACCCCCGGTTAAGAATCCCTGCATTAGATATATGGAAGTTTTTACATGTGTTGGCGGGCCGCACAAAATGCTTTGTTTACTCGTAGTTTGTCCACTCCTGCTATAGCCTATTGCTTTTGAAAGTGCATTTTTTATATCTTTTAAGAAGTGCTAATTCCTGCAGCATTGTCACCATATGTCGGCTCATTATCATCGTGTAGCTATGAGAACGCCATTAGTATGGATGCTATCTTTAGCCTGATAATGCGTGAAGCAAAAAACCGAGTCTGCAAAATGTAGCTTCAATCTTTAATTTACGGTAGGAGTCGCTGCAGCATTTTTTCACCGGTTTTAGGACACATGCATCCGGTTATATCCCCCCCCCCTCCGGTACTCGAACTCTGACCCAAAAGACCGGGGGTAAGTGTCCTGACACCTTTGTCACTATTCTCCTGGAAAGCAAAATACCCTCTTAAGCTTGTATCACTCCGTAATCTCTGGTGACAAGTGAAATTTTTCATTTTCTACTTTACTCATAAAAAATGAGTCATAGTTAAAACATGGTATGACATGCAGTATTTGTGGTGCTGCAATTAATCCTCGAGTCACACATTAGAGCGTGCTTCTTTTATGCTGCCCGTTTTGTTTACGTAGGCTATGAATAGATTGAACAATATTGTAGTGTATGCTATGCAACAACGTGAAACATAAGACTGTTGTATACGCTGCAAATTAGATGCTCTGCTTGAGTCGATTTCTAATCACGCTGAGCCATTTTTATTTTACACTCTTGGGTGTTGCTGATGTCCTTTATGCCCCATAATGTATTTCATGCAATTACGTAAGGCTTTCATTTGAGTAAGCACTAAACTTCTTAACGGCCTTTGGGCCTGTTTATTTCAAACAGCGAACTAACATTAGCATTTTTGTTAATTTTGTAGCATAGGAGCTGAAATGAGAAGCAAAAACATAAACTAACGAGCTCAGCCTAGATGTCTTTTTGGAACTGTAAACTGGCCTTACAGAAGATTACTTATACGATTGTTCTTGCGTGCTCTTTAACGAAGGTTCACACCAATCAAGCAACTTCCCGTTTGCTAAGTGCACTGCAGTTGCTGAATTAAGTTAAGCTGTTATATACAATTCCAAAAGCTCTGTGTCCAATTTCACCTCACCTGATGAGCACGTCAGCGTTTGGGAGTACTTTCACATTAATGTATGCGGCACTTTGCACTAGTTGCTGCAATCATGGGGAAGCTCACAGGAATTGTGGTGTGTACAATCTATGGTTACGTTAAAGCGGAGACCATGGTTGTTAATGTTTTTTTTTTACAAAGAGGGAAAACCTTACTTTTATTGCGTGCCATTAAAACACCTTTGTACTTACAGAACAGGTAAGATTGGAACGGATCAGGAATTACTTAACAGTGTTATGCAGTCTTCCGGTGAACTGAGTAATGCTGCTGAGACTGAAGACGAAAGGTGTGTAATGTAAAACTGATTGAACTTAACAAACGCAACATCATTTAACAATGGGAGAATTCGTTATGATTTTGCAGCCTTGTATGCACATCTTAATTTAAGGCAGTGCTTGCGCTTGCAAACGACAATTTTGCTCTGTCGTACAGCATGCTACGTAGTCGCGCAGCGTGCTTTTAGCTCCCAGCTTTACGGCTGCATTTTAGACATCGCAACAGAAATATATTTTACGTTTAGTTTCTTGGATTATTGTGATCAATTTTAAGTGGCTCTTTTCTAACCATTTAAGCCTTACCTCTCTTGGCTTGAGTAAACAATTTAGCATGATAGGTATATCATATGGAGCGATATCGTTTAAATAGTACGTGGTCGCTCTTTGATTTTTCGTATTCATCGCGTATGTCTTCACAGCTTCATTCCTGTTCGATTATATTTTGCTAAACCCTGACCCAAAATTATGGCCATGGTCTAATTTGTAAATAAAGTTAACCCCAATTTACAGACCACTGACCCGATACTAAGTAATGAAAGACGACCAAGAGGTGATGCAAAATTGATGTAGAAAACGGTGGAACT
Source organism: Trididemnum clinides (assembly GCA_963675345.1). Classification (NCBI taxonomy): domain Eukaryota; kingdom Metazoa; phylum Chordata; class Ascidiacea; order Aplousobranchia; family Didemnidae; genus Trididemnum; species Trididemnum clinides. The sequence goes on from OY776305.1 coordinate 17,800,028, forward strand.
TTGATGTCATGAAACGAGTAGTTAACTAGCTGTCACTGTATTAGGTTTTGATTGGGGCAGGCAGTTGATAACAGATCACATGTCAATAGGTTTGTGACGTCATTCTTGCTATGTTTCCAAACTTAATAACGCAGTCTTGTTTGAAAAGCACCAATCATAAACCTGCTTCAAATAATGTTGCAGCTTCCCAATTTCATGTATCTAACTATTCTTTTCCCATTTCTGCAAATCTGATTTTCGATGTTTTTCTTTGGATATCATCTGCTGTATCAACTGAAAAAAACGAGGTTGCCAAAGCCCTAGATGGCTAAAATTACACCTTATCAGCCGTTCGGCATTAAACCAGAGTTGGCAGTGTAGCTGGAGGTAATGCGGTTTGAAGAAAAGTCTGACCACACTGAAAAATAGTTTTAGAATGTGTATTTGTTTACCCGTAGGCTATATCATCATGGAATACCATTATATTTGATCGAACTGACGTAGATTTTTACTGGACTAAACACACTTTATAGTTGTTTGTTTACTATCATAAACTTTAAAAAATGCTATTTGAGTGCTTGTGGCATGTTACATATGTTTTTGAAATTAAGAAGTGAGCGTGAAACGATTAATTAAATTGACTTTTTCTCTGATTTTTGTTTTGGCCATTTCGATAGTATTAACTTTCACAGGCTTTCTTTTTTTTTTAACTGAATGTCATGTATGACTTTTTTACCATCGTCAGGTTGCTTTGGCCAGGGCCGCAGAGAGCGAACCGTGGCTAGGGAAGGTAAAGTAAGCCTCACAAGAAGAAACAATATTGTTTTATTTTTTTGTTTTTTTACCTGATTTCAAAGACATTCTTCAAAAAAAGTGTGTTGTGCTGGGTTTTTGAAGCCAAAGTAGCCTCATACAGAAAGCGGAAGCACGTTAGGAGCTTCTGTCCGGTCTATATCTTTTCCCACATCACAACCGCATTTTTGCTGTTGGAAATAATGGCTATTGAGGTTGGCTTGATAAGTACCGATCCCACCTACAATAAGTAGTAGGATAACAATTGCCTCTTAATGCATCTTTTATTCTTCTGGGTTTTCTCTTTCTTTCAGAGCTTTTTCTTCTGCCTTACAAGATCTTTCTAGGCATGAAACTATGTAAGTTGCTTTATTTGTGCGTCGTAATCTTACAAGTTCGCCGATCTTTAGATAGTATCTATAGTTTTAAAGCAGCCAAAGCCGTTGTAAGTGATAGCATATCACGAAACCAACACATCAAACGTGTGCTTCCTGAATGATTTTTTATGCGTTAAATTATTTTTTATCAATTTTACTTCCGCGATACCAAGTTTACCCAAAGTTTCGATTTTAATAAAACTTAGAAACTTTTTAAGTCCATTGGAACCTGTTAACATAAAGCTGTTTGGATCGATAATTACGAATTGAATTCGCTTCGTCTTTTGCACAAGTAATACATTGCATCAATATTAGTGGTTTCATCAATTAACTGTTGTAGGCGAGGTTTACTTGCCGGCTGTGAAAACTCACGGAAACAATAAAATTTGGTGATGTTATTTGGGGTAGCGTATTGTGGATTTTAGAAGAGTCGAGCGATCATTTTTCTTATTTATTAAAACCATGCCAAACCTAAGAGGAAGTGACTTGTCTCGATTGCTGCTGCTCACAGCATCCGGTTTTTTGTGATTTAAGGTCAGAGTAAAAAGTTGTTGCTTCATTCAACATTTGCTGAAGACTTGCTTGTTGCACTGTGGTATCTTCTCTGCTTCTAATCTCTTTAATTTTAAAATCAAATGCTTTTTGCTTTTGCGTTGAACTTGTAAGCCGGGCAAATAGAATTGACAACTTGAAATCGTGATAACTGGGAGCGAATGATCAATTTTGAACTCTTACCTTAACCTATGTAGACTGCATCAACTGTTTGGAAAGTGTTTTGGGGGGAAAGGAATACTACGGAAACGTTTCGGGTAATTCGTATGGTTTTTACACTCTGAAGAGAATTCTAACTAGCATCAATACGTTTTTTTCAGCCGAGGCCGTAATAAAACAAAATAATTCTCCGCAAGAAGTTCTTTTCTTTCTGCTTTGATGACTTTTACTTTTTTTCTCCGTACAAAAGCTCTCGCACAAAATCACTAAGAAATGGAGTATGGCGTCAACCCACCTACATAAGCCTAATTTCTGATATTGGCTGATTTAATATTAATGCTATTTTTATTGAAGTTCATCTTCAACCAATGTGCGTATTGACAACAAGATAGAAGCAGCGATGGTGAGTGATGTTTTGTGTGAATAAACAGGATTTTAATGACATGTGCAATTTTTGTCCATGCATTTTTTGAAAATGCACTTCAACATGCATGCATAATTTTTAAGAAACCTGTCTAATAAAGGCTTGTGACATTGTTGGTAGGTTCTACTGTGTTGTGGCATCACAACAATCCGATAGCTTTTGCAAAATACCGATTAGTATCGAAATCATTGCCTTACGAACGGGTACTTCAAAATCAGTACCTTACGTGGGTGTTTGGTTTCTTGTCGGATTAATTCATATCCTTACCAAAACAGGATTCTCCAAGCAGAAATCGCGCTAAAGATATTTTAAAATAATGTCTGTTTTAACCATTTATAATTTACTTTTGTAAGCAGTGCTACCAGTAAAATCGACATTTGAAACTCTGTTTATGAATTTCGGACCCTGTGTGAATCGTTTATGTAGAAACTGCAGTACTTTAAGTGTTCTGTTTCAAAGTTATGCCTTATACTGAAATTTGTTTGTAAAATTATGTTTGTCTATCTGGTGTATGATATTGCTAAATAATCTTTTGTCTTTATGAGCAAATGCTGTAGTGTACAAGCTTACAGTGGGGAACACAAGCCTAGGCTGTAGTTTACAAACGTACTATGGAGTGTGCGAGCGGACGCTTGAGTGTACAAGCATACTCTGGAACGTACATCCATACGCTACTTGTTTTGATGTTGAACACACGCTCACTGCAGCTCACTTCCTTTAGTCAAATTTTGAGCATACGCTTGTAAAGTGTTAAAGGGAAGGCCGGTCACTGCTAGCAGAGGGGCAATTTTTATTAGAAATCAATGCGGTTTTTCGGCTCGTTGGCATTAGCTTGTTGTGGGAACGTAATCAGAAGCACGCTTTTCCTGCAAGAGCGTAGGCTCGCTTTCGCTCACGCTACCGTTGAGGTGGTGTAGTGGTTGGAGCGTCAGTTTCATCTGTATCTGGGTTAAATTGCCGGGTCGAGTCATGCGGATGACTTGAAAAAAGGTGCTTACAGCTGCACTTTTCGGCCTCAGCACAAATCGGATGGTGTAAAGAAAATCAAGCAAGTTTACTTGTCGTGTCCGCTAAGGCGCAAAACGCGACATCTGCACCATTATGTAGCAGAGAAGTCGCACAGTCGCGCAGTCTGTCTTTTGCGATTGCGTATTCTAACTACAATCTGGCAGAGCATGAATTAAAAAAGAGAGAGCAAACTCAAACGAAAAGGCTAGACTCTTACATTCATAAACAAAGTAATAGAGTACTAAACACAGAAAAATACTCTAGCTGTAACAAAGTGCAAGTACCGGCACCGGCTTAAGCTCATGAAATAACTATTGTCTGTTAGCAATGAAATATCAATGGCTGTATCGATTTTTTCAACGTAAACGCTCAGACTTTTTAGTGTATATTTATCTAATGATGTAAGGCTGATTAGGGCTGAACTGACATGTTGGCAGTTATTTCGTGCTATTTTAGTACGCATGCTGTTGCCATTTAAAGTGCATTGTAACACGCTCTCGGACCCGTGGCCAGGGACGAATATAATTTCTTCTAAAGGAGGACAAACCTTAGCATGGAAAAATACTTTAGGGTGTAGTTTTGCTGTTTTGATTTCAAAATACTATATTTTGAATCGTAAACACCAAAAACTAGGGAGCCGAAGTTTACTGACCCCCTCGATTGCACACCCTATTGTTGAGTCGTCTGGCGGTTTCATGTTATAACTTGTCACATATTTCTTAAAGGATCTTGTGAAAAAGCATCTTATGCTGGCGGTGAGAGACGAAGTTGACGAGCTGAAAGAAAAAATTGTTGACCTGCAAGCGGAAATTGACTTAATGAAGTCATTACTAACACCAGAGCAACTTGGCCACGTGCAGTCAAAACTTAATAAAACGGTAGGTTGTTGAGGCTGTTTTGCCACATTTGCTCCCGACAAAGGTCTATTACTTTGTTAAAAGTATTACTATTCGAAATGTACAGTTGTTTTCCTCTAGCCAGTGGTACTCAAGGTTTTCTAAATTCCTTCCATACAAACCTTAGACACAGTCATTTTCTCCCTGCCGTAAATCACAGAAAGACTTCATTTTTTTTGAAATTGAAAATTTCAAGGTCTGAGTTGACGTATTTTCAATCTAAATTGAAGGTGAAGACCTTTTTTTGAAGATGATTTGCCCATCCAAGAATTCGCAACTGTTTACTAAAGCACTTGAGTCCGTTTGTAAATCATGGAATAAAAACTTAGAAACCTTATTTTTCTTCCCTTGAACAAATTTCGTACCAGAAATAAATAATTCCTTCATTAATGAGTCAAATGGATCCCGGCTGAGATTCACTGCTCTAGCTTGATCATGATCGGTGTTGCGACCGAAATATAAGGAGCGGTAAATATACGTATCATACGGTAAAGGAGTAAATACAGCTTCGTTTTACCGCAATCTTTATGTTCTAGTATCTACCGAATTGTGCTCACTTTGTCTAGCTTCGTAATAGGTTAATTATATCTACTCATCGAAGTTTAACTGATCTTGCAATACATTATAAGACGCGAAACGTTGAGATAAAGTTATCTGCCGACAAGAAGTCTCTATGCGTCGAACAACTTGCATTCAGGTTCGCTTTGAAGTTGCCGGTACTGCCGACGCGATGGATTTCCACCACAAGCAGTGCAGCAAAGTCAACGAAATAATATTTTCTAAGGCCGCAACAGGGCAAAATTACGCGGTCATCGAGTATACAACCTTACGATTGTTAGTCGTAGTCTTGTAGCGCTGAACTACAAAACGCGTTTTTTAAAGCACTTTCGTTTTAGCATCTATTTCGTTTAATCAAGCGCGAGAAAATGAGAGAAAATTGAGGTCGAAGCGACCTTAAACGTCCGTGTTCAAGGCGATTTACGTAACTTTTCTCTAAAAACTATCAATAATTCACATATCTGTTGCAGAACAAAACTGGTCCGATGACGTCGTCATCTCAAAGTCAACAAGTGCAGGTCGGTAACAGAAAATATTCCATGACGTAAACGTGCTATTTATGTGGACACTTCAAGATCGAGATATCGCTTGCTCTAAACCTACGTTGGTAGGTGTGCATTTGATAAAGAAACTTACGGTAATTTCCTTGCTGGGGCGCTACCTGCTGTAGAAATGCACTTAACATTTTTAGTCATAAAGTAGCACATCTATTTACTTGCGTTGTTGTTTGGCTTTGCCGCAACAAGATGGATTGCCTTTAAAAGTTTTTCGTAATCGTCGGATGATATGTCGTTTGGTAGTCAGTCACTTAAATAATGCGATCCCTTCCGCCAATGGTGCAACCAGAAATAATCAAAGGGGTTTGGCAACAAACTAAGTCCATGCTTTTATTTTTGCAATCCTAATTTGAGGTAAAGACCTTTTTTAAAATCAACATTTTTGAAGACCATTTTCATAACTAAGGGGGATGACATGCCGTCTACTTACCCCCCTATCTGCTCTCCTGCCTTCAACATAGTTTGTTGTAAAGCACTGTGCTTTGTTTCAATATCACTATCGCACAACTGAGGTCTTCTGAGCGGCCAGCTTATAATTCTCTGCTTTAGCAACACTCTTGTTGATTTCAGCTTACACATGATAGTACAACGACTACACAACAGCAATCAGTACACAACCACACATCTCAACAAGGAGGGAATATAAAGCAACCTGTTCCTATTAGTAAGCAACATTTTCTTTCATGTAATGTATTCTGAACCTATAGCTTCTTTTTTGAACACTTGTTTTTATCAAAGATAATTAGTTAACCTTTGATCGTATGAATGAATGTTGGTGGAATGTATAGCACACACGGATGACAGACCAGGGGGCTTCTTTTTGACAAATGGATAACTGCAGTGTGTAGAGTATAGTCTAAGCATTTTTTTTTCTATGATGAATATAAACCTTGCTGAAAAGAACAAAGCCAAAATGTTGGTAAACATTTTATTAAAACGTTTCGCTTTTACACTAGAAGCATCATCAGTTAAATAAATAGTTATCTAAGGCAACGCTAGGCAAATACGGTGGTCTTAGCCAACCCTAGGTAACTGTTGATATAACTAATGATGCTTGTAGTGTAAAAGCGAAACGTTTTAATAAAATGCTTACCTCCGTTTTGGCTTTATTCTATTTTTTTTGGCAGCATTTTGGCTTATTCTATTACTAAGAATTGCGCAAAAAGGCTTTTGGCCTTTCCAAAGCCTAGCCATGCTCAGCACGCAAAACTGCAGAAAAGTGAACGTGCGGCTATTTCATCATGTGTATATGCTGATGCTCTCTTTGCAAGTGTTTTTTGGACTGGGCAATCACCACCAATGGACTGCTTGAACCCACCACATCTGTCTGCTACATGAAAATGGAGATGTCCCGTTAAGGACCTTACCTAAGAACACAACAAGCGAACTTGCCGCTTTTTCTCCACATCGTCTCTCGTGCTGAGAAGCAGCGTCAAGCAGAGTAACTATGAATAGTGTTATTGATGTCTTCGTTTCAAATCGACAAGAGAATTGAACCTAGATCTACCGGATGCAAAGCGTGCGCTCACAACCACTACTCCATCACTCCTGTATAGACTATTAAATGTCAACGACTTTTGCGTTATTTCAAGTCAAAGAAACAGCTTGTTATAGTGACCTTACTTGACTACAGAAAATGTGTAATTATGCGATATCGGTGTAATTACAGCTAAAATTAAGTGATTTAATGCCATAGGCTTTTGAAGAAAAACGTTTGGCCATCCGTGTGCTGCACTGACATTTGTGTTATGTCAGCATCAATTGAGAAACAATGCCTGGTGACTGCATAACGTGTTTCATAAATATTTGTGCAAGATTTTGCGGAAAATAGCGTAGAAGCTTGTATTTGGTTTCAAGCGAAAAGTGTTTATTTTTTAGATCCAGGACGAATGGCAGCTCCAGCTTCGTTGCCAAATCAAGCCAAGCCCGTTGCAGTTACACAGGTATGCGGTGTTCGTTGTAGTAGCATTTCTAGTGTAGTACACCTTGAAATTCAATATGAATTCAAGCAGCAAATCGGCCTTTAATCTCAAATATGGTTTACGGAAATCATTTGATAATAAATTTCATAGAATGGGGAATGAAAATATTCTTAAAGTAAAGTGGTTATTTCTTGCGAAATAAGATTTTATGGCGTCGTTGGCGGGTTATTTTCTCTTACGTCCTTCGCCTTCCGCCTTAACTCTGTGGGGACCGGATTCTATCATCACGGTGTCTGGTTCAAATTTATCTCAATTTGAAACTTCGCGAAGACTCGGTTCGATGTCTCAAATTCGTGAAACCCCGTTTTCAAAGCCCAGGCGGATTTTGCGTTTTTGTGACCTTAAAAAGGCACTTTACGGGTTGTAGTACTTGTTGCAGAAATGAACATATTTTCCTGTTAGTGCGTTTGAGCTAAAGCTCTGTTTGCGAATGTTTAATCTGACTGGACCAGCGTGACGGCTAGACTGCTTGACCCCACATTCCGTGTGCCGCATAAAGATGGAAGTAACTAGTTAAGTGGCTTATCCAAAGACACAACAAGCGAACTTCTGCCGACTTTTTGCACATTGTCCTTTTTCGTGCTGGTTGTTCAGCTGGAAAACTGTACATACCGTTTTTTGAGTCTTTGTTATAACTGGACACGGAAATTGAGTTTAGGGTCTACCGACTGCGACATGGACGCTCGAACAACTACACCATCGTGCTGGTTAAAGGCATTAGAGCCGGTCTTTGTGGCAGACAGGTTATGGGGCCAATCTGTCTGCCCGTCGCTGTGGCCCAGTCTAACCAAACATTACCGCACAGTGCATGAGCTCATACGCATGAATAAGGAATGTTCTGTGCCAGCACTACTGGCAAATCCAAGCAGTTCTCAATACAAGTTGATCTATGCATGACAGCAAAGGTTTTCTGATGACCTGAAGAGAAAAATATACGACTCCACTTCATTTTTTCTTCAGACAGTTGGATCCATTAAACCAAATCCGTCTCAAGTCTCTCTTCCGCCGCAACAAGCTGCACAGCAGTCAGCGCAACAAAAGCAACCTCAAATCAGACCAGCAGCTTATCAACCAAATTCAACTGTTTTTCAACCAGTGGTCCAGACTTCCGGCCAAGTCTCTTCGCAAATGTCTACTCAGCCAATCCAAGTCAAGCGCGCCTACCAGCAGGCACCAGGACAGCAAGGGGGTCCCCAACCTGGGTATCAATCCCCCCAAGTGGTATTACAGCAGCCAAATTTAATCCCCCTCACGCAGCAAACCCAGATACCCCCTCTAAAAACCAGTCACCCCCCTCTGCAACAGCTACCAGCCACCGCGCAACAGCCTGTTACCAATATGTCACAGACCACATCGACCAGTGGGCCTGTTGCGCAAAGCCAGTTTCCTTCTACGTCGTCGCAAACTGCAACTGTCCGTGTTTCAGTGCAAGGGGCAGCTATGCCTCGGCCGCAACCCACTCCAAATCCATCTGTGGTCACTGCTACGTCTGGTCCTCCGAATATGCAAACACAGGGGACTGCACAAGTCCAGGGTTCCCTTAGCGCACTCCAATCTAACGGCAAGTTGTCTGTTGACAACAAGCGATCGAAAACGTAGCAATAGCGGTTCATTGTTTTTCGTTCCAGTTGTACGGAGGCAGCAAGCGATTTGAGATTAAGAAAGATAATTGCACGCAGAATATATATTTACTCTTATGCCTTTTTTTTTTTATAGAAGTCTATTGATTGATTCACAGAGAACAGATTAACTTTGAAACCAGGAGTTGAGCAACAAGCATAGTTTTTAGTTTTAAAATGTTTAACTTTTTGCTGGTTGTTTAAATATGTAATGCAATTGATTGGCATTTTCAGTCATGGCCAAATAAGTAAATTTCTTGCAAAATTTGCCATTGTAGACTGTGAACAATTTGATAACAAAAACTTGACTGTAATTACGTACCTGGCTCTATCACATCAAAACGTGGTCTTCCAGTGTTAGCTCTCACAACTTGTTTTTGCAGTTTAAAATCAGAAAATTTGCGAACTTTTAAGTTTCCTTCACGCTTATTAACCAGTTCTGTGTGAACAGTTCGACGTTCACACTTCCCTTCACAGTTTTTTGACTTTGCGTGAACCGGCTGTTTTTTTCTTTTCGATCCAACTTCCCGTCTTTAGTGTTACAGACCGCCTACTTGACATGTGCTTGCAAGCTCTCGCGTGCTTTTCTGTTTGAAGATTCTTTACTTGCACTTTCAACGCAGCAGCGTGACTCGAAACTTATTTGTTTTTAAAACCGGTTTGTACTTAACACGCTAAACAGCCGTATTTATGTTTTATTGTGCTAAAATCACCTTTACGACGGATGCTACTACTACTCGCCGCTGTTGGTTTACTAAAGAACAATACCATAGCGTACCTAGTAGAGTGTGCAAGTGTAATCAACTTTTTCGCGCCAATTATCCACGTGATAAAATTAGTCTCCAGCATGCGGAAATGCCAAGGATTGATCCTTTTTAAACCCACTCGAATGCTACACTCTTACCGCTTTACTAGTCAACCCACAAGAAATGCAAGGTCTGTAATAAAGTCTTTCTTTGTGTTGCTTGCCTTCTTTATGTTATTTTTATTGTTTATTTTTGTACTTTTATTTCAGAGTTACTGTCACATTTAAAAGGCGCCATCTCGGCTAAAGTTATTAATTGCAGAAAGCAACACAGTTCTTGTGTTAAAAACAATGCATATGCGCTAATTTGACCGAAATTGGCTACGATTTGATGTTGACCCCAAATAAGCGAGTGCAAAGCTGATGGTAACTATAGTTTTACTGAACTGATTGGCTGATCAAAGTTTGTACTGCGTGGCCTAATTGTAATTGGTGCGTGCTGAAAAAAGTCAGTAATCGATACATGTAGTTGGTATGCGAAAGAAACAGGGGTTGACAACAAAAGCAATTTTTTGAAACCCCAAGTCTAATTTTTCAGTGTTGGCGAGATTTCAACCGTCGCGTCTTCTAGATAGGGCTTTAAATTTGACCATTTTTAATTATATAGAAGCAATGGATGTAACAGTCAATTTTGTTGCCGTATTCAACAGTCGGTGTACATTCAGCAGGCTGATAGCATTTCGTCCAAGTGTCGTCTCGAAAAGAAGTTAGGTTAAACGCAATTTTTTGCTTTTGGATTATGCAAATTTTACCCAATTATTGTATGAAGCAATAACAAGCTCCGTTGTGCAGTTTAATCTTGTAATTAAGTCATATCAGCGCCTGTATTTGCGCCAGCGTTAAACCCTATTTGTGCTGCACTAGCCTTGGGGTTGACCTATTAGGCTACGAAGTTTTACACGTGCACGACCAAACGCGAAATTAACGTACACGCTGCTGCTTTTGTATTATTTCTCCTTATCGACTAATGTCTTAAAAATCAGCTATACCGTTATTTAAATCTGACGAATATTTATTAGTGTATGCACGACAATTTAATAAACCAAATAAACATTACATGGTTTTTTAGCAATATGTGTTTTTGGGAAATGCACTTTCAAAGATTTTTTCGGGCGAATTTCTGGCAAGCAGTAAATTTGTAAAAAATGCAAACAATTCAAGTAGACGTTGAAACTTCGAAAACTGTAAAACATCTGAACCGACTTCTATGCGTCGCTCTTCAGCGAGTTGCGAGGACAGAAATTATTCTGTTGATTTAAGCTTAGTTGTATATTTTTATCTTTCGATCATGGAAAACTAGGTCGGTTACTCTTGAACTTGGTCGGTTACAGACCAGTGCAACGTACGGCTTGAAGATCTCTTGCGGCCCTCGAGAATCTTTTTTGCGGTGCGCCAGGCTCTCAACCCAAGTTGACGTGCAAAAATCCTAAAGAAAATAAAGGTTATCAAGTCGAATATCGAGACAAAAAGCTCCGGAAAAGTTGATTTATTACAAGAAGGTTTTTGTATTTGTTTCGACGCCCAAATAACCTCTTTCGAAATGTCTCCAAAAAAAGGGTTCACATTTGTTTCGAAACCAATAGATTAAGAACTTCGGCATGAGGTCCACGAAAAAAATATGTGCAGTGACTCTTTCAATGATTTAAGTTGCATAGGTCCGCGGTAGAACATCATTGCGTTCAAACCCGTTTCCTGGTCCATCAGTACTTATAAAACAGCTAACTAGCACATTTCTATGATTATGAGGTAAGAACGCGGAACCATTGTGGTGGTTGACTGCTCAAACCAGACATGTAGCTACGATGAAGGGCAGATGCCCCCAAAATTTTTGTGATACAACTTTCTACTCGGCGGCAAAAAAATCAATATAACCCAATTCAGAGGTTCCCAAACTGGGGTTCGCGGACCCCTGGTGGTCCGTCACGACCGCTCAGGGGTCCGTGACTTCGACCCGATCAGTCAATGAGTCAACGCTTCATCTAGGAAGAAAAAATCCAGGAAATCTCCAGCGCAATTTTGACAGGTAACCCTCACTGGCGATGAAGTGGTGCGAGAGCGATGCAATCGCGACCGTAATGCAGGGGCTGAACTTATTTTTTTCTTTTTGAAGGACAGCTCAACTATCCTTCGTATTCGTTTTGTATCGATTGTAAGTGAAAATAAGTCCGACGACAATAGTTATATCGCATATGATCAGGGCTCGCAAAATAGGAGATTCGCGAAAAAAAGACTGAAAAGCAGCAGATTTGCAAAGAAGGGGTCCGCGAGGTAGCAGATTCGCAAAAAAGAGGTCCGCAAAGCAAAAAGTTTGGGAACCTCTGACCTAATTTAATTGTCTTCGCCATATTTTACATCTGCATTCCATTGTTTTTGATTTTTATTTTGGTCAGTCAGGACACAAAAACTAAATTAACAGCAAACATACAACTGGAGGTTTGGGCATGCGAGAAAACCAGATTTATAAGCTTAAAATGCTTGTGACATCACAAATAAACTTCACTTCCACGCACCAAAAAGCGGGTCTGTCAGGTGTGCCGTCATTACATTCAGAAGAGAATTCAAGCAGCGCAATGATTGGAGTGACCGCAGAAGACCGTATCACTGCCAGAGATATGTTGGCGGGAAGGAAATAAATTAGCATAACTTTAGTGTACGATCACAATATTACGGGTAGTCTTATCGTATCTTGTTCAGTTGAGTATTGCATCAGAAACTGGATCTTTTGTAGAAAGCCCCCGCCACCTAACCCTGACCTTGTTCGTCAACCACGGAACGGCGAGTGCTGCAGTACTTAAAACGTGGCGGGGGTGTTTTTCTCAAATCTCACATTTTTGTATTGGTGGCGGGGACTTCTACAAAAATCCCTGAAACTCATAGCCTGACCAAAGCTGCTGGATTTTTCGATTCTAGTTTTAGGAAGTCGCGCGTCATGAATACCCTCAACTTACCATTGATCGTTGAAATGGACTTGCAAAAGGCCTACACAACGTGAACGTCGAAACGAATTGCATTAGTTTCCGATTTGGCATTAGACTGGCTTTTTTTCCTCCCGCCCTGTTGTAATTTCGGATTATTCCAATGATAAAAATACGCTGGAAAACTAAGATTTTTTAACGTTTGCTTTATATTTTTTGCACATCGTTTAAACCTAATCTGGATACTTTTGGAAGATTGCGAGCCTCACAACAAGCAGTTGAAAAATTTTACTACACTGATGTTTAATGGTTTGGATTTTACCTTTAAATTACGTCATGCAGCGCTTCTGTCGTTCGTCATGTGAGCCGGTCTCGCCCACATGGTAATTAGATTAGCAAATAAAGAGAATCATTCATTCACTGCCTTGTCATTGATTTAATACTAGGCGATCTTCGCCAATAAATTTGACATTTTACTTTGAATCGCGACGTCTACAATCGACGTTGTATCTATGTAATAGGCGAGTAAAAGTCATTGAAATCATATTATTTTTGGTGGTACAAAAAGTTATGAAACTTTTAATAGTAAAAAACTACTTTGGTACAGGGTGTATTAAGAAGTTATAAGGTCATAAAAAATCATATTTTCAGCTTTAGGTCATGAAGTATGACTTTTTGTTTTTACTTTAAAATGCAAAGATTAAACCCCATATACTTTGTTCATGCAGTGTAAACAGGTCCTACGGACATTAAAATTTGATAATTAGGCCTATATACTAAATGAGGGAGGCAATAAAAGTTCTAATGCTGAGTTTCTTAAAGCATTGCCCCGACGTGTTTTCATTCTTAACTGTAGCCTAATAATAACACTCTATTTGATGACAATTTCCATGGTAACATCGTCTTGACACATTATTTTGCCATCTGCTATTTTTTGTTTAGTAAAAGTATTACTATGGCCCAAAAGTAGGTATACAGTTATTAAACTATTTTTTATGTGCTTTGAAGTTACCAGCAGTGCACTTTATGTGGCCCAAAAGTAGGCATACAGTTAATGGAGAGAACTATTTGGAAATTCTTTGTGAAGTGGTAGTGCCACAACTTCAAACTAAACCTAACTTTGATGAACTCTTCTTTCAGCAAGATGGAACTTCTCCACATTATGCGTTAAGAGTAAGAGATTACCTTAACAAAGTCTTTACACAGCGTTGGTTCGGAAGAACAGGTAGCATTGAATGGCCACCATGCTCACCTGACCTGACACCAATGGATTTCTTTTTTTGGGGTGTTGTAAAGAACAAAGAGTATGTAAAGAACAAGGAGAAGAATTCCAAAACAGTAAATGAATTAAAAGATTGCATTTATGACGCATTCAGAGAAATTGATGCAAATTGAAATTTGTGCTGCACGGTATGTCAGAGTGTTTTGAACAGATGTAAAGAAGGACATTTTGAGCACTAAAAAGATTAAACAGTTTCCATTTAAGATATAACTATCATTCTAGACGTTTAAAAGTGCCTACATAAGAATTACAAATCTACTTTTGGATCCAAACCCTACTTTTAATAACTGTATACCTACTTTTGGGCCACCCTGTATATTGTGAAGTGAGCAAGATTGTAAAGTGAGCATGCCAAAAATAAAAGTTTCCAATGCGAAAAAGGTTCGATCGATTATTTATAAAGACTTCAAAGAGTTCACAGCCACCGCAAAAGATGAACTATACTGTCCGCTATGCTGCTGCATAGTTAAGCATGAGAAGCGATTCTTTGTTGAGCAACATGTTGCTACTCTCAAGCTCAGGAAAGTCATTGAAAAGACAAACAGCGCTGGAACTTCGGATACACTACAAACATTTATCAGTGCTGGTAAACAATAAGATTTTGCGACACAACTTGTTCATGCTTTTGTATCATGTGACATACCGTTGGCAAAATTGAATCACCCAGCTATTCAAAAGCTTTTTCGAGATTTGGGGCAAAGTGTACCATCTGAAACTCGGTGTCATCTGAAAGTTAAAGAACCATGTGAAACAAATGATCGGAAGCTGGCAAGACTTGAATGAGAAGCCGTTGTTTTTTGTTATAGATGAAACTGAATTAAGAGGCAAAAACTTTTTGCATATACTCTGTGGTACGCTGAATAAACCGGACTGCTATTTTTTGGTTCAATGCTGTGTGATTGATGGTTCGGTTGATAGTCAAAAGATAATTCATGAACTGGATGATGTCATAAAGGAATTCAAGGTAAGGAAAGAAGACGTCAATTTGTTGATATCAGATGCTGCGCTCTACATGTGTCGTGCAGGCAAAGTTTTGAAAGAAATATATTCAAACTTACTGCATGCTACCTGTCTTGCACATTTAATGCATAACTGTACTTTGAAGGTTAAAAGTTTTTGCAAGGAAGTAGACGATTTGATTGCAGCAGTATAAGCAGTGTTGTCAAAAATAAAAGCAGAGCCGCTGATTTTAATGTTTATGGAAGACCTCCGCAACCAGTACTTGTTGGGGGAGTTGGTTGGATGCTGCAAACATGGCCGGATTAAGCAATGGGCAAACTGGGCAATTGCCCCAGTCCCCGCGCTTTTTAGCGCTATTAACTATTGAATTGAACTCAAATAAATTTATAGCCTTATAACCTACATTACCAGCAAACTTGAACTGAAGAATCAAACACTTGCATACCGGTACAATTATTATTATTTGTACGAAAAAAAATTTAAATCAGACTTTCAATGACAAAGTAACTATGACGTCACAGTAGAGACTGGTATAATTAGTGGTGTATTGCTAAATAATAAAGTAGGTGGACGGTTGGAACTGATTTCAAACCTTATGGTCTGAGAGACATGCGCAACGGCAAACTTCGCTACAGCGCAAGGCGGAAACATAGACAACATATAATTGAACTGTTCGCAACAAAGGGTATACTAATTAAAACAAATTTATTTAAAAATAAAGTATACGTGTATTTGAAAACATCTTTTGGAAACAATAAAATAAAAAAATTTTTGAATATTAATAAAATGTGCCTTTAGTCAAGCGTTTTCTAAAAAAAGTTAGTGGACGGCGATCCCCCCTAATCCCCCTCCAATACATCTCTGGGTATGATAGCTTTCAAATTAATGGCTGCCAACGACTGTCAAATGTTGGGGCAGTGATAAGACATCTTAGACGCCCCTACAGCTCTCAAGAAAAATTTTGTTGAGTTGAGACAACTGTTACAAGATTATACGTTGGACAACAATGAAACAAATGAAACCAAATCGGATTCATCATAACTGAAAAAGAGTATAAATGCCTTAGAAACAGTCATGTCATGTGCTTTATGGCACAAAATCCTTCAAAGATTTCACAGTTTAAGCAAAAGTCTACAGCGTGCTGACATATCTTTAGGAAGTTGCGTAGCACTTTACAATGGAATCGAGAGTTTTTGCCAGTATTTACGGTATGATTTTGATACAATTGAAAAGGATGGTTTGAAACTCACAACCGGTATACAGAAAACCTATGTGTCTCCATACAAACAAAGAAAACTTTTGATTATGAAGGAGAGGATACTGGATGCACTAGAGCTTTGGAAGATGCTCGAGAATCCTTTCGTATTGGAACTTACCTTCCAATCATTGATACCTTAATTGCAGAAGTAAGAACACGAAAATCTGTGTACTGCATATTGCAACAGAATTTTAATTTTTTGCTGAATCTGAACACTTGGGCAATCAGTGATTTAGAAAATGCTGTAAGTAAGTTGTTAAAAGGATATGCAAACAGTTTGAATGGCGACTTTCCTTCAGAAGTTGTGCACTTTGCTTTTCATTTAGGTTCATCTTCTGATCTTGGTTCGAAGACAAATACTGCGCAAGCACAGCTGTCATATTTGAAAAAGAACTGCTTAATTGAAACTTTTCCAAGTCTGGCTATTATTCTTCGTATATATCTGACCTTACCTGTAGCAAAACGGAAGGTGAACGTCCTTTTTCGGCATTGAAAAGAGTGAAAAACTACCTGGGCTCACCCCTGACGCAGGATCACGTCTATGATTTCTGTATTATGACCTTCAAAAAGAGGTTTACAACATCTAAGAGCTTTGAGGATATTATTGATAAATTTGCAGCAGCGAAATGCCGAAAACACCAGTTGTCTTAGCTTTTTTTGTGTTGCACTCTCTGTCTTGTTTATTATATTTTCTGTGTTGTTTATACAGTCAACTTCGGATATAAGAGATCCGCCGGGACCAGCTTAATCAGTCTCTTATAACCGAATTCTCTTATAACCGACTTATTAGTTTATATTGAAAATCATTTGGAACCTTTTGCGTAGTCCCTTATAAGCAAAAATCCCTTATATCTGAATCTCTTATATCCGAAGTTGACTGTATTTGCCCCGTTAATGAAACAGTGCAAAAATTTTATTCTATATTTAACCTTTTAAAATAAATTTCAAAGTAAATTTTAAACAAAATTAATAAAATTTGCTTTTTTTAATAAATCAAAATAACAAATTAGACTCAACCTCTTTGATCTAAATAAACACTATTCAAAATAAAAATTTGTTTTTTAATTTAAATTTCCATCAAACAAAAACACAAATAACGCAAAAAATCAATTTTTAGTTTAAAATAAATACTGTACACTTGAATCAACCCATTTATACTTCACCCATTTTAAATACCAAGGATTACTTCAGGGACACCTTATTCCCGGAAGGCAAAGAGATTATTGCTCGTTCGTCCAAACAGAAATTTTGCTAATGCTAATATTTTATACTACATGAAACTATACTTCAATGCCTATTGATAAAATGCATAAGGCATTTGAACTTGTGTGATACTGAAGACTTTATGATTTTCAAGTGAAATAGGCATGTTCATAAGTCATTGATTGACCGTGTTATTCTTCAAAATACAGTAAAAACACTTTCATACGATTTGTTAATTACGAGATTAGCCAAAATTTGATGCTCTAAAAATAATGTCATATATTTCAAAAAATAAAGTCATATTCTTCAATTTTTTAGGTCATAAAAAATCTCCTTAGTAATAACATAGAGTTTTTTTCATTGGAAACCAGCCGCTACTCTTCACTGTTTTGGTTTTCACTTCGTTTTAGTATTATTTTATTTCTCATTTAAATACAAGAGATAAAAAATTTGTTTTACTTGCCTTCTGTAATTTAAAAACCCTTCTTTTCCTTGTTTTCTAAAACGACATTCGTTTCATAGCAGCAGGCAAGCGGTAGACGAATAAAATACGTCTCTATTCAATAAAAAAATCTAACATAAATCTCAATTCTGTCTGTGTGTCTGTTTTAACTCCTCTGAAACTGCTATAGGTACAAACATCAAACTTGGCACGATTAATCACCATCCCGTGGTGAGTGTCATAAGGGTATTCGTGACGTCATGATGACGTCATAATCAAAATTAATGTTTTTAGAAGTTGCGTTTCTTGACAGAGGACAACCGCTTTTTGCTCAAACGAAAACCAGTTTCCGACTTAATACATTTCAGAAATTTACATTTGTTTGGGGGCTAAAATGACGTCAAAATCAACGATTTATTGAACAATCTGTTTTTTGTTCTTTCTCAAAAAGTACTCATCGCAGAAACGCGATTAAACGTTCTTTTAGGAGATATTAATAAGCTGATGTTGATAAAAACAACTTTACAACAATTAATGTTTATTTGATGATCTCTTTGAGGGATAATGTAACACATATGTTACATGATTGTTAACTGTTATATGATTATGAGGTAACAGCCATTTTACTGAAAGTCATTGTAATTTTGTTGTTTCCAAACAATAAAGGAATTGTTTCAAATTTTATGAATTAGAATCTTACGATCCTCAAAGGGTTATGCTACGAGCAACTCCTTATTTAAGCACTTCAAGTCATCTAAGCATTTTTCTTCTCTATTTCGCTTGCACGCTTAAACTGGGTCGATGACGCCATAATACGTCACGTACGATTAACACAAATGTTCGCTACCGCGGATCATAATATCAACATGTTTTCAAAAATTGCAACATTTTTGTAAAATCAGTTTATTAAAAAGTTGATTTGCGACCTTATTTCTCAACTGATTTTCAACTTTTTTCAACAAACTAAAGGTTACTTCAAGGCGATGCCGATATTGTATAGTATGTACAATTTTTACCAGTTTTTATTCTGAAAAAACTGAACTTTTAAGACCTGTGGTGTAACTTTTTACCCCTCCCAAGACTGGTGAGCTCAGTAAAAACAGGTGACTTCAATACAAACCATCATAATAAAGTACTAACAATTCTGTCCTTTGAAAGCTTAGAAAATTTCCTTTCCAGGAATATGTGACTCCAATTACTTGAGCCTAAGGATTAGTTTATAATGGCTAATCAAAACTTGATTGCCATACATCATGTTTCATTTTTAGTTGAACAATTATCCTACTAGAGCTAACAAACTTGCAATTGTTAAACAAAGTTAGTTCTTTGGTACATTTTGACTACTTTTCCTCACAAGCATGATTCTTTTGCATTGTCTGTCGACGTTTTCAAAAAGATCTATCAAAAACTGAAGTCTCCAAATGCTTATGAAATGTAGTCTTCCGGTTAAAAACACACAAAATTTTAGTGCCCACAGTTCACAAAATTGCAATTCCTAGAAAAACTAAGTCCTTTTGTACATTTTGGGTATTCTTTCTCGATGGCATAGATCTTTAGCATTATCCATCAAATTATTCAAAAGACTCAAAGTCTATAAATTTTAATATGCAGCCCACTCCAAGCAAAACACTTGGTGATCACCCAAGAAAAAGACGATGGGGTAAAGATGGTCCTTTCTTATTGTTTGCAACAGAATGTAGGGATCGAGTTATATACGAGCGTATCTAATAGATCTAAATATTGAAGCAATTTTTTTTTGTAACTGGGCAAGGCTGTCGCGGCAGCCAGCTGATTTGATGTTCTTGACCTCGACATTATTGATGGGAGTTTCCGCTACTGCTATTACTCAACTGTGAGTGCTTCGTTTCGGGTTAATTTGCTATGTGCATGGCGGCGTTTATGCCAGGACCAAGGAACATGCACATAGTCAGAGACGTTAGTTCATGTTAATTCGCCTACCAAACGAAAAAGTGGTTAGTAGCAATCCTAATATTGGCTCAAAACGCACTGTGAGGTCATAACGTTAAATGATATCACAATGGTTGCCATTATTTAGTAAAAACAGCAGCTGGCAGCAAAATTGATAGCAAACATAAATGGTAAAGTCTATTACTGATATTTGTATTTGCAAGGATCGGCCTATCGGTACAAAGCACTAATCTTCATTTAAAAGTAGAGAGGTCTGGATCAGGGGCAAAGTTAAATGTAATAAAATCCCAAATTTAAAAAAAGATCAAAATTAAACAATAATAGCATCAATCTGCAACACTGGATTAAGGGGAAATGTTTTTGTTTGAAAAGGGTTTAATACGCGCCTATTGCAATAGGTTGTATGACTTGAAGGAAAAACTGGGCCCCTTTTCATGCTATGACCGACTAAAGCAAACAGCGCAGGCAAAAACCTTAATGCAACCGATATTAATAAAAAAGTGGGCCCACCAAATTGTCTAACATGCCTACCACTACACAGCTCATTTCTTTTTGGGTCAAAACGACCACCATTTGGGCTACGCCATCAATTTTGACTATGTTTTACCTCCCCCCCCCCCTTACTCTTGTAAAAATTACGAATGGTAGTTTGTGTCACCGTTCTTTTTTTTGATACATCCAGTCTTCATTAATAAACCAACATGATCACCATTACATGTGCAGGAGCTATTGCTTATATTTAGTAAAACATTTTGTTGTGGCTTTAACAAATTTTTGTATGGTGAAGTTGACGCAGCTGCATTAATTGATGTCTTTTAAATGGGCACGGGTTACAGTATGGCCTACCGGGGTTAAATCGCACCATACTTAGAAGAAACATGTTTTCTATTTTGCTTGATAATAGCTTTATAAAGCTGCCGGAATCCAACCTGAAAATTCGGCAAAAGCAAAAACTCTTTTAACTTCCATGAGCATACTGAAGAAAGGAAAATCAAATATGAATCATAATGCGTAGCCAGCAGGAACTTAAGAAAGTTTGAGGCGAAATCAAGATTAACAACGTCACTGTGCTAAATCGCCCCACATGGAAGATATTGTTGGTATTCTACTTTATAATAGCTTTATAGAGCTACCGGGGTCAAACCAAATATTTGAGGAAAAGCAAGGACACTTTGAACTCCCCAGGGCACGTCAAGCAAGGAGAAAAGAGCATGCTATATCATGTGGAACCAGCGAGAACTTGAGAAAGTTTAAGGAGAAATCAAAAGAAAATAGCGTCACTGTGTCAAATCGCACCACACGAAAGATATTTTTGCCATTTTGCTTTAGAATAGCTTAATATCAGAAATGTAATCCCTACTTCCAAACCACGGAAAACGCAAGGCTCCCTGAGGTTCGTGTCAGCAATGAGCAAAGCACATAGACTTAAGGCATAGCCACGATCTTGAAATGAGATATTCTATTAGGACAAGGGCACAAAAAGTCGTGAACATTTTATGTGCAGAAAACACACAAACGTTTGGTAACTTTTCACACAAGAACCTGATAGGTAAAGCCGGCTTGGCCGGCTGAACCGACACTTTTAATCCCGACGTTATTGACGGGGTCTCTGCAGGTGACACCGTCACATATACTATAAAGCAAGGATGTTTTCTTATGCTGATATGCTGCGTGTTATGGTATTTATGTCTATACTCTACATCAGGGGTCGCCAAACTACGGCCCGCGGGCCAAATCTAGCTCGCAAAGGCTTTTCATCCGGCCCGCATGGCCCTTTTTGAATAATATTTTGATAGCGAAAAGCATAATTTGTGACAGCGAAAGAGGCGATGACCTTTTTTTTTCTTTGGAGATCACCTATTCTTCGGCCAATATTACACGATCTCCGACATTGCTGACGGTTAGTTTCTACAACTTTGGGTTAACTTTGGCCCACGGGTCTTTACTATATCGGCAATGTGTCCCTCCATGAAAAAAGTTTGGAGACCCCTGCTTTACATCATTGTAACAAAATCCCAAGTTTAAGAAAAAATCAACATAAAACCATAACGATAACAATTTGTAAAACTGGATATAGAAAGAACAATAGCCGCTTTTGTCGCTATGCCGGAAACAAGATCAATAATGCAGCCAAATTAGGAACTAATATAAATAGGAAAGCGGCAGCACCAATTGGAAAAATAGGCTTACCAAAAAATAGATTTTTTTTTAATTGCGACAGCAACCACCATTTTGCCGCTACAATCAGTTTTAATTAATCCCTGCTCCCTCACAAATATTAACGATAATTTCTGGCAAGATGCTTTGAGAGCATTGCCAGTCATGATTACGAGAATATGATGATCACAATTTCGTGTAGAAGAATTGTGAAAGTGCATAATATTTATTAACTTTTTGCTACTCTTCACACGAAAGCCGGATGGGTGAAGCCGGCTTGGCCGGTTGAACCGAAATACTAAGCCCGGACATTACTGATGGAAGGCCTCTGCTGGGCGACGCCGGCTAGTATGATATGATATTATTGTTGCTTCAAATAGGAGTAGAAGTTACAATGTGCGTAAAACTGCTATCTTTGCATTCGCAAATGATAAAAAAAGTGAAGCAGAGATTTCAGACAGTGACGTTGATATACCACTATTTGTCGGTGAAAACGAAATCATTGCATATGACGACACTACTGATGAGGAAGGTGAAACAACTACCCGAGACAGTCGCAACTTTGCAGGAGGCATGCAGCAAATTCATTTGTTACTGCCTTGAAAGAAAATTTTCAAGCATTAGGCTAACAGACCAGGAGAATGAACGCATTCCAGTCATAATATACAAACGAACCAAGGAATGTTTTGTGTGGAGCACTCAGCGACCATCAAAAGCGAGCCGATAGAATGCGCCAAAGTAATTAGCAACAAACCAGGAGTAAACTTTTTCTGCAGAATACTACTACTTCGGATAGGAGGCGGTTATTTTTTACAACAGAGTTGATGTACATCCTTGTTGTTTTTACGAACAAGTGCATTCGAGAAAGATTGGAAAAACTTTCAAAGGCACAGAAAGCACGCTCGACTGCTTCTTTCTCGAAAGAAACATTTGTTATTGAAATTGGGCTTTTTGGGGGTTATGGTATGTAAGGGGTCTCCTCAAACTTACTTTTCATGGAGTGCAGCTCTCATTTTGCTGTCTCTATGGCAATGCCGTGTTTAGTGAAATTATGCCCTCGAATCTGTTCAAGTTTCTTTTAGCCCACCTTAGATTTGATGATAAAACAAAAAGAGAACTTTGGAAACAAGACCACTTTCTTGCTATGCGAGACATTTTTCAAATTTTTGCTGGAAATTGTAAAAGAGCTCTAGTGCCTGAAGAGTTTTTTTCCTTGGATGAGACACTGTATGCGACACGTGTGGGGGATGGCATTTGGACCGAACAATTAGAGCAAACCTGCAAAGTATTGATTACTGTCGCGTAAATAGAATTTTAGTTCTATCTCAACTTTATTTTTTTCTTAAAATTGAGGCGAATTATAGTATTAAGTCAGGCGCTTGAATAATTAATTCTGACTGCAACTTAACAGCTAGGTGAAGATTGGCTTCAACTAAATACTTAATCACGATATATACTCTGAACTACGCACTTCTAGATCAAGAACAGAACAGATATATTCACAAAATGCTTCGAGACAGAGACGTAGCAGCCGCCCCCCAAACCCCCCAATTGGGGGGGGCCCAGGCCAACTTTGGGGGCCCAAGTTAGTCTGAAATTGCTTTTTGGATACGTGACTATTTTCAGTTCAGCAGACTTGTTTACAACCGATTTAAACTGTAGGAAGAAATTGGCTTGTGACATCATAAGTGAATGCGACGTCATTTTATCTCGCAGAATCTAGAATATTTCAATTGATTTTCTGGTAGAATCTTGAATATTCGATTGACGTAACAATGCCGTTGTTACGCAACAATCATAGAATGGTCTGGAATTCTGTTTGGCTATAAATACCGGGACAATATATATACACTGCAGAGTGCAGATAAAGTATTTTATTGACATTGTATAGAATGAAACGTTCAAAAAGTGGTGCTCAAAAGAGAAAAGAAGCAGCCACTGCTCGAGATGCTGTAGCGAAATTGCCCAAGATGACAGATTTTTTCAAGATTACTGAGCAGAGTAGACCTGGCACTAGTACCGAGAGGGATGAAGAAAACTATAGTGTACAAGAAAAAGAAGACTATGACGATCAGCATCAAAGTGATTGTGAATTTCCAGAAAATGTAAGTTGTGATTTACCTGCCAATATGCAACCTTCAATATCAAAAATAACTGAATCTCAATTTACCCCTATCCCTGATGACCCATGTAAATGGCCTGAAAGTATTTCTGATGCTCAACGATGTGATATAGTAAAGCGTGGACCACATCAACTAATAATGAATTTTCCATATAATAACACAACTCCAAGGCGACGTTTTTCCTCCAACCATTATAAACGTGTGTTACCTAATGGTGAAAGTGTTTCACGGTCGTGGCTAGTTTATTCTGGGGAATCAGATCAAGTTTTTTGCTTTTGTTGTAAGCTATTTGGAAAAACACTAAGCCCCTTTTGTAGTGGTATAAATACATGGGAGGGTTTTTCGAAAAAACTGAAAGACCATGAAAACGGCATTTCCCACCAAGAATGCTGCAGTCAATGGATGTTGCTAGCTGAGAGGATAAGAAATTCATCCACTATCGACAAACGCGAGATGAATATTTTTTTCAATGAAAGAACGTTTTTGGAGAAATGTTTTAGAGAGATTTATCGACATTGCCTTGTTTCTATCGGAAAGGAATCTTGCTTTTAGAGGATCTGAAGAAGTCTTAGGATCTCCTCACAATGGAAATTTTCTGGGTATATTTGAGCTTTTGGCAAAAAGAGATCCGATCCTAAAAGAGCTTCAAGACAGAATCAAGAATAAAAACACTAAAGATCACTATTTGAGTCCTACCATACAAAATAAACTAATTGAATTGCTAGCGACAGAAGTTGAAAAAGAAAATTTACAGCAATTGAAATTGGCAAAATATTTTTCTATAATTTTGGACTGCACTCCAGATATGTCACATCATGAACAAATGTCTGTCATTCTCCGTTATGTACTATGTAATGAAGAAGCTGCTGTTGTTAAAGAAACATTTTTTGGCTACTTGAGAATAAGTGACAGTACTGGGAAAGGCTTGTTGGACGCTTTCTGAGAAAAAGCGACCGAACTGCAACTCGAATTGTCTGATTGTCGAGGTCAGTCATATGATAATGGTGCTAACATGAAAGGAAAACATTCTGGGGTCCAAGCAAGAATGCTAGACATCAATCCCAAAGCTGTTTACGTGCCCTGTGCAAACCATACCCTTAACTTAGTTGTTGTTGACAGTGCTAATTGATCGACGGAAGCATTGACATTTTTTGGAGTACTTACAAGGTTGTATGTGCTGTTTTCTTCCTCTGCTCAGCGTTGGGAAATTTTGAAGAAACATGTGGAGCTGTCCATAAAGTCACAATCTGATACTCGTTGGGAAAGCAGAATTAAATGCATCAAACCTCTTCGATACAATTTAAAAGAGGTGTTGCTGGCACTGAAAGACTTGGAAGCCATTTCCATAGAAAGAAAAGATGGAAGAGCTGCCTCAGAAACAAAATCGTTGATAGCTCATTTATCAAAATGGAGTTTTCTTTTGTCGGTGTTTATTTGGTATGATATCCTATTCCAAGTCAATAAAGCAAGCAAGATTCTTCAATCGTATGGAGTCTCCCTTCATACAATGGAAACGGAAATCCAGGCAACTGAAAAGTTTTTGCAAAACTATCGCACAACGGGTTATGACAGTGCCGCAACATCTGCTGTTGAAATAGCACAGGAATTGGATATTGATCCTTCTTTTCCTCCGTCAAGAAGTGGAAAGAAAAGAAGATTGTTTGATTACCAAGGTGAAGAGGAACAACGAGCTACTCCTGAACTGAAATTTAAAAGCAACTTTTTCTATCCATTAGTAGACCAGGCTATTATGTCAATAAAGGAGCGCTTTAATTTGTTACGTGAGGTTTCTTCCGCCTTTTCGTTTTTGTACACACGAGACAAACTTTTGCTTGTGCAACAAGAAAATGCTCTTCTTACTTGCTGTAAAGAGTTCCAAAAAAAGTTCGGTGACATTGATTCTGATGAAATGAGCGCTGAGCTACAGCGGTTTGTTTTAATTTTACAAAAAAAAACGCAATCTCAATACGGCTCAAGACTTTCTGAACTATCTTCTAAAGACTCATTTATTTGAATTGTATCCGAATGTGTACATCGCACTTCGAATCTTACTAACTTGCCCCGTGACTGTTGCCAGCGCTGAAAGAAGCTTCAGCAAATTGAAACTGATCAAAACTTTTAATAGAACGTCTATGACAGACAGTAGACTATCTTCATTAGCCATGTTGTCAATCGAAAATGACTGCGCCCGATCTCTTGATTATGACAATGTCATAACAGCATTTGCGAACAAAAAGGTTCGCTCCAGACTATTTAAATGATACTGTGTTTTTATAACTTTTTCATGTTTTTCAGTGTCATTGCTTTCGTTTCGCAGTGTCTGCATAAATGTCCTACTGAACTCTGGCATCGGTGCCGAATTTTTTATGACTTGCACCTTCGGTATCGGCATGCTTTATTCTGACATTAGCCTGTTTACTTATGTACAAATTGTGGTGTATTTTCTTAATGCAGCTTTTCAATTTTACACCTCTAAAGTGATATGACCTGTGCGCAGGGGCTCTTGCGCTTACTTTGGGGGGGGGGGGGGCCCGAAGTTGGAGTGCTACGGGACTGCTTCGAGACTTTTAAAATTCCTTCTCTTGTTGATCACACAGACCACTGTACTCTAATAGATCGATCAGAAATCAACCAGAAAACGAAATCAATCAATTAACCGCTTGATTCATGTCACGCTAATATCCACAACAAATCATCACAGAATAACACGCTATCCGTCTTGTTACACTTTCTGTTACTCTCTCTCTCTCTCTCTTCTCACTCTACATTATCCCTGTGCAAAAATCTCGTCGCTTCATATATACAAATGGGACGCAATCCAGAAAATTCAAGAACGACATCACATGACAAAAAAGCATCTACTACTAAATTCGTCATGTCGGCAATCGAAAACCTTCGAGAAGAAAAGGTGTGTTCTGTACTAGTCTTGAACGTAGGCTATTCACAAGATCTACCATTATGATGTCAGAAGAAGCGTGTACGACACAAGTCTTAATGCAAAAGAAAGAAAGATTTTTTCCAAAAAACAACCGAGATATAAAAGTAAGTTTTGACTTGTGACAATTCTAGATTTACAAATAAAATAATTACAACAGAACGAAAGCAATAAATTACAGAGACCATACATATATAAACTATTCCAACGAAGTAAATTTGCTTATTTGTGACAATTACTCTTTCGAAGTATAAACAGCGCTTGCTTCTCTTACACTTATATTGCCATAGCATTGGATAGACAACCAATAAAACCAGGTCCTTATTACTTAGCCAGCACAGAAGATTACGGCAAAACTCTGGTTCATGACTTGGACAGAGTTTACACACAGCCAGGGAGAAACCTCTTTCTTGAAAGATTTTATACATTCTTAGAATTAACCGAGTGGCTATGGGGAAAATATTACTTTGGTTGGTAGCCTACCTGACAATCCATCAGAAAAGGTGTGGGTGAAGTTAGTTTCCTTTTCGGCCGGGAGCCTCTCAGCACGAAAGTATTCTGCGAGGAAACAAAGCCACACCTCACTGTAACTGTATACGTTATGAAGCCCAAATCAACGAGCAAGCGAAATGTGTTGATTTTATCTAAAACGTAGCCAATGCTCGGAGTGATCAAAGTCGAAGGAAAGAATAAGCCGGCGATAATTGAACTTCATGATTTTGCAAAAGGAAAAACAGATGTCGCTGATCAGAAGATGGGAAACTACAGTGCGAAGGCCAAGTCATCGAAATGGACGGTGTCAGGTGATAATGTGCTCGTAATCATTTGAAATGAATCACAATAGCTGCACTAGGAATGTTTGAATTTGCAAAACTACGTAAGCGACATTAAACGCTCTTCAATAGCACTGCTTGGATTTTTTCAAAATTACTTGATATGTTGCCGTATCAGAAAACAATCCTAGAAGTTTTTTTAACATACTCAAGTTTGTCCATTACTACAGTGTTGTTACCCTTATCAGCGTTAAGGATTACGATGGAGAGACAGGGCATGAAAGCAACACTTTTTGCCTAAAAAGTTACATCTTTTCAAATGTTAGTGATACGTTTTTCAGTTTTTCACAGATGTTACTCTCATGCAAAAGCTACAAACTGCCTACATTACCTATTTTGCATTATTGCCAGCATACCGATAAATTGACGCCAAATGGGGATGGGGTAAGCCTACACGATTGCTACATTAATACCCGGTAGTGGGTACACTTGTGACACCTAATACGTATGATTTTAACATCTAAAAAATGTGTTAAAATGTGCATTTGACAAATCAATAAATTAAATAAAGTGTAAATCAATGTAATTGCTTCATCAAGTGAACTAAAACAAAACCTTAAAAGACTGTATTAATGTAATTCCGGACCGGATGCTCTTAGGCTTGCTAACCGTGGGCATTTCTAGCGGGGACTACTAGATTTTCAATTTTTCACAAAAATCTACTTCCTGCTTTGTTGTGTCTTGACGACGCAATAATAATTTGAATGGAATTGTTGCGCTTGAAACCAATAAAATACTCAATTCGGATCATTGCTTGATGTCTTTACTCAAGAGTTCTTAAGTGTTACCAAATTATTCTCGAAAAATATAAAAAGGGTTATGTTTTGCCTGAGAAAACCAAAGCAGGAGGAACCTTTGGAACTCCGGTCTAAACTAAAAATTAAGCTCGCTGTGAAAAATGATATTTTCGCCGTAAATTTAACGTAGACGTTTTTTTAGTACTTTACACTATCCGCAATAAAATTGAGACAGGAATAGTTTCTAAGGCAACATAACTCAAAAATAAGCACGTTTCTTACGAACAAGCAATTTTTTTTTAACGATGTTCTTAATAATAATCACAAATCTTAGAAATAAGCACAAAATAGTAACCTTGACAATAGACTTGAACTTGACTTTGTTTGAACTGCAACATTTTTTAAATCAGTCAGGCTGCAACAAAGGTTTTTGCGAGCCGTATGCTGTGCAGGCCTGATCTAAACAATCATTAAAAATTCTGAAATCCTTTTAGCAAAATTTTTTCGAAACCAATTGCTATTACGAGACCACAAGTGCATCAAATACTCTAATAGTATTTTGACACGTTACTGTTGGCCATTAATAGTTTTTAACAGTAATTGGTAGCGCAAACATTATGATGTCTCTTAGGTCCCACCTTTTCCTGAAGTGTTTTAAACTCGGCAAGTCGAGTAGTAGATTGCGTTTGAGCTAAAACGCTGCCTTCTCCCGCTAGAGAACAAGATTTCAAAAATATTTTCTTCGATTATGACGTTGTCAACCCCTTACAACAATCACCTATGGGTGGTGATCAACCACGCCAAGTATCACGTTTGTACTCCGAGCAGTTTTTATTAAGCTCACGCTCGCAGAATATGCCTTTATGGCATATACAGTGCTGTTCACAATTCAGAAGCCACCTTGCGAAAATGGTCACTTTGTGAATTCAGAGTAATGTTTAACTTATTTGTATTACTTAAATGTGTTCATGTTGTACATTTTTACAATGAATTTATTACAGTTATTTCACTGACAAACTTGCCTTTTTCAAAAATTTATTTTCTAAACCAAGCTGCATCCCATAATGTGACGTCATGCATAAAACTCACTTGATTGCTAACAGCAATGCCAAACCTTATTGTGAATTGCAATTGAAGGAAACAAGGTTAATATTATTGTGAGTTGCAATAATTAATTTTAGGTCACATCATGCTCCCACCACAATTTGCTCTTTGTGACGTCGCAATAACTAAACTTTTCTTGATTTTTCTGATGTTGTACATTTTTGTGTCCATTTAGTCATCATGGGCTTTATGGAAATTAGTGCAGAAACAAGAGGGGTAGTATATCTTTGTAATAACGGGAAATGTAAAAGATTTATTGTAGAAGAGACTGGAATATTTCGAAAAGATGTTCAAGGAGTGCTTAAGCGGTAGAAGGGTCAGGAGATTCTCAATGTCAGCCTCAAGCTGGAAAAAAGCTAGGTTCTTAAAAAGAACTGATAGAACTCTGGTGAGCCTTTCTTTGTCAGGCAAGAAACTGACTTCCAAGGAATTGGCCAGAAAGCTAAAGGACACTGCTGGCATTGATTAGTCTAGTCTTCAACAGTGAAGAGAAAGGTTGCTGGAAAATGGTCTTTGAGGATGCAAGGCTAGAAAGAAGCCATTGCCGACAAAATGAGGAAACGTCGGTTAGAATTGGCATGTTCTCACGCTAAATGACCAGCTGAAAAGTGGAGAAAAGTTCTGTTTAGTGATGAGTCGACTTTTACCATAGATAATCGTGCTGCCAATAATCATGTGACAAGATCTGAGGAAGAGTATCGGCAGGTTACATTTCACCAACCGTCAATCATCCTCAGTCAATTATGGTATGGGTTTGCATGGCAGCAAACGGTATTGGTAGGTTTGAATTGGTCTCTGGAATGATGAATGGCACGAAATACATTAATGTGCTGGAAAAGAAAATACTGCCCAGTGCACGCTTGTTTTGATGACAACTGGATTTTTCAAGAAGACAACGCACCATGTCATCGGGTCAAAAAAAGTGCAGCACTAGTGCAGAGCCCAAAATTTGACAGAATGGAATGGTCCACCTAATGTCCAGATTTAAATCGTAATGAAAATTTGTGGTAGGTATAGAGTAAGCTGCTTAATATCTAAAAACAAAACGAAGATGAAGCGGAAACTTTTCGAAGTTATTGCGGCATGGCTTCGAGCGATTTACTGAGCGCTCACAAAACTAGTCGACTCACTACCTCAATGCTGTAAAATGATGAGAATAAATCATGGATGGCCAACAAAATATTAACTCAACTTCTGTCAAATAAACAGAGGGATTATAGTTTGGTAGGTCCGTTACAGTATCCCAATTGCATCATAAGCGAAAGTTGCATTATTTCCAAAAATTCTATGCTGGCTAGGTGTAACATAAAGTGTGACCATTGATGGTGAGAGTTTCATATTGAAAAATTTACCTGACGTATTACAATATACGTATTTGCACTATACATGTAAGATTAAATTTTTTGCCAAATTGTAACCATTAAATTTTCATATAGACCTAAACCTAAGGGTAGGCAAAACAATCGCATGAATTGTGACGTCACAAAGAGCAAATTGTGGTGGGAGCATGATGTGACCTAAAATTAATTATTGCAACTCACAATAATATTAACCTTGTTTCCTTCAATTGCAATTCACAATAAGGTTTGGCATTGCTGTTAGCAATCAAGTGAGTTTTATGCATGACGTCACATTATGGGATGCAGCTTGGTTTAGAAAATAAATTTTTGAAAAAGGCAAGTTTGTCAGTGAAATAACTGTAATAAATCCATTGCAAAAATGTACAACATGAACACATTTAAGTAATACAAATAAGTTAAACATTACTCTAAACTCAAAAAGTGACCATTTTCGCAAGATCGCTCCTGAATTGTGAACAGCACTGTAAGCACGGACTCATCCGTTATGCTATGGAAGGATTTGGATTTAAATAATTGATTTTGCAGCAACAATTGCTAATTTCAGTAGCCTAATCAATTGTCTCTATTTAGAATGTCAGTTTTAACCTTAACCTTTAACCAGTGTTGAGCAGGAACGCATTTTCTTTGTTTGGAGCGAGCAACAACCATTTATTTTTACATTGACATAGCGCAAGATTCACACGTATGCATAAAAAAAATGAAATACATGTCCACAGAGGAAGCGCGAAAGACCATATGCCAGTCCATGCAGACGGGCAGGTCGCCGAGTCTGCACCTCCTCCTTTAAGGCAATAATGTGTAAACACAACAAAAAAAACAAGATTACCGTCAAATGAGATTATATAAGCACAAAACGTTACAGCGAAGACAGTAACAAGCATAAGTACGAACATACATACACATACTTGCGCATATACCTTAGTATATTTATGCCTATACATGCACGCACGCACACACATATACTGTATATATGCTCTTCGTAGAGGATAGACCAAATATTCAGTGTTGGTCCAGGATGGCATATTTATTATTGCGAATTATCGGGAGCTTATTAGCAGGAGCGCCGCAACTTTTTATGAAAATAGATGATAATTCCGCAGCAAGTGAAAACGACTTTTTTGAAGAACTGTTTTCCAGAAAGCACACAAAAACACAAGACGATTCAGCCATTACTGTTAGCTAACCTTCTCGCCGCAAACTCGCATGGTATGCCTCTTCATAGACTTTACCCTCGGATGATTTCGAAAATTTATTTACCCGCTTTAACCCTGATTTCGTGGAGCGCCAGTTTCGTTACTCTTTTATGGATCAAAGCTCCACCATTCTTTCGGGCGCGGTTGTCCATATCTGACCTTAAGATAAAAATCGATAAGCTACCTATTTGTTTTCACGTTTTGGGCCGAAGTATAAATTTATACTACCAACAGCTGTGCCGGTAGCCAGCTTCAATGCGACAGCTTCATGAAATCCCAATTTTTAGGGGAATTTAAAAAAATAGGGCCTACCCTTTTGTTACATCGCAATATTAACAGAAAACTTTGTTATCACTTCCGTGTGCAATGAATTTGTGGCCCTTTCGCACTTCTGACGTTGCGTCTATGGCACGACCAGAAAGCAGTAGGGCAGTCATGGTCACGAAGTCACAAACACAATTGCGAATGAGATCGCAGCAAGTTGTGAAATAGGCCTGTGCCACGTTGAATGACTTATTTCTGCAATCGCATATAAAATCATCATTGGTGCGCCAACATATGAGGCGAATTACTATTCCGATTCCTGCATTTTAGTTAGGAACCTATATTTTACAAAATGATCAGGTAAATTTGCGATTAATAATACTTTACATTCAAATTCTAAAATCAGAACTACACTTACAAGTAATTCAAAAGTTGGGACAAGAACTGCCACATTAGAAATCAGATTTGTTTAATCTCATTTCAGAAAACAGGCTACAGATGCCGGTATATTAAAACTGCAATATTTTTACAACAGTCCTTTGAATCTACACCATTATTTAGCCCGATATCAATGGATTTATCTATGAAACGAAGTTGATTCTTTATCAACATCTGTTCAAGTACAAACTTCACCACTTTTGAATAATATCCTTTAGGTAGTTTTTGACAAGTCAATGCCTTGAACAACTTAATGCTGTAAGAGGAACTCTAAACAAAAATTTTTCGTCTCTCTTCTGAACGCAACTTACAACACCAACCAATAACTCATACATTATTCGCTGGAAAAGTGCTGCAATGCATTTTTCACTCTGAATCACGTCCAAATCGCTTTCAATACGTGACACATCTGTAAAATTTTTCTACAGCATGCATTCTCATGTGTCTTTTCAATCCTGAATCTTGATCAAATCGTTTTAAACACACATCACATTGGAACGGTTAGTCTCCAGTATGGGTTCTGCAATGTATATTTAAAATAAAAAACAAAACTCCTTTGAACATTCTCAGCAAAAAAACCAGAGCCAGTATACTGCTGTACATATTTTAATTAGGACGTTGCACTATTTTGGGTGACAATGCTAGCAGCGTTTAGCGAAACTTCCTAATTAAAATATGTACAGCAGTATACTGGCTCTGTTTTTTTTGCTGAGAATCGTCAAAAGATCCCAATCGTTTACTTCTTTGAACATATTTCACAATTATACGTTTTTTCTTCCACGTGAATTCTGATGCGTCTTTTCACTGCTTTATTGTCAACAAATGGTTTTAAACATGTATCACACTTGAATGCTCTTTTTCCTTTATAGCTCTGGCGTGTTTTCTCCATTCTGCATCATGTTTACACTAGTTTGAACATATTTCACTCTTGAATGGCTTTCGGTTTCGGTTATACGTCATTTTTCCTGCGTTTTGCAGGCTCAGACGTGTTGATTCAATGTATTTCTACCACTATACACTCGCTTTCGAACCAGACTTTCCTCCTGTATAAGTTTTCTCATACATATTTAAATTATGAAGACGAAACTCTTCTGAATATACCCTACTCTTAAGTGGTTACTCTCTTGCATGAATTCTAAAGTGTTTTTTCAATCCAGAACCACGAGCAAATTGTCTTGAACATATATCACACTTGAATGGTTTTTCTCCTGAGTGAATTCTCGTGTGACTTTTAAATCCTGAAAGTTGTCTAAATCGTTTTGAACATATTTCACATTTGTAAGGATTTTCACCAGTATGAATTCTGTAATGCATGTTCAAACTTGAACGGTCAATAAATTCTTTTGAACACATTTCACATGTAAATGGTTTTTCTCCGATGTGAATTCTGACGTGTTTTTTCAATCTTGAACTATAAGCAAATCGTTTTAAACATATATCACATCTAAACGGTTTTTCTCCGGTATGGGTTCTGTAATGAACATTTAAACTTGAATGATGATAAAACTGTTTTAAACATATTTCACATTTGAATGGTTGTTCTCCTGTATGCGTTCTAATGTGGTTTTTTAATTTTGAGTTTCACTAAATCGTTTTGAACATATATCACATTTGAATGATTTTACTCCTGTATGGATATTGTAATGAACATTCAAATTTGAATGATCGCTAAACTGTTTAGAACATGTTTCACACCTAAACGGTTTTTCTCCTGTGTGAGTTCTGACGTGTCTTTTCAATAATGCATTTGAATTAAATCGTTTTGAACATACATCACATTTGAATGGTTTCTCTCCTGTATGGTTTCTGTAACGCACATTCAAACCGGAATGATCGTTAAACTGTTTGGAACATATTTCACATTGATAAGGCTTTTCTCCTGTGTGAGTTCTGAGGTGATGTTTTAACGTTGCATTAACACTAAATGCTTTGGAACATCTATCACATTTGAATGTTTTTTCTCCTGTGTGGGTTTTATGATGTACATTCAAATGTGACTGATCGCTGAATTGTTTTGAACATATTTCACACTTGAACTGTGTTTCTCTGGTATGAATTCTGAGGTGTCTTTTCAATACTGCATTTGCAGTAAATCGTTTTGAACAGATATCACACCTGAATGGCTTTTCTCCAGAATGATTTCTGAAATGCACATTTAAATAGGGTTACCATATCTGGAAAAGCAAAAATCGGGACAATGGATGGACACTTTGCACGAGACCAAATATATGGCCTTTTCATCAATTTTTTTGACAAAATCGGGACGTTTAAATTCAGCTCTAGACCTGATCTTTGTGTAATGAAAAAGGAAAAAAATAAGGGGGTGATCTCCAAAAAAAAAAAGGTCACCAACTGTATACTTGCACCTTTGGAGTCATTTCTGGGCCGAAATTCACATAATACGTGCCACCAAGCAGATGTTGACCTTTTTTGGGGGGGGGGGATCAACCCCATGTCCTTCTTCCTCAGCCTATCGGGGCTGACGACTGCATACCCTAGTTCAAATCTGGTTGACAAAGGGAAAAAGCGCGAAAGCGGGACTTTTCATGGTAAAAGCGGGACAGCGGGACAAGGCCTCCAAAAGCGGGACTGTCCCGCCTAAATCGGGACGTATGGTAACCCTACATTTAAAGTAAAATAAACACGAAACTCTTTTAAACATATTTTACACCTGAATAGTTTTTTCCTGGTGTGTATTGTGATGTCACTTTTTAAGATCGCATTACGACTAAATGCTTTATAACATATATCACATTTGCATGGTTTTTCTTTTGTATGGACTATGTAATTCGCATTACGACTAAATGCTTTATAACATATATCACATTTGCATGGTTTTTCTTTTGTATGGACTATGTAATGTAAATTTAAATTCGAAACAATACTGAGCTCTTTTGAAATTTTACCATTTACAAAAGCGTTTTTTTCGCAGGCAGTTGAAGAAACACTATTATTCAGCGGAATATCACCAGTATTAAATACGTAGCTTACTGCTTTTAACTTCACAGCACAACAAGTTGAAACTTTTTCACTTTTATTCAAATCATAGTCATTTCTTACTTCGTCTTCTAAAGCAAAGCTATCAGCAAAAGCGAGTGTACCATCGACAAAATCACTGAAAGATTTCTTTAATCCTGGCACCGTTTGAACGACATTTTTGCAGTTCTTTTCTTTCATTTGGGATTGTTTACTGTTGTCTTGATGCATCAAACAAGTCTTTATATCAAAATCAAGCTCTTTTATTTCTTTTGTTACTGCAAATCAAAATTAACTGAGATCTTCCAAAAGTAATTTTGTCAAAAAAAAAAAACATCAAACACCATCTATTTTTGTACAGAGCATTTAATAAAGTATATGTTAATCATAATTGACATATAGACTTGCAACAAATTCAATTTGTAACTAAACCTCAAAAAAGCTGATATCAAACAGTGATGCTTAACCAATGGAAAATAAACAAATTCTACACACAAAACGTAAGGCCTAAAGCATAGCAAATGAGTGTTGACACATATAAAAAACAGTCCTTAAAGAAGCAGTAATTAAAAAGCTAAGTCCAGGAACTACAATGACGGAAATTGAATTTGTTTCATCTAAATTTTTTTCAATCAAATCAGACATCACATAATTCTGGTGGTTAGAGCGTCCGCTTTGCAGTCGGTAGACCTGGGGTTCATTCCCCTTGTCGAGTCATACCAAAAGACTTTAAAAAATGGCATCCGCAGCTTCCCTGCTTGGCGCTCGGCATTTATGGGAGGTTGTGGAGAACAAGCCGGCAAGTTCGCTTGTTGTGTCCTTGGGCAAGGCACATAACGGGACGCCCCACCTTTATGTGGAAGACAGGTGACCCATAAACCTCGAAAAAGGCAACTCCCAAGCGAGTGCGGACTTACCGTCCAAAGTATAGCAATACAATTCGCTTTCTCGTGAATGGAGGATAAATATGGCAAATAAAACAAAACAAATAAAACAATTCCCAAACAAGACAAAATCATTGCTTTCAATAATGAACACTAAATTATTTTTCAACATCTGTTCAAGTAAAAATGTGTAATCTAATAGTTAAAAATCCAATAATGAAAATAATCTATTTTTGAATTAGAAAATACACTTTCAATTTTTATCACTAAAAGATTTTCTAAATTCGAAGTTTGTGAACCATATGGATTCTGTGACCAGCTCTCAGCATCTGAGAGGATGTGATAAAAATTTAAAAAAGTCAAACAAATAGATTGCACAGTATATACTTCACATTGTGCAATTGGACTTGAACACACTAATGAAAAAAAAGGCTACTTGTAGACAGGGATGTGGAAGCGGTTATTTTTCAAACGCTTCCGCTTCCACCAACAAAAAACGAAAAAACGACCGTTTACAATTTTTTTTAACTTTTGTGGGTCTGTAGCCTGCCTTTTCCTACACTTTATCATTTTGAGAAGACAAAAACCTTCATTCATTGCTATTACTTTACCTACTTTGCTTGAGCTTATTATTTCGAACTATTCTGTGTTTGTTTTTCTTAGATATCAGAACTCGTGTTTAATGTAGAACAGTACTTTTCAATCTTTTTGTCATCCCGGAACCCTTAATGTACTTTCACGTTTGTCACGGAACTCCCACTAACCAAAATTTAGAAATCACGAATTGCTTGCAAGAAAATCAAATATTTCGTTACTACAATTCAAAAAATAATAAACACTTCAACAAATAGACAGTTATTACAAGTTCGTTCACTACTTACAACTACTTTTACAACAGTTAACCTAATGCTTCTCAGATCTAAATCGTATGACCACATATCACAGCTCTCGACAACAACCTGTCGTCACAACAACAAATTACACCGTATAGCGTTGATTTTCCCTCTCTATTCTCAACTAACTCTGACTTTGAGTTAACTTTAACTCTAATCATCATTACCTTCTGTCCGTCCTCAAAACACGTATTGACTCCGATCTTTTTGAATAGTGAAGAGCAAAATTTCTGTCGTATATATAGTATGTACATGTAAAGCGAGCAAAATTGAACTGCACCAATCAACAGCCGCCTCAACGTGGTGTGGTCCCCAACCCGTTTGGGTTGGGTCAAAATGGCTCTTGGCCTTCCCGAGGGTTCCAGTTACCCTGGGCACTCCCCTCACACAAACCATTTTTTCGCCATGCAGCCCCCTGAACGACCGCAGAAGGGTAGCACGCAGCCTCTTTAAATTTGGCCAGTCTTCTCCTGCCTTTCTCTTAAATGTCTTCTCATTCTTTTCCTTCTCCTGATGAGTGGCAACGTTCATCCTAACCCTTGTCCTGTCTTTCCCTGTTTAGTGTGCGCTGGAAATGTGACCTGGCGGGGTAGGTCAGTGCAATGCTGCACCTGCTCTAATTAAGTTCATTTAAAGTGCTCACTACTCTCCTTTTCTAGATTCAGAACTCTTGGCAGCTCTCATTTCTGGAGCTGCCCTCCCTGCTTTTTTTGGAGATTCTACACCTACCAGCACTGTGACTTCCTTGTCGGACTCCTCCAGCTGGTATACCTTCACTGGTCAATCTGGCCCCCATCTGCTAATGCAGCACTCGCACCCCACCCTCATCTTCAAACTTCTTATCCTTTTTCTGCCCACTTTGTATCTTCTCTCTCTGCACCCTCACCACTGCCTCGTGCTCCTGGCTGTTTCTCTTTACCTCCTGCTTTCTCTTTCCCTCCCTAACTCTCTTAGGGTTCTTCAATGGAATGCTGGGGGTCTCCGTGCCAGGAGAACTAAACTACTACACTTTATTTTGTCTCATCCCGTTGACCTTATTTGTATCCAGGAATCTAACCTTAATTTATCTTCTTCTTTCCGGATCCCTGGATTCTCTGCTCTGCAATCCCATGGCACCCACTCCCGATCTGGTATTTTTTCTACTGATGTCGCAGACGCTAGCGGCGGCGTCATCATTTTTGTCAAGCAGTGCTTATTCTTCTCTGAGCTTTCTACCTCCTCTCTTTCTTCGCTTGGCCCCTACTCTGATTATGTAGAGGTCAACATCTCTCTAAACGGCTCCTCCTCGCTCTCATTTCTTAATGTTTATGCTCCCCCCATTCGTTCTTCTACAAAGGATAGCAGAACCAATTTCTTTTCTCTCTCCATTCTTCCCTCTTATGTGAAGGGGAAGCGGTGGATTTTTCGCGCTTCCGCTTCCGAAGAAAAAGTACCGCTTCCACATCCCTGCTTGTAGAATAAGACAATGCAATGCACTAATTCATTGTTTTTACAGATGTGCCAAGAAATTAATTTTTCCCCATCATAGGCTTTATATGCAAGCAACAGCATACCGTAGAACTAAATTTACGTTAATGAACAATCAAATGTTCTGTAATTAAATTCCAAAAACACAAAAAAATGTTGAGTGGAGTAGATGGCAGCAATAATTTCGAATCACAATTAACTCTGGCATGCTTTACTCGACAACAATAAAAAAAGCTACAAAAATATGAGACGAGCATATTCCAAGTATTATTGCATGTTTTTTCTAATGAGTTGACAAGCAATTTTATTATAAATCATCATTCTTATTTAAGTATTTTTTGTTTTCTTCTTTTTGAAAAAAATGATGCAAAATAAAGTTGGGGTGTGAAAAGATAAATTTACAAATGGGAACAAAAGACCCAAAACTTTTTGAAAATCCAGATGTAAGGAAACTATTGGGCAATGTTATGCACAGCAAAAATGTCTATTTAGAACTAAGTGAAGTTGACAAGTCTATAAACTTTGAACTATTAAATTTGGATCAGCATTTCATTAATTTCACAAGTTAAAGGGTTCCGACACAATTTTCTTGACCAAATGCCATGACTTGTAATGACAGAAATTTTTAAACATTATTTCAAAAATTATTCTATTCTGCAATAGATGACCAGAATATGTTAAACTAGCCAAATCAGGAACAGAATTATCGCATTTATCAAAGTTACAAAGGGCTTGTAAGTTAAATTCAAGACATCAGCCCATAAGCAACCCTCATGTGATCTCTCAGTATAACCCATTCTGACACAAGAGCTATCCAGCTCAAAATAGAGATTCAAAAAAATTACTCATATTACTAGGTCTTGTTGATCAGCCTCAAAATAAAATGTTACGTATATTCATGTGTCAGAAGTGATTATTACTGGTTGGATCCATACTACTTATTCCTATTTATCAAAAATTGTGCATAGCTTCTAGACAAATCAAATTTTTATCACTTGAATAATTTTGTGCTGAAGAAAGATTAGATAATAAAATGTGGATAAACCACAGCACTAATAATTCTTTTAAATCTCTAGCTTTTTGCACCAGGTTGAGGTCCTGTGTCGGAATAGGCTAGTGCCAAAAGATGAGCATTAGCAGTCCCGTAGCACTCCAACTTCGGCCCCCCCCCCCAAAGTAAGCGCAAGAGCCCCTGCGCACAGGTCATATCACTTTAGAGGTGT
Organism: Trididemnum clinides; assembly: GCA_963675345.1. Lineage (NCBI taxonomy): Eukaryota > Metazoa > Chordata > Ascidiacea > Aplousobranchia > Didemnidae > Trididemnum > Trididemnum clinides. The sequence goes on from OY776305.1 coordinate 17,840,313, forward strand.
AAAATTGAAAAGCTGCATTAAGAAAATACACCACAATTTGTACATAAGTAAACAGGCTAATGTCAGAATAAAGCATGCCGATACCGAAGGTGCAAGTCATAAAAAATTCGGCACCGATGCCAGAGTTCAGTAGGACATTTATGCAGACACTGCGAAACGAAAGCAATGACACTGAAAAACATGAAAAAGTTATAAAAACACAGTATCATTTAAATAGTCTGGAGCGAACCTTTTTGTTCGCAAATGCTGTTGTGACATTGTCATAATCAAGAGATCGGGCGCAGTCATTTTCGATTGACAACATGGCTAATGAAGATAGTCTACTGTCTGTCATAGACGTTCTATTAAAAGTTTTGATCAGTTTCAATTTGCTGAAGCTTCTTTCAGCGCTGGCAACAGTCACGGGGCAAGTTAGTAAGATTCGAAGTGCGATGTACACATTCGGATACAATTCAAATAAATGAGTCTTTAGAAGATAGTTCAGAAAGTCTTGAGCCGTATTGAGATTGCGTTTTTTTTTGTAAAATTAAAACAAACCGCTGTAGCTCAGCGCTCATTTCATCAGAATCAATGTCACCGAACTTTTTTTGGAACTCTTTACAGCAAGTAAGAAGAGCATTTTCTTGTTGCACAAGCAAAAGTTTGTCTCGTGTGTACAAAAACGAAAAGGCAGAAGAAACCTCACGTAACAAATTAAAGCGCTCCTTTATTGACATAATAGCCTGGTCTACTAATGGATAGAAAAAGTTGCTTTTAAATTTCAGTTCAGGAGTAGCTCGTTGTTCCTCTTCACCTTGGTAATCAAACAATCTTCTTTTCTTTCCACTTCTTGACGGAGGAAAAGAAGGATCAATATCCAATTCCTGTGCTATTTCAACAGCAGATGTTGCGGCACTGTCATAACCCGTTGTGCGATAGTTTTGCAAAAACTTTTCAGTTGCCTGGATTTCCGTTTCCATTGTATGAAGGGAGACTCCATACGATTGAAGAATCTTGCTTGCTTTATTGACTTGGAATAGGATATCATACCAAATAAACACCGACAAAAGAAAACTCCATTTTGATAAATGAGCTATCAACGATTTTGTTTCTGAGGCAGCTCTTCCATCTTTTCTTTCTATGGAAATGGCTTCCAAGTCTTTCAGTGCCAGCAACACCTCTTTTAAATTGTATCGAAGAGGTTTGATGCATTTAATTCTGCTTTCCCAACGAGTATCAGATTGTGACTTTATGGACAGCTCCACATGTTTCTTCAAAATTTCCCAACGCTGAGCAGAGGAAGAAAACAGCACATACAACCTTGTAAGTACTCCAAAAAATGTCAATGCTTCCGTCGATCAATTAGCACTGTCAACAACAACTAAGTTAAGGGTATGGTTTGCACAGGGCACGTAAACAGCTTTGGGATTGATGTCTAGCATTCTTGCTTGGACCCCAGAATGTTTTCCTTTCATGTTAGCACCATTATCATATGACTGACCTCGACAATCAGACAATTCGAGTTGCAGTTCGGTCGCTTTTTCTCAGAAAGCGTCCAACAAGCCTTTCCCAGTACTGTCACTTATTCTCAAGTAGCCAAAAAATGTTTCTTTAACAACAGCAGCTTCTTCATTACATAGTACATAACGGAGAATGACAGACATTTGTTCATGATGTGACATATCTGGAGTGCAGTCCAAAATTATAGAAAAATATTTTGCCAATTTCAATTGCTGTAAATTTTCTTTTTCAACTTCTGTCGCTAGCAATTCAATTAGTTCATTTTGTATGGTAGGACTCAAATAGTGATCTTTAGTGTTTTTATTCTTGATTCTGTCTTGAAGCTCTTTTAGGATCGGATCTCTTTTTGCCAAAAGCTCAAATATACCCAGAAAATTTCCATTGTGAGGAGATCCTAAGACTTCTTCAGATCCTCTAAAAGCAAGATTCCTTTCCGATAGAAACAAGGCAATGTCGATAAGTCTCTCTAAAACATTTCTCCAAAAACGTTCTTTCATTGAAAAAAATATTCATCTCGCGTTTGTCGATAGTGGATGAATTTCTTATCCTCTCAGCTAGCAACATCCATTGACTGCAGCATTCTTGGTGGGAAATGCCGTTTTCATGGTCTTTCAGTTTTTTCGAAAAACCCTCCCATGTATTTATACCACTACAAAAGGGGCTTAGTGTTTTTCCAAATAGCTTACAACAAAAGCAAAAAACTTGATCTGATTCCCCAGAATAAACTAGCCACGACCGTGAAACACTTTCACCATTAGGCAACACACGTTTATAATGGTTGGAGGAAAAACGTCGCCTTGGAGTTGTGTTCTTATATGGAAAATTCATTATTAGTTGATGTGGTCCACGCTTTACTATATCACATCGTTGAGCATCAGAAATACTTTCAGGCCATTTACATGGGTCATCAGGGATAGGGGTAAATTGAGATTCAGTTATTTTTGATATTGAAGGTTGCATATTGGCAGGTAAATCACAACTTACATTTTCTGGAAATTCACAATCACTTTGATGCTGATCGTCATAGTCTTCTTTTTCTTGTACACTATAGTTTTCTTCATCCCTCTCGGTACTAGTGCCAGGTCTACTCTGCTCAGTAATCTTGAAAAAATCTGTCATCTTGGGCAATTTCGCTACAGCATCTCGAGCAGTGGCTGCTTCTTTTCTCTTTTGAGCACCACTTTTTGAACGTTTCATTCTATACAATGTCAATAAAATACTTTATCTGCACTCTGCAGTGTATATATATGGTCCTGGTATTTATAGCCAAACAGAATTCCAGACCATTCTATGATTGTTGCGTAACAACGGCATTGTTACGTCAATCGAATATTCAAGATTCTACCAGAAAATCAATCGAAATATTCTAGATTCTGCGAGATAAAATGACGTCGCATTCACTTATGATGTCACAAGCCAATTTCTTCCTACAGTTTAAATCGGTTGTAAACAAGTCTGCTGAACTGAAAATAGTCACGTAGCCAAAAAGCAATTTCAGACTAACTTGGGCCCCCAAAGTTGGCCTGGGCCCCCCCCAATTGGGGGGTTTGGGGGGCGGCTGCTACGTCTCTGAGCATTAGGGTTGTCTGGATCAGATAAATGTTGTAAAAGTTTGACTTTGCTGCAGGTTACTGCACTACCCCTTGAACTGCAATGAGTACATTTCCTAAATTTCAATCGTGTTATTCTTAAAGGTTGACAAATAACTTGAAACAGCATTTCAACAAAAAAAAAATACAACATCTTTTTACAATGGTATTTACGAGACTTAACACCTTTCTTATACAAAGAGCACTGCAAATAAACTATACAGGCAATAGTTTTGATATAAGTTTATCACCCATATACTGAGGTGAATTACATTTTTTAAGTAAAGCAAATGTAAACTGCAACTGTAAATATAGAGTGCTATCAAAATTAGCCTGATACTAAACATTAGCTCATGCTATTATTCTAGTCATATCAAAAATGTGATCACTATCACACTTAATGTATTCTCTATCAAAAAAACTTCCACAGAAAGGGGAGATTAATAACACTTTTTAACGCTTCTTTACCACTTAGACACTACACAAACATAACGGAGCAAAACTTTAGATTTTCCTTAACAAAACAAATAAATAAAATCATTCGTAAATTTTAAGCTTTGGTTTAACTCAATTACCGTAGTTCTTTTCTGAGACTTTTTCTCTTTACTATGGCGTAGTGGTTAGAGCGTCCGCTTCGCAGTCGGTAGACCTGGGGTTCATTCCCCTTGTCGAGTCATACCAAAAGACTTTAAAAAATGGCATCCGCAGCTTCCCTGCTTGGCGCTCGGCATTTATGGGAGGTTGTGGAGAACAAGCCGGCAAGTTCGCTTGTTGTGTCCTTGGGCAAGGCACATAACGGGATGCCCCCGCCTTTATGTGGAAGACAGGTGGCACATAAACCTCGAAAAAGGCAACTCCCAAGCGAGTGCGGACTTACCGTCCAAAGTATAGCGATACAATACGCTTTCTCGTGAATGGAGGATAAATATGGCAAATAAAACAAAACAAAAAAACTATTTTTTCATCACTTTTTGTTTAAAAGCATTTGATTTCAAAAGGTGAAATTATGTTTATGTGCTGCTGCTAAACTGTCTGCTTCTTTCATGCACTTTGTACTTTCTTAGGTTTTCCTTTTGCTTTACACTACTTCCATTTTATTCTCTATAGCTTTTCTCTTATGGAAGTTGCTATTTTGCCATCGACGACATTTTATCCTTGGAGACTATTTTGCCATAATCATTTAGTTGTGTTTATATTGCCATAATTGCTACAATTCCACCAGTGATGCTGTGGCACGTGGATAGTGCACCAAACTTGAAATGCTGTGGTTGTGGGTTTAAATCGTAGTAGGCAGGACACTAAAAGAAAGGCAGTAAACACTAGAGGGACAGGCCTGGTATGTAAATATACAGGATAGTGTACACTGGAAGGGAATGTACAGGGTGGAGGAGTAGGCACTGGGGGTAAAAATTTTTTAATTAGTTATTCAAATTGACCAATCAGAAACGATCAGAAGTCACATGTTAATACGTCAGTAAGATTGACCAATCACAGATCGCTCATGGCAAAATAGCCTCTAAGGATAAAATAGCCACTGCCTTCTCTGACTGGTTGTTTCACTTGCAACAGTAGACTTTTGTTAATCCTCTAAATCCAACTAAAGCAAATTCTAGCCGCTAGGCATTTTGATTCAACCAGGATGTAAAGGGAAGTTGGTAAAAATGCAAACATTCTTTTTAATGCTGCTTTTTGCAAATCTACTTGCACTTATAGTCATTTCTTTCATATTCTCGATCAAAAGTTCAGTATTAATTGAAAATTCTTTTTTAACCGTAACTTGCCCATGAGACAGTGTAAACGTCGAATTTTTGCCTATCCATTGCAAAATTGATTAACTTATCCAGGTGATCGTGCTTGGCTTCAATGACAAAACCATAAGTTTATTATTGTTGTTTGCCCAATACACTCAATAAACGTCAACATAAAATAGTAATAAGATAAAATAGTACATTCGTGTATGGGATAGGAGACACTGAAACAACCCAAAGGTTTTCTAGTCAGTGCCTCTTAATAACAAAAAAACAACAAATAAATTACCAGCAATAAATAATAACTTAATAGAGACTGGAAAGAAGAAGCAAAAGAGAAAAAAAAGAAAAACGAAAAGAAGAAGTTAAATTTTGTATAAAAGAGCATAACGTGAAAGTCACATATTTAATGCATCAGCAATTTTTATGAAATAAATCTAGAATCAAAGCAAAACTTTTAATCTAATAATCTCTAATCATTCGTTCTTTTAATATTTTTTTGAAGATTGGTAACGGTTTCTTTTTTATAGAATTGTCTAAAGTTGCCAACAATTTAGTACCACGAAAAGCTAATTGTTTTTGTGACATTGTTTTGTTGACCCGGGTTAAGAAATAATTGTTTTTAGTTTTTTGTCTTGTACTGTACGAATGCACATTTTCAAGTTTAACAAAATTTTTTTCAAAAACTTTAGGAGTCATATTGCAATTTAATTGATGCACAAACTTTGATAATTCTAATTTGTAAATGTCTTCTAATTTCAATAATTTTAGTTGCTTATACAGTATGCTAACGTGATCAAATTTCCTACTCCAGGTCATAATTCGAACAATGTTGTTAAGTCTTAGAACTATTTCTTTTTGTCTAATGTAGGTTGCTGTTCCCATAAAATAATACCATATTGAACACGACTGTAAATCAAACAATGATATAACAATTTGAGTGTTTCAGTATCAACAAAGTTACGTAAGCGATATATTATAGCAGAGGATTTTGAAAGTTGTAGAGAAAGTGGTTAAATATGTGGATCCCAATTAAGACCATCATCTATGAGCATACCTAAATATTTTACGTTTCTAACTCTATTTAATACGTTTTGTTGTAATTCGATTTCAAAATGTTTTTTAGTTGAGGCATTGATACAATTGTCAATGAGCATATAATTACTTTTAGATATATTTAAAGATATCTTATTATTTCTCAGCCAAACATTTATTTTATTTAGTTCATTGTTAACCCGTTTTTCCAACTTTTTGATATTACAGTCAGATAGTTGTAACAAAGTATCGTCAGCAAATAAAGTGGTTTTAAAGTTTGAAGACGAAGGTAAATCATTAACTTATAAAAGAAAAAGTAGCGGCCCAAGAGCAGACCCTTGGGGCACCCCACAAGTGACAGTTCTCAGACTTGATCTGTAATTGGAAACTCTTGTATACTGATATCTGTTGCTTAAATAATTTAATTACTCAGGAATAGTTTAGCGTTATCTCGAAATCCAAAATTATTTTCCAGTTTCTTTATTAATATTTCGTGGTTCACTGTATCGAATGCCTTTGAAAAATCAAGAAACAAACAGCAATTGTATAATTTATCAACATTACGTTTCAAAAGTTCATCATAAATGCTGCTGATTGCATGAATTGTTGAATGATTGCTGCGAAACCCGAATTGGCGTTCATCAATTGAATTATATTTTTCAAGATAATTATACATTCTACTGTAAGTTAATTTTTCAAATATTGTATTAAATTGGTGGTTTAAAGATATCGGCCTGTAGTTGGTGGCAAGTTCAGGGTTCCCTTTTTTAAATATAAGAATTACTTCAGTTATTTTAAATAAATCTGGGTATTCACCTTGAACTATACATTTATTATATAGTGTACATAGAAATTGTGCTATTACAGATTTGCCATACTTGATGAATTTTGTAGGAGCATCTACACTTCTACAAGCTTTGCTTGTTTTCAAATGATTAATTAACCTTTCAATTTCTGGTGGAGTTGCTGGAGAAAAAAAGAAGGTCCTACTTAGGTATGATTGTTGATTAACAGTTGTTGTTGCATCAACTTCAACATCTTGTATGTTTAATGCCATTTGTGGACCAATATTTACAAAAAATTCATTGAGAGTTTCAGAAATGGCTATGGGCGGAGTAACAGTCCCATAGGGCGTTTGCAGTTTTGCAATCTCGACTTGATTTTTTAGTTTTTGAGAATTATGTGGTGTATTAATAGTTTTCCAAATCTTTTTCGGGTTGCTTCTATTCTCAATAAGTATTTTATTATAGTAATACCTTTTTGCCTTACTTATCAAACGATTTAAAGCATTTCTATATGTTTTATACCTCTGATTAACATCATTAACCAAGTCATTGGAATTGTTACTTAATATATGAGAATGAAGATTTTTAAACATTTTGTTTTTTATTTTAATTGATTTTAAAATTACACGCGTTAACCAGGGTTTTCTTTTAAGCCTCTTTTCTTTTTGCGTCATTTTTTTAAATGGAGCTAATTTGTCTACAGTATTGGAAAAGGTATTCAAAAAAATTTTAGTTTGTTCATTAATAGACATAGTCGAAACCACATTTTCATTTAAAGCTTCTTGCAAAGTCTTTACTAAAAGCTGTAAATTCATCTTTACTAAAAGCTGTAAAATCTCGTATCGTAATATGTTTTTCTGTTTTGTAATTTTTTCCTGCATTTGAAATCAGAGAGAAAATAGGATAGTGGTCTGAGATGTCTGTCACTAATACTCCACTTAATAAAATGTTTTTAAGCAGTGAGGTATACGCATGATCAAGTAGAGTCGCTGAATTAATATTCACTCTTGTGGGTATGTTTATTAGGCATTTACACGAGGAACTAATTAAAAAATTTGCATAGTTTCTAGAATTTTCATTTTTTTCGATTTTTAATAAATCAATATTAATGTCGCCCATCACAAAGAAATATCGTTTTTGACTAATTATTTTGCGATGCATGTTTTGGATGCTTTCAATAAATTTCCCAATGCTATTTTTGTCATATACTGGATGACGATAAATTACCCCAACAGTTAGTTTACCTACGATGTCATTTTCTATGTTTATCCATAAACTTTCGGAACCAGATATTTCGAATTTGATATTAGAATCAATGCTATAATAAATATTAACCTTAATGTACATAGCAACTCCGCCAGCGCTAGTAGTGGTATCTTCATGAACAAATAAGTATTCGGGTATACCAATATCGACAATAATGTCACGTTTTTTTATAAGTTTAGTCTCAGTAAGTAATATAAAATCTGGTTTTTGTTTAAGTTCAGATAAGAAATTAGTTAAATTGTCAATATTTTTTTGTATGCTTCTGATGTTAACATGAATAAGGAACAGTCCAGAATCCTTACTATTACTCAATTTGTTATTTAGTTCTTGCACACTATAGTAATTACAGTTCGAAAAGAAGTCATTGTAATCGGCAATTGCAGTGTGTGTTGATAATGCATTGCTTAGAGGTGCCAGACAATCAGCAGCTGATAAGTTGTTATCAAGTGACTGTATAGGTACGCTCATAGATAATGGTGTGTCAGCGCTTTCAAGCATTTTATCACAGTAACTATCGGATGATGTAACTAAACAAGTACTGCATTTTGATTCATCGAATTGTACAGGATTTCGAAAGCACAAATTGCATAAATCATTTGTCTTCATTTTCGATTTAGATTCTTTACAATGATTTTGAAAAGTTGCCATTTTGTGTAGAAAAGTAGTTTTAATTAATTACAACGTTTTTTAGGCAAATTAGCTTTCGGTAAGACTATAATTAATAACGCATAACGGTCGGTAATTAAGTTTAAGGAAATCAATGTCAACTCCATACCTATGAAGATCATCTGGCGTCTCGATTTTCAGCCACATTGCATTTCCATTTTCATCACTTTTATCATTGTCATCGTTTTCAGCTGATGTTTCTTTCATAATTATCTTTCCATTAATCGTATGAACTTTTGCAAATCGACCATCACATTCCTCTTTAACATAACGTAATAATTTGGCTCGCAACGAAGTAAGATCCTCCGTAATGAACGCATTTTAAAATTTTTTTATGGACGGGTCTTCATTCTTTACATCTGTCGTTATAGTCTTCGATTTCTTTTTTAATTTCAGTAATTCTAATCTCTTTTTAAATGAGACAAATCTTACAATTATCGGTCTAGTTTTTCCAATTCTTTTTTGTCCCAGCCGGTGAGCTCTTTGAATATCTAAATCTTTCAAATCAACATTAAGAAGCTTTGCTATTTCAATAATGATATCTTCTCCATCATCTTTTTTATTTGCACTTTCAGGAGCATTATAAATTCTGAGATTTTCACGGCGGCCGTACTGTTCTAGAGAATCTTATATATAAGGACAAATTTAATTGCTGTTTAAGTCGCTGGTTTTCTTTTGTTTTTTCCAAAATTCTCTTGTTCATGGCCAATTCACTTTTTAATTCATTAACTTCTTCAATTAACTTTTTAAATGAAACATTAATTTCTTTTAGTTGTTTTCTGTCTTCTTCTGTGAAGCATGCACTTTTGCAAATTCAGATTTTCCTCAGTGCTGGAACTGCCTTTGCTTTTTTGTCTTGTCATAGTAAAATAGCACGTTTACTTGCGCGTTCGAGAGAAAAAAAAACTTGAAAAAAAACCCTTGAAATTACTGAAGACTTCATCACATTTTTGTGCTGAATGCCATTTTGCATTCAGCAAATTTTGGTATCTTTTAAACTTTGATTAGAATTCAAAAGAGTTTGTAACCAAATTTAATGGTATTACACTTACAAGACAAAGAATAAAAAATTTTTTTTGAAGGATATTTTTCTAGCAGCTTGACTAAAATGCCTAATATCAATTTAATGCAATCAATTTAAAAAATGGGACATACAACCCCCTGGCAAATTTGTTCTGGCTACTCTTCGTACAATCTCGGAACTTTAGAAAACATGGACAGAAATAGTCCCCAGAAAGGAGCTTTGCCAAAAAGATTTTGCGGAAAAAAGGCCTAAATCACAAGCATAAACAAAATGAAATTAACCCCATCAAACATAGTCAAACAATATCAAAATTTATCGACAGAGCAAACAGTTTTCGAGTGAAGTAACCATATCTAGTGTTCCTTAGGATGAAAAACACTTTTGAACTGGATCTACACGACAACTTGCGCACGCATAGTCAACATCACATCTTGTAGAACAGTTGATTAACTACCGGAAAACAGAGTTGAAGATTGGGCACAGGCCGTTGTTGTAGAAACTAAACAAACTATAGCAGAATTTGTTTCTTGAAGAAACCCTATCAAGGTGCGAGCTTCTCCTGATTTTGATTCTTTTGGCGGCTTGTGCACGCATTATCAACATTATTGTAAGCTACAGTCGATGGACTACCGGAAAATAGCGTTCAAAATCATTCACCAGCTGTTGCTATAGCTACAAAACAAGCTATAAGAAGGTTTGTTTCTTAAAGAAAACCCTAGGTCTATCTATTTTGTCCGAAGATTCGGAAGAACGTGCACGCATTTTGCAAGCTGTGGCGAAACATCGAAGAGACTTTTTTGATTTTCGCTAAATGACGTTGCAAAAGCGATTTTTGTAAAATTACTATTTGTTATTAACAAATCTACCAGGTAGCTATTGGGAAAGGGGAGAGTTCAAAACACGTGACCTTTAAATTTTCATCTTTCTATGATACATATTTTGGATGACGTAAGCTTAATGTAGAATATTGAAAAATTTAGAGATTTCCCCTAGAAATTTTCTGATGGAAAGCCATTCCTTTTTCTACAGCTGTCGCATGCTTTAGACCAGTGGCTCTCAAACTTTACGTGGACACAGATCACTTTACAAAAGTGGTCAGTTCTGTGGATCTCTACCTAGGTTTTGTTTGGAAGTCGATATTAATGCATGCAAATATCGTCGACCCTGTCCATTTCACAAAAATTCGGATTGTCGAGTTTTCTTTCACAGCTGAATGCGTACTCCTATGTGGCGTTAGATATTTTTAAACTCTGGAATAAACGACTATCTTCGACGTCCAACAATCCATGATTTCATGCCAATTGAAAGTTCATATCCAATCATCTTCAGGAGCTCATTCAAAAACTGGGATCTGGGAGCTGGAGTCCACGCTTTGATTCGTGCCTGCTAGACTCACATTCGAGCATAAAGCCCAACAAGCATGCCTCTAACGTGACTTACTGTCCCATGACGCCTTTGTAAAGAGAGATTCATTTTGTTGAGATTGCCGTATACATTGGCAAGAAACGCGAACATCATGACTTTAACTATCCTTTCTGCACTTGTTGCAAGAAACAGATAGGATTTGTGAAATGATGGCATGTTTGTGATCAGTCTTTATTCAAAAGGGCTATGATCGAGATTAGTAGCGTAGGTGGTGATGCTCTCATCTATAAGCATTTTCTGTTACTACTCTTTGCTAAGTTTTTCAGGTAAATCCGGATAAATTTTGGAATCGCGGAAATGAAGAAATTTTTATGGAAATATTAAAATTATTCCAATTAAATTACGGAAATTGCAGAAATATCAAAATTTACAGCTATACTTAATTTAACTCAACGCAGTTATCCAATTTTCTCTAATTGGGTGGTATAACCTATTTTTAGTTTTTATCGGCTTTAGTAAATTTCCTTATTTTTGCGACTTTTGTACTTTTTCAGTTGATAGCTTTTAGGCAGCTATGTCCAAGGCTATCACCAAATTCAGTGCCCTCAAGAAAGAAGGTCCCCAAAAAGAGTCTAGTTTACTTAAAACTCAGACCAAAACTGCAGTGAGTAATCCATTCTTCTCGCAATCTACAAGGTAATCGTACATTCCCTTGACACATCAATGTCGTATACAAATATTTGTGTTGCTGTGACTGCTGGTATGCAGAGGAGGGCAGTACCGAGTGCAATTGTATCGCGGTACCTTTTGCATACTGGCACCGGTACCGGTGCCGCGGTACTTTTAAAATTTATATCGTTTTCCTGTACCGCAATATTTTTTACTTTATTTTACCAGGTACTTTGATTGGTACTTTTTTAGCAATTTGATCTCTTTACTATACACCCGCTCAAGGTTAAATCAGTTTCACTTGAATCGTTGGTGCATGTCCTTTTTCTTTCTTCTTTACAACGCTCAACGTCACTCGATAAAGATTGATTGCATTTTCGACAATCGAGACAATTCAAAAGCTTTTAAACGAGCTGGTACTATTTTGACCTTGCCGCTCTTCACTAACAATGAAAGAACATTACCGAATAATGCGCCTTATCTGCACAGCTTTAGTTAGGCTGCAAAGTGAAGAATATGCATACATGGGAATTCTTTGGCCCAGACTCTTCATTACTGTAAAAAAATTGCGTAAACTTCAAACGAACAATAATGTTGCAATTTGCTTGCCGTTATGCAGTATACCACTCAAAGAGTTTATAGTAAGCGAGATCTATTTAAAACCCTTACCTCTATGAACATAGCACGTGATCACCATAACCGTATAATGCATCGATTTATTGAGTTATAAAGGTAATCTACGCACTTTATATGCATGTTCACACGAATGAAATGGTTATTTCACAGTGTAATAGTATTGCGAATAATAAAAAAGCCCCCTCCCACAATTTGACGAGACCATCTCTGGACGCGATTTGTCCTTTTGGACTGATGAGCTGGGCCTGTCCCGTCATCACTAAAAACCAAAACCCCATATTTGCAATAATATAAAAAACTTAGTATTATTTTATTACAAAATTCTATAATTCTATTACGCGTCCAGGGATGGTCTTGTCAAATTATGGGAGATGGCTTTTTTATTATTTGCAATACTATTACACAGTGAAACAACCACTTCATTCTTGGGAACATACATATAATGCACGCAGATTACTTTTATAACTCAATAAATTTTTGCTTGCCGTTAGTAACGGTTTTGATTGCATTTGTGCAGGAAAGATTTAATAAAATATTGAGTAACACTAAATACCAAGTGGCCATGGCATTACCCCCGCATTTTTGATTCTCGTTAATGTCGGATGCATATAACCAATTTTATCAATTTACTTCTGAATCTACTCGCGATAAAATGAAGACCAAGATGATCTGCGTGGTTGAATCTTTGCTAAATGAGGAAGATCTACGTGCTACCAGCAGCAGCCACAAAACAGAAGGGGCTGCGAAGCAAGATGATTTTTTGTTTAAACAATCAAAAGACAAAAAAGAAAGCGCAGCTAAACTCGTGAAAGAATTTCTTGACGCTAGTCCTCAGACACATGACAATGCTTCATATGTAAAGCATGAAGCATTGAAACGAGTTTTTATAAAAATGAACACTCGAGCGTTGCAATCGAAAAAGTGTTTTCGGTTGGAAAAGACATTCTAAAGCCAAAAAAATCGGGTTTAAGTGATATCCATTTGAAATGCTCTCATTTCTGAAACCACGCAAGTAGAAACACGTTGGTTGTGTTTAAGGGTGCAGCCAGAGGGGGGCACTGTGCCATGCCCCTCCACCTTTAGTCCCAGATAGAATTATGCACAAAATAAACAATTGCCTGAAAATTTCATTGTAGCGTTGGGCTTCACGCCTGAGATTAACACAAGAGCCTCAAATTTTATATAGTTTTCTTGATATAAAGCAGAAATTACACAAGCAAGTTTTTTGCTCAAGAATCTTGCAGCAATAACCTGGGCTGTCAGACGAGGTGCGCAAGAAGTCTTGTGCAACATTGAGAGCAATATTGAACGATAACAAGTAGCTTGCTACGAGTAAAAGCAAGTTTTGCGCTTCCTGGAAAAGTTTCAGAAATATTGCCAAGAATAGAGCATTTCTCTATTTTCCCCCACAAGTTATTTACGAAACTATCTTGATGAGCCTAGATTCACAGTTGATGATTTAAATTTTCTAATTTTAGTCAAAATGCTTTGGACAGTAGTGTGTAGAGGAAACAAAATCATTGATTTGCTAAGTAGATATTCGACATTCTCTCTGGAATGATTTTTAGAAGACAATAAAGACCGCAATAAAAAGTTCAATGAGTGGACAAAAGCAGCAGAACGCTACAATCAGTGAGAACACAAGTTACAGCAACATTCTCTGGCTTGCAACGTACGCGAAATTCAAGCATGCGTGAGCACCATTAAAGATAAATTGGTAGTTTTTCTAATTCTGAAAAACGTTTTTCGCTGCTGCATTCTCAAGTTGATGACAAATGTCCTGATTCTTCGCATTCGCGTTTGAAGAGTCATTGTTCCACAAAGTGGGTTGAGGACCATGATGCTGTCTTTATTTTTAAGGAGCTTTATCCGGCGATTGTTGGTTATCTTGATCAACTGTCAGAATCAAGAGATGATGAATTTCTTGCAAGGGCTATGCTTTATGTAAAAGCGACAACAACATCTGGGTGTTTGGTTTTAGTCATCAATGCTAGACTGATTCTTACCAAACTAGTTGCAAAGAAGCTACAGGACATCAAGAAACTATTTTAACCGCATTAAATGCTACGAGTATTACCAATTCCAAAGATGTGATTCAGGCTTTTAGGAACAGCAAGAAAATATTTGTTGAACTATTCAGACATGTCGAAGATCTCTACGGAGAATCTATACCCATGCCTTGAATTGTGAATTGGCAAGCCAATACACTAAATCCACTAGCTGTTTCACCATTGCAGTTTTACAGGCGTTCTGTCTTTTTGCCGTTTATTGACACAATGCTTGAGCAACTTAGCGAAAGATTTTGCTCTGATCTTGTTGATTGCATAAAACTCAAATTTTTGATAACATCTGTTTGTGTAAAGCATTTCTTTCAACTCCATCAGAAATGCTTTGAACTTCTATCTTCCTTTTCTGTATGACAGCATTGACGCTGTGGAAGTTGAATTTGTGCGATGGCGTTTATATTGGCTGCGCCACAAAGGTGATTCTTCTTTACCCAACAACGCTTCAGGCGCGTTGCTGTCTGCTAAGGAAAAGAAAACGTATTCATCTTTGAAAGTTCTTTAAATATTGAGAACTCGACCTGTTACTACAACCACAAATGAACATTTGTTTAAAGCTCTGAAATAACTGAAAATCTATTTGCGATCCACAATGAAAAAAGCTTGTTTAAATGGATTTGCCTTGCTATATGTTCACGGTGACATAACATTAATTGTGAACATGTGATTGATGAATTTTCACGTAAAAATCGTTGGCTGAATTTCAAATAAGTTAAATTTTGACACACAGCATCAGTAAAATTTTTTGATTTGCCTATTACCACTACCAAGAAGTTTGTATCAATAAATGCGTTGTGTGCAGTTGCGTTTGCGTTAACTTCTTTATGTTCCGTTTAAAAACCGCACACCCCTTTCATCTCCTGGGGAGAAAAAGCCTCGATATCACTATTGCGACTAGATTCTGAGAGTTTTATCACTGCATCTGGGCTGTGTTGTTCAAAAAACTTTGGCCTCCCCGTTGAAGAAATCCTGGCTGCGCCACTGGTTGTGTTACCATTTCTTTTTTAGTGTGTAAATAAAAACTGCAAAATTTTGTATCTTTTCATGGTCTGATTCAAAGACAATTGAAGTTATGCAAATGTTGTATATTGATGCAATAACTTCTTAAAAATTACCGTGCCGAGTACCGTACCGGTACCGCGGTACTTTTAAAAAAAGTACCGAGAATCACTATCGCGGCAGAGGTGTACAAAGTCAAAAATTTTGAACCAACTTCTTACCCTAATCCGACAAATGCAAATCCAAATCCAGCTACGACTCCTAACAAATCAAAAATTATAATCCGAATCCTGAAAATCAAAATTTTCCATATTTGCTTCTGATGCTCAGGGATACCTAAACATATCTACTGATGCAAAAAAATTAATGTCTTTTTCTAACCAAGTCATAAAATCAATATCCGAATCCGGCCAACAAACCGGATAATCCTGATTTAAAAATCCGGTCCCAGATCCGATGTACACCTCTGTACCGCGGTACTTTTTAGAGCTAGTACCGTGTACCGGTATCGCGGTACTTTTGTTTTGTATCGTGGCCACCACTGCTGGCACCTTAGCCACACATTCCAAAGACTGCAGAACAGAATCAACCAATGTGTACCTAAATCAATCAAACTCGGCATTAAGAGAGAAAGACAAGCACCATTGCAAAAATGCAGGTGTGCTTCTTCCCCAGAATGTAACTCAGCAATCAAACAATATTTACTTGAAAATCAGTACTGTGTTGCCGCTTACAGTGACAATTAATTCATGATATTAGCTGTTACTAGATCTTCCTTTCATCTAGCCACCCTCGAAGCTACTTTCATTAAAAACAAACAATCAACACTTTGCTGCCAAAAGCAATTCATTTACGCTCTGCAATTGGTCCTCTAGCACTTGGATTTCGGACGATGACTAAACGCAACTTTTCAACAGGAAGATTGCACGCCCATGATCAAACGTCATCAAAATGGGATTTTGAAAAAAGTGGCTGAGCACTTTTAGTGTTTTTGCATTGAATTGAATAGGAGTGATATCGTTTTTTGCAAATCAAATGGATGAACGTGACAGTTGCAAATGAACATTGAATATGTTTGTCAGCGCTGAGAAACCGTTGGAACTGTGAATATTTCTTTTTTTTGGCAACCCTGCAATTTGTCTTTTCGCTTGGCGTGATCTATCACTTTGTTTTTACCAACCGTGTTTTTGTGCTACAACGCCTCATTTTCATCTTAAGTAATCGTCTGAAGACTAATAGTTACGAACTAAATGTGCTAGGAGGCCGCTTAATTAGTTGCTAGTAGCCTACTGATATTTTCCGTTAAAAGCCGATTTGCAGAAAAGTAAGGGTAGGCTAGGAATAAAATCTGCTGGCTAAAACTGTACTGAAAAATAGTATGTGACTATTGCCTGTGTTATTTAGCTGAGTGTACAAAGTTTTTTAGTGGTTGCTGTCTGTCTTCGTTGTGTCAATAAAGTGCTCTGCATCTGTGAATTGTGAAGGTCACTGATTGCGGTAAGCAAAAGAACAGAAGCCTGCTATCTCCAATCAGCTCCTTTGAGTAGGATCCGCGTTGGCGTTTTCACGGGCTGCTGAGCCTTACAATGTTGTTTTAATGATATTAAGAAATGGATCTGAAGTCAAACTAAGGTAAGAGGTGCTAAGCTTTGCTTGTTATTGCTAATAGTTGGGCTAACTTTATGGGCTAAACATGCAGGCTTGTTTGTAGTTAGCTTCTGTGAAGGTTTCATATTAATTAGCGTGTTTGGGAATGCTGAGTTTAAGTTAATTGTAACGTGCAACTTATGCAGTATATTTAGTTGCATAAGAATACTGAAAAGTTGTAAACTTAAATTATACTGTAGCCTAAATGACTGGCCAGACTTCTGTACCAATTGTGATATCTTGGGATTAGATATTGATGGATAAAATAAGTAATTTTTTGAAATTTTGTGTCAATAGTGCTTGCAGATCAGTCGTATTGATATATCAAATGTAATTTTGTGACCTCAACTACTCCTTAAACAATTTTTTGGGCTATTGCTAAGGCTGCTGAACCAAGGGTAATTAAAAAACTTATGGTATCGATTCATTTATTCATGCGAGTGAGCTCATGTTCTGTTTGCAAGTCTTTCGTCAGACTGGGCCACCACGACGGGTAGACTACTTGGTCTCAGCACCTGTTTGCCACATAAAGATGAAGGCATCCCGTTAAGTGCTTTGCCCATCGACACAATAAGCAAGCTTGCCGGCAAGTTTACGGTACCAGTAGTAAAGATCAGATAATGGTTGTTTTTGCAAATGTACCGACGAGCATCTAATTGGTATAGAGTTATTCTTAACTGAGGAGCAAATGGTATTTAGATAGACCTACCATACGTCCCGGTTTAGCCGGGACAGTCCCGGTTTTTTAGGCCTTGTCCGGGTCAGCTGAGCGAAAGTCCCGGTTTTTCATGCAGCCAGCGTAGCTGGAACTACGGTATTGAAATGATTGCCCATGCAAGCAGAGGCAATTTGAAAAGTAATTCGAAGTAGCCGAAAACTTGGACCGCAAGAAACAGAAAAAAATCAGGAAAGCAGGTGATGACCTTTTTTTTGGAGTGTACCTCCATTTAGGGTTGGATAAGACAATTTGGGCCAGAATGGACACAAATTTGGTAGCAAAGAAATCGTTGATCTTTTTTTATTCCTCATTTAGAGGACACCTTCATTTACTGTAAAATAATGTCCGCGCGTCACCTGGTTAGCTATAGCAAAACCCATTGATCAGGCCTGTTGTTCTGAAGCGTCCCGATTTTTCATTGCAAAAATATGGTAAGTCTATATTTAGATGGCACTTCTCTTAGGGGTAATTTTTTTAAATTGGCACACAGTACTAAGTTTAGACTAGCCAACTGAAAGACCAAATTAACCAAATTTCTTTTGGTTAAATTTTTTTGTTTCCGAGGATCCAACTAGCAATAATTCATTCCAATATTTAATTAATTTCTCATTAGTTTTCGAAATAACCCCAAAAGTTGGTGTTCGCCCTATACCTTTTCAGCATAAATTGCAGCTTTTGGCCAGCCACTTTTTTTGGCGCCAAATGTGTGAGGTCATATGCAACCTTCCTATGGGAAGGTTTGTTATTACAGTTTATCATCATTTCTATTCCCATAAGACTTGCAAACAGAACATGAGCTCACACGCATGAATAAATGAATCGATACCATAAGTTTTTAAATTACCCTTGGTTCAGCAGCCTAAGCAATAGCCAAAAAAATTGTTTAAGGGGTAGTTGAGGTCACAAAATTACATTTGATGTATCAATACGACTGATCTGCAAGCACTATAAATTGCACATTACAATTAACTTAAACTCAGCATTCCCAAACACGCTGATTAATATGAAACCTTCACAGAAGCTAACTACAGACAAGCCTGCATGTTTAGCCCATAAAGTTAGCCCAATTATTAGCAACAACAAGCAAAGCTTAGCACCTCTTACCTTAGTTTGACTTCAGATTCATTTCTTAATATCATTAATCCAACATATTTAACGTTTATTTACAGCTGTCACGTTTCTCCATTTGATTCGCAAAAAACGATATCACTCTTATTCAATTTAATGCAAAACCACTAAAAGTGCTCAGCCACTTTTTTCGAAATCCCGTTTTGATGACGTTTGATCATGGGCGTGTAATCTTCCTATAGTCTTGCTGGCTGTAATTGACAACGTTTTTTTCTATACCTTATTCGGCCGTTGACTTCTGATGAGTACCAGACGAAAACGCTTCAGGTTTTACTTTTTACTAAAAAGAGTTATGAGTCCGTTTCCAAAAGCTTTTTTTAGAGCTATATTGAAATTTTGTATTACTTTATACCCTCACCCATTTGCGGTTCACCGTTCGCGGCCCTGCATACTCGTGGATTTTGCTCTCAAAGTTTTTTTCATAATTTCGACAATTTCCTGAATTTCTTCGGCCATTTTTTAGCAGAAAAACGCTCACATTCACCCTAAGTACGTAATTGCTGTTTTTAATTTATTATTACTACATAAATCAGCAAAACTATCTTAAAAATGTATTTGGGGAGTATATTTTAGTGTATGTAATACAGTCAACTTCGGATATAAGAGATTCAGATATAAGGGATTTTCGCCTATAAGGGACTACGCAAAAGGTCTCAAATGATTTTCAATATAAACTAATAAGTCGGTTATAAGAGAATTCGGTTATAAGAGACTGATTAGGCTGGTTCCGGCGGATCTCTTATATCCGAAGTTGACTGTATCATACAAAGGCGTTTTAAAACTGCATCAATAATTGGCAAATTTTCGGGATTCACGGGTGAGAAGGAACGTAACACCCAGGAGTTTCGCGGGGATACTGTACTAAACAATTGTTTTAACTGAACGAGTGAGATATTTGTACGATCGCATGAATAGATATAGGCCTACTACATTTTTACACGAAGGGCGGAAACGAGAAACTGCTCTAAACAGCGAGAAACCCTCATATAACAACCAGACTGAAGTGCTCATAGCACAGGACAATATTGATTTATCATTCTGTGTATACATTTCGTGTGTATGTGTTTGTGTTTCTCAAGTCTAGGTCTACTCTTCATAAATTCACTATAATTACTTCTAAAATTCTGTGTAAAAGTTTTGGAGAGGAGTATTGCGTGAATTTCCAAATAGTTAGAAGAAAATTCTGCATTTATGAGTGAAGTGAACAGCGGGTTATTTAACATTCATTTATAAATGGAATGGGTTTAAATGCCTAATTAACATTGGTGTCTTTATATGGCTGTAATATTATGAGTCATATTTGTGAGCCAGCAGCTCTATTGGAAAGAAACTAAACACAAAGGAAAAGGCTCGATATCACCTTTAGTTTATTTGCTATAACCAAGATCAACTCAAACGTGAAAAAAAATCATGGATACTGCTTCCATCTATGACCATAATCAGCTCGTACGCAGAAAACAAAAAATTGATGGCACTTTAATTCATGGAAACTACTTCAAAGTCATTGTAAATCACGTCCCAGGTAGTGATGCTACAGCAGATGTAAAGAAAAGCACTGTGTTGTGGCCCCTCATAGGCGTACGAAGTGGGGGGTCCGGGGGGGCACTGGCCCCCCTTGAATTCGGGCAACTTGTAATTTTTCGGGCAATTTGAGTAAAAATTTCGGGCAACTTTTGATTTTTCGGGCAATTTGAGTAAGTGTCCATACATTTTTGCCGAAAAATTTGTCACTGCAATAGCATCACCAAAAAAAAAAAAGGTCAATATCACTTTGGACCCACGTTTCATGGCATGTTTAGTCCAAAAGTAATGGATAAGGTGCAGCGAAACCGGCGATGACCTTTTTTTTTTTTGGAGATACTATTACAGTGACAAATTTTTCGGGCAAAAACTTGGTGCCCCCCCAAATTGGTTTGAGGTCGTACGCCCATGTGGCCCCTGCTTAAAATATAAAGACTTTGATTGATTTTATACTTGGCAACACCTTTGTCATGTAAAATGTAGAGGCTAAAGCTTAATGATGTGATTTTACAAAAAGCTGATGTGTTGCAAGGTAGCCTACTACAAAGTTTTGCTATTACATAACGCTAATTACTATTATTGTGTTTTGCTTTCTATTCTATTTGAATAAGTAAAGTGACAAAGATAAACTTGTGTAATCTTTTTGAGTTAAGTTAAGCTGTAAATGTAACACACTGATTAGTGGTTACTAAGCCTAGCTGGAGCTTACGATAGCTTTGACAAAGCAATAAGTACACTTAATGAATGCTGCTTTGTACGAACGGGTAGATTTAGCTTTAATGCGCTAAATGTGAAGTGGTAGCTAAAGCATTGCATTTACAGAGGTAAGATAACCCAAATCGAACATCATAATCATCAAATTGCTCTTAGCACTCCTAGATTTGTTTTTTAGGCCCATAGAACGCATGTTGCATTTGGATTCTGCAGTAAATAAGTAAATTACTTACTTAATGTTGGACCATCAATTACCATCAGACAAAACAGTGAAGTTGAAATTCATATTCAGACTTGTTCAGATAGGATCAACTCGGTTCTTCAAGGTACTTGAATGGACCAAAAATTACACACCAGGTTGAAGAATTGAAATGTAAAATTATGTACTGTTTTACATGATTAACCTTAAAATTTCTGTCTTTGGCTAACAGTTTTCGCAGCATAAAAAAAGAAGCAGTTGTGGGCTGAGAATGTCAAAGTAGGCGTTGTTGAGAATGCGTCAACCATGACTCGGACTTTGCTGCTACTTAATGAAGATAAAGATGATGAACAAGAGATTGAAGAAATACAAGATTCATTATCAATCGACCACACCATATACCACATGAGATGTGCTAAGTTCACCTTGCGGTTAGGAATTCGTGACGTGTTAAAGAAAGGGCGAGCGGAAAACTTTTTAACAAAATTGCGAAAACTTGCTAAACACCTACGTTTACCACACACCAATGGAATTCTAAAGAGTCGTGCTAACAAGGGAATGCTGATGGACATGCCAACCCGTTGGGGGAGTACTTTCCTCATGCTTCAACGATTAGCGGATTTGAAATGTTTTGTTCAGGATCTTGTCACACAGGAATCATACCTCACCAAAAGTAAATGGGCTGAGGTCACGATGATGGTCGAAGTACTACAAATACCTCATGCAGCAACAATTTATTTTCAAAAACAAGATGTCACTCAGGGAGAATGCCTGCTTCATTGAAAAGAAGTCATGTTTAAATTGGAGAAGCTAGACAACAATTTGGCTTCTGCTCTTGCCACCGCCCTGAAATCATGCCGAGAGTTTTTTTTGTTGCGGAAAGAGGCTTTTTTGGCAGCTGTTTGGGGAAGTAGTGTTTGTTGACTTAGTTGTTGTGTTAGGTACTTTTTTATGACGACCTAGCAACATTTGTTTGTTGATATCGTATTCAACTCAATACCGGTAAGCGTTTGCGCACTTGATTTTATTGGAGTCGAGAATATCCAGTTGACAGAACCGATGGCGGAGTGGCATAAACCGCATGAAGCAATTCATGTGATCGACGGTTCAATACCTGAGTTTACCTGAAGAGTTCTAATAGGAACAAAACCAGTCGTGGAAGTGATTGCAGTTAGCCTATAAGATGCCTTAATATCAATTAATTAAATTAATATCTAAACAGGCTAACACCAGCTCCTATAATTCGAACTAATATATCAATTATATTAGGAGTGACTGACTTATATATATCGTGATATTTTCGTTTAATTTTCTTTTTTGATAGGTTGATGCTCGGTCGAGAATCTTCTTGAGCAACCAGGAGCAACTACGTGCAAAGAGCGCTCTTCAGTCAATTTTCTTGCGCATTCAAAGCACATTAAGTGAAAGAGCAAGTGCTGATGCTGAAGCTGACTCAAGCGGATATGAAGCAGCAGCAGAATCTGCAGCATCAGTATCTGACTTTGATGCGTATTTGAACTCCTTGTATTCAACAGCGGCTGCTGAAGCATCAGCTGCGGCGTCTGCAAAATCTGATGTTATTGCATTTGCAAAGGCGCTTGTTGATGTAGAGCTGCTCGGAAGATTGAAACTGCCAAATGTTTGGGACATTATTTCCAAATACCCTTTATTGTAGAACCAGTATAGCGAATCATTTGCTGTTTACTCTGCACGCAAGTATCCGTTGAACGTATGTTCTCTCACGTAAAGCTCGTACTTCGTCAAAACAAAGTCTAAATGGGCAATGAATTAATTGATGTCGTTGCGTTTTTGCGGACAAATAAATCTATGTAAGGTTAAAATTATTTTATCTTTGCTGTCTTTCGTTTGTTTGCTTTTGTCGTTTTTGCCACTTTCCTAGCTTTGTTTACACTTTTTGATTGTAGTAAATGACAAATTTCGTATTGTTAAGGTCAGCGATCGCTTTCTCGTTTTTTGTTAGTGGAAGCGGTTGACAAAATAGCTGCTTCCACATTCCTGGTTGCCACTGCCTATATCTGAAAAACAGCAAGATTAAACAAAACGCAAGATTGGCAAAAAGAACATAAATGTTTAATATATTAAATTATCAAAAACTTCTAAGAGAAATTACATGTTTAAATCCTTGCTTGACACAGTTTCACAGTTAACTCCACAGCTTCCTTGCTTGACGCTTGGCATTTAGGGGAAGTTGTGGAAAACAAGCCAGCAAGTTTGCTTTTTGTGTCATTGGGCAAGACATTTAACGGGACGTCCCCGCCTTTATGTGAAAGACAGGTGGATCAGACACCTTGGAAATGGCAACTCCCAAGCGAGTGCGGACGTCCCGTCCAAAATATAGCGATACAATTCGCTTTCTCTTGAATGGAGGATAAATATGGCAAATAAAAAAAATAGCTTGCATTTTACACCAGCACTACAAGTTGTGTAGAGATAACAAGGGCAATTTTTTACAATAAAGTCAATTTTCTAATAGCTATCTTGAGCGGTGTGGTTTTCTTGTAAGAGTTCTGGATGCAAAGAGTAAGTTTCATACTCGTATTCTTAATTTGATAGGTCAATAAAGAGTCAATTTTTTTAAAACACCGTTAGTCAAAATGTTTCTTTACTATTGGTGAGAAAAACTGATTACTGTGATATGTATGATAAACCTTACTTCGCGTTATTGTTTTAACTGCCAATGTTTGCCAATTTTTTGTTGAGTCATCCAGATCGTTATTTCTTGTCAGAATTAAACAATTTCGGAGAAGTTATCAAAGTCAGATGAAACTAGGCGTGACTGTGTTGCAGCCTAATAGCTGTGACAAATAGAGGAGGTGCAATACTGCACATTTGTTTGGTGAAAACGTTTGCAGAAGAGCAAAAAAGGCACCTACGATGCTAGTTTAAACTACTATCTATTCATTATTTGAAGTAAATAAAGGAAGAGTGAATAGTTTATTTATACAGATACAGTGTGGAAGCTCATTACCAGATCATATTTTACTATTCTACAGTGGAATCAACTAGCAAAAGGATGGCATGACACATTGAATAAAGTTTTGCTTTAGTTTGTGATTTAGGTTTTGAAATGATGCCAAAAGTTAAAGCTACCAGAACATCTAAAATTCAATTGGTAAGCTACTTCAAGACTTTTCTTAGGATTTATGAAAAGTCCCAACAATGAATTCTATTGCAATTCGTGCAGCTATATGTTTTCTTGCATCAGCTACTTCTGGAAAGCCATTGAAATAAATCCCAACACCAAAAAGCATTAAGCCACCTATCTGAGCTACTAATCCCACACACTTTGCAAACGGTTTTGAGGAGCAGTAACACCGATTCTGTGGAAAAGGTAACCAAAGTATTTTTGTGAGCTGAAATCCCTTTGTACAACCCAAACTAGTACATCAAAAAACCTATTTTACAACGTTGGTCACAATTTGCCATCTGAAACTACTTACAGAAAAACAGTGTTGCAATTAGGCGCAGATAGAAATGCTGTACATGACAAACAAAATTTTTCTGGTTGTTGATGAGGGCACACTAATCTGGCACACGATATTTCAAAACTCTAACTGGAAACCTAGAAACACATCCTATCAGTTATTTCTATGATTCTCAACCTCTACCATGTTTGCCAAATAGCAACAGCATTGCTCAAGCACTTGACGATGCTGTAGATGTCTTGGAATTAAAAGAAACTCTTTCTGTTTTTTATTGTGTGATGCTGCAAAATATATGGTGGCTTCATGTGCAATACTCAAATCTTTGTATCCTAAGCTGTTTCATGAAACATTTGTAGCACATTTATAATACAATTGTGTAATGGAAGTCAAATCTCACTTTGAAAAGGTCGATCAGCTAATCGCAAAAGTCAAATCAGCTACAGCTAAAAATAAAACCATACAAGCCAAATTCGCTACTATTGGTTACCTACCTCAGCCTGATATTACAAGATGGCGAAGCTGGTTAAATGCTGCCTTATACTATGCAGAGAATTTACCTGAAGTGAAAAGTATAAAAAGTTTTGAAGGGTCCGGTATTTTAGTAACTCAAGCAAAAGTTAGCATGCAAACAAATGGTTTAACTACTCGTCTTCTCAAAATTAAATCAAAGACCAATATGATTGTTTAGTTAAGCTTATGGGAGCAATAGAAAGCGCCAACTACACCATCAAAAAAGCATTGCAAGCGATCTGAGAACTTGAATTCTGAAAAAACACATGCAGCATTAAGAGTTACATTCAAAAAAGGATGCAAAACAATGAGATTTCTAAAATGATAAACATGGAAAGACCAGACATTTTACCTGCAGTTTGCTGTTTGCTTTAACATTTTCAACCCATAAGTGCTTTTGTTGACAGACGTTTTTCAATGCTGCAAAAACTGTTACCCGAGGACAGAAACTTTAAGGTTGAAAATGTAAAACAGTACATCATTTCCATGGTGAGTTCATAGTTGGCTGTTTACATCATACATACATATTGCAAGCATTGTTGAGGAATTGTGAGTTTTCATTAAGTAAATGTTGATTTTAATATGAAAATTCAAAAAACATTAATTTATTGAGTCAAAATTTAGTTACCTCACTACAGTCAATTTATTTGAATTTTTAAGTCACTTTTGGGGCTTTATCGCTTGTTATAATCATTAAAACTGTCACGCTGTAGCGGCCGAACATTATGACGTCATCGCTAGGTATGTATACAAACTGTCTGCTCTGCCTTTTTCCTTCTTCAGTCCATAGATTTCTTCAGTCGTTCAAGTTTCTCTCCGGTAAAGTAATAGCGTTAATAAAAGTGTGAAAGTTCTATTTTGTATGAGCGAGGTGCGGTTCAAGAACAAACATCAAATAGACGTGGTAGAAAACCACAGTATCGGCCGTCAGAGCTCTTCATCGATCGGCTCCTGTGGCTCCGCCCTACAACCACCGCCCATCCCTACAACGCTATGAAAGTTAACAGTACTTGCCAATTCAAAATTATTGAGACAAAATTCCCTTTTAATAAGGATTTATTTGGCACCCAATCAAATTTGTAAACTGTAAATATCACATTGCACGAGTGATTGGAGAGATATCTGCTGGTTTTATTTATTTTAACCTACTACTACAATTATTAAATCGGTCCTTTACTGCTTAAAAATTTACAAACTACTTAATGCCAACACGGGCTAAGAACACTTCGTGGTCATGATCTAACCGCCATGGTAACAAACCTCAGTGTAGCAACTTAAGCAACTTCAACCACAAATCACAAGTAGAAAGTCGCCGACAACACTTGGTTTTATATATGAAACGCCATCTACGTTCACCAGCTATAATGATAGAAGTGACTAGTCGCCACAGGGAGTGCACTCATTTCATTGTAGCGCAACGGCAGGCATCCGACTGTAGTCCAAGTTAAAGTGAATGCACTCCGTGTGGCGACTAGTCACTTCTATCATGATAGCTACTAGATGGCGATCCATATATAAAGCCAGGTGTTGTTGGCGATTTTCTACTTGCGGTTCATAGTTGAAATTGCTTCTTCTTCTTCGTCGTATGAGCCATTTATTGTGAGCTTTATGCAGGAAGATGTATATATAGGTTACACTGCGTTGGCGCTCACGCTCGGTTTGCAAGTCTTCAGTTAGACTGGGGCCACACGATGCGTAGACTGCTTGGACCCACCACCTGGTCTGCGGCGAAAAGATGGAGGCATCCCGTTAAGTGTCTTGCCCAAGGACACAACAAGCAAGCTTGCCGGCTTGTTCTCCACACTATCCCTATTTGCTGAGCGCCAAGCAGGAAAGCTGTGAATACCATTTTTTTAATGTTTTGCTATGGCTCGACTTGAGAAATGAAACCCAGGTCCACCGACTGCGAAGCGGACGCTCTAACCACTATGCCACCACGCCGGTTGAAGTTGCTGAGGTTGCTACACTCAGCATCTAAGGTATGATACAGTTCTCGAGCAATTTTCAATGCTTACGTAGATGCAGAGTGTACAGTAGTGTTTACTCTCGCCCAAAGTAGATTTACGTAGGTACTAGCTAATCTGCCAGTAGTGGCCTCAAAAATAGTGGTAGCTACAAAAAAATTGATTCGTAGATTTTCGAGCCATTGAAGTTTGGGTGTTATGGCAACAGCATTTTGAAATAAATTCCATTCCAAAATAGAGCAAATTATTAATTTTTTAATGCTCCCCCAACAATGATTAAACTGTAGTCAGCTAACTCTGCTTAGCTGATCAACAATTTTGAAGATTTTGAAACGTACTAGATTTTTAGCAAAACATATGGGAATGATTTAATTGGCAGCGCGGTAAATTGTCTAATAAATTGATCAAGAAGAGTGTGCCAAAATTCCAAGTCATTGTTGGACCATATCTATCCTAATACAGTAGGAACTCGATTATCCGAACCTCGATTATCCGGAAACTCGATTATCCGGACGCTCGAAAAATTCTGAAATCCTAGGATGTATAAAACCCTTTAAAATGCTTGTAATACAGTCCAATTCAATTGATTTCGTCACAGAATATTACATACAACCGCTTCATTGACCCAAAATATTCGGGTAGGGAACAATAATAAAAATTGCACACAAAAGCTAGTGGATTCGTCCAATTTTCTATTTGATTCCATCAGAGTCGCGCGTAGTTTCTAACATTAGGTTTTGTCAATTTGATTCGCATATTGTTTCATTTCATTACGTTTTGCTGAAACAAAAACCCTAAACGTCTGTTTTATTCAGTTTTACTGTAATCAAGTTTTACTATAAACAATATAACGGCTAAAAGAAAAACAGTTGTGTTAACTCTAAAAGATAAAACTAAAATCTATAAACAATACGGTAAGGAAGCATCAGCTAATCAGCTGGCAAGTGAGTACAACATTGGAAAGTTTAGTGTCTACGATATTGAACGGCAAAAAGATTAGTTAAAAAGTATTATGGTGTTCTTGATAAAGGGCTTTCAAAAAATAGGAAGACAATGAAAGCTGCAGTAAATCCTGGCTTGGATAAAGCACTTTATCTACGGTTTTCTCAAAAACGTATTCAAGGGCTGTCTATTTCTGGCCCATTGTTATGTGAAAAAGCTCTAGATTTCAACAAAAAGCTGAGAGGTAGTGATTCTTTTGTGGCCAGCAAAGGATCGCCAACAAACTTTAAAAATCGTCAGGCTATTAGGCAACTAAAATTGGAAGGTGAAAGTCTTTCTGCTGATGCAAAAGCTGCTGCTGATTTCAAAAAAGAGTTCACAAAGCTTTTGCAAGAAGAGGGGTATTCCAGAGACCGAATTTATAATGCTGACGAAACGGGCTTAAACTGGAAAGCTTTGCCTGACAAAACCCTTGCGTCCAAAACAGCTAACTCTGCACCAGGACACAAAGTGAGCAAGGAGAGGGTTACAGTGTTGGTTAGTGCTAACGCTAGTGGTTCACATGCGTTGCCTTTGTTTCAAATTGGTAAGGCACAAAAGCCACGTTGCTTTAACAACATTTTTAATCTTCCGTGGTCTACAGAGGGCAAAAGAATGCTTGGATGAACGGTGATCTGTTTACCAAGTGGTTCATTAAGGACTTCATCCCTAATGTCAAAGCATATCAACAGAAAACTTCGACAGAAGGAAAGACCTTGCTGCTGTTGGACAACGCTCCCTGGCACCTTGCATCTGAGGTTCTTGAGAAGGAAGCACAGCTGGCTGGTTACCCTGAGCTCAAGGTCATGTATTTGTCCCCTAATGTTACTCCTTTAATACAGCCTATGGATCAAGGTGTCATAGAAAAAAGGAAAATGATGTACAGGAAAGAAATGCTAAGAAAGCTGCTCATATTGGATGAATCAGAAGAAGGTGTACTTTGAGCAAGCAAAAAATGTAACATCAAGGACTGTTGTTACATGCTGAGAGATGCATGGAAATGCATTACATAGGACAACTTGTCAAGTGCTTGGGAAAAGTTGTTGGTGGACGAAGAGAGAGAAGAAGGGGGCCAAAATGAATTGCAAGCTGATTAGTCTACTGCTAAATTTACCTCATTATTGCAGGAAATTCCTGGCTGTTCAGATGTTGCTGTTGAAGATGACAATCAGTGGTTAAATCTGGATGTTGAAGATGTTGGATTTCAACTGTTTAATGACAATGAAATTGTGAGTCAGGCGTCAAACAAGGATGAAGTTGATGTCAGTCTTGAAGAAGAAGACGCAGAAGATGAAGGCCCCACTGTTAGCCATTCTCAGAGACGTAGCAGCCGCCCCCCAAACCCCCCAATTGGGGGGGCCCAGGCCAACTTTGGGGGCCCAAGTTAGTCTGAAATTGCTTTTTGCCTACGTGCCTACTTATTTTCAGTTCAGCAGACTTGTTTACAACCGATTTAAACTGTAGGAAGAAATTGGCTTGTGACATCATAAGTGAATGCAACGTCATTTTATCTCGCAGAATCTAGAATATTTCGATTGATTTTCTGGTAGAATCTTGAATATTCGATTGACGTAACAATGCCGTTGTTACGCAACAATCATAGAATGGTCTGGAATTCTGTTTGGCTATAAATACCAGGACCATATATATACACTGCAGAGTGCAGATAAAGTATTTTATTGACATTGTATAGAATGAAACGTTCAAAAAGTGGTGCTCAAAAGAGAAAAGAAGCAGCCACTGCTCGAGATGCTGTAGCGAAATTGCCCAAGATGACAGATTTTTTCAAGATTACTGAGCAGAGTAGACCTGGCACTAGTACCGAGAGGGATGAAGAAAACTATAGTGTACAAGAAAAAGAAGACTATGACGATCAGCATCAAAGTGATTGTGAATTTCCAGAAAATGTAAGTTGTGATTTACCTGCCAATATGCAACCTTCAATATCAAAAATAACTGAATCTCAATTTACCCCTATCCCTGATGACCCATGTAAATGGCCTGAAAGTATTTCTGATGCTCAACGATGTGATATAGTAAAGCGTGGACCACATCAACTAATAATGAATTTTCCATATAATAACACAACTCCAAGGCGACGTTTTTCCTCCAACCATTATAAACGTGTGTTACCTAATGGTGAAAGTGTTTCACGGTCGTGGCTAGTTTATTCTGGGGAATCATATCAAGTTTTTGCTTTTGTTGTAAGCTATTTGGAAAAACACTAAGCCCCTTTTGTAGTGGTATAAATACATGGGAGGGTTTTTCGAAAAAACTGAAAGACCATGAAAACGGCATTTCCCACCAAGAATGCTGCAGTCAATGGATGTTGCTAGCTGAAGGGATAAGAAATTCATCCACTATCGACAAACGCGAGATGAATATTTTTTTCAATGAAAGAACGTTTTTGGAGAAATGTTTTAGAGAGACTTATCGACATTGCCTTGTTTCTATCGGAAAGGAATCTTGCTTTTAGAGGATCTGAAGAAGTCTTAGGATCTCCTCACAATGGAAATTTTCTGGGTATATTTGAGCTTTTGGCAAAAAGAGATCCGATCCTAAAAGAGCTTCAAAACAGAATCAAGAATAAAAACACTAAAGATCACTATTTGAGTCCTACCATACAAAATGAACTAATTGAATTGCTAGCGACAGAAGTTGAAAAAGAAAATTTACAGCAATTGAAATTGGCAAAATATTTTTCTATAATTTTGGACTGCACTCCAGATATGTCACATCATGAACAAATGTCTGTCATTCTCCGTTATGTACTATGTAATGAAGAAGCTGCTGTTGTTAAAGAAACATTTTTTGGCTACTTGAGAATAAGTGACAGTACTGGGAAAGGCTTGTTGGACGCTTTCTGAGAAAAAGCGACCGAACTGCAACTCGAATTGTCTGATTGTCGAGGTCAGTCATATGATAATGGTGCTAACATGAAAGGAAAACATTCTGGGGTCCAAGCAAGAATGCTAGACATCAATCCCAAAGCTGTTTACGTGCCCTGTGCAAACCATACCCTTAACTTAGTTGTTGTTGACAGTGCTAATTGATCGACGGAAGCATTGACATTTTTTGGAGTACTTACAAGGTTGTATGTGCTGTTTTCTTCCTCTGCTCAGCGTTGGGAAATTTTGAAGAAACATGTGGAGCTGTCCATAAAGTCACAATCTGATACTCGTTGGGAAAGCAGAATTAAATGCATCAAACCTCTTCGATACAATTTAAAAGAGGTGTTGCTGGCACTGAAAGACTTGGAAGCCATTTCCATAGAAAGGAAAGATGGAAGAGCTGCCTCAGAAACAAAATCGTTGATAGCTCATTTATTAAAATGGAGTTTTCTTTTGTCGGTGTTTATTTGGTATGATATCCTATTCCAAGTCAATAAAGCAAGCAAGATTCTTCAATCGTATGAAGTCTCCCTTCATACAATGGAAACGGAAATCCAGGCAACTGAAAAGTTTTTGCAAAACTATCGCACAACGGGTTATGACTGTGCCGCAACATCTGCTGTTGAAATAGCACAGGAATTGGATATTGATCCTTCTTTTCCTCCGTCAAGAAGTGGAAAGAAAAGAAGATTGTTTGATTACCAAGGTGAAGAGGAACAACGAGCTACTCCTGAACTGAAATTTAAAAGCAACTTTTTCTATCCATTAGTAGACCAGGCTATTATGTCAATAAAGGAGCGCTTTAATTTGTTACGTGAGGTTTCTTCCGCCTTTTCGTTTTTGTACACACGAGACAAACTTTTGCTTGTGCAACAAGAAAATGCTCTTCTTACTTGCTGTAAAGAGTTCCAAAAAAAGTTCGGTGACATTGATTCTGATGAAATGAGCGCTGAGCTACAGCGGTTTGTTTTAATTTTACAAAAAAAAACGCAATCTCAATACGGCTCAAGACTTTCTGAACTATCTTCTAAAGACTCATTTATTTGAATTGTATCCGAATGTGTACATCGCACTTTAAATCTTACTAACTTGCCCCGTGACTGTTGCCAGCGCTGAAAGAAGCTTCAGCAAATTGAAACTGATCAAAACTTTTAATAGAACGTCTATGACAGACAGTAGACTATCTTCATTAGCCATGTTGTCAATCGAAAATGACTGCGCCCGATCTCTTGATTATGACAATGTCACAACAGCATTTGCGAACAAAAAGGTTCGCTCCAGACTATTTAAATGATACTGTGTTTTTATAACTTTTTCATGTTTTTCAGTGTCATTGCTTTTGTTTCGCAGTGTCTGCATAAATGTCCTACTGAACTCTGGCATCGGTGCCGAATTTTTTATGACTTGCACCTTCGGTATCGGCATGCTTTATTCTGACATTAGCCTGTTTACTTATGTACAAATTGTGGTGTATTTTCTTAATGCAGCTTTTCAATTTTACACCTCTAAAGTGATATGACCTGTGCGCAGGGGCTCTTGCGCTTACTTTGGGGGGGGGGGCCGAAGTTGGAGTGCTACGGGACTGGCCATTCTGAAACCTTCTATGCTTTGCGAAAGGCATTGTGTTTGTATCAGATACAGGAAGAGTGTGTGTTACGTGAACTGACAAACATCATCGTAGAAAGGAGAAAATCCTAAATTACGGGCAAGCGAATAAGGCCAGTGTACAATTCATTTATATCTGACATAAAACTGAACGCCTAATTGACATTCGTGTGTTTATGTGGCCGTATTGTTATGAGTCATTTTGGTGAGTTCGCAGTTCTAATGAAAAACAACTTTACACTACGGAAGGGGGTTGATATCACTTTTAGTTTATTTATTATGAACAAGATCAAATTGTGCCTGAAAAACATGTTATGGATACTGCTTTCTCCTATGACTACTACCGGTTGGTACTCAGAAAACAAATTATTCATGCCACTTTCTCCAATTCGGAGAAATTACCCCAAGATCATTATAAATAACGGCCCCAAGTTCTACTGTGGCAGATTAAAGAAAGCATTGGTTACAAAGCCATGCTGCGATATCCATCAGCTTTAATAAAGCATTAAGTACTGAATGCTGGTCTGTACCAATTTGTAGATATAGAAATAGTAATAAGATTCTTTGTATTTGTAGAAGTAAGATAACCCGAATTTAACATCATAATCACTATCTCGCGCTTAACGCTTCCCTCTAATTGTTCTTATGGCCCATGAAACGTGTACTATATTTTAAATCTTGGATGAATAAATGAATTGCTTAATTATTGTTGGGCCATTGATCACCGGGAGACGAGAAAGTGAAGTTGAAATTCGTATCCGAACTTATTCAGATAGCATCACTTCGGTTCATAGAGGCGCTGAAAGGATCGAAGCTTACATTAAATTCGGTTTCTTATATTAAATTCGGAATCGAATTCTTCGTCTGAATATTCCATCGATTGTCTTGGAGCAAACTTGTGTTTGTGGAAACCGACAACCACATCGTCGCCACGGCTACGGAATCTGCACTTCGGAGCCTCAGGTCAGTGCTTTTCGTGTTTTTGTTGCCACCTAGTTTGTTGGTGTCTGCTTGTCCGGTGGTAGTATTCGTGAAACTGCAAGCAGTTAGCGAGACCATTGCTGTATATTTGAGGGAAAAATTTAAGTTGAACACCCAGAACTGTAATTTGATTAGTGTCTTACGCCTTGACTTTAGTAAGCCCCTAAAATTTTAAAGGCTTAATACAGATTTTGCTAAATAAAAATAAATTATGGAATCACCGTCCACTAGCCTTGAAAACCCTACACAGGATAGCACAGTTGAAAGTAACTTTGAAAATCAAGGTTTTATGTCTCACAGTAAAATTGAAAACGCTCTACAAGAAATCAGAAAAACATGGGTAGATAGTCCCGCGCCCGTCACTAATCATCGCAGTTTTTCGCGCTTTTACGCAGAACTAAATGTCATGAACTTGGTATTAGAGGTATACGCAAATAGCGAAAACAAAAATGATGAAAATGTCCTTACGGCCGTTTATAATTACATAGTCAAGGCCCATAAAACCTACTTAAAATTAATTCAAGAATGGATAAATGGTGCCAAAGCCAAAGCCCAATAAAATATTTCTGTGCCAGCTCTCCCAAGTGTACAAAAACTTTTAGCGCAATATAATCCCTCTATAGAAGATAAGTTACGGCGTTATTACAATAAGGCGAAAATGGATCCTGACGACAGAAGTGAAGCGTCAGTCATGAGTCCAACTACATTTACGAATATATTTGCTGAGTCAGCACATGTCACGCAAAATGCACGAGAATCAGACGATGACGTAATTCGCCCAAGCAATATGATAATGAAGGCGAAAACTAGAGTAGAAATAGAAGATAGACAAAGAGAATCGCCAAGAAATGCAGCACTATACTACGAAAAAGAGAGAATGACTGAAAAATTCAAAGAACAGACTAGCCTTGCGGAAACTGCAAGGACTAGGCCTAAATACAGAGATGTGGGGTCGAGAAAGGCGTTCCCACAAATAGACTCGCCCTCGTCCAACGACGACATAGATAATGATCCCCTGGCTGAAAATAAAATTTATCTAATGAGCTCCACTAAGGAAGCTATTAGGGATTCTGGTAATCAAGGATACCCATCGAATGAATTTCTAAATAACCGGTTGAAAGCGGATCATGAATCCGAAGCCGGCTTTCTTTTCTCCAGACGCACACTGATAGGAAGGGATGTATGCAGCAGGAGCGAACATGACGGTGAGCAGGTTAGTTATAAGCCGCCAGAGAGAGCGCATCAGCCGCCACCCCGAGTACAAGAATTGCAATATGACGCACCTGAGTTTGTACCATGGCGCACTGCTGGAAACAAGGGTTTCTACAAGCATCCTAACTGGGAAAGTGATTATACGCGTCAAGGAAACGTAAATACTCGACAGAGCCAAGGCTCTAACTATTGTCCCAATTACCCGTGGAACGTTTCGGGGGGACCAAAAGAAACCCAGCCAGGGAGATACGACTACGAGCAAGGTCAGCTTGATGGAAGGCTGCGAGCCAAATATTCTATGCTATTTGAAATGGGGAGTAAAGAAACAAGCAGAAAGTTTTCCGGAAGGAAAGCAGACTATCAAGTGTTTAGGCAACAACTTTTGAGAGATTATAGAATGTTGTGGGATATTGATCCCTATACACTGCTGCAAAAAATTGCGAATTCAGTAACAGATTCAGTCTACGAACATATCAGAAGCGCTTGGGTCATGAGAGACCCACATGAAGCATTGAGCCGTATATGGGAGATTTTAGAAGACTTATATGGCGACCCACTGGGCATGTTCAAAAACGCCATACGTGAGATTAAGTGGGAAAAAGGCTCTCTAACAAACAAGATCTCATCTCTTCAGACCTATCGAACAAAGCTTCGAAATCTGAAAAGCATAGCGGAATCTATCAACATGGAGGCAGAGCTATCTAATCCAAAACTCTTATTCAGGATAGTAGATTGCTTTAACCCAGCTCTGCATGCACTATTTGTGCAAGAATTCAGGTACTACCATGAGTGGAGATTCCACACTATACTACAATTTATCAATGAACAGATATCCAACCTTCAATACAGAGAAAGTCATTGTTATGACATCTCAGCCATGATTGACGAAGAGGAGAAGGGTAGACACAAAGTGCACCACTTTGAGAGAAACACAATTAGCGCGAGGGCAAACAATCTAAATGCCTACGTAACATATGAGAAATCAAGACCCTGGAAAACTCCTTCTTACCGCTCTGAAGGAGTCCCTAAAGAACCTAAGTGTTACATACACCCAACAAGTAATCACCAAACGACAGACTGTTGGCAGTTTTTAGAGAAAGATGTTCAAGAGCGAAGATCCTTTGCCAGGGAAAACGGTTTATGTTTTTACTGCCTTTGTAAACACTATTCCGCAGACTGCTTAACTAAAAGCAGATGCGTGATATGCCAAGGAGCGCATTCCAAACTACTGCACCTACCTGTAGAATCTCCTAAAAGACCACCGCTCCGCTCTAATGATCAGAGCAAACAAGAAAGAGACGAGTCCTCTACAATTAATTCACAACCAAACGGTAAAATAAATGCCGCAAAAGGGAAAGCAAAGGAATGCACTGACGAACCCGACTGCTCTTCTTTGGTTCCTCTAATGGCCCTTACAGCCATAAAAAGAAATCCCGAAAGTGAGAAGGTTGAGGATGACGTTAAGTTTTATGCGTTGGTTGACACAGGAGCAGATACAAGCATTTGCACTCGAAAGTTAGCAGAATCTTTGTTTGAGTGGAGTCCTGAACACAAGATTACCATTCAGTTCTTGGAAAAACAGCCAGACGAGTACAATTGCATGCGTAAAACTTTGCCAGTTAGACAGGGAGATGGTAAAATTGTTGATATACCAAACATTTCCTTTATTGAAACAACTCTTCCCTATAAAGAGGGCATTCCTAATCAGGAAATAATTGCAAAGTATGACCTATGGAAACACGACTTTCCCATCTTAAATGGTGAACCAAGAGTGGATATGATTCTTGGAGGCCAGGAAATTAGAAAATTTAAAATCTTTGAGGAGTGCACGTGGAAAAAAGAACCTAGATCCCATCCTCTCATTGGAGATCACTCCTTAGGACCTATATTTTGGGGAGTGGAGGCCAGCAATAACCAGGAAGATAAG
The DNA here is from genome assembly GCA_963675345.1 of Trididemnum clinides. Classification (NCBI taxonomy): domain Eukaryota; kingdom Metazoa; phylum Chordata; class Ascidiacea; order Aplousobranchia; family Didemnidae; genus Trididemnum; species Trididemnum clinides. Next base: position 17,877,102 of record OY776305.1, read on the forward strand.
GCCTCAAGAAAAATAACTTTAGAACGTGATAAAAAGTGCCTAGTTGGGACAAAAGGCCCGCCATTCCTATTAAAACCAACTGAGTCTTGGGAAACGAGACCCAATAATTTAAAAGCAAGTGACAATGTCAACGCTCTAAAAGAGATAAAAAGATCTGTCGCGAGACTCAATCACATACAAGTAAAGGAGAAACATCACACACTGAAAAATCTATCTGATTCAAGCACAAGCACTAAACCTGAAAATAGGTTGATTAAACTACATAAATGCTTTAACGTATTGCGCGAAAACCCCATCTGAAATCGCATCTTGTAAGAACCAAGTTAATATAATAGAACAAACACGAATGACACTAAACTATTTAAAAGAATGTTTGGGGTGTAAACTGAGATTACAAGTTAGGGGAAAACAGCTTATGGCTCCGCTTCCTGCTTCTAAGCTGAAGCCTAGAACGCACGTGTTTACGTATGCTGCTTCCGACTTGGCTGGTCCCTTCAGCGTGGTGGTAGGCAGGAGCACTGTGAAGCGCTGGCTTTGTGTATTTGTGTGCATGGTAACTACAGCCGTGCGCATTGAAGTAGCTGCTGACTTGAGCACGTCTTCCTTTATTAATGCATTTAGAAGATTCCTATGCTCTACCGGGTTTTGAACAAGATTCATACGAACAAACAATTGAACAAATTTTGTTGGAGCACATAATGTGCTGAAGACAGAAGCACTAAAGCTGATTCAATCCTCAGAGGACAACTAGACCGAACTGCTCATAGCACTGAACAATATTAATTTATCGTTCTTTGTACATATTTTTGCGTGTGTGTTTTTCTTGCTGAAGCCCAGGTTGACTATCTATCAGTTCACTATGATTTAAAAACTTCTACAATTCTTTAAAGAAGTTTTGGAGGGACTGTTACGTGAACTGACAAACATCATCGTAGAAAGGAGAAAATCCTAAATTACGGGCAAGCGAATAAGGCCAGTGTACAATTCATTTATATCTGACATAAAACTGAACGCCTAATTGACATTCGTGTGTTTATGTGGCCGTATTGTTATGAGTCATTTTGGTGAGTTCGCAGTTCTAATGAAAAACAACTTTACACTACGGAAGGGGGTTGATATCACTTTTAGTTTATTTATTATGAACAAGATCAAATTGTGCCTGAAAAACATGTTATGGATACTGCTTTCTCCTATGACTACTACCGGTTGGTACTCAGAAAACAAATTATTCATGCCACTTTCTCCAATTCGGAGAAATTACCCCAAGATCATTATAAATAACGGCCCCAAGTTCTACTGTGGCAGATTAAAGAAAGCATTGGTTACAAAGCCATGCTGCGATATCCATCAGCTTTAATAAAGCATTAAGTACTGAATGCTGGTCTGTACCAATTTGTAGATATAGAAATAGTAATAAGATTCTTTGTATTTGTAGAAGTAAGATAACCCGAATTTAACATCATAATCACTATCTCGCGCTTAACGCTTCCCTCTAATTGTTCTTATGGCCCATGAAACGTGTACTATATTTTAAATCTTGGATGAATAAATGAATTGCTTAATTATTGTTGGGCCATTGATCACCGGGAGACGAGAAAGTGAAGTTGAAATTCGTATCCGAACTTATTCAGATAGCATCACTTCGGTTCATAGAGGCGCTGAAAGGATCGAAGCTTACAGTGTGTATCTACGAAGTACGATGTTCTAAAGCAACTACGTGACATGGCTGCCACAAAAGAGAATCTTCTCATATTCAAACAAAAATAACTGACTTCTTAAAATAATAAGACATATTTATACATTGTGCTAATCTGTTTTCCGCATATGCATTTACCTGTACCTGTTTTTGTGTTTGTAAAGCAAAACAAAATACTGTATAAAATAGGCATACATTGTTTTGTTGTCAGCTTTTATTTGAAAGTTTGTTTCATTATCCGGAAATTTCGATTATCCGGAAAATTTGATTATCCGGAATGGCGTTTGTTTCCTTTAGTCCGGATAATCGAGTTTCTACTGTAACTTCAATAATCAACTTATGCCAGGTATAGCAACTAGCGACATTTCTGACCACTATTCTGTTATTGCCGAATCCTTACCCTAAACCATTTTGCAAATAACGCTCATCAAACCTGGAAACGCTATATGAAAAATTTAAAGCTGATCGCTTTATCGAAGACTTATATCAAACTTCAAATCCATCTTTATCATCACTTGACTCTACAGTCCATGATCAGTATGAACAATTCATTAACTCTTTTACGAGTGTGGTAAATAAACATGCCTCAGGAAATTTAGCTACCAGGAAAGAAAGGAAACTAAAGACTAAACCATGGTTATCCTGGAGTCGTCTACGTTTGATTAAAACCAAAAATAAAATGTACAAATTGTTTTTTACAGTATATGAAGAAACAAAATACCAGAACTACAAAACGTATCGGAATGTTTTGAATTAAACTATTAAAAAAGCGAAAAATCACTACAGTAAATTAATAACAGAGAACATGATGATAGTGGTAGGCCTAAGATATGGAAAATAGTGAATGAACAAGTAAATTTAAAATCTTCTAAACAAATTGACAAATATCGACTCAATGTTAAGATAGGTGACATGATAACCAATCCTGCTCCTATTTCTAAAAATCTCAATGCATAGGCTACTTTGCCAACTTAGGAAAAATATCTGAGGCCATTCCCGAAGTCGAAATGGATGATATGAACACAACAGCACCGACAGGCGTCATCAATTTTTTCTTTTTAAAGACTCAAAAATCAAAATCAGCCAGGTATGCAGAGGGCGAAATCAAATTTATAAAAATTGGTAAATCAATAATATTGCCTTTTCTTTGCAAATTGACCAACAATTTCTTTAGCAAAGGTGTTTACCCAAACTGCTTGAAAATCGCCAAAGTTAATCCAATTTCTAAATAAGGGGATCGTAAGGAAGCTTCTATTTACCACCCCTTCTCAATTTTATCACAATTAAATAAAATTTTAGAAAAATTAATTTACTTCTGCATCATCAATTTTGTTGAAAACGCGATGGTGTAATGGTTATAGCGCCTGCTTCACAGTCGGTAGACCAGGAATTCATTCCTCTTTCCGAGTCATACCAAAAGACATTAAAAAATTGCATCTACAGTTTCCCTGCTTGGCACTCGACATTTAGGGGAGGTTGTGGAGAACAAGCCGGCAAGGTCGCTTGTTGTGTCTTTGGGCAAGGCACATAACGGGACGTCCCCGCTTTATGTGAAAGGCAGGTGGCCCAAACACCTCGGAATTGGCAACTCCCAAGTGAGTGCGGACGTCCGGTCGAAAAGAGAGCGATACAATTCGCTTTCTCGTGAATGGAGGATAAACATGGACAATACATTATGAAAAACAGAAAGCTTTTTTGTTTTTTTGTCGCTGAATACCGCACGTTTTTGTAAACCTATAAGATTAAAATGTTTGTTTGAAAAATAAATGGGCTAATTTTAGGTTACCCTGTAGGTGGATTAGGTATTTAATTGTATTCGCTGCTTAGCTTGACGTCATCGTAACATTTACATTGTTATCTTATTCTGAAAATTGGTTCACGGTACGTAGTGAAGCTGTGTTTCTGTTTTTGTTGTTGACTTACGGTATAGAGCTTACATTATTAGGCAAGTAATCTCATGGTTCGGTGGTAAGCATTGTAACGTTAATGAGATTTGTTAAGGCCAGATGAAGTTAGAATCAGGCTTGTGATACTTGTGACGGTGTGATGGTTTGAGAAGTGAAATGACAGTGAACCATGTATGAAAATTTTTTGCTCGTGAATATTAGGTAGCCTATAAAAGGATAAAAGTACATTAGTGATCGGTATGGAGCTCACGTCTCTTTGCAATAGTTATGGTTAGGTTGACAAATAATGTCATAGAAGAGTCTCCATGGACCATGATGGTTACAGATAATGTTAGCTTATGTGAAAAGAGCAAAGAAGAGGCAGAGACAAAACCTGAAAGCTGTAGTGACAAGAAAAAAAAAGAGAAATGAAAGTCAGATGGAACAAAATAGTATATTTGTGGTAAGTCAATTTACCAAAATTGACCAAATATTTGTGCGTGATTGAAAATGCAAATGGTGTTTCAAGTGCTGTTGCTAGGTGTAAAACTAACTTACATAACAGAGTTTTATGTCTTTGGGGTCAGTTGTGCAAAGGAATGGAGAGGATAGACCTAGTTATGAGGTAAAGTATATATTCTAAAAAAATGGAATGAATGGCAAAGACTTACAGGTGTAATACGTGGTGAAATGGTATCTGCCCTAGCAAGAGCAAAAGTCTGTAAGCATGTGATCAGACTAGTAATACTGTATAGGTTAGAAACAATACCACTGACTTAGCCTATAGTAGGAAGCAGTGCTGGAAGTGGCAGAATAAAGGATAGTAGGTTTTTCAATAAAAGTTAGTAGAATGGACAAATTGAAAAATCAACATACGGTATTCAATGAATCAGCAAGTGTAGGCAGAATGAGAGATAAGTGTAGGCAGAATGAGAGATAAGTGTAGAGAAGCAAGATTGGGACAGTTTGGACACGTTTTAAGAAAACAAACTATACTGGGAGAAGGATGATGAAAATGAACCTATCAGACAAAAGAAGGAGAAGACTGAAAAGAAGGTTTATGAATGTAGTAAAGGATGATTTGAAGGTGATTGGATTTGTGATGAACCAAGAAAAATGGAAAATAATGATCTGCTGTGGTGTCTGCTGAAAAGGAAGAGTTGAAAGAGAAAAAAGATATTGATCAATAGCAGTTTGATTACATTTTAACAAAGAATGTATAGTGATTGATAGCTTTTAATGTAGATCTGGTATTATAAGCAGAGGGTAAAAGACTGAAATAAAATAAAGTGGTTTTGCATATATAGTTACGCTTTTGATGGAATGGTTATCTGGACACGAACATGATGAATGCACATTAATGCATTGCTTGCCAATCAAAAAATTGAGCTCAAAAGTTTAGATCATTTTCTGAAAGAGTCTGGCCTAATTACTATAGGCCTCCTACAGTCTTCCAAAAAATTCAAACTGTTGGACTGTAGTCAGGCTCCATAAGAAAAATTATATTTTCTTTATATTTGATTGATTAGTTATTGTATTTTTATCATTTGTATATTGGTGTTTTTATCATTTTAATCATTCAAGTGTATGAGCTCGAGCTTTGTTTGTTAGTCTTTAGTTAGACTGGGCACTGAGACATAACGTATCTTATCCAAAGGCACAGCTAGTGAGCTTGTCAGTCTTTTGTTCCAAACGCCATGCAAAGAAGCTGTGAATACTATTATATACAAAGAAGCAGTGTTTTTGTGATTCATTAGTTTCTTAATTTGGTTTGATTTTACGCTATTCTAGATTTCAGTATTTTAGTGTTGTCTGTCAACCCTTCAAAATTAGAGATCTAAACTTTTGATTTTTTGATGTGTTAAGTTATGCATAAATGTCTGTGTTGATTGATTTTCAGCAATTTTAGCTATTTCAATCTTGTACCCAATACTAAACTTTATAAAAAAACATAGCAATGCTTTTTGATCTGTAATCAAAGATGTGCAATTTGCCCTTTTCTTTCTAAGTTTTTAATGTTATCCATCTCTTTTGTACAAGTGAAAATTTAGTGCCTTTGACTGCATCGTTTGAAAGCATGTAGAATGACATACAAGTAAAGTTCACATGCACCCACATAAATTGCCAATTTGCCAAAATATTTTGGTTCAAAGGGAAAACTATTTTAGCTGAAGTTGTCAGAACTCGACATGCACAGTTTGTGGCATTTGTTTGTTGTTTGTTGGCATTTCTAATGTAGCCAACAGAAAATTTTGTTGTGTTGTGCAGTTTACCGAAAGACTTGTGCTCTGCAGGTTTGGGTAGTACTGTGTCCATAAAAGTAGAAACATGTACCATTACACAATTCCACTGACGGAAAGACTTGTGCTCTGCAGGTTGGATAATACTGTGCTCATAAAAGTGGAAACAGGTGACATTACACAATTCCACTTAAGCAGCGTTGCCAACCACTGTAACAATAATTATGTGATCATCACCTTTTATTTTTTTTTCAGCTTTTGGTATATACTGGTCATGCATCTTTGTTGGCAAAACTCTTACTGCTTGTGAATTTGTCATGATATAAATTAAGATTTGAAATAAAGCAAATTGAAATTATGAAAACATAGGCAACTCATCAAGCAACATGAATGTAGAGTTTGGGAGACTGCAAAGTGACCTTATACACTCTCTAAGTTGGATCTAATACATTTGTGAGTAATCAATGCATGTACTGGTGGTTGGCACGAGCCGTAGTTTGAACACAAAGCCTGAGCTCAGAAGCAAATGCCCAGTTCTTATAACAGATTTACAGACAATGTAATCTTTGAGTGCTCAACTTGCAGACTGCCAACTACAAGTCTGATGCCCAGATTATCGTGCCATGCTGTTGACAGTTTGTAGGACAGGATAGTAGGATTAATTAGATTAAACAACATATAAAAAGTGATTGTCAGTCTGCTTGTACATTATTTTTTTACTTTAGTCTGTAAATGCACGTATGTAAAAGGCCATACTGATTAAAGAGACTATGGCTGCACATATTTGGAAGAGTTTATGATTTTAAAATGAATAATTCTACAAGCAAGGAAATATATCGGGTCAAGGAAGATTTGTTGCTGAAAAATTTTCTGGACAAGTCCAGGAGAGACAAGGCTAAAGTGCTTCGTTTACAACAGGTATGCAACAGATTAAAGTAGGATTAGTTTTAATAATGAGGCACCAGTATTGTGATGCTGAAGTTAAACGTATCTGCACACTGATGGCTTACAAGGTACATTACGCAGCTGACCACTGCTGTTCCAAGCAGACTGGTTGTTAACTCTATAGGTGTAAGGTGTGCAGCCCCATCTTGTGATATCGCTCAAAAACGTGTGGTAGTTAGTCACCTAAATTTTTAAGCTGGTGGTTTTGTTTTTGCAATATTGCTATTTGCACAACAGAGCTAACATATAGCTTTCGCCCAAACGTGCTGATTGCGACCCAGCAATCTACTTTTTTTATGGGAGTTCAGAAATTTTAGTGCACCCTGATTAAGCTTATTCTTTGCTATATATTTTGCAATGCAGTATCGATTTTAGCTTTTTGTCATAAATGCATGCTTTTTAAATGGTTGGTAAGTATGTGCTGAGTAAAGCGCAATTAGACTGGCATCATAATAAAAATTTAATTTTCAGTCTTTAAATATTAAAAGTTTGTCAACTTAACATTTGATGTATATAGTCACTTGTTCTTCTAAATACTCTTACAATTATGCAATGCATGGTTACACACTATCAGTACTGATATAGTAGTAACCCGTAATACGCTCACCTATTTTTTACCTTTGATAATTATAAAAGCAACACTCATCTGAATTTCCATTAGCACAAAATAATGCACGTATTTACCAAAAGTTTTGTTTAAATTAAAGATCATAGCTAATTATGATCCGTGTCGGTGCTAGAGTGAAGGAGTGAGTAGGTACCCACTTCTTTTCATCTTGGTTTAACGACAAAACCTTTTTGAACGTTGTTGTCGTGAAGGCTTATACGAGACTTGCTTCTGAAGTTGCTAGTAGTTTAGTGTGGTGCTTTTTTATCAGCATGCTGAGTTTTTAATTGAGGAAGCAAATCGATAGAATGTTTGGTAAATTGTGGCAGCTAAAGCCCCGGTTTATGCCATTGTTGAAGAATGGTGTTCGTCCAAAATTTGGTCTGTTTTTATTGATCTGTTTTGCTGTAGGTTAAAGATTACGATGAATGGATGCAAGAGAGTCTTTCTAGTGCGTCTATTCGACGTAAAACCCCATCCAGCAATTCCAACAACGTTGCCTTTGTGCCTTCAAGCTTAATTCAGGACGCTATTAAAGAAGGAAACAAACATGAAGGTAGTATGATACAGTTTTGACTGAATACAATATTGGTTGTACTTTCGTTCTGGTAGAATGCCTTTGCAGTAATTATACACAGAACAACCTGTGTTTATTGAACCCGCTTTGTAGTTGCCTTTACTGCTGGAATAATGTATTTTTATCATTTGTTACACTTCCAAACAAGCAGTAAAAGCTACAAAGTTTTTAAGTTCTCAACGATGAAGAACTCGCACGAGTGTTAAACTACCATCTCTTGATTGTAAAGTTAGTGCTTATTGTGCTGAGTTACCAATGAGCTTACAAGTAGAGATTGTGTTATATGTTGAAATTGTTTTGTATTACCGAAGCAAACAGCGTACGCTATTACGTTCCAGTACGTGACAGTTTTGAGTGGCTCTCAGTCGCCTTTCATGTGACTTTTTCAAGTACAATGTCTCACGACGTGCGTATTGTTTACCTTGTTACTGTATCTAGGACAGCTTTTCTGCTTGGCGCTCAGCACGAAAAGGGTTGTGTGGAGAAAAACCCGCCATTTTCACTTGTGACCAAGGGTAAGGCATTTGGCTGGATTCCGCCATCTTTACATGTAGACAGGTGATGGGTACGAGCAATCGATCCATCATGGTGGCTTGTTTTCACTAAAGGCTTGCAAACAAAGCATGAGTTTATATGCGTAAATGAATAAACACCTGAATGGCGCAGGCACCTTTTAAGTTTCGGTTTCGATGTTAATTTTCCTGCGAGAGTTGTTTAGCTCTTTATGTATGTGATGTTGCACTTCATAGCTATTGTGTAGTTACTCACTGGTTTCAGAGTAGCTCTTGACTACAAAGAAAATTTTCTATTAGCTACACTGTTACTCATTCACCCCAGCGAAATTGACACTACACATAGCCTATGTAACATCGTAACTAAGACACTCATTAATATTTAAAGTTTTGTTTATGTTTTTTTTTCGTTTGACCATAGGCTGATGCGATGGTAGCTGGAAGTTTAAATGCAATTAGTATCTTTAAACTTGTAAACTGTCAACGTATTAATATTGCTTTTGCAGTGTTGGATCTTCTTTCGAAAGGGGTTTCTATCAACTTCAATGACGTACAAGGGGAAGGCATGACTCTGCTTCATCAGGCCTGCGTATATGATGACTACATTATTGCCCAAGCTCTTATAAAGCAAGGTAGGATCGATTATTAGATAGCATCTTTTATCATTTTCTTTTGTTGGATTGTTTGTGGCTAAGCCCCTTATTTTAAGTGACAACCCAAATATTTATCAATTTTCCATCATGAAGTCTTGTAAGAGCTTTAGCGTTTACAAAACGAAAAAGCTTTAGCGTTTTGTTTTTCATTTTTCGTTGCCGCAAATGTGTAATCGTAAAATCTTTTGTAATACGTAGTTTGGCTTCTTGCGTCTTGGAAAAAAACTCCATGTTTTTGTGAGAAAAATAAAAAATTGTAACATCTGTGAATATTTTGATAACTACAATTGCAATATTTCTAAGCCGTGTAAATTTATGCAGGCGCGTCCCTTGATATACAAGATGATTATGGCTGCACACCACTACATATTTGCTGTATGTGGGATTCCCTGAAATGTGCTCAGCTGCTAGTTTCTGTGAGTAGCTTCCTTGGTTTGCTAGAACAGTTAATTGTCAGTGAAGAAATACCCATTAATCTATCTATCTATTTATTAAATTTTGTGTATCCTTGATGGAATGCGTTTAAGCTAATGCTTACTTGCTAGTCTTTGGTCAGACTAAATCACCGCGACGGGTATACTGCTCTGCACCTGCCACGAGCAGGTGGAGGAATCTCGTTAAATGCCTTTTCCAAACGCGAACTTACCGATTTCCCTCACCATCTTTCTATTTTGTGTGGAGTGCCAAGCAGCGATGCTGTGAATGCCTTTTAGTATGACTCGACTAGGGCATCAAACGGAGGTTACAGACTGCGAAGCGGGCGCTCTGACCACTACACCGCCTCGCCATTAGGTAAATATTTGTTGCGATGGTCATTAAATCCTAAGTAGACTCGGACAAAAGTATGTGTTATAGATAAGAGTGTAGTAGTCTATTAATAGGTAAAACTGTAGACGTTACGTTTTTCGCAAAGACCCGTTTCCATTAGCGTAGAATTCGAACGTAATCGGAAGTATGCATTGTTTACCGTTGTTAACACCTTCGCTTGTACGTAGAAGCAGTGGAGCTGGTTTGTTTTGAGTGTTTTGACATAACACAATACAACGAAGAAAGATTGGTTCCAATTTTGCTGACCTTAGGATACGCGAAAGAACAACTGGTACAGATAGCAGAATGCCGTGTTAAACTGCGCTATGACTTTGTTTGAAGGGCAATGGGGGTTTTGCGCCTATAGATCACGCAAATTCTTTTTGTTTTGCCCATTCAAGCACTAACAGATCTTGCTTAGAGGAGCTTCTATCCATAGTGCCCTTTCACAAATGTAGACTAACAAAAGCAACTTCAAAATGCGATCAGTTGCTCTGGCCTGATAAAAATATTTATTTGTCTGTTAGAACAATGCAAGTGTCAACATCCTGGATATCGATGGAAACTTCGCAATTGACCTTGCACCTGACAACAGCCACCTCAAAGCAATGATGAGAAAACATATGCAGCAAAAGCTAAAAATAGATGAAAGTAAGACCACTGACCTGCAGTGTGTAATCTTTTCCGATCTTGTGTCCTGTATTCGGGCCGTTGTCGGTCGGTTCGTTGTCTTAATCATTAATCTTTGGCAATACCAATGTGTACATATCAGTAGCTTTCAATCTGGATACTGCAAAAGGTTTTTTGGGATGACAAAATGCTATTGCTGGTATACGTCTTTATTGATTTTAGCAAGGATTGAGAAATGCACTGTTAGGGGATGGTCTGGATGTGCAAAACCGAGGGGTACAAACTAAAATGTTGTGAATCATTAGTTAATAGAGGGGAATCTTGCTTGCCAAAGATCAAAAATAGCTATAAATAGTTTTGATTATAAACTGCTAGACCAGTGTTGTCTACAATAATAATACACATGCTATATTACCGCTAACGGATCTATTTACACCACGATTATTGATGTCTCGTAATTTAATAATAGTCGAAGTTGTTTTGCTGCAAGCCTTTGTTAACCTCATCTTACATGTCTTGGTGGTCAAAGCAGTATGAAGCGTATTGTTTTGGAGGGGATGGGATTCGAATTTTTGAAATACGAGATAGTGTATACCACTCCACATTTTCCAATTTAATACGATTCTATTGCCGATGAAAGCCTTGAGGAAAGCATTTGGCTCTGCATTTTTATGTATTAGCGTGAAATTGACGTGCATAGAGCTCTGATAATCATGAGCGTGCCGTCGTCGCTATCCAAGTAACGCCACAAAGTTAGCTTTTGTTCCTACCGTGAAACTGAAAATTGCCACAAAAAATACATCGCACCTGACAGCGCCATACGTCTTTGCGGTAACTTGACCAGTTCTCGTATTCCTATATTTGATGTGCTACAAAACAGTCGCTGTTAAGTGCAATTCATCTTTAATTTAACGCATTTTGAAAGCGCCTTTAACTTGTATCCGGTTTTGTCGGGTTTCAACTAGCTCCTAACATACCAGTGGTCTATCAGTGTTGGGCAAATAGCAATTGAAATGTAGAAATTTTAAATTGTCAAGCCTTTGTTGTAAAAATGCGTTTTGCAGCCAATTCTGGCAACTTGTAAGCGTGTGCAAGCGTGGGTTTCTTCATTTTTTTGTGTGTATCAGCTCATACTTCGTGTTGTACGTTTTGAATTCGCCTTGGTCACTGCAGTTGTTTGGCTGCTCGCACCCAGCACTTATCTGCCGCAGAAAGATGGAGGAATTTCGTCAAGTGCTTTTTTTTAAGGCACCACCACCGAATTTACTGACTTTTTCTCCGCTCTCTGCTTTTCATGCTGACTGCCAAGTAAAAAAGTTCTAAATACCATTCTTAAAGTCTTTGTATGACTTGACGAGGGCATTGAACCAGATGCTCTGGATATCCATGCATGAATCGATAGAGTTCTATGAAAAGTCACTGAGGTTACGCCGTCGTTAAAAATAAAGATTCATCTAATCAAATCTCCAGTGTTCTATATCGTATATCAACATGAGCACATAACTGATATATTCGTCATCGCTTGTATTCAGTGAAGTACTCTAAGACTGTAATTCGATGCTGTTTCAAAGTTGTATGCCCAGTTTTATAATACAGGCTTGGCTTTAAAGTAGAGTTTTGGGCTTTTTTCAAAATCGGCGTATATCTTTTATGGTCCCAAATAAGTCTTTGCGATTATTCTCAGAGTAACTGATATTCTTGTGCGCTTCGAAATTGGCAGTACTGCGGGCGCAGTTCACTTTCATCACATGTATCGCAACAAAACAATTATGGTAAATCATCATCCCAAGAACAATGCAGAACCCATGCAAATGTTTTAAACTTACGATCTTTCGCTTCCCAGATCATCGCTTATGATACATCGGTATACTGTTGATGTGTTTTGCATTAAGGTCAACTGCAAAGCCTGAGAAATAGACCGCAAAAGCAAATACTGCAAGATATAAGACAATTGTTAGAAGAAGGAGCATCTGTCGACCAAGCAAGCGCAGCTGGCGTGTCACTGGTGAGATTTTTTACCATTCCATTAATCGTCTCCTACCATGTAGCGATTGACATAACTGCATGCCCACTCTGAACTCGACTCATGCTTGCAGGCTCGGGAGTTTTGTTGATACTATAATATCAATGCAGCTTGATAATGGGCCCAAACCCGCACGATTCAAGCCCGCAGGCTGAAAACCGGTGTTTCAATTGGGCGTGTGGTTGAGTTATATATTTTTCCTCCGGTGACCGGAACACCTTGTATCGTTTTTTTGAGCATTTTTATGGCTCAGCCCGCTTTGGAGTCCCCGATTCTGCTGGCAGAGTGCACTCGACGAACAGCTGGAGAAACTGGCGTAATGCATCTTTTCCAATGATCCAGCAGCAGCGTAGCCGTTGCGAGGTTTGAGACACGACCATCAGCGCTATGAACGGCGGTCCAATCCACACGACCACGTTGCCAACAAGTGGTTGAGCTAAAATGGTGTTTACGTGGCGACGAATTATATTATAAATGATTAAGCCACGATATTTTTCTCCCCTTCTATATACCTTAGTTGTTGGCATGTTAAGCGAAAAAAGGTTTTGTGGGGCTTTTGCGAAACTCCCTTTCGAAAAATAATTCGGAACATTGCTTGGGATTTTCAGGGATCAGTACTCTTAAAAGACATCAAACATTAATTGTTGCTGTATTTGACAACATGTAGGTCGCACTGGCATACAAAACGCACCCCCATATCAGCCGATCAGATTTAGAAAAAAGTTTTTAGTATATTTACGCATATATTATGGATAGCAAGTTGGCAGTAAAGACAAGCGATAAGAGTAAACAAGACATCTGAAGAGTGCTCGTATTATAGTAAAACAATGCAAATGAAATCAAAAATGACCTTACCTGCACCGGGAAACTTATTTATACACATGCATCACTGGTTAGATTGATTTCATTTTTACGATAAAATTTGGTTTTGCAAGTAATCAATAATAATACCAGCAATAAAATAATGATGCATGGAATTAGGTACTGCTCATATGCTAGCCTAGTGATTGTCAGAGAAAACATTAGCGTAGAGGAGGTCTTAACTTTGCACATTAGACGCATGGCGATTTTTTGAGCAAAAATTTCGGGAAAAAGGATGCGTCTTGTATTCCGTCAAGCACGGCGTTTCCTTTGTTATCCAATCAGCTGCTTAAAGGTTCTTACTACATAATCGGCATAATGCAAACACAGCCACATTTTTTGTGTGGAACGACTTGAGTCGGGGTTCTTAAAGCTTTATTAAACGTGTCCCGCATTGACAATGTCAGCAAAAATCCGTGCTTCCACTTAATAGATGGCAGCCGTTTTCCCACATTTACTGGTTAACCCAACATAAAGATTATTTTTTGGAAATCAACAATTTTTTCAAAGCGATCACTTTTCCACTTTTGTCTTTATTACAACATGAGAACCTTTTAACAGGGAGGGGGACGAGGGAAATCAATTTATTCAAAGCGCTGATGTATTTTCTTGCAACTGGTGCGAAAGGGGATTCCATGGCACCCCCTTTAAAGAGCGTGCTCCCCCAAATTTAAGAATCCCTGAACCAAAGTTGTATGTGCTTCGAAATATAAATATAGCAAAAGGTTGTTTTTGAAAGCACATTTGTGTATGTCTTGACCATTGATTTATAGCTACTAGCTGAAATTTTATATACCCTATTTACAACTACTTTCGATCGTAAGATGCCTTGCCTGATATTAAATGTGACACTTTATAGAGCGATTTGATAGTCAAATTTGACGCTTGATTTATAGCTACAAGCTAAAATTTAATATACTCTATCTACAGTTACTTTTGATCTTGATATGCCTTGTTTGATATTTAAATGTGGCACTCTATAAGATGTTTTGATAGTCAAATTTTCAAGTCTATTGTACAAGCTTTTTTACATGGTACCTTTAACCAACCAGAGTAAGAGTCATCTTAACGACCAGCTAAAAAGTTTTTTGACGTATATATTTTGAAGCGAAACCTTTCAAAGTGGACAAAAATGATCGTTTTTAGCAATGTTTTATACAAAATAGCTCATTTCGATAAGTTTGTCATTTACAACTTGCTCTCGTCGACACGTTTCTAGCAATAATTGAATATTTTGACCTGGCTATTCGTAACAGATCTTGCAATCTCGTAATCGCAGTTTCAGTCCACCTATTTGGTTGGGAAGCTTACAGTTTGCAATTTGTGTTCATGACTGGTTTGAGAAAGGACAGCTGTTTTTTTTAATCATATTTTTGATTATTTTTGTTGTGTAAACCTGGACATTTAAAATCATGCCTTTCTTCACTCATCTAATGAAAATGAAATGGTGCGGGTAAACGACAAGTGACTTCTTTATTTGACGTTTGAGTATACCTTTCAGTGATGACAACTTATCGTCTGAGCTTAACTTGCGCGTTTGCGAAAACGTGCGTCGAAAAGCTCCAACGTTATCGCTTGATTCAGCCATTGATCATGCTAGATTTTACTTGCATCTTTGGTGTATTTTTATTTTGGTTGACTCCATTTGCTATTGATGGAAAACTTAGCTCATCTTTTGAATGAGTCCCTCTGTCCAAGATCCATACGGAAATCTTTCTATTCGGCGCGACGTCTGGTGCAGCACGAGTGAGGTTTGACCACTTTTAACTTTTGTGTATCAATGTTACAACTAAATTAATGTTTAGCTTCACGTGGCGGTAACGAACGGCTATGTTAGTGCTGCTCGTATGCTTCTGGAGAACAGCGCCAATGTCAATGCAGCTGATGCGCAGTTATGGACACCTTTGCACTGTGCAGCCAAATACGGCCAGGTAAGATTTTTATTCTTAAATACAAGCCTGTTGTTTTGAAAAGGGAAGAGTATTAATGGAGTTAGAATTCTGCGTAGAAAAGGATTCCTGGCTTGTAAAGGATAAGTAATTTGAATAAGGCATTAACCAGATTTTGAGGAGTGTGACCCTGATCTTCTGTAAGAAACGGGCCAACCATTAGCCTTTGTACTAGCTCGACGTTGTAAAATGTGCAATGCATGTTGGCAGTGTGATGTGATGGGCTGAACGTCAGGCTTGTCATTGGAAGACTGCGAGTTGAGCACCTGAATGAGATTGTTTCGTTGCACGCGCCATGGCTGAGCGGAACCGGTTCCTTTCAAGTTCCCGATTTGGAGTTTGAATTCTAGCTTATGTCATTTGCTACAACCTAAGCCTGGTCGCTGACTTCGAAGTGCGTGACACCACCTAGCAGTCTACCAGTCTTATTTCTTTGAGTTAGGCTTTCTTTTTACGATATCTCCACTCTCCAGGTTGCTTACAAAACACGTTTCATAAACTGCCTTTCAACATTTCTCAAACGTGGAAACAATCGTTCATGCTCGCGTTTCAGGGATAGTTCTAGCATGTACAAAGCTTTAGTTGAATATTTGTTGTAATGCGTACCTTTTTTTTTTATTATCGCATTCGGTTCGTCAGGTGAAAATGGCTCGTCTATTGCTCTCGCATTATGCAAACCCTCATTCGCGTACCACCAGTGGCTTCACTCCTCGCGAACTTGCAAAAGATTCGGAAATTATCGAGATGCTGGCAAATGCGGAAGACACTTTTCTAGGTAGTATCTTTGGATTGATGTGTCTGGCGAACGTGGTGCAACGGTTGTGTCGAGAGGGCGCAGTAGTTACAGACGTTGTGCATGGCAAATGTCGTACAAGGTGTTGTTCTCCATGTTGTAGCCGTGACGCTTGAGCTGCTGTTTGTTGCTTTATTTTCTTTACGAAATGCATAGCGTTGGCCTACTTCTGTTCGCTGGGCAAGAACGGTGAAGCTGCTCACTACCGTGTTGTAAAAGATTACCTTTAGTTCCCCACCAATGAAATTCCGCCATGCTGGTGGACAGGCTATTAATCTGCGCTTTGTATTCATGGCCCGTTTGAAATAAAATGCTGCTTTTGTGTAGAGTAATCTTGATTAGGTTTGTGGACTTGGATATCCCGTTTATACTGTGCTTTAATTTTTTTAAACACCAATGGGACGAACGATTCGTTTACTGGCGCGATGGCGTCGTGGTTAGAGAGTCCGCTTCGCTTCGGTGGACCTGGGGTTTATTCCCTAAGTCGAGTCATATCAAAAGACTTTAAAAAATGGTATCCACAGCTTCCCTGCTTGGCGCTCAGCATAAAAAAGGGATAGTGTGGAGAACAAGCCGGCAAGCTTGCTTGCTTTGTCCTTGGGCAAGGCACTTAACAACGGGACGCCTCCACCTTTGCGTGGCAGACAGGTGGCCTATCCGTACTTCACCGGATTACAATTGTGAAGTTGCTAACCCAGCATGTCGTAAAAGGCGACTCTTGGGTACCCACCAATGGCAATCCGCCTTGTTGGTGATGGGGCTACCAGTCATTCATGACTGGTTCGAAATGGGCTGCCATCTTTCCCCTAGCCTAATTTCAATTAGTTTGACGGCATGAACCTGAATTGCCGTTCGTGCCGTACATCCATCTCGAGGAAGAAGAGGGGTAATCACAACAACAACAACGATTCGTTCAAAAAAGTTTTCAGTTCTCGATACATAGAAGAATAGAAATTCTGTTCATTAGTAGAGTTCTTTTGCAGACCTTGACAATCAAAGAACTCCTGCTAAACCGAAGAGATTTTCAGCAAGCTTATTAGATCAGTGTGATGATGATGGAGATATAAGTAGAGTTCCTTCACGTATAATGTGAGTAAGGTTTTTGTGACTTAGCTCATGGAGTAAGAAAGTTTCTGAGTGATTTTCGGCTACATCAGCCGGTTAAAACTTCAAGCACCACCAAAAAAATCTATCTTTTATCCCGTAAGCCATAGAAAAGTGTGGATGGGTAGGCGAAACTTAGATTTTTCTCTAATCATGAAGTAAATATTGGTGATGGTCAGTATTTGGGCCACCATTCTATGGCCATATTGGTGGAAACATGTTTCGAATGGAATTCGTTGTACATTTGCAATTGTCTGGTCAAGACCCCTTGGGGTAAATTTGGCCTGCCTTGGAGGTAAATTTGGTTAGGAAAAAATTTACACTTTTACCTATTACAATAGAGATTTGTAAAATTGAGAGTATAAAAAAAATTTGGGGGTAAATTTTACTTTTGAAATTTGGCAAGGGTTAAATGAGAGAATAAAGGTTGAGAACCCCTGATCTATTGCATGCATCATCATTTTTCACATGCAGTGACATCTGTAATTTAAAGGTTGATTGCTCAATAGCTTGTTTGCTTAGCTGATTGAATAAGTGATACACAATGTCCAATTCTATCCGATTAGGACTATCTGCAAAAATAGCATTCATGCTTTATTAATGCACTCCACCGGTGGTTTCCACCCGGAAGTACACAGAAGATTTTTGGAAAAGTTTATCTAAGAGATTGATGGTTCTAAAAAGATTGATCTTCAAATACAAGGTTATTAGCTGCGCTCTAATACGAAATCAGATACTCTTGAAAAGTAATCTCAAAAAAAGAAAAAAAGATCTTAACTTGAGTTGTGGCTGCACGTCGTGCGGACTAGGGTATACAAATGGTTGGGAGCCACTGCACTAGACCATGTGCTATCGTACTACTTTTGATCCAATCGTATTTTTTTAGATTTTCAACGAAAACTAGCAAGCGAGATGTATTCAAAGAGAAAGAAATAATTAACAAACTAGGCGAAGAATTGAAGCAAGAATTGAAATCTGAGATACAATTTCATCCTCCAAGTCTATCGCCTAAGTATGCTCATAGGATTAATTTGTTATTACCTTTGCTGCTTTCAAGTACTATCAATCGAACTATTTCTGAGATCAGTTTATTTTTCCTACATTGTTAATTTGGTAAAAAAACGCTCCCAAGATGAAACGATTGACCTGTTCATCATCTCAAGATTGTGCTGTATCAGCCTAACATTAAACAATCGGCCTAATGCTGGTAGTGGATATGCTAGGTGATGTGGTCGACGCTGTGGCTTGAACTATTTGCATTGTCCTTCAATGATGCGAAGGCCTGGTGGACCGTGTGGTGGTCGTCGGTGTTGCATGAACAATTTGGAATGTCCATCATACCACCTTAGTGCAGAGTTTTAAGTATTAGTGAAATGTCATGAAACTATTTTGTGCTGTATATATTTCTATCCTGCGGTTGCGACTAAACCTTGAATCGGCTATGATGGAACATTTTTGTGTTCAGGTCCGCTTCGAAGTTTCCAGTACTGCTGTCGCTGTACATTTCTTCAGCGGGCAGCGCAACTAAGCAGGATAATTGCCGTGACGGACCTTTACCTAGTGCCCAACAGCTTAGCACTTGCGAGTTTCGAACACACGATCGTTGTCACCGTGAACAGCGTTCTTACCCTCTCGTCCACGTGTCAGACCGTTTTCGCCGTAGTGGACCTTTTTAACCGCAACGGTTTTTGGCGGCAAAACATTTTTTGTGCCCTCTGTCAGATTAAATTTGGTTTCATTTTCCACATTACTTTGAGTGCCAAGCAGAAAAGCTGAGAATACCATTGTTTGGTCTTTGGTATGGACTGGCAAGGGAATCGAAACCTGGTCTACGACTGCAAGCCCTCTTGCTAGTTAAAATATGATTCGAAAGCAGGCGGTTGGTGGTGGGCATACACGGTATCTACATCGTGCAATCTTCTAACCTTGAACTTTTTTTAAATTAATGTAAAACTTCGACTTCATATTCAGCATCCTTTCGATTCCAACTTGGCAGCAACTTATGCCTCCTCCTGTACCCCCAAGAGACGACCCTCCTGAATTGCGTTCTCCCTTGCATACAAGTTCAAAAGGAAGGAGATATTTTCCTGTAAGTAGCTGCCGCAGATAAAACACTGATTTTTGCTTAGAATATGGTTTGTATTTACTTACACAACCATATACTGTTGTGCGCTGTCATTATTGCCTCTCAGCATCCAAAAGGGGTCGCAGCAGTATGTTGCGCTTTTGTACTTATCTCGGCAGTACGGCTACATTCAGTTAGTTGCCTGCAGAAGCTGTAGTTTCCCTAGAGCGACTTGAAGCTGGGATTTTCATGATAGAAGACAACGCGATATCCTTTTGGGTTAGGGTCTGTGTTTTGACAATTTCATTGCTCGAGAGATGCATTTTCTTAAAGCTGAACTAACTTCATTTGACTGCAGCCTAACATTTAAGATCGTGTTCACTCGCAATTTATACCAGTCTACACTAGCGTGTTTTTTTTTCTTTCCTGAGTGCCGCCGTGGTGCAATTACGGTTATTCCTGACTCTGGATCAAGAGACCTGGAGTTTGATTCTCCGTTGAAACTCCACTGGCATTGTCGGAAAAGTTATCCGAAATTTATTTCAAATGCAGTGGTGCTCCAGAAGCATTTTTTTCGAAAGCGAGTGGGTAGTAGCACACACACACACCGAATCAGCACTTATAATAGGTTTTGCAAAGCGGGAAAAAAGAAATAAAATCAAGCTATTTATCTTAGCAACACTATCTGCTGTTGATATATTTTCATCAAGTGCTCCACCTAACATTTGTACAGTGAAATTGGTAACTTATCCTTTACATTTCCATGGGATTGAGATGCAGAGTTGTGTTTTGTTGTTTTATGCTTTTCATTTTTGCATGTTTTAATTTTCGGTGGCGGTATTTTATGTTTATCTTCAAGACTAACGTCGCATGTGATGATATAACGATCAAAGCTGTTGTAACCATTCAAAGAGGTAAAAGTTTTGGTTTTTCATTTTTTTTGTTGTTTTTGTGTTTTATTTGTTCATATTCTTACATACTAATGTTTTTGATTATTTTTTGCTAATGAATGTAGTTTTGAACGTTTCATGCTATTTTTGTTTTTTCCAGTACTTTTTCTTTCATGCTTAACAACCTAATTAGCAAATGAAATCTGGTAACATTATACTTTAAACAGTAAGCATAACATCCTGGCTAACCGAGTAGATTAGGAGGCAGTCTTTCTCCTTGTGCTGATTGATAACCAGAACGGCTATCAACTGAGCGATGGAAATTTTAAAAGTAAATGTAATACAGCTGATATTTGTGGTCTTTAGCGAGTAGTCGTATTGTGATCTGGCTATTGCAGCCCATACGGTTCTTATGACGTAGGTGCCCTGAAGAAATCTTAATAAACCGAAACTGGCTTGTTCCCATTTGTCATCCATTAAACTTTACGTAGCAGTGCAAATTTTTGCTCTTACAGTTTAGTATTATGGATGATTTGGGTAGAAAAGTTAAAGATCACTGTCAATAACTTTAAAGCGCTCATCTAGAAGCCAAATGAACAATAACGTGATTAACCATTTTATCGGCCATTCAGGACATCGGGCAATGTAAGGGTCTTTGCTTTGTGATCATGTAGATGATCATAAATACACGTCACCCTAAAGTCTGGGTTCACACCTCAGGAGAGCTGGTGCGCAATGTGGGTTTGAATCCCACCCAAAGTCAGTTCTTACCGGTGCTATCTTGTGGTGCAAGTCAATGGACTTGTCTTTTTCGAGGCTGCAATATCCTCCCTGCCTTTCCTAGATTGTATTTCTTAAACATTTTAAGCAGATTTAAAGAAAAGACTGTTGTAAAACTCACACGAGGTCCACTCTGATTTGGCCGTTCGCTATCACTACCAATAAAAACAGACTATCCAAGCATTGTTTTTTGTTGCATATTTGCTGTTTATCTTGGACGATTTCTACAAGTGTTTCATGCGAAAAGCTTTAAAAATACGCCATTTTTGTAATAAGTGTATTCTATTTCAGCTTTCCGAAAATACCGATCGCGCATACAATCACATTCACTCTCGGCAGCGTTAAAGACCTTGGAAGATTATGGAAATTCGTTTTTCGAAGAGGTATGTATCGCAATCATTGCATTCATTTAAGTAAGGCTTTTTAGTAAACTAGAACGTTTGGCAGCATAGTGAAGTGGGTTGGTCGTATGTTCATCGTGGATGTGAACGTGCATTAAAACCTCATTATGGCAGCCTTATTTTGTCTATTGGAAAGACGCTTAATGGCATTTTCTTTTGCGTGGTTGTTAGTGATTGTGATAGAAATACCATGTGTCATCAGCACCATTCATTCTTACGAGCTCGGAGCTTGGATGGGTGCTTGCTGTTTACTTGAAAACCACATTTTTTGTCATTTTCCTTTGCTTGGTTGTAGTGATTATGGTAGAAATGCAATGGGCCAGCAGTACTGGTAACTACAAATGGTGTTTGAACACAACGTTGTTCTAGCATAACCAATAGTAGGTTTTCTGAGTGACCGGATGATGAATAACTCGTGTTTTGTAACAATCGTGGCCTACTTTCATTAGCTTAACGTGATACTGCCGTTGACGAGTCCTTTACGAAAACCTTAGTAAAATAAGTGTGTTTTGTAACTATCATAAAACGTACTATGTGCCTGCGAATGATATTTGTTTTAGTCTTCATTTGCAAATGGTTTCATATGGGCCTATTACGTATTCGGTTGCTTGCTGTTCAAAGCTGACTTTTTATCACTAGAATTTGTGATTGATTTGGTTGAAATGATAACTGGCTCTTAAGCGACTTAATAGTTGGGACAGATTGAAAGTTCTGAATCAAGGTAATATTGGCTAAACGTTTTTTTCAGATGGTTTTTCAAAATGCTGAGGATATCGCTAGAGAGAGTGACCGTCAGAGGTCGCGCAAGAGCCATCAGCGTAATAGTTGGAGTAACGACTTGAGGAGATCTGTCCGCAGCAGTGTGACCGACAGACCGCTGTCCACGGGCCATCTTTACGTGAGCTTTTTTTTTATACATCGTAATTTCTTAGTTTATGATGATTTTAAATCACTTACGCTCATTCGTCTACCTCTCCAGCTTGGACGTAAATTAATGGGAAGAAAAGGAGAGGAAATTGTATAAAACATCTGGCGCTATCGAAAAGAAGTAGGCATTTAAAAATTCTGGCCGTAACTTACGGAATTCTGCATGTGCCTGGATAGAGTCCCTTTTTTAAAAGGTGCTTTGAATATTCTATCTTTGAATATTGTCTTTTTTAAGCGGCAATGTTTTAATAGCTAGACGTGTTACCCTTTAATCAGAGCTTTGAAAATAGAATGTAATTCAGCTGTTGTATTGCATATTATTTTCAGTACACGCACTAATCGAAGTCAGCTAATTAATTTGCACAAGGTTAAACGACGTTTTTTCAAGTTCTGTGTATTAAAAGATATTTTTATTATACTGTAGTTTTTTTTCACTCAGTTAGTTGCGGAAAGAGCTTTGAATATTGTACATAGTACTTAACATAGCAACTGCAGAAATGCCAAACTGGGCATGTGCAACGTTTGCTCTTGCCGCTGTTGTACACATTGCTTTCTTTGTTGATTAAATTAGATTCAATATAATTTCCTTATCTAAGAAATTACATTTTTAAATTAAATGCATTACCAATGTTTTTATTAAGGAATTGGAATAAGAACATTAAACACGTCATCGGTTTTTATCCTATAAGAATGCGCAGTAGACTTACAACTTAATTGATCAAGATATTGCTTATTTAGAGACGTATTTGTTTTGACGTTTTGATTCAGCGTTATTAATTATTTCAGTTTGATGTAGGCTCTTATGTCTGACTTTCAATTGTCTCTGCCTTTTCCTACGTCTTTCTTTTACTAATGATCAAGATATATTGCGAAAGCAACTTGTTAACGGTATAGAGCTGATCTTTTTTAGAGGCCGTCATAGCTAATCATTGTTCTCAATCATCTTTCACTGCAAATCAGGGTGGGTTTATAGAACTGTAATAGAGCATTGAAAAACCTGTTTCTCTAGAAGCTTTTCGTGACGCCGTCATCAAATAGAAAGCTAGAAAAGGTATTTAGCTAGTCTTTTGTTACGAAGTGGCTGACATAGTCTTTTGTTGGGAAGTGGCAAACCAGGACATTATTTGCGAGGAATATGACTGGAAAGAATCAGTTCAACAAGCATGTCTCGTTTGCGTCCCAAACTTTGCGGATCTCTGTGTGAAAACCGCTGCTGTGACATCCTCCATTTGACATCCTAAGCTTTCTCGTTGCTTTGTGGCGATGAAGGCGTAGCTTTACACTTGGCTTTTGTCAACTAATGGTTAAAAACTCCTTTCTTCCTGTCAATGGTTCTTTAAAGCCGCTTGTTTTAGAATCGCTTTTGCGAGTTAGTCGAAATAAGTTCCGTGCCTGGTTGAGTTCCTTATTGTCCTTCCCGAAAAGAATATTTTTCGCAATTTTTTCCCGCATGTTTGCGATACTTATAATCAAAATACTCTGTTTTAGCAGAACCACTACTAAACTAGGACTGAACTGCAGTTGGCTTGAGCAAGCACCGAGATGGTACCGAGTCCGAAAGATGAAACTTAAACATTTTTCTCCCCCACGTGAGCGGAGCACGACTTGCTCAATGTTATTGATTTGATCAATGAGCTGTTTCACAGAGGTGGCCATTGGCTTGTATTGTGTTATACTGCTATGCACTTCACAAAGTCGCCTCCAAAATCGATATTACGTGGCGTGACGCCTAATTAAAGCCAGCTCATTGAAATTAAATATTGAAAGCAAATTACTGTAGCAATAGAAAGGCTCGAAGCTATTGAAAAACTTCTAGGTATAAAACTAAAGTCAATAAATTTTTGTTGGACTGCGAAAAAAAAGACTTCTATCACCTTTCGCACTTTAGCGTTTGTCTTGTATATAATTAAATATTGAGCTTATGTGTGATAGTCATAGTTGCCTAAGTGTGACGTGTAGCACGTTTTTCGTCATTAGGGTAGTAGTGAGTTCCTCTGTAAAGCAAAGGGTTTTTTATCGACATTTTGTGAGTCTGGATACTTGATGGAACAGTTTTAGGCATTTCAGTTCTCAAACAGAATATTTATTTTGTGATAGGAACGCATTCGGTCAAGGTGCTGGTAACTTCGATGCCAGTTTGAACATAAGTTTTTTGTATTTATGGTTGTAAAGGCTTTCTTTAGCTAGAAGGTAAGATGTATGCAATATTACTAACTAGAAATGTTGTTTGTCTGTTATATATGGGAATAGAGTGTATGCAGACAAATTAGTTCGTAATTTATCCAGAATTTGCGTGACAGAATTATTGTCGGATTAGACTCGACGTCATTTCCGCTATAGTTTATATCAATTTTAACTCACAATATAATATTTAATTCGTAGAATTTACAGATTAGTTGTATTGTGCTGAGCAGATAACAGCAGGTACAAGTTTAGAGTCAGTAAAGCAAAGTGTTGCGAAATCGATTTGTTAACAGCTTATGAAACTTTAAGTTTGGACTTAATGACATTTAAATGCCCAGTTTAGCCTTTACTGGGGTGATATTGGTTTACTAAAACAATATGCTAATTGTTTGGCATATGGAAATATCAAAATATGACATTTTAGCTATGAATTGCAGCTTAACGCAGTAAATAATTGTATGAAAAGAGGTAACAAGCGCGGCTTAAGTTTTAACTGTTATTTGTAATTTGGACTTTAATGTTTACGATCTGTAACTTAATTTGTCCGACCTTAAGTTGCCTTACTTTACTAAATGTGCTCCTTTATACAGAAGTAGGCTGCTTGTTTTTGTATCACTCCTAGCACGACGGTACTTTTCAAAAATTGTATCAGTACTGCTCTACATTTTTTGCTTGTTTGCCGTTATTTTAAACGTTACTTTTAAACGAGCAACTTGTGATTTTTGTTACTCATAATTTTAGTGGCAACAGCACCGAGTGTGATGCCGAGCCTTAAAGGTCGCGATTTCTTCGGATTGTCACACAAGCATCTTAAAAAAAGCAGACCACAAAAAAACCTAAACAATTTTTTAAAAGGGCCATCCAAAAGGGTTGAAAAATTATCGTTTTACCCACAACTCTAGCAAGCCATTGCTTGAAATTTACCTCCCTCATTGTGCCTAGCGCTGCAGTAGAAAGACTATTTAGTTACAAATAACACCTAATAATGCTTTGAAACCGAAGAGAGCTGTACTCCGTGATGAGCATTTTGAAAGGGTTTTTGTTTGAAAAGAAAATCAAAAGTCATTTGCTCTGATTTTGTTTTGGGACCGAAAGTTGTTACAATCTCAATAAAGAGTCACGTTTAAAATGAAATGCATTGAACAATATAGAATGCAAAGGCAGAAATCGATTGGAATAGGTGCAACTCGTCGACTACAAAAAGAACGCAGACTTAAAAAGCTGTGAAGTTACCTTACGGTAGGGTTACCATATTTTTTACATGCAAAAGGAGGACACAACACTTAAGGATCGTAATCTGGGCGACGTTTTTGTTTGTTTATCTTCAAAAACGTTTTTTTAATGTCTACTTTTTGAAGCGACATCTTTGCCCAGTTGGGACGTAAATCTTTGGTTGTTTTGTGTTTTCTCTGTTTTCGTACGTTTTTATGAGGTCAATTGTTCAAAAGTGATTTTTGTTCGTTTCAAACAACGATGTGATTGCGCAGCGATCGTGTGGGGCTTTTATCACAAAATATGTGATTAATTGCGCAAAGGAAGACCCTGGGACATTTTTCTTGTCCTCGGAGAACGATTATCTTTTCGTGAAAAAGGAGGACGTGTGATAGCTCAACGTTACTGTTTTCGAGCCAGCTATCTCCCATGCATGACACTTCGGTAAGCGCTGACCTTTGCTAGTAACTGTAATAGCAATAGAAAACGAAACAAAACTGCAGTAGATGAGAAAAAAGAACATGGCGCTACGACCCACGTTAAGGCATGAGTTTCCAACTCTTTTCTCATGAAACTCCAATGAATGTTACAAATCACCGTGAATACCCAGATTTGAGGCATTTGAAACCAAATTTTGACATAAAACTTCAAAGCAATTTATCATAACAAGATCACATGTATTGAAGGGTTTCATTCAAAAGTTGCGTCACGCATCACTCTGCTAAGGCCTGCTGCGCTGTTAGACGGGTGCTTTAGCTTTTTTGCTGTACGAGGCGTTTGGATTTTTGAGGAATATTTGATCACCCCGGTTTCATATCAGGACCAATATCTAGACGTGCCCACAGCTTCGTTTTCTCGACAACTGACGTGGAAATGTTATTTTACTGCCACAATTATGTCAAGTAATCTAATAAGTCGTCCTCTGATGTATGATTGACTTTATCACCCACTTGCGTAATCAATGGCGGTGTATTGTGCTATGCCCCTGTTTGACCTTGACAAGAAACAAACAATTTCAAGTTAATTAGCATCTTTAAGTTAACTTTTGAAAACGAAAGATCTAAATTTTACCCTCGAACACTCATTTTTGGGGCTTAAGTTAATATATAGTTTATGGCACCCTCTTCGAATTTTCTGGGTGCGATAGTGTCCCTCCTCAAGCTATGTCAATAAACTCCTTTCAAATGCTTTAGAATAATCTTCCCATGTCACATGACATTTGAATGTTTTATTAAGATCAGTCTGCAAAAATATTTTTTCTTGAAACTTTTATTTTGTCTGTACCAAGATCGCGGTACTTTTTTTGCCACGCACCGAGTGCTGGTAGCGAGTTAACTTTCAACGTACCGACTGTCCGCTGCTGGGATTATTTTGCTCATTTGATGCACTGTATGTCTACCACAAACCATTTGTGTTTGCATCTGTCGTAGAGATTATTTTTCCAAAGAAACGGCGGTATTTGTTCTGAGAGTGAGAGAAAGCTCCTATTATTTTGTATTTCTGGGTTTTTGGACGATTTTACAGTTAATATTTTGATATGACGTGTCATTCTTTGGTTTTCCCAAAAGGGAAAATTACTTGCTATTACGTGTAATTATAATAGCTATGACGGTTATTTCTGTAGTTAAAAATATCAGGTTTTTTTACCATAACAATAATGCTTTGACGCAAGTAGAACTCTATTTTTTGCAACGTAAGGTGTTCCGTTACGAAAACTTAGTTTTTACAGATTTTCATCACGGTAAACAATGTGCATAATACAGCATATTGCAACTTGGCGTTTTTGACTCGCTATTATTAAAAACTTTAAAAGCAAAGTAAGAACAAAGTAGTCGCAGTACAATATATGTAATGCGCTAATTCGTGTAGTCATTTGTTCGGTGCTACGTTGTTTAATTTGCTCAATCGCGTAACCCAGTGGTGCTTAAATTTTTTGGCTCGTATCCCACATTTGTCTTTCAGGAACCCTTCGCGGGCCACAAGAATTCACAATAATAAATTTATGAAGGAAAACTTTGCTGTATTGTAACTTTGTAAGGTAGTTAGCTATTTTGTATTCGAGTGAACCTCCTTTAAAATCAGTTTATTCAAAGTATAATAGACAGCTGAAAAAGAAACAAAAGAAATTTGAGGTCTTAGAATTATCTACAGAAATCCAACAAAATGTGTAAAACAAAAATTCTCTTAAACGATAAAAGTATCAAGTTTTATTTTTAAATGAAACTTGCTTGGCGGGCTACTCCAGGGAGCCTTGTGGGCAACATGTGGCCTGCGGGCCACAGTTTGAGCACCACTGGCGTAACCGATTGAGAACTACCTGTAGATGCTCATTGACATTAAATAAACCTAAGCCATATGGATAATTAGATATTGAACCATTTGAGTTTCATAGATGTAGGGACATTTTGAGACAAGATTACGAATTTAACCGTCTTAAAGCTGACGATTTTTTTTAAATTATTTTATCAAGTTCCTGTTATGTGCTGGTAATCCATTAGATCTGTTTTTGTGCATAATTTTTGTCACGTTTTATTCCATTAAAAATGTGGTAGCCTATTGCGTTATATGTAGGGAAATGTAGCCAGTACAAAAGCGAGTGCAAAACGCTTAGTTAAGCTTTGAATATGCTTTTCATTTTTTGGTGAGTAAAGCCACGATAGCAGCTTGTGGTAAAACGTAATGTTGAATCTAGATTGATGTAACAAGGCTGATTACATTCACAGAAATAACGAAAAAGCGGTACAATTTTAGTACTGATGCTAGAGCGGATGTGACCATTTTACATCAAATTTCACCAGTAGTGAAAAGCAGTCATGCGTAGGAGTTCATGCGCTGTTCGCTGGTCTTTATCCGATTGAACCACCACGACTGGTAAGCTGCTTAATCCTCTACCTGCCTGTCACTTGAAAGTGGTGAAATTTCATGAAGTGCTTTTTTCAAAAGTGAAACAAGCGAACTTGCTGGCTTTTTCTCTGCCCAGTACCTTTCGGACGTTTTGACCGCCGTGCGATTGAGGAAAGCAATTGACGTTTCCGCTCAAATCGTGCAACTGCAACGTTACGGTGTGAGCGCTCAAACCGCAGTGGTCCGGTTGATCGCTTGATGATGCCGGCTTGGCAACAAGCACTAATGGTTGAATCAATGTTATTTTTCAGTTGCCGATACCTAGCTTTTCGCATTCGCTGAAACGTAAAAATTTTAACCAATGAATATTCACTTTTTTGTCATGGCCTGGAATTACCGTCATGGTTTGCACACTGCCTGGTTTTCCAATAGGGTGGTTTCTTTTGATTGCTAATTGAATGCTGTAGTTACAGTTAGGCTGGGCTAGAATTTTTCGAAAGTGAAGATGCTTTTAGTTATCCAAGGTTATTGCTCAACGGTAGTTTTGTTAGCAAGTTTAATTATTGCAAGTTAAATATAGTGAGCTATGACTTGTAAAGATTAGAGTAGCCGCGTTTTTTTCTACTTTTGCGGTCCACTCGCAATATTGCAGCAATGCGTATTTTTCACTGCGCTAAAATATGTTTTTGTGCAAAATCAAAGCAGCATATGCTTCAATGTACAATGTAAAGTGTGCAAATGAAAGCAGCTTTTGCATGATCAATATTTTGATTTTTAATTTAGGAATTAACCCTACTAGGTTGGACAGTAAAATGAAATCAAAAATGTAGAGTGAAAAGCTCACTTTGCTTATCAAAAACATCGTTATTTAAAGCTGTTAAAGTGTAGTTGCTGTAGTTGCTATTGTAGTTGCTGTTGCTGTTAAAGTGTAGTACTGTATTTTTGTGCGTGAGAAATCAGCAATAGCTGCGGCAGAAGTTATTAGTAAAATGACCTTGTTTCAGACGACATTATTTAATTACATCACTTTCCGCATTTCCTATTTGTACATTATTATTTATTTATTACTTTGCATAGAATTTCACTGAAATCGTATGTTAGAAAAGGTGCGCATGGAAAGAAAAAACCGGCCAAATCTCCGGTCTTTTTTGGGGGCCCTGGTTAATGGTTTTCTAAAAAGGTCTTTGTCCCAAGGTTGAGGCGAAGTGTTAAGGCTACGGGTTAGGATTCAGTCCTTCCCATCGCTTGCCTCCTTGGCGAGAGCATTTCAAATGTCGTTTTGTGTAGCTTTTGTAGGTTTGTTAAAAAGCAATACAGTACTTAGGCATTTTTAGGCAAAGCCTTTAGTTGAAATAAAACAACTTAAACTGAAAGCGTCTTGGTTAGCTGCTTTGGTGGTCTTGATAAATGATCAGTTTCCAATTGCCTATGGCAGCTTTTTCGACGCCAAATTCATAGTCAGTTTCTTTAATACAAATTGACAAAGTAGCATTATAAACGATCAGCGATATGTGTTCATGCCAATTGCTGCGTGCAAAAAGAAGTTAAAAACATCCGCTGTAGGAAACTGTAGGCTTGCTTTGCGGCTTTCCATCGGGATTTTGAGAAAAAAATTTTTCGATTTGGTGAGTAGTGATTCCACACAATCAAAGAACAAGTAGGCAAGGACGTAATAGGAATTCAACCTGATGAAAACCATACTCGGTTTTGAATTGGTCTTAAATACCTTTAGAGTAGATGCTATGTGAAGTCTTATTAGTATTTCTTGACTAAAGTTATCAAAGTCTTGTTTCTTTCGGCTAGAAGCCTGGCTTGTTAGAATTTATCCTAAGTTTGTTTCAAATGAAGTTAGTGGCATTTTACATACCATCTTATTAGCCTACGAGATATGACGAAAGAATGGTGAGATATCTAATTGCAAAAAACAAAACCATTTTATTTTTGTGCGAACTAGTTCCATTGTATTTTGTTTTACAGTTTTTAGTTTTTGCCGGAAGAAAAAATCGGGATCAGGCAGTTTACCATGGTCTTGTCTAGCAAATGCGCTTTTGTCATTGGTTTAGCTAAGATCACTTTTTTACCGTAATGCTTTTAAATTTAACTATTTTTAGACAGTGTACTTTGAATGAGGGTTATGCTTTTGAGTACTTATAGGACACTGCTGTTTGTACTTTCCAAAATGCTCATTAGATATGTAACTAACGCGTTTAATCTTGAGCTATTATTTCCCATTAAAAATTAAATTTTGGAGGTAAAAATAAGTCTCTAAGTTTAGTACTACTAAAAAAAGTTTTTCAGTTTGTTTATTATTGCAGTCAAGATTTGATAAAAATTTCGTTTTAAACGTGCAGCTTCAATCTCCAAATATAGATTCAAGCATTAACTTTGCTTTCGGGTCTTAGACTTTTAAATTAATAAGCAGCTCTTATTGAAGCACTTATTTTGTGCGTTTAATTACGCGTTTTTTCATTTGACGTTTTAAAATTTCAGTCAGCCACTCAGCCTTATATGCCCAAAAAAATGCGACTGTTTGATGTGTGGTGTGTGATAAATTATGCACATTACCGCATTTGCTGGGAAAGTTGAAGCGGAAAACAGACAAAACGGAACTAGCTGTGGTATTACGGTGGTTGCTTTCTGTAAAAAATCTATTATATTGCAGGTGGCGAGTCGTAAATATCAATATCTAATTGTAACTTAAAAGCCAACTGTCAGCGTATTTGGGGAGTTAGCAGGTGGTAGTGAGCATAAAGAGCGTGAAAAATATGGACAGTCATGAAAGTATAAAATCCATTTCGTCCCTAGATACAGCATCAGTTAAAAGGCTTAACACTTAGTCAAGCAGGATTGCGCCTACTTAAGAATCGGCCGTATTGCTTCCGCTACACCTTAATCCTAACCCCGTCTCTAACCTTTACCCAAACACTCTAATTTTAACCTAACACTCGCTCACCCTAGCTTGAAGCCTATCCCTAATTCCAACTCTAAAACGGTGATCCGCGGTCCAGTAATATCTATTGCCACATATCTAGCAATGCGGCTGATTCTTTAGTAAAGAATTGATATCGTTGTCAAACTTTTTAAGTCCCAGGTGTGATTGTTGACTTCACAGTTCTCAGCATGAAGAGCATCAAAACAGAATCATGCTAGAGTAATTTCTTTAGGCATTGCAAATAGAAGCCAGCCATGAGCTTTGAGTACCTAAAGTTTTTGATAGCCGTACCATTATATATTAATAATGAACGTAGAAATTAGCATTGCGTCAGTTATTGCGATGGCGAATGCGATTATTGCTTACTGTGAATGCTGGCCTATGAAAACATGTGGTTATAGCTATTTGAGAATTGTGGTTTCCAGTTATAGCAGTTTATACGAGCATGAGCAGAGGAGACGATTCTATGTTTATTAGAACAAGTGCTGAATCAGCTTCCTATGCTGAAGCTGCAACTTACTGAAAAACATGGTGATCGATCAATAAAGTTATAAACCATGCAAATTGCTTTGGTGGTTACAGACACTTTCAAGTGATGTGGTTATGTATCTTAGCGGGTAAAATGCAGTGAGGGCAAGAAATGCGTCTTTCTTTAGGTTCGCTGAAAAATTCCCTCAACGTTATTGAAGAAATACTATCCTCGTATAGTCAGCATTTCTCGTTTCATGAATTGCGTATTCAGTTATTCAATGCAATATCGTACGTGGTCCTGTCAGATGTGGTAGCAATGTACTGTGCTGGCAGTGGCAGATCGTTTGATCTCAACTTTTATGAATAAGTGTAGAGGTTTTACCGGGACCGAGTATTAAATAACTACGTATAAAAAAACTGGAATGCAGAACTTAATGTTACACTTTTCAATTGAGGAACCATGAATGGTTGATTTTTTTTCTCTTAACAAGCAACTGCGTTTCACTTGCCCAGCTTGCATCTAGTTTTACCGCCATTGCGCCATTCATTCCATGGCTTTGGCGTAACGTGACATCATGCTCATCGAAACGTTAAGCTTGATAATGGGCTGGCTACAAGCTTACGATGGTATTGCAGAGCGAGGATAAAGGCTTAGAATGCGCTTTCGGCCAGAATTGCGCTCAAACTATTTTATTGAAGCAAATCGAATCGTTATTGCCCACTTCATGACCTTTAGTTTTTCAGATTATTATTCGTGTTTTAATGTTTGATACAATTACTGTTCTAATGCAGATGACACATCGTCCTCACGACACTGCCGTTTGGTTGCCTCAAAACCCCCCTCACGGGGGGTACCATTCTTCTTCAGTCACTTCTGATCTCTTATCTCAGCACGCTGTACCTGGGGAGTATTGGACTGCTGGACCTCGCCATGGGGGCTCCAGACGAAAGTCCACTAAGCAGTTTAGTGGCTCTACGGACAGTGGAGTTTCACTTAGCTCTGCTCACAAAGATCACATTGAATTAACGAAAACTGTAAAACAGAGTCTGATTATTTCAGGTATTTCAAATGATATCTTGTGTGCTTAATGTTGAGTTTGTTACGCTTTTATAGTGTTTTTTGGACGCACGCTTGGATTCACGGCCGCTATGTTGCCTCTAGCGCAAACTCTTGTATAATTTTGTAGCGAGTAATTACTTCAAATTTTGAAACCACGTGCCTCAAGAGATTCAAAATTTTCGCTGTTCGTGTCTTTATTTCAAGCACGTGGCACGTTTGGTCACAAAGTGACGTTAAAGCTGAAAAGTTAGTGTGAGAGCTGCCAGTTTCGATGTACTTTTGCTGTTTGGCTTTTTTCACCTGGGCGCCGTGTATAAAAGATCATTGCCTTGCAGAAAGTCCTGACTACAAACCTCCTTCTGCGATACTGCGCAAAGCTTCACTGCCCCCCATGTCTCGCCCTATCACCCACCCAACATATCGAATGGCTACCCTCACTCCTACCGTAGCTAGCCTCATCAACACTGCTGCTACAGCGTCTGAGAAGAGCGCTCCTGCTTCTAACACGCTAAACGGAAAGGGACCAGGTACATAACGCTATAACGTTTTCACCTAAAAATAAAGTGTTTTATGAAACTTGCAATCGACTTGGTCAATTTTTATGTTTCTGTTGTACAGTATATACCTGCTGATACCGGCTGTATCAATACACCTTACATTCGTATCAAATTTGATGTGCAAGCCAGCTTTTAAATTGTTCACAACTTTTCATTTGAAGTAATATTGGTGGTTGCTAATACGGTGTTTTCTACCACAAATCGCTTTGTTTTGAGCGAGCTACGCTTTATCTTTTTGGCTGTATTTTACGTGATCACATGGCGTATCTATATGCATTTGTTTTAAGTTGAACCAGCGAACCCAGAGAGTGAAAATGTCTATCTTATTCCAGACCAGCCGGAACCTCGACGATTTCGAAGCCATACTACCAGAGAACACAGGTACACTTTCAACTGCTTCATGCTGGGTAGTCCAATGAACAATTGTGTTATGTCATTAAGCTAAAGGCCAATTTTCATCTTTATTTGAGCACATGCCGAAGTGCTTTTGGTTAGTTGGTTAGTTGGTTTACCCCTCCTCTTCCCTGGGATGGAGATACGGCACGAACGGCGAACCCGGTTCGCGCCGTCGACCTTATTGAATTAGGCTAGGGGAAAAGTGGCAGTCTATTTCGAACCAGTCATGAATGCAAATTACTGACTGGTAGCCCCACCATCAACATGGTGGACTGCCATTGGTGGGTACCCGAGAGTCGCCTCTTACGACATGCTTGGTGAGCAGCTTTACAATTCTAACCCGGTGAGGCACTGAACGCCACCTGTCTGCCACATAAAGAAGATGGGGGCATTCCGTTAGTGCCTTGCCCAAGGACACAGCAAGCAAGCAAGCTTGCCGGCCACACTATCCCTGCATGCTGAGTGCCGAGCAGGAAAGCTGTAAACATCAATTTTTGAAGTCTTTCGGTATGACTCGACTTAGGAAATGAACCCAAGGTCTACCGGCTGCGAAGCGGACGCTCTAACCACTACACCATCGCGCCGGTTCGGAGTGCTTTCGCAACCACTTACGAGTGAAGTAAAACAAATTAAGAAAACACCATTCGAACTGGGTTTGTCCCAACCATTTTAGCCCTTCCCCTCTCCTTACAAATTCACCATCTCCCGAAGCTATAGTTGCTATCTTCGTGGTTTAGATTAAAGCCATTTAAATGCGAAATAAGTGTTTGACAAGTTTGTCTCTAAGACATATCCACTTTCAACCGCATAATTAGTCATGATATAAATTGGTGTGCTCTTTCCAGCATTAGTAATTTGTAAGGCAAGTAATTAAATCATAATACAGTCTAATAAACTGAGATTAAGTCGCCATTAAGTTGAAAACACGCGCCTTTACCAATCCATAGTACCACACGTTTTAGACAGTTAAGCTGAAAAGTTAATAGCACAAGGTACAAAGGTTAGTTCCACATTTAATGTGTTATCAAGGCGCAGCGTTGTAATG
The DNA here is from genome assembly GCA_963675345.1 of Trididemnum clinides. Classification (NCBI taxonomy): domain Eukaryota; kingdom Metazoa; phylum Chordata; class Ascidiacea; order Aplousobranchia; family Didemnidae; genus Trididemnum; species Trididemnum clinides. Next base: position 17,912,149 of record OY776305.1, read on the forward strand.
CGTGCATTAGACCTTTTTTTATTACTTTAATTTACAGTTTGTCGCGACTACGTGGCTGGAGAAAACAGTTATGAGCGATTTTTTTCCGGCAAATTTTTGCTTGTAAACTTTCTGCGAAGCAGTGCAGTACAGTATTATACGCTTCAAAGCATACATTTCAGCTTTTCACAAGAGCATCAGTATCCAACCGCAGCCCTTCTGATCGCTTGCTAATCCAAATCTGATGCGAACGGTTGGCAAGGCGTTACGTTTTTTCGCTTTTTTCTCTAACCCTTTATGTTTGGGCAAAATTAAGTTTGGAGAACTGTTTCGTTACGATATATCAATGTACATAACCAACGTAAGTAATAATTGTATGCTTGGAACATGACTGATGATAACCAAATTTCAGCATTCAAAGCATCAAAAAACATTTTTTAAAAAAGCTCGAAAAATAAAGTTATTAAAGGCATAAAATGTATTGAATATGATAGGAAACTGTGATTCAGAATCGATTAATGCAAAGTGGTTATTCTTTGGCTTCGGAAATTGTGGTAGTTTCGACATTCAAAAACCTTTAACACTCCTCAAAGTGTCAAGACGTTGGTTTTTAAAACGTTACTACGTTGATCATTAGTTGTGGTTTTCACCCAAGAAATCATACAAACCAAGTGATTAGAGATAAAAGTAAAAAAAGAAACACTCTATAAGTTAGTGGTGGCGTGCACAGTATCAGTAACCATTACGCTCTTAATAATGCAAGAAAACAACGCAATACTGCGCTATTTTGTGTGCAAAAATTATTTGGCTGCGTGCAAAACTGAAAGTTTCAGATTTCCTTCTACTGGTTTCAATTCTGTATTTTTTGTTCAAATCGAAGCTTAATGAACAAGGTCATTTTTGGTGATTAGCAGCTGGTACATAACGAATAGAAAATGCGATGCTGCTTCGCGCCAGTATATAAGAACCACTTATTAAAGAGTTACAATAACAGTACACCTTGTATAAAGCATTAAGGCTGCTAGTGTGCATTCCAATGTTTCGAGATGACTGTCGATTTGTCTGAGCAGATCAGCATTTGTCTGATTGCTTAATTGGATCTGCATAGAAGGCATGAATGTTTCAGTTTACTCCGTGTCCAAATGAAGAAAGACTTAGGGAAGTCAACATAATTTTTCAGCTTTTTTCTCTATTATCCAGCATTATTTAGCGCGAATAAGGTCAATTCAAGCGGCAAGCTTGCTTGCTGTATCCTTGGGCAAGGCACTTAACGGGACGCCTCCACCTTTATGTTGCAGATAGGTGGCCTACCCGTACTTCACCGGGTTATAATTGTAAAATTGCTAACCCAGCATCTCTTAAAAGGCGACTCTTGGGTACCCACCAGTGGCAATCCGCCTTGTTGGTGGTGGGGCTACCAGTCACTCATGACCGGTTCGAAATGGGCTGCCATCTTTCCCCTAGCCTATTTCAATTAGTTTGACGGCATGAACCTGAATTGCCGTTCGTGCCGTACATCCATCTCGAGGAAGAGGAGAGGTGATCACAACAACAAGAAGGTTAATGTCTACCGCTAGCCACCTGCCTTACATCAGGCATTGATTAGCAAGCATTTGATTTGCAAAATTTTAATTTTTCAGATATGGAAGCCTTATGTCAAACAGAGGAACCATACTTCGAGATGCAAGATTTCAAGCACTAGGCAATTCAGAACAATCAACTGCTAACAGGTGATTGCTAATTATAGAATAAGGCGGAAATAGACTTTTAAGCGTTCTTCAATTGCACTTAAATCAGGTGGATTGCCAATCAAAACTATCACCATTCTGTTATGAACAACCTTTTGAGTTCATTGTTTTCGCTATTTTGAACCACGTTTTTATAGCTTTTTGTGGCTGGGAGACCTGGGTTCAGTTCCTTTATCGAGTCAATACCACAATCTCAAGGTTTCGCTCAACAATAGCAAATATGTGAAACATGAAATAAGTTCTAAAACGTACACATTTAGTCAGCTTAGCAACAAACGGCCGAATTTGTTTGTATGTTGATAATACATGTATGCGACATTCTTATGGGAGTACGTTACTGCTAGGCTTTGCTACAGCATTCAGGTAACCGCTACAGCGTGGGAATTCTATTTTAGAGCACTGCTTATCTATCAGCTCTCAATCAACGCATTGTAGTTGTCAGGTTTTTGGAAAAGGTGTAGCCTTTGGCAGAAGTTAGCAGCCTCAGAGCGAGCAAACCAGTTCTTGTTTATCAGCATCTCTATCCTCCCTGACAGCAACAGATGGCGTTTAGTATAGAATGAGTTCGGACCTGCTTCCGCGTTTCCTGATTTTCATGTTTCGCCTGAATGAATTTATTGTTGCATTCAATTCATTTGCTGCTTGTTTGAATGCACAAAGCGGAAGAGACTCTTTGTAAATCGCAAGAAAGGATGCAACAACACATTCACTCTGGCAGTTCGACCTGTTTGCCCTTGAAGCGGCGATCCACTCAATACGACGTCCACTGTGTTGACGACGACGTTTAGATGCGCACTGCTGCAAGTGAATGTGGCTACTTCGTAGTCGGTTCACCTAAATTCCGTTCCATTGACGAGTCCTACTAAGGCTGTGACAACGCTATTCGTTTATCACCTGCTGGGCGTTTGACAGTAGGGGCGATGGAGAGAACGAAATACGGAAACAAGCAAAATTTACTTCGGTTGTTTGTTGAAATATGTCCTGGTTTGCCGCAAACTATATGCTGCGCTGGTCGTAAAACGAAATGCTTTAGCGCACGTGTGTAGAGCGCAAAAGTAGCAACCGGTCCTGAAAAAAACGTTGATTTAACGTCCTTTTCCTCGCGTTTCGCTGGCTCAGACGTGCTGATTCAATATATGTCTACCACTACACACTCGCCGTCGAAGCAGACTTTTTACTGGAGCTATACTTTAAATTCCGGATGCCTTTTTTAAAAATAACCCAGAAAGCTTTTATAAAATTTCGAATCCAGACATTTGGTTTCAAAGTCCGTAACAATTATCATTATACCACATGAAGCAATCCTTTAAAGCTTAAGCTTTTCGCTTAAGATTCATGCCGACTGTGCTAACCTACCCTCTTAACCCCATCTATTGGTTAAGGAATCGTGTTTTAGCAGTTGTCTTATGCAGTACTTTTTAAAGTTCAGTTAAAGGTGTTCCTTCCTCTCACGTATCATATTCGTGACATAAGTCCTCATTAATCACTATTGGCAGTTTTATTAAACTTGATTAATCATTTTGCCAAGTACTCTTGGATTGGATCATTAAATAAAGCCGAACGTCTAAACTTCTTCATTTTCATGCCACTGCAAAACGGACTTTATCGCAACAAATTCATGGTTGGTTTATTTAATTTATAAATCTTCCGTGCCGACAACGTGAGAAGCTGTCTGAACATGTGCTCATCTTTGCTTCGAAAACGTTTCTTTTTCGTGATGTTGCCAGCATTATTTTCTGCATTTGATCAATATGCTTTCGCTGTTCCAAAACGAAGTCCTGAAAATAATTTCGAAGAAATGCGTTCCTAAGTGCACGATTCAAAAAAATGTCGGTGCAGAAAGCAGAAACTAACAGGTGTAATTTATTAGCTGTGATCACGACGATATTATTCTTCACTACGGCGAAACTGCATTTAATTTCCATTCAAAATGCTATAGATCTTGAAAAATGACGAAAAGGGTGTGTTCTTGGACGCAATCTGCGATAGTTAAATTTCTGCAAAGTTTTCTCTATCACTCATGGATAGAATTCTTATATCGTGACGTCAAGCCGCTGGACACGTCATCGGGTTGAGAGGTCGCGGCTGCGTTAGTTTGGCTGTGCGGCTGTAAAACCCTGGTAGACATCAAGTCTTTTTGCCATACCATTGGAAAAAGGCTAAAAGGCTGACTACGGACTTACAGATCGAGCATCACGAGAGCGCCTCGCATGGTCGAAACTTAGCATTGAATCATTTAGATGGCAGTTGAAACCGGAGAGCGTGAGACGTGTAGTAAACATCGGGTTGTTGTCCCTGCAACCGACTTAGGTGGCAAAATGCTACTGTCACATGTCTATCGACCAAGCGCTTCTGTTATTAAGAGCGTCGTTTAGTAGGCTCGTACTTTGTTATGGAAACCATGGTCGAATCATCATACGTTAAACCTTAGTGGCTGCGGCATTGTGCTTTGTGAAAAATAACGTTATGATAAGATTTTCTTTGCATTGGCATATTTACCAAGCAAAGTATCAGAGACTATTTAACTATGGTTTTGTTATACAAATTTGCTCTGAACTACGATTCTATTTGTTTTATATAAGACGTAATAATAAAACCGACAAAACTGTTCAGGTTTGCTTTATGACGTCTGTTCAAAAAAGCTTAAAACTTTTTTTTCTAGGCACAGTTGGAATGGCGAACAAAATGAGGGAGTCACCGATTTCAGCAAGCCCCCGAGACCCTCCAACCATCGTGCATCCCCCATTTTCACGGAAAAGAAATTGCTTGCTGATGGAGTTGCTTCTGTTCCTCATTCTCCCGTTCCATCTGTCTCGGCTAATAACTCAATGCGTCGTGGCTCTAAGCAAGCGGCAGGAGGACCTCCTCCCCCACCCAGACGTGCTCCCACTACAAAACTCAGTGTATCGAACGACCACAGCAGCAGGTCCAGCCGTTCCAATTCCTTCAGCACTTTTCAGTCTCCTGTAACCGAGTCGAAGGGCTCCTTTCGTCACAGCACTCCTCTTTCTTCTGTTGGGGTGAACAATCTAGGGGGTTCTCACGAGAATTCTACTGATGACGAGCTACCTGACGTGCCCCCTGCGTTACCTCTTTACAATCCGCCAGCACTAGCCCAGAAACAAAGCAGCCCTAGGGGCACCCCTGCTCAGGGGGACTTTCCAGCCCCGCCCCCTCCCGATATGTTACTGTATAATACGTTAAAGAACATGAACTCGCAGGAGCGTAATCAAAGTTTCCAGGAAGGGCGTTTCAATTTTCCCCCTCCTCCCCCAACTTTGTAACATTGAGACATCTTCAAAACGCCGTTATGTGCAATGTATCTAGTGTTATTTAAGAAAGTGCCGAATTGTTATGTTCATAAAACGTAGAGCAGTGCTCATGACCAAAATCGTTCCTTTGTAGCTCTGTTGACACGAGAACGTTAACCGTAACTACTGCCTTGGAGAAAAATGGAATCATAATGTGTTTTTCAGTGTAGTCTTAGTCAGTTGTTCTGATAAGAATGTATATGACTCTGTTGATATTTTGGTTGCCGACCAAAGTATTTCCGTACCGGTACCCTTTCAGATAGAGACACTATGTAAAGTAGCAGATTTTGGTTTGCACCACCAAACCAATCAAACGTGTAGCCGCATGTTAATAAGGCTGCATTTCATGAGGAGAAATGAAAATGACCGGAGGTTTACATGTGCTGTAGTTTCTAAAGCACTGGTATCAATTGACTATTACCAACGTAACATTTGAAATTTAGATATGGTGGGCAATGTGCTCTTCTGTTCTTGCGTAATAAAAACAATTGCCAAGTTAGTCGCAACGGCTGTGATTTTTGCTTCAACTTAACATTTAATTAAAGTGCACTGATTTATCTCACGTTTTAATATTGTAATGTTCATTCTTAATTGACGCGTATACGTTTTGCGTTTTGGCAGCCGACACGCAGCAACTCGACCAAACCTTTTAGGAGATCAGCTCTTGTGTTTGATGAAGTGTCGCGTCTCGTCATTTGCCTTCAAACACACTATCCAACGTTACAAGACCGGTGCAAAAGTTTGATTTTGCGTCGAGGCACCTGGTTTCATGGCAATTTTTTACATCGTTACGTGCAGTACTAGCCGCTGCGATATGGCTGCGACCAAAGAATCCCTGATGAAAAAACTTGCGGTTGATGGCACTGGCGAAAAAAATATCACAGAATGTAACGGTAAAAATGTCGCACGATATTGAGCTGGGTGAGGATGTTTTCGTGTTACTGGTGGTGAAAACATTACTATTGGTTACGTGTTCGTTATAAAGCTTGTAACGTAATCTGGTGGATTAGGCTGTGCCTTGTGCCTAAAAAGCCAGCTAAATGCACTACCACTTGATACAGACCGGGTAAAAATGCCATTATTTTAAGATTCAAAAATGTGCAAATCCGATATTGCTTTTGATTACTTTTATGTTTTTAATATTTTCGCTGGCGATTAATCATTCATTTTGATATTAATTTCGTACGTTCAATTTTATAGAACGTGTAGATTTGTTCTACAAAACGTGTTATTTAGTTTGTTGATAGATCATTCAATCATTTGTTAATTTTTGCATCATATGCTGTAGTAAAAATTGATGAAATGCTGACAGCAAATAATCGCATGGGTTGTTGACTAGTATTCTTCGATTGTGGGTGAACTTTTTGCATCTTTGGAGTTATCAATACTGCTAGCACAGAGCGTATCTACTGCAACCCCTGCAACTAAGCTGGAAAATTTTAGCTTAAGGCATTTGTTGTTGCTGTCCGCATTTGAACAATTTAAGAGCAACTTAATTTCCGAATAAGAATATGCATCCAGCAGTACACTGCGGCAAAGCAAAATTTTCTCAGGGGAATAAATCACTCTTGAGAGTCTGGTTTATGCTCGCGGAAAATTGTGTTTGCTCCCATTGAAAGGAGACACTTTTTTTGCTATTGTTATTAAACCTATTTATAAATTTCTGTAACCTAGCTAACCCAAGTGTGCGACGTGTGTTTCAGTTTACCTTACTTTGGTTTTAGACCTTAACTTACTGCTTATTGATCTGTTCAACTAAACAACTTGTGCAATATTACTTGCTGGGTTTGCATCACTAATTCTTGGATCTTACCAAAGTACTGCTGTACCTCGAGAGAATGAATTATGTTGAAAATATTTCATTTCATTTCATTAATAAAAAGCTCAGTGTAGGCTGTAAGCTGGCCTTCAGCTTTGCCTAGGCGTTTATTTTGGAAGTATACTTCATGCTGCAGTTTTAAGACTTATTTTTACGTTGTCGATTGCCCTATTCAACTGATGATAATGAAACACTGTATTGTGAATCTGTTATGAATTTGGTCTGTGTTGTGATTTGTACTTGTATTGCCAATAAAATTGAAGTAAGAACTCAACTGCAACATGTAAATTAGAAATCAAAACAGAACACAAGGAATTGATCTCATCGATCAGTTCGAAAAATAAATTCAATAGGCCTTGTCAATATGACTTTTGCCTTGTTCAGCTTAATCAGATACCTCTATCACATTTGTTGTGGTGCTAGTAGAAATAATTGTTTCTATGATAAGCCAGTGACCATTGTTCGATTGGATGATCTATATATGAGTTCCGTATTCAGCGGTGTTTTTAGCAAGTTGAGAGTTGGAAGATCAAGAGGTAGACCCAATTGTTCTTTTAATGCAGTAATTAAATAGTACGAATTAATTGCGATCACTTTTACAGGCCTATAGCGTAGGCTATATCACTGTACCCTTCGCAAAAAAGCGTAAGATTTTAAAATTAGGGATGGACGCAAGTTGTGGTAATAACCCTATCTAGAGACCCTACAGAATTTCTCTAGGAAATTTTGTCAAAAACAGCTTGATCAATCTTTCGAGTGAGCAATTCCCCCAAATGGCTACTTACGGAAAAAGAAAGTGGAAGAACAAGAAAATCACGCAACGTTTCTATGATTGCGAAGAAAATAGCTGAGCACAGCCACCAGAATAAAACGGGATTTCAAAAATTAAATCTGGGAAGCTTGGAGTCAACTAACGATGCTTGGAAAAAAAAGTTTAGTACAAATTAGGTATAAAGTTTGAATAGGGAGAAACTGACTTTTCATAATTTGATGAACCAAACTAATGCAATGAGCAATACTTTGTTTAACATAATATCGTTGACTTTACAAAACTAAAACAAAAAACACCGAAGTTTTTTGTTCACACTCGTGGACCTTTTCAGGGCAACAATAAATCTGAAACTTCAAAGATAAATTTATTGTTTCAGAACTGAACACGAATGACGACAGTGGTATCGTTTTAACACAGCACCCATCGTTAGATATAAAACTCCGTCATTCACAAGAAGCGAAGTCGCTTCTGCACGTGTTTCAGTGAGAGGTGCTGTGTTAAAACGATACCACTGTCGTCATTCGTGTTCAGTTCTGAAACATTAAATTTATCTTTGAAGTTTCAGATTTATTGTTGCCCTGAAAAGGTCCACGAGTGTGAACAAAAAGCTTCGGTGTTTTTTGTTTTAGTTTTGTAAAGTCAACGTTATTATATGTATATTAATGCAAGAGGCTAGCGATGCACTCAGCAAAACTGCAGACAGTGACACTGTTTTGACCTATCAGGTCTCTTCAGTGCAGTTGGTGACCGACAAGAAGCTAGAGCTATGCTTTATTAAAAGCCTCTAGCTTCTTGTCGGTCACCAACTGCACTGAAGAGACTTGATAGGTCGAAACAGTGTCACTGTCTGCAGTTTTGCTAAGTGCATCGCTAACCTCTTGCATTACTATACATGTAAAACCTTGTGACCAGTAGGCTGTGACAGCACTATTGTTCTAGCAGTTGCTAGACTTAGTGCACCTGCGACAACCGCCACTCATTCACGAGTGATACGGCTTCGCAGAGTACTGTCAGACCTTCCACCAAGTGGATCTAGTATAGATCCCGCAAGTGTGGCGGTCTAAGCTATGCTTTATTAAAAGCCTCTAGCTTCTTGTAGGTCACCAACTGCACTGAAGAGACCTGATAGGTCGAAACAGTGTCACTGTCTGCAGTTTTGCTAAGTGCAACGTTATCATGTTAAACAAGTTATTGCTCATTGTATTAGTTTGGCTGATCTAATCATAAATTAAATGTAACAAAGTGATGCATGTACAGCTGGAGCTTGGTCCAGTTTTGAATTAGAAACAGGATCAAGCAATCTCGTTTCTAGTTATGCTAACATAAGAGATTGACAATTAGTTAACGTTAACTGTAAATCATTGTTGCACTAAACGATTGAATCCGCGTCATTCTTTCTACCTGAACGAACGTTTTCCTTTCAATCAGGTTCAGATAACCATGGTTTGAGCTCTTGTTTAACAACAACATTTCCTATTGCTGAGTGCTAAGCATAGGCTGTGCCTAACATGGCCTGTTGTAACTCTTTCGTACTCTCTACACTGAGCTAAATCAAATTAAAAATTTAGAGGGAAGATCATTGAAGTGCATGCAAAAATGTTATGTTTATTGTTCATACATCGGTTCGTAGGCAATGTTAATGGGTGTTTTATACAATGTCTAAAGAAACGCTAAAATGATGATTGATCATGCAAGGATAACATTTAGGGTTAAACTATCATTTAGCCTGGTACAAAAAAAGGTCTATTTTAGGATTGTCGGCAGTGGAGATTTCCATGCAACGATTTCGGTGCCAATCAAAAATGTATTTGGCAAGATTCTTTTGGTTACCGATCAAAGGCAATTTCAAGCTAAAAATTTGACCAAACCCGACATTTGACGTCATAATTACAGCAGCCGAGTTGAGACAACACGGTGTTTTCTCGCAGGAGCAAAACACTCGTGTCTCCGCCAAGCTCTAGAGCCGCGCCGGAAGGTTAGCTTTCGTATTTCTCTGATGGAGCTTCGCCAAACGCGATAGGAGAGCTGACAATTCATGACACAGTTTATTATACCGAAACAGCAACGAAAACGAATGTAACATGAATTATTTTAGCACTAACGAAACAGTGCAACTGCACAATGGAGGAAATAACCGAAAATTTAATTCCACTTTTGCAACAACAATTCAATTTAGCAGGACTGCTCAATCAATGTTTGGAATAAGCTTGAGCATTATATTGCTACGGTGTAGTAAATCACAGAAGCCAGGCTAATATGCCCACAAGTTTGAAGCACTAGTGCAGTGAAAGTTATATTTTCCAGAGCACATACAATATCATTTGCTTTGGTCTAATGTTGTACCTCATGCTGTATGTTTCTACTTTATTTTCTACCGAATTGTTCAACAAAAATTAATTGTTGCTATATTTTACGGACGGGCTTTCAAAAAACAATTCAATGCTATGTAAATTGACGATAACTTCTAACCATGTTGCAATGTCACAGCACCATTCTATCTTGACTCGCTTCCCTGTTTAAATCCAAATTTCCTCCTCTCTGACGAAGAACATTGTTTCTACGCTCCTCCAAGATCTGCTTTTTACACTACAAAAATATAAAAAACAAACGAAAAATTAGGAAGTAAAAAAAGTTTTTGAAAGATGACAATAAAAGAATCAGTCGGAACCTGCTCTGCTGCCACACCAAGGTTATATTAATTTGTCCTCGTCTGTAACCTATAATTGACCTTTGCAATGAACTGTATCGTTCTATAAATGCGCAGCAAGCTAGGCCAAAAGTTAATTCGGCATCTTGGAAGGAAAGTGAAAAGAATGTCGAAAAAGCGCTGTTCAAATATGGTACTGGGAGCAAAGTTTGTAGATTGAGTTATGGTGTGGTAGTTGGATGTCCGTGCTTTAAGCTCAACTACCAGTCGGGTCAGACCAAAGCAAATTTGACGTTAAAGCTTTGAATGACGCTTGGTATACAGGAGTGAAAAGTTTTGGGTTATACGCTGCGTGTCTGTTGCCCAGCAACGGGCAAATAGCTCCGTAAGCTCGAGCGCCACGGGTCGTCTCCAACAATGGGAGGAACCACCGTGTTTCATTGGTCAATTACCACCCGCTTCAAACTGGGCAGTCCGCAGCCAAAAGATGTGACTTATCACAGCCGGTCTGCTTCCACAAGTGTTTGGAGCTCAGGTTAAAAAAGAGAGCAGGCTGTAAACAACGCACACAGCAATAAAAGAAAAAACACAAGCATGCTACGACACCGCCAGCCACACCTTTACAGCTAGCAACTTAGAATGTCAGAGCTATGAGTCGTGGGACCTCTGACAGCTTTCAGCAAATTGGTAACACAAGGAAAACGGCTATCAGCGACTGTGAGCAGGCAAGGTTTAACATAGACATCGTTATAAGAGGTTTAACAAGGCGAAGTTCAACATGTCATTGACCACGAGCTAACAAGCGTTAACATGTATACTTCATGCAGGAAGCAAGATGGACAGGACAAGGAACTCGTTTTGTGGATAGTCAAGAACGAAGGTATAAACTACGGTGATCGGGAAATGACGCAAGATCTGGAGGGATAGCGATCTTGGTGAAAGAGGAAATATCTGGAAAAGTTGTGGTAGTGGGAAGGAAAAGCAACAGAATGAAGGCAATCGTGCTGGCTTTAGGTAAAGAAGTGATGCGAATAATATGTGCGTATGGGCTACAAAGCGGAAGACCAGACACAGAGAAACCTCGTTTATATGATGAAATGGCAAGTGAATGCGACTTGGGAAGTTTCAGCGAAATCATTATATCTTTAGGGAATTTCAATGGGCAAAAGAGGAAATGTGCTAAGGGTTTTAAAGGTGTGCTTGGGGGAAAAAAATGCGGAAGAAAGACTGGATTTCTGTGACAAAAAAAAGTTGTGCGTGGCAAGCACGTATAACCTGTAGCGCAGGTAGATGTGAAGCAGCATTGATTTTGTAATTGTGAAGAAGAAATAGAGAAAGTATGTAAGATATGTAAATGTGATTCCATGGCAACGTCAGCACAAGCTGGTGGTCTTAAATCGGGATAAAAAAGAACTAAAAAAGATTGTAAAAAGGAACGGCTTACAAGAAGGCTGTGGAAGTTGAATGGAAACCGAAAAAGAGTAAGATATGGAAAGAGTACAAGAACTAGTTAGCACAGACGTGCCTGATTTGTCGAAAACTTTCAAGAATGGTGTTCTAAAGACATGTGACGAAGTGCGTGGAAAGAATTCTAGGAGAAATCGAAGAGACATGCGGTGGCGGTGGGGGAATGAGGAGGTAAAAGAAATTATAGCATGAAGGCAGCATTTAAAGAAGTGTACAGGTTCCCATCAGAAAACGAAACTATGACCCAATACAAACGTATAAGAAATTAAACAAGGAAAGTTGATGCCAGAGCTATGAAAAAGGAAGTCAAACAGGAGTTGAATAATTTATGTCAGAATTCCAACAGTGTTTCCTGATTTCTTAAAAGAATGAAAAGGAAGGATCTTGATGAAGATAGGTGCTTAAGATGAAGGACGGACGGTTTGATTTTACTGAAGATAGGGTAAAAATTTGGAGCACATGGAAGAGATGGGAAATGGAGTGAACGGATGGGGCCAGATGATGGAAACTGATGTAGTAGGACCGGTAAAAAAAAGCGACTCGGAAAGAAATTGTGGAAGCAATGCAAAAATGAAGTCAGGAAACGCAACTGGACCATCGGAAGTAAATGTGGAGATGATTGTTGCAAGTGACGAAATTGGGATTAAAGTCATGATGGATCTGTGTCAGCGCGTATTGGATGGTAGGGAAATGACTGATAAGGGGAACACTAGTGCGATTGTGTCTATATTTAAAGGAAAGGGTGATGTCATGAGCTGTGGATGATACAGAAAAGTAAAACTGCTAGAACATGCCATGAAAATTGTTGAGAGTGTACTAGAGAGGCGAATACAAACAATGATCAGTTTGAATAAAACCTAGTTTGGATTTATGCCAAGAAAAGGAACTAGGTATGCAATATTCATTGTCAGAAGAATGCAGGAAGAACGTTAAAAAAATAACAAGAAGTTGTATACGTATTTTGTTGACACGAAAAAGGCTTTTGATAAGAGTTTTAAGAAAAGTGATGAAGTGAGCCATGAGAAAGAAGGGTTTATCAGAAGAATGCTTCAAGCAGTTATGAGCTTGTATGATGGTGCTAAGACAAGAGTGAAAGTGGAATCTGCGTATTCATAGGAATTCAAAGTAAAGGTTGGTGTATATCAAGGATCTGTGCTGTCGCCACTATTGTTTGCAACAGTTGTGGACGTTATTAATGAAAAAGCAAGAGGTGTGGTTGATGAATTAATGTATGCAGATGACCTTGTTCTCATGAGCGAAATCATGGAAGACTTAAAAAAAAAAATTTTGGAATTGGAAGGATGCACTGGAAAGCAAAAGTTTGAAGATCAACCTCACAAAAAAAAAGTGATAGTCAGCAAGCCGGAAACAAAACTGTTCAAAAGCAAGATAGATCCATGTGGAGTTTGTGGGAGGAGAGTAATGACTAATTTAATGTTATGCACGAAATGTGGAAACCGGGCTCAAGGCAGATGTGCAAAAACAAAGAGAGTTACCGCTGAGTTGGCAACGCGTTTTGTTTGCTCGATACTCTTATGTTGAGGTACAGTGGAAGGAACGGTAAATTCAATTGAGAAGTTGTGCGATGAAGTGGAGACAGTGAATGGGTTTCGTTATTTGGAAGACAGACTAAATTCTAGTGGTGGTTGTGAAGCGCCAGTAACAGCAAGAGCAAGAATTGTTTGTGTAAGATTCAGAGAGCGTGGAGAGTTTTCATTCAGAAATAGGCTGAAGATGAAAGGAAAAGTATATCGTTGTTGCGTAAGATCAGCAATTTTAAGGAAAAAGGAGTGTGCCATTTGCGGTCGGAAAGTTGTTGACAGAAAGACGACTGAAGAAGAGATGGACATGTTGGGGTTGAAGGAAACTACGGATGAGTTAGCAACAGCGAATGGAGTTAGATTGGATGTGGACATGTGCTGAAGGAAGATGATAGCGTTTTGAAGGTTGTTTTATATCTTGAAGTGAGTGGCAAGAGAAAGCGAGGACGAATAAAGAAGACTTGGAAGAAGTGGAAGAGGAAGCAGAGAATTCAGGTTTAAAGAAGGAGGATGCCCTGAATCAAGCAAAGTGAAGAGATGGAGTGCGAAGATTCGCGGAAGAAACCGGTTAAATCCCGCCGTCTCCGCTAAGGGGACAATACCGGATAAAAACTGAATAACTACTATTTCTACGTCACAGCCCTTCAGTAGACACGCCTTTCATCTAACACCAGTCTCAAGGAGGAAAACTACACCTTCTTCTAACAGCGACTGGAACCAGACGAGCACCGCATGTACGGTGTAAACTCTACTTCTACCTTGATCTCTGCATTTAAAACATCTTCTTTCTCAACAATTTACTCCATAGAGTGTCCGGACCAGTGTTTCCTACAAACGCGAAAAAAGTGCGAATTTGCAAAAACGTGTCCGGCGGATTCGCAGAAAAAATTCAACGACATGTAAAAAAGTTCGGCAATATTCGGTAATTTTTTTCAGTTTGTTTAAACTTTTGCAATTTTGCTAGCAAAATTTTCAACAAACTGTTTAATGCGTGGGAGAGAGTGAGTAGAAATCCAAGTTAGACTGACGCTTTTTAGGGCAGAGCAACGTCGCGTGGTTGTGACGCAACAGCGAGTGACAGCAACTTAAATATTTTTGGTATAACAAATTGTCTCTCGAAAAATTAACATGAAGCAAATCAAAGTTTTTTTTCTTTACTTTTTCCAGCCAATTTCAATCATAGCTAAAGAGCAATAATACCAAAGAGCTCTCAAATTTCAGTTTAACATAACACGTGATTTTTCGAGGAAAGTTCGAAATCGGAAGTGGTTAAAATGTATATTTTCTTTACGCTTCAACGCCAATTTCAATCGCTTGATAGGATAAAAAAAAAGGACATTGCTTTCGGCTTCAGGTTAGGACAAAAAACACAATTTTTTGAGGAAGTGGTTCAGTTTTCGTTAATTACAAATAATCTTCTCATACTGTGAGTTATGAAAACTAAAAGTAAAAAAGAATACGACTTCTGATCAATCTTAGTTTTAAATACCACCCAAAATGTTTTTTTAAATAAAACGTAGCTGACCAGTCATGAATGAATTAGCCCCGAAACGTAAAGAAAAAGTGTGGATTCTAGTTTCGATCTTTTTGAAAACGTTTTATTTTAAAATGCAACATTTTTTTTATGTTAAGTGCTTAAAAAATAATTTGTAATACAGTAAAACTTGCCAATAACTTAGGGGATTGTAAAAAAATACCGTTCACGATTGATCATTCCAAAAATGTCTTTCGATTCAACATTAAGGTGTACCATCTAATCACGTTTACCAGTGTAAGGAAAAATTACTAAATAGTCAAAAATTCTCACAAAGTTGTGAACTGCGCAAAGAAATCTTTCTTTGATGCGTAATTGTGTGCGCGCAGCTATTGCAGTCTTTTACATCCGCCTACAGTCAACGGCACCGGGTAAAGTAGACGGGATCCGCCAAAATTTTTTTTGGAAAAGAGTAACCCCCTCGCAAATGCAATAAAACTATGTGGTTTAAATGAGGAATGGACTTGACTCTTTTTTTGCAGCAAGCGCCTCCAAGTGAGATCCTGTAGTTTTATGCCAAACTACAAATATCAGCTTTTCAATTTTTTACTACACTTGAAAGCTGCGTTTGCCAAACTCGCGCATATCCGCGTTCATGATCTTCTGTGTTTCCTTTATTTCGGTCAGTTTCGAATGCTTTTCAACAAAAACAGAATTCTTTTTACGCATTCGGTCAATGGTTAATTAAAACTTTATTGAGAGCGAAAAATGTTTAGCCAGCTGTGTTACCGCGATTATCATCGAGGGTCCTGTAAAAAAGCTTTGGAAGTGTCTCAAAACTATCGTTACTTTCGTCGCAATACCTGGCCAGATAACGACGTTTTGCTATTTTTTCGAATTTGGGACAAAACTTTTTTTTAATTAAATCGTTTGTTTTCGTGTGTGGTTTATGAAATTAGCTGACAAGACTCTGGTCAAATTTGTTATCGCTTATTAATAATATTGCTTTCTGAGATGCGTTTAAGAAGGCAAGACACACATATTATGACTACTACATCCTACAAAAATCGTAATTTTCTCCTTTTAAGTAATGCGGCTTTGGTCGTCAAATACTTCCAATTTTAGATGAAAAGTTTACTTGCAATTACAAAACCCTGCTGTTTAATTGATTGCAATTGAGAAATGTAACTGGTTTAATTGTTGTAATATAATCAGGCCACAACTGTTTTAATATAATCAAGCTAGTTCGCCAGAAATTTTTGTTCTGGTGTCATAGTCGTGATAACCTACCTAACATCCCGTAAGTTCAAAAAAGTCGCATTTTTCATACTAATGCTGGGCGTCGGCACAGAATTAGACTAATTTTATTTACATGCACTATTAACCTGACATTCCGAAACGTTTACGAATCACTGTTCCACAGGTCACACAGTTTCAGTGACCGCATTTAGCGCGACGTCACAGTTTTGCCACTTTTCACTCTCCCCTCCCAGAAATGTTGAAAGCTCTGCGCTTATGCCCATACTATTGTCGTTCGGACTTATTTTCATGCTATCTTTGAAGATCTTTGAATTAGCAAACAGTTCCTGCTGCAAAAGACGTAGCAGAGTAAACAAGCTACAACTCGCAAGCTGTCATCTTAATTGAATTAAAAAATCGTTCGTGACAGATGATGATGGCTCAGATAAGATTTTCAATCGGCGGACAAAGATCTTCATGGGGCCAGTACTTTATTTACCCTTCACACTGAGTAAAATTTAAACTTAACCGGTCAGTAAAATTTAAAAATGTTTTTGACGACTCGCTTTATTTTGTTTGGACATTCCTGAAATTTACTTTGATTACTTTTTTGAAGTCGCCTATGAAATTGAAAAAACATACATACCGGCCATGTGCCTCTGTGCGTTTCGAAAAGGGAGCACATGCTAAAATCGCTTGAAAAGCACTGAACTAGGTTAAAAATGCCATAAGTGAAAAAATATGCCTGAGGGAAAAACAAAGGGTACGGCTATACGCAAAAACAATGCTATTGTAGGCCAGTTGACGTCATCCATGAAGCCGTTCGACTAATTCTACTACACAATAAAAGGGTGGAAACAGTGCGCGCGTAGCTTGCAAAATCGCTGTTGCCTTTCTGTTACGTGGTGTTTACGTCAGACGCTCAGCTGCCTTCGAAAAACTTTTGGACGAAGGATCCGAGATCTGAAGTGGGGTAAACATCTTTTTTAGCTTAGCGCATATACTGAACAGCAGCAGGCTACCAAAAGCATCTTTTTTACTTACAGTACTTTAAAACAAGTAACTTAGGTTGGTGTAGCGGTTTGTTTAGCAGTGTCTACCAAAACTTGTCCGGCGGTTACGCACTCATTAAAATCTTATGAAACACTGGTCCTGACAGCATTTTGGATCGCGACTGTAGCATCAACTAAATTTTGCCATCACTAGTAAACCCACGCTTATACATGTTCTACTCACCCTTCCTAACACAGCATTGACTGCGATATCGATTATTCTTTGGTCTGTAGCAGAATGCATCTTCTACTCATGCGTATTCACCACTCCAAGCAGAAAGCTCGCCCACCCATAAATACCGCCACAACGGCAGTAATTGAAATACGCACAAGTTTTACCTGAGTTGTTGATGAGGTTTTTGACTAGAATAGTCAAAAGCCGCCAAACCAAACAGGGCAACAATGAAATCATATCCATGATACTGCACACCAGTCTGCTGTGAACATCTTTGCCAGTAGAGAAAAGAAAAATGTAGGCTAGTTTGTGTCAGAATCTTAAAGAAGGAACCTGCCATTGGCGACGGGCGTGCCGCACCACTAGAACTTAAAAGGCAGCCCACATAGAAGACGCTCGCGGTATAACGTCAAGCCCACAACGATATTCGACGAATTGCTTGCAAGTGCACCAAAGAGTATTGGCTAAGCATGTGTCGCGACATACAAATCTCCGCTGATAACGGAAACATTCCAGCTATGTATGAAGGCTTAAAGTAAACTTTTGGCTCAAGAGTCACCAAAGCTGCCGTCTCAAGTCAGTCTCCAGAAACATCAGCACGAATAGATGAGATCAGACGAAAAGAGGGGCAGAGTATTACCAAGCGCTATGCTCCACGGAGGAGCTGTCGCCGATACAATCATTAAAAACACCGCCACCTCGGCCATCATGGATGAGCTCGACGCCCAACTTCTATAAAGGAGCGGGGAAGAGCGATCGACGTAATAGCATGTGGTAAATCACCAGGCATCAAATGCATTCCGCCAGAGGTTATCATCGTAAGAAGGATTCTCTCATCAGCCATCTAAACAAACTTCTACTTCCGTGCTGGGAGGAGAGGGCTGCGTCTTAACACAACAGGGAAGCAAAGATAATCAGTGCGTACAAGAATAGGGGGATCGCAGTGATTATAACAATTACCGCAGGATTTGCCTTCTTAGCATCGTGGGGTAAGGCCTGTGCTCGGATGGTCCTCAACAGGTCGCAATTACAGGTCGAACGCATATATCCCGAGGCACAGTGTGGATTTAGTGCCGCCAGATTGACAACTGACATTGTGTTCTCTCTCCGCAGTTACAGAAGTGCCAAGAGCAGAGATGCTCTTTGCATTGGTTGCTCATTGATCTGACCAAAGCATTTGACGTGGTCAGTCGAATTAGCGTCTTTATCTTCTTGCATAGAAATAAAGTTCCCGCCAGCTCCTCGAAATGATCACGTCCTTTCGTGACAACATGCTTGAAATTGTTCAGTATGATGAGTTATCTTCGGAAACCTTCCCGTATAGAGTGGTGTAAAACAGAATTGTGTCCTCGCTTCAACACCTTTTCATATCTTCTTCTCACTAATCCCATGTTGGACCTTCCAAAGGTCTGAAAATGTTGTATTTTCCACGCTAGAAGTGATGGTCATCTTTTCAATCTCGCACCCCTTCAAGCAAAGACGAAGATGAGCCAAGTTCTAATTAGAGAGATGCTTTACGCTAACGATGCTGGGTTGACAGCCCACAGCGATGATGTATTACAACGGCTAGTCAGTTGTTTCGTTAGTGCCGCCACAAATTTCAAGCAGATCTTACGATCAGCCAGAAAAAGACATATGCAATAAGCCAAGATGTCAATTCCGTTCCTAGCAATTCTACTGCCGACCACACACTTCAAGCTACTAATAGCATCATCTACCTCAGATCTACCACTTCAAACATATCCTTCCTCCTTGGAAGCCGAGTCAAACGTACGAACTGACAGAGCAACAACAACAATGACTCGCCTTGCAATGAAAGTCGAAAGTCTGCTTATTGGCTAAAATAGCAAGATAAAGATTACCAAGCCTGTGTGCTGAGCCCCCTTCTTTATGGTAGCGAAGAATGGCTCTCTATTCTAATCAAAAACGTAGACTGAATGCTTTTCATCTACGCTACCGTAAAAGACTCCCCGGCGTTATCTGAAAAGATGGCATTACTAACAAAAATAAATTCACCCAAGCAGAGATACCACGCATGTTTGTGTTGCTAAACAAAAGACGTTTGCCCTGGTTGGGGCATGTATGTCGCATGGACGACGTTGCAAAGGGCACGCTGTATGAAGAACTGGCCTTTAAACAAAGGCCCGCAGAAAAACCTGTCTACGCTACAAAGATGTACGCAGGCGTGACCTGACGGAAGGCAGCACTGACCCTTCAAACCTGAAAACGGCTTCTGATCGTGTCATCTCGCGATCAACAGCGAAGATCGGCAACATGCAAGCAGAGGCCAAGAGGAAAATTCAAAGAAAAGTAAGAAAGACTCGCCAACAAAATAGACAACAACCGATACGGTATTGTCAAGCAGTGACTGCAAGTGTATGAAATGTAACGGAATCTGCCACTCACGCATTGGACTTCACAGATATAGAAGGTGCTGCAAGGCAACCGAAGCAAACTCCATTGTCTCACGAGACAAAAGAATGCAAACAGCAACACTCTGTTTGCCTTTTCAAGTCTATTCCTAATGTTGTAATGGGCCGGCAACAGCCTGCGCTATGTGTAATGACTCCGTAACCACTGTCCATGAATTATTTTGGCATGTGTATGGCATCTAATTTAAGTGTAATAGTGCTTTTAGCTTAGCCTTGTATAAAAGCAGTCTACTAAATTAACGGTAAGCTGAGTTGTCATTTATTACCACAAAAAGGTCAATGTTGCTTTGCTACGATGTTAATCAAAGTTATAAATGGTCTTTTCTAAGAGTAAACTCACGTTGAGCAACTTCTCAAGATCAATCCACATTGCCACTTGTTTTGTGTTGTTATCGTGATTATCTCGAACACTCTTCTGCTGTTCGCGCAAATTCTGAATTATATTTGTTTGTATTAGTAAGATATATTCGTATTCCACAGATCACAAAAATCTATACTACAACACATGGAATCCATTGGCGTCCGCCGAAACTTTTCTTTCCAGGAGGGAAAAATTTGCAAAATTTTCGCGTAATTAATCATATTCTTACCCAAGATTCAAAGTGAAGTCAAGAGAGGGGGTTGAAATCATGCAAAAGTTTTGCATAAATCAAAATCCCATGGGGCAAATTCTTCTAATGCAATTTTGACCCAATTTTGCGAAATTCTAATAATATTACGCAAGGCGTAAAACAGAAACAGAATAAAACGATTTTTTTCACACTACACGCCGTTAAGTCTTTCGCATGCCTTCATTTTATATTTGAATTCTTTCATCCAATTTCGCACCTGAAATCTTCCGTGACTAAGTTGCATTAGGTCTAGGTAGCTATCCAATAAAACCATGACTAAATTTGCTAAATAGGTACGCCACTTTACAGTCTATTACACCCTATTGGACGACATTGTTGGCAAGTAATCAGCACTGCGAAATTAGCTGCAACATGTTACTCCGATTCCTTCAAATTCCACAACCGGATGTTACTTGAACTTTTGATTGGTATTATCAACGTTTTAACAGCTACACCGGTAAACATCAAAACCAAGAAATGAGAGTCTTCATTCAATCTTATAAGAGTTGCTAGAATCAAAAAAGCTAACTTCACATTCAGATTGGTCAATTAACGACTGCGTCAAAATATGACTAGGGCCAAGGCATAAAATTTATTAACTTTTTGATTGAAGTTGAATGAAATAAATAGTCCCAATTATGTGAAAAAACGGTTATTATGTCTGTATAGAGACCGAATGGGCCAAAATTCTCGGTTTTACAGTTGGCCTCCGAAAATAAGGTCCCCAGTTTTACAAATATGCTCTGCACTCCTACAAAATTACAAAAATTTGTTTCTACATACGCCACTGCTTCCATATCATAACACACTCGAAGTCCTCTATTTCTATACCATTATTTTTGTTTCATCAGCTATTCCCTCCCACTGCTACGCCCTGATTTTACCATCAAAAGCAAGTGCCGCCCCGGCAACCTATTCTCAAAACAAGCATGCCAGGCTATACTGGACTCCACTATTTCTACTCCTACCAGCTAGGTAAAAAATAAAAAAGCGAACTATGTTTTAATCAATTCAATCCTGCAAGAGTAAAATAGAATAGATGATCCTACTAGTGTAAAGCAGCTGCCTTTGAGGAATGTGGTCAAGAGACCAACTCATTTATCTATAACATAAAGCAAATTTTTTTCCTTTATTTGTTTACTAATCCTTAACTACTGGGCGTACAAACATCAAATTGCGTACAATTGATCACCATCCCGGGGTGATTCTTATGAGTAGTCTCATAGTCAAAAAACTAAGTCACTGTGTGATATGGCACCACATGGAAGTCATTATTGCTATTTTGCTTCAAAATACCTCAATATCAAAACGTTTTTCCTACTTCCACACAAAGAAAAATGCAAAACCTCCTTGGCTTCGCGTAAGCAATGAATAGAGCATATCGATCGAAAGTGTCAGCAGCACCATGAAATGATAAATTTTATTACGAAAAGGAGCGCACTAAGTTGTGAAAATTGGATGTGCAAAAAAACAACTTTTTATTAATGTTCACGAAAATACCCGATGGGTTAACCAGGTTTGGCCGGCTGAACCGATATTCCTAATCCCGACGTTACTGATGAGGCCCCTGCGAGCAATACCAGCAGAGCCTTGTATAAAAGCAGGTAATAATGGTGTAATAATGATGCACGTCATCTCACGAAGCAAAAGAACTTCGCCGCGTATCTCCCAGGCAAAAATGTATTCATCCACTGACATAGCATATTACATCTTTTGTTTAGCGACTATGGTTACACAAAGTAGCAAAACAGTCTTGTAAGATTTTAATTCGAGACGAAGACAGCTGGAAATCCCCAAAGAAGTGTATAAGTTTAGATTTTTTTAAGTTAAAACTGGTAAAGAAAATTTCTATTTTCTAAACTTAACAACATGTCGCTCACCCCCATGAATATCACTGACAACATAAATTGCTGCGGACCGATAGTTGGAATCGTGATTGTCGCGTTTTGATATAATATAATATTAATAATAGAACTTTCGGTTCTATCTCAATCTTAAACTTCTTTTAAAATTGAGGCGACGTATGACAATCGCTCGGATAATTAGGTCTGACTGCAACTTAATAAAACTTGGAAAAGATTGGCTTCCACTAAAAACACCTTAAACCACTTTGATAACAGAATAATGTATTCACAGAAATAGTACTTCACGACTTCAAACTTCTTCGCTCAACAATCTCAGAATTAATCACTTTACCACACAATCAGGAAACCGCCAAAACTAATTTCACCAATGACACTCAATACTCGCCACGTCCACAGAATCAACAGTAAACTATCACAAAAAAACAATAGCCCTTCTTTATTCCGTCAATCAATCTCCTTTTTCCCACAACAATGTTTCTCTACATTCTAACTACTACTCTACTGAATGAATAAAATCTCGCCGCCTTATATATGCAACGGAAAATAATATAGAAAACTCTAGAACGAAATCACGTGAAAAAGAAAAAGCATTTCAAATTACGTAATCAGTTATCGAAATTCTTCGAAGAAGCTAGAATTACTAGATCAATCTGGAATTTTACTATGACGTAATAACAATTATGACGTAATAAAGGCGTACTTACAGCAAATTCAATTGCGAGAAAAAAAGGTCTTTTTTTTCTCTATCAGTAGCCGAGCGAACAAATGACACAGCACTTTACACAAATATGAAACAATTCTTACAAAGCAAATTTTCTTATTCGTGACAGTGATTCAGAATTAATTTGTACTTAATCTATTCAGTAGCGACCAAAAATCTGGGGGAGACAAGAGCCCCATTTGACCCCCAGCAGACGCCCTTGATGGAACCGCTTAGGAGTTACCAGTAATGTCAGCACCCCAGCAAATTTTAATCACAAGCACTGCAACTAAATAACAAAGATGGCTGAACAGCGTTTTTACCAAGGGCATAGTACTAATTACCTTGGATAAATTTTCTTGTTCTTGTATCTTCTTAGTGTAGATTTCTCTGTAAGACTTTTTTTTATCGCCACTTGTATAGGTCTTCATTTCTGTTTCTGCTCTTTCCAATTGACTTTGGAGAATCTAAACACGCATAAGAATCTTAAGCTTGATGAGTAGCTTACGATTTAAACACGAGCAAAACACGACCGTCAGCAACCCCTTGATGGCAGTCAGCGTTGTACTCAGGGTAAAACAACTAGTTTATATTGTTCGAAATGGATGTCGCAATCCCCTTTCCCGATTAGCATATTTCCCTGTCAAACTAGATTTGGAAAGCAGTTTGAATATTTTGTTTTGCATTTTATTGCAAATAACTTGGTGAAAAACATAGTCCAGGTCATAGCGTCGTGGTCATAAATCTGCGGTCCAAAAGTATAATAATGTAATACAAATCAAATCAAAGCTATGTTTAAATTCACGAAAAGCTAACTTATGAAAAATTGGATATCAACAACCCTAGAAGTTTAATTTTTCATAACGTTTTAAAGTGGTGAGATTACCATTTAAAATAGAGTGTTCCAAGCATTTTACTGACCTTACACATATACTGCAAGTAATAATATCTGCTGTCATGGTTGGCACATTCTTCTCGAAGGGCTGAAACAGCATGTTCTAGTTGTGATCGGTTGGACTCGAGCCCAGCGGATATGCTTTCGTATTGCGCTTTCCGTTCTTCATACTCCATGGAGATCTCCTATACGGAGGAAACAGAATGTCGACATCTAGTTAAGGATGGTTCCAACCTCCACGATCTATAAGCGTACGCTTAAGCATTTAAGCGTACGCAAGAGTATTCAAGCGTATTTCGTTTACTGATTTGGTTGAAATGCACTCATCACAACTTACGTTTTGGCAAGAAAATACAAAGCTTCGGCGTACGCTCCGCCACAAGCTGGTTTCAATCGCGTTTGCGATGTAAACCGGGATATGTTTCAAACAGCACCCAAATGAAGAGGCAAACGAAATAAGAACGCTCAATTGGGTTAAAGCAAGCAGAAATTTTTTAGGAATAATACATCTATCGTGCTAGGTGGTATCTAAGAGGTGGAAGTCCAACGCTTGCGAAAGTAAAATAAAAAACTCAAGCTTCAGCAACTACCTCTTTATATCGATTTCCTTCCTACTACGTTCGTTAGAAAGCCAATTATTCACAGCTTAGTTTTGAGCCACAGAATGGGTGTAAAATGGTGAAAAGAGATATACCTGTCGCTTTTGTCTCAGAGGTCGCAGTTCTTTTATAACAGGAGCTAGAAGAGCTTTTTTCTGGTGAATTAGAGAGTGCAGCTGCTGCACTGTGTCGGACATGTCGTCCAACGTTCTATGCTTCATTTCATCGTATTCACTCTTAATGGCAGAAACTTTTTCAAGCTCGTCTTGGGTCTCTCGGAAACCTAATAAAAAATAAAAATCGTAAAAACACGAAAGTTCAACCAAAACAGAGATATTTCTCTGCAACTGGGGGGTCTTAATCAGGATTCTTCGTCAACATATTCAAATACCGATCCCAGACAGTTGCTACAGAACAATTCCAATTGCGAAATAATGACAACGTACTGGAAAAACCGTAACCATCAGGTTTCAAAAAACGGTAAAAATTTAAAAATCATCAAAGTCGGATTTAAAAACATTGAATCTGTCTCGTTCACTGGGTCATGTAATCACTGCATAAGTTGAATTCTACCTCTATTCTTGACCAAAATATTCTTTCTCTTATCTACCCACTCAATGCTGGCTCCAACTTGTTGGTGACTCAAAAATTACGTTTACGTCAATCAATTCAGCTCTGCTGCCTCATAAATAGTAGAAATGCACTGCACCAGTAGTTGTGGCTAGTAGTAAAACGCGGATCTGAACAGAAGTCACTGGGTAAAAACTTACGCAGTGGTTAGTTTGTACAAATATTTCAATAAACCGACCGCTGACTTTTAGTAGTTTAGTTATTTTGATTTCGATCAGATTCGTCTATGGGGGGCTACGAGCCTATGGGGCTCTACTAGAGGCCTATTTGTACTGTTGTACGATGAAATAAAAATCATGAAAACACATTAAAATATGGTTATTCAATGTAAAAATTTAATCAGTCTTTACATTTTACCTGATCAACGACGGGTAAATCTGCTAGTAGTTTATTAAATAAAATCTAGTTTCATTGTCGTCCAGCTTTCTAAACCCAGGTTTTATTCTCCTTCATTGCAATATCTATCATTTTGCATTTGAAGCATGATTGCAATACCTGCCACGCCACGTTTATTTTCCATAGCGACGAGCCTTCTGTTAGTTTGGTCTTGCAGTTTTGATAGGATAGCCTCAGTGCGAGTTAAAACCCCGTGTTCGGACCTCATGGCGGCCAGCTCCGTTCTACACTTCTTATAGTGCATATTCTTGGTCCTTAATTTGGTCACATACATTTTGTACTGAAACAAAGTCGATAGAAAATCAAATGGATAGCAATGCAAAACCGTTCGAGCGCTGGAATATAGAAGTTACAATAATAGGTCAAATTAGGTATCAATTTAGATAAATTTACTGCTTGATAGAATCCATCAGGCAGAGGTATGCATCGTAAAGTGCCTGTCGTAAGGACACTACAATGCAGTCATAACGTAGTTTGACCGCATGATTACTTAATTAGTGTATTGTGGCTTTTAAAAAAAAGCTTCAACCCGCTTCACCAGGTTGTCGGGGACCAAAAAAGAACGCAATGCACCTAGTATGTATAACTCAAGGGTGCCCGAAGTTTTTACGAATTGAGCCACATTTCACAATCATAAAGTCTTCACAAGTCGCAAAAGAGCTAATGTTGAGGGTTCAACTGGCCTACGTTGGGGTTGCCACATTAGAAAAGGCAAAATCAGCGTTTCAAATTTAAATTTTGCTGCAGACAATTGCCACGAGGGCAGTCGCGATCCGCAAAAACTTCCTGCTCGGGCGGCATTTTATGAACCCCTGGTCTCACTGTATTGCACTGGTACAAGTGACCGATCTGCTTCAGGTTTTTATCAGTAATATGGTCTTAGTTAGAGGAGACGCAACAAAGGATGCACATAGGGGAGTAGTACTTACACCCCCGAAAATAACGCAATTCTTTTAGAATTGTCACTTTTAGGCAACTGGAAAGGTCAAAGACCCTAACAGGGAGTTAACCCTTTGCCTCTCATACAATGCTTAAAACCTCTTGAAAATTGTTATATCTGCTTTTCAGGACTTTTTTCTTTCTGAATGCATTCCTTAATATGTTAGGGCATACAGCAATGTATATCATTACGCGCCTGTGGCTATCACCGTAATGAGCTTACGTCGTCTCCTTTTAGTACTTCTCCGCCCAGATCTTGAAGAGTCTTTCGTTTTGCAAACAACTCTTGTTCAATCGCAGCTGCCTCTTCTTTCTGGGCTTGTAACGCACTTGCAAGCGTTTCTTTCTTGTGAGACAGAATTGAAGCCTGTGTTATATAACAATAAAAAACAGTGATTAAAGACGGCTTTATATACGCCGTGTATATTTCGCATTGTACCAAAAAGTGACAGCTGTAGTTAGAGTACTGCCAATGAAAAGTACGGAGCAATAATTCAATGATAGTCATTAATTGCAATTGGGAAAGTGACGGTGCAAATTTTCCCAGTTTAAGTCGTAGCACTTGTGATAGAAACAAACTGCGCCAACAGTAATGGTAACGTAGAAGCGGCTCAGAACACAAGTTTTTAGGAGTATAACCGGAATAGCTTGACTTAACGTTCTTTTAATACCGCTTCGCAGGATTTGGAGGTGCTGATTCAGTGAGTATCAGGTTATCAACCACCATCCAATCGCTTTCGAGTCGTTTTTTTTCCGCAGCAGCACTGCACTTTATGTCCCGGATCCGCTTCCCGATAAATAACAGGATTTTAATTGATTCCTAACCCAGATTTTTCTTATGAAGTCTGGCACACCAATTATTTAACCATAGAAGCTATCTGAAGAGAATGATATTACATGGTAATTCACTTGCCTGTTGCCTGAACACAGCTGCTTTGTCATGGGTTGGGTCCCCTCTCATCATCTTCTTCTCAATCAGTCGATTCACCTTTTCTGTTTTCTGATTAATTTCTTCTTCTAGCTCTTCTAAATCCTTTTGGATCAACGGCTCGCGGGAGTACTTCTCAAGCCTCTTAACTGTGTTCCTGCGAGCTTCAATCTCCTAATAAGAAAAAGTTTGACACTATCAATTGATATTGACTTTACCACAATTTAGTTGTTGGAGGTGGTAGTGGGTAAAAACAATTCCCCGAAAATAAAAAGCTCTTTCTTCTTGATAGATAATTTCTCTTTCAAATATGCATGACGACTTTGCTCTTTAAGCTACAATTGCTATCCGCTTAAAAGCTGGTTTCCATTAGGCGTAGATTGCAGGCGTGGCGAACTAAATAGAGAAACAAAAAATTTTTCACGCCACGCCTGCAATCTACGCCTAATGGAAACCAGCCTTAAATCCTATCGTCCGTAAATGTAGTCATTATTGATGTGGAATCTCATGACTAGGTTGCCAGTTAACAATGGAAAAGAAGATGGTTGTAGAAATACAACGCAGCAGCAACAGCGTTTAACACAAATTGTGTTTATACCTCCTCTTCATAAAGATTGGAGGCACACAGCGAAGTGGAGAATCATGCCGCAAAATCAATCAAACATTAAAATGCACAGGAACAATGGAGGAAAAGAAACGGCAGCCCTATTTCGAATCAAACAAGACGGTCTGCCACTGGTGCGTGTTCAAAGCCTTATTACATACTCATTAGGCAGAGTCTCGAATCCAACTTGATGAAACGTACAACTTTTTGCTGTACAACAACAATGATTGTTAGGTACTTAAAAGTATAAACTGACTTTCAGAATCTTCAACTGCAATATCATTTTGCCAATGAGAACTAACCTTGGGTAGTTTATCACCCAATAAATATTTATTCAAATGATTGTCATCAGCCATTCTTTTAATGAGCGATTCAGGAGTGGCGTCCGAGCCGGCATGCTTTATATCCTCGAACTGTTGTCTAAAATCATAGGTCAATTATAAACCAGCTAAAGCATACTGCAATGTCGATTAAATCGGAATTCGATATTAAAGCGATACTCCATCGATGAACAAAAGTGAGTTGGCGCACCACCTTATAACGAATATGTTAAAAACATGTTCAAAGCCGTTAAAACTCGCAATAATTGCATAACTGTGGCTTGGAGAAGGACACCTTTCAACAGATTACACAACATAATAGGTTCTTACCAGCAGTAAATTTATTTGAAGTAATATCAAACAATTTAAACTGGCGATGAGGCTTTGAAACTGTAAAATACGTCAGGACAATTTTCCTATGTCTAACGTAACTGTAATTGTTCTTCGAATCTGAAGAATAAAAATACAACGAAATCTGATAAGATTTGAGGTAAAAACATAAGAGCCACCACCACACCTTGGTGCAAGTGTTCTCAGCACAGTGCATTTGAAGGTATTCAGAGTTTAAAAGCTCACTTGCTAATCGAAGCCTGATGTAACAACCATGGACATTTGACATACATATATCACATCAACGACGTCATAGTCAGTTGTTTCGGAAGAAATAGGTTAACCGTTGGGTTATTTCAAGGTACAGAGCGCTTAGAAAAAGACTTTACTACCGTTTTCGCTGAAGACGCTGATCGGCCGACTGCTTGAGGCGAGTCTGTTGCTGTATCTTCTGACGAAGATCTTCGCCATTTTGTTTCTCAGTCCGCATTCTCTGAGCCACTTGCAGCACATCTGCGAAATCGGGTGTCCCTTCCACCTTCTTTCGTGATCGCTCGACTTTCTAAAAATGCAAATCAAACAATATAATGCTTGTGACAATAATATATTGTGCTATGCATCAACAAACTAGGAAAATCACCAAAAAAAAGAAGTAAAAATGGATAATCTTTTAAAATAAGAACTGGTTTCCAAAAGCTAAAATTTATCCTATAGCCGATTGGTTGAAATGACAATATTTGGCAATGCAATTGGACAAAATCTTGGCTTAATAAGCCCTCTCAATTATAAGCTGTTCTATATCGCTTTGCAATCGACAACCTTCGAATTTCATGGGTAGTCATGCGCAGATATCAGTATGACGTGATCCAGCACCTACGTGAAGCAATCAGCATGAAGCGCAATCGTTGCGAACCACTAGTACAGTGGCAATATTTTGGGATTAAAATAAATCGCATGCACTCTCCGACCTGCTATGGCTCATGTGCATTTTCTTGATATTGAAGAACAGTCACATGACCATTAAAGTTGAAATACTTGCTCAGTTACACAAGCTGAGCATAAAATCTTGTCCTGATTATGTACTTCAATAGCACGTTGAATGCAGAAGGTAAGACAATAGTTTTTGGTATACTACTAGTACTTGAAAAAAAGTTTTTGTTGATATGCACTTTCAGGTATTCAGGAACTGTTATGAGCTGACAATAAATACGCTACAGATATTATTATGATATGTATAAGGCACCAATAAAAGAAAAGCACAATGTGTTTCGCGATTTCACAAAACAAGACAGGCAATTGCAGTTCAACGCTAAAACTTCTGAATATTTACCGATTACCTGAATACTGAATAACGCAAGTTAATAAAAACTTCTTGTCACGTACGAGTAAACATCTAAAACTCTTGTTTTGCCTTGTTCACCCTCAGCGCAATAAAAGTTTATAATCAGCAAGATACAACAAATCCCCCCAACTAAAAAAATTGTCATGGCAATACATCAGAAATGTTCTACCCCTTGTAAAACCACGTTGAGGGAAATTAGAGAGACAAAAACTCGGAAAAACTCTACCGGAACCACATCAGCCACGAAAATCTGGAAAAATGATAATATCTGACAACGCTCGATGAATAATGTGATATCTCTCCAGTACATTATTTTCTAAAACGGTCGTAAGTCTGGTAATATTAAATATTTTGTTTTAAGGTAGGACTAGGTGTTTATAAACTAGGCTACTGGAAGCAATAATGACTTTTACTTTCCCAGGTTTTTAAGTGGTTGATAGTGGTTAATACAGAATACACCATCCAGTGCTTCTGCTTTCATTTTTCAGAAAAACTGTTCGTGTTCTGCCAGTATGCAGTGTTAAATACTATACTTTCACATACTACATTGATAGAGAATACAACGTTAAAAGCAGCCAAAGAACCGAGGTTTACTCGTGAAGCTGCTATTGTATTTGGTCTTGGTGCTGGCATAGCAAAGAAGGATGAAGAGATTACAGTCTACAGGTCACCTACAAACGAGCAGGTCATAAAATGCTATATGTTTCATAAAAATGAAGGATGTGCGCAAGGTACAGCATCCAACAGAACAAAAAGGGAGAATGCAAAGATTGTTCTAGAGAAGATAATTCCATTTTTTCTCAAAGAAAACATTCCGATGGTTTCAAAAAAAGGACTTGTGACAAAAGAGAGCTGTTTAAGAAGAATGCTGAAGTCCAAGAAACACCAGTAGATCGCTGTTCATTTCCAGGTATATTGACAAAGCTGAAAGATATGGAAAAGGATCTACAGAAGACTTTTCCTCTGTGGGGTAGAGACGTAGAGCAAGTTATGAAAAGCTAAGAAGATATTAAATTTCTTTAGTCAATTAAAACTGATAGAGTTGCCTCATTCGGTGTTTTCGATCAGGCATTGGCGAGGCAGGTGAAGGGTAAGCAAAAGCGAGCACTGAAACAAAGGAAACTACAAGAGAAGGCTGAGAAGAGAATTAGTTGGCGAGATGACGCTAGCACAAATATTCATAGACCTGAAAATAGAAGCTTTTAAATCACCTGAAGTATCAGTGTTGAGCACGCTTGAAAAACATTTTGAAAGCGTACCTCATACCAGTAAGCAAGCACTTACACCGTTTCATTTTAGCTCATATTCTGAAGCAAAAGCCCCCATACAGGAATGGATAATTAAAGCACTTCACCTCGCAGCAGCCTCTACACCGTATTAGCGTGATAATTACAGAGAGTTCTCAGAGCTGTGCTTATTATATATTGATGGTGTTGACAGAGACTTCAAATTCAAGCGTCTTGGTGCTCTGCACAAGACCAGATAGATGGCCAAAGTCCTGTATTCAGCTAAAATCGTTCTCTTGGAACAACAAATCGATTCCTTGCCATCTGGAATTATTACTACCTAACAGCAACGAGTAAAGTTGCGTGAATTTGTTACATTTGTGTGTCTGATATGCAGTTCATGGTGGAATACTTGTGCCATAGCATCAGATGCCCCTTGGAATGACCTGTGTTTGTTCAAGAAATCCCTGCAATACAAGGCACTCAGTCAGACTGTATCAAACAGTGCCATAACTGCTTTTACTCGTCACCTGTGGCATCCAACTGCAGAAATGGGTAACACTTGCACTTTTCAGTGACGAAAGCCCATCAGATGTGTATCGCCACTTAGCTGACAGGCTGTTGACAATGAAATTTGAAGGTAATGACATTCAGGACACGCAAAGAGATTGATTTGGAGGAGGTTTTGGCAAGCCGCGGTTTTCAACCAACATCACTCAGTGTAAGACAGTAGCAGATTTGATCACATATGACTCTTGGTTTATGTTTAGTCTTCTGTGTCAGGACAGTGACTTTTTGACTTAAGAAGTAGGCGAATGGAAGAAATTGCCATCTTATCTTTCTTCAAAAACCAAAATTGTTGCCATTAATGTCATAAACGATTGTGCAGAAAAAGGGGTGAAGTTTAGCGCAGACTTAACTGGTGCTTCCAAGACAGAACAGCGTTTTTGGAATCTTATAGATAGTGGAAACTGACAGCAAAGAAAGACCAAACCTCCGGAAACGTAAATTAACTGAGCAATTGTAAGAAGATGTGCAAACTGTGCGTAAATTTTGGATTTTCACTTGTTAGGCGTCTTACATTCATTTTGGATGTAAAAAATATGGGTAAAGCATTAGTAGTTTTTGAAAAAATTTAATGTTATTGTTTCTTAATTACTTTTCAATGTCATGTTGAATGTGCCAGAATGTGAGAAGGACCTGCATACATTTCTTAAATTTTAAATAAAACTTTTCATTTTTTTGTAATTTTTAACGAATGTTTTGGTTTTCAATGACGATGTGAACCCGGTACATGTCAATCAAAATCTATGAAACTTTAACAACATTATTGTTTCATAAGTTAGAACACTTTTATTATACTGCCAGAATACAAAAGCATTTTAAAAAATCATGGGGGTCTGATGCGCGCTAATAATCAGCTCAAGATTTTATCCTCACCATGTAAATAAGTTATAGATTGAGTAAACAAACACGATAACTGACAGAGTACGACTAACTCTCAGCAAATTCTCTTTCTCGTCTTCCATAGTTTTGATATCCGATTTCACTTCATTGGTTCCGCGACTTTGCTTTTGCAACTCTTTCAGTTCTTTGTGTATTCCAGAAAAATGAGTTTGCAGTTCTTTGTACTAAATAAAATTCTATTACAACAGCATCCTCGAGGAAATCAATGGTCATGGTTTTATACTCAAGCTGCAACGTCAGTTCTATATCATGGTCTTTATA
Source organism: Trididemnum clinides (assembly GCA_963675345.1). Classification (NCBI taxonomy): domain Eukaryota; kingdom Metazoa; phylum Chordata; class Ascidiacea; order Aplousobranchia; family Didemnidae; genus Trididemnum; species Trididemnum clinides. The sequence goes on from OY776305.1 coordinate 17,944,918, forward strand.
AAACAGTGAAGCCAAAAAACTCGACTGCTTTTGGCACACAGACTGATGCAAAAGTATAATAGATTACAAAGAAATTTGAGATTATTAAATTAAAACTAATGATATAACAGCGAGAAAATGTATCCTGTTAGAGTTTCAAGCGAGAACTACACGAACTTTATTTGGCTCAATAACAGTGTTCCCTCTGAGCCTTAAGATACATACCCGAGCCCACGAATCTTGCATGTCCTTATCAGACATATCATGGAGTAACTCTTCTGGAATCTGCAATTTAATGTAATAATTAACAAAGCAATTCATATCAACGTGAACTGCTGCATAGTGCAGTGGAGGAAATGCATGAGTTTCTGGTAGAAAAACAGTTAGTAAAACCTTTATGATGTGCTTTCTGTTGATAAACATTGATAACGAAACAATGAGAACTTATTTACATCATTGATCTTATGAGAAATGAAGAGTTTGGTAAATTGAAAAAATAACTACAAATCTTTGAGTAAGCAGGTACCCTTACATTTTTGTAACTGACCCTAGCGATAGCTGAAACCAAAACATCAAGTTAATGCAAACGCTAATTTTACTTCAATATGGCGCAAGCAATGTGATGCTCTGAGTGCTCAACCCACAGTCGTAGGATAACAAGTCTCACACTTAATTTATTGCCTCACGCTGCTGACAATGAAGAACATTGAATTACCGGCAAAGTGACCAAAAACCTTGCTAGATAAGCTCTTGTTTTCAGTCCTTTGATATTGGTGAGCAAGTAAAGTAGAATGGGATGAATCACAGCTTTATCACCAAGAACAATACCCTGACGAAAATCTGAAACATCTGTAGTGCTTGGTGGATTATATTTCAATGTCTTCAACAGCATCAGCATCCTTTGAGCTCTGACCTCAGGTGCTTCCTCTCTGAAAGAACAAGATAATTACAGTCATGGTGCAGGCACAAAAAAACTGCCCACAATGCACCGCAAAAGCCTGCCCACAAGCTGCACTGCAGCACAAATTTTCACTACAGAATCTAAGTTCCTCACACTGCACTGCAGTTTCTCAGCATGTGTTACAAAATCTTATTTTATGATAGACTTTAATAAAACGCCTATTAAATTACAAAAATCGCTGACATACGTAATCTACCGAAGTGCAACGTTTAACTTAATTCAGTTATCTAATTCTACCAATTGGGTAATTATATTTTTAGTCGCTCAAGAGTTATTAAAACAAAAAGAGCAATAACTTTTTCTACCTTCTAAAATTATAACACTATCCGTCATTGTACTGAGAAGACTAATCGATCACTATCAGCATAATGATTTACTCAATAAGCTCAAAAAACTGTCACACATTTGAATTGATGCCAGCTAGTAGCCTAACTGTATAGCACATCAACAATAATATATTCAATTTCTAAATTGTAATAAAGTGATTGTGAGAATATATTTCTATTGTGATGTTACAAATCAAGCCAAAAAAAATAGAAAAAGACCTGACTCTTATCATCACAAAAGCCAATGACAGCGAGGCTATGGCTGACCTACATTAATCTCAGTTATGCAAGACCATGTATCAAAAATCTCCCGCTTGGAAAAAATCAACCAAAACACTTGATGGAGTCAACAAGTTTAATTCAATATTTACAGACTGTACAGTACCCATGGGGCGTGATAGGAAACAAAAAGTTTTTGTATGGTAGTCCAACTGCACATGCAGCCACGTACACAATGTGGTTTATTACCTCTAGACAATTATTATAATATTCTTAATCTTTACGCCACATTCTCTGGTAAATATACCGAGTTTAGATGCTAGACGCAAAGGATGTCTATGTCACAAATAATAATTTGTAGCAGTTGTTTGTTAATATTTATTTTGATATTTATCTGACTATTTAGTAAAACTTGCAAAATATAGAAGTTGCTAGTAGCTAATTAGCAATTTTCAAGGCAATCTCCTATTAAGAGGGATCTCCCTCCAGCATTACACGAAGGAAAAAATAGAAAATTTTGCTTAAAAATGATCACCAACATTATACGGTACCATACAACAATCTATTACATTATGTCAATAGGTGGTGGCAGATCCCTCTTAATAGGAGATTGCCTTGAAAATTTCTAATTAGCAACTGGCAACTTCTATATTTTGTAAAATGATAAAGTCTTAACAATGATCCTACACCCCTACTAGGGCTTACTGATGTGACTTGTTGTCCAAGTCATGTGTGTGTGTGTGTGTCCTTACATGAGGTTCCCATGATATAAGTATTGTTGCATCATATCGTTTTGTATTGCATTTTTTTTTTGCACCCAATCACAAATTTTTTTTTAGCTTGTTTATTGTTGAGTGTTTTCTACACTCGCCTGATGAGATTCAATAAGGTTGAAATCAGTCACAGGTTATTGGCATGATGTAATAGATTGCTTTATGGTACCGTGTGATGTTGGTGACAATTTATGAGCAAAATTTTGTATTTAAACTTAGCCAAACTTTCTTACAACATTTTGATTGTAAGACTATGATTGTGACATAACGTTGGTCCACTAAGCAATTGCACAAATTCATACTTATGACATTATAGTAAACTCATTGTTATTAGTACTGAAGCGCTCCAGGTCATTGGCAATATTCTTCGCTTAGTATATATACATGACCAAAAATCTTAAGAGGAAGAAGTAGATAAGTTGTGTTTATTCAATACATTATTCAGCTAATAATCAAACTTCTTGTGAGCAGCAGAGATCTAGAGGAACTGACAATTGTTACGGTAGGTAGTGATATTAAAATCAAATTTATTTGTGAATTTATTTCTTGTAGTATTAAACAAGAATGTTGCAGATCTATAGCTGGTAGATTAGGTAATGGGTATTGAATTATCAAGGTCTTAGTAAAGTTACAGCCACACCAAAGATTTGAGCAATACATAACAACACCTTAATTTTAAAATGCCATTTATGAGGTAAAAACATAATGCTACTGCATGATGGTCTAGATTAATCATCTGCTTTTGCACCAACTTTGATTAGCAACAAAGTAATTCAATCCCGTTATATCTATGGCATCAACAGGGTTTTGTTCACTGAATTCAGCAAACTACCATTACGTCTGGTCCTCTAAAATCTAGAACAGCTTTAGGGGCAGAACAGATCTTCTAGACAAAATACAAAAGGCAAAACACATAACAAAAATCTATTTTCATTTGTAAACGTAAATAGATTTATTTATGTGCTAAGCCACCAACTATTTTTTATAAAACATCATCCAAAAATCTTGCTTGGGCATATCAATTGAATGTGGTATCCCTTGGGCAGTTGGTGCACATGCTTGACAATACTAACATGCTTTAAAAAAATCACTGACAGTATTGTACTTTATCAATATTTATGGGATTTTTATTCTTCACACTGGCTGGACAATGATTGTGCTGCTGTGTAGCAGAGGCAATAAGTGCAAGACAATTGCCCAGACGTGGATCAATGTTTTCTAATTTCAACATTTAGCTTGAATTACTTTTAATAAATTTAACTACCCATTAAAATCTGCCAAAGAAAGAAAGTCAATTACAAAATGTTTTTTCCAAACACACAACAACACAATCATCACAGTTTCCGATGCTAAACTTAAGGATTACCCTCTGGTTTACCTAGGCTTATACTAAAGTCACAAAATACAGATAATTACCAAACTTCTATAATAATACTATAGTGCTGTGCATAACCAACCTTATATCACCTCCATGAGTTGAATCGATTTCAGCAAATATATCATTTAGCAGTTGCAAAAGTTGTTCAGAACCAAGTGAATGAAATGATATAACGTTGTAATTTCTCTTTAAAGGCTCTTTATTTAATAACTCGACAATCTGTCGTGCTTCTTCAGTCATTGTTCAGCAACCAAATAATCTAGTTACTAAAAAATGCAATGCTTAGTCAAAAAAGGTTTCTGTGCTAAACAAACTGGCATAAACTTAGCAGCTTAGAACAAAAATAAAGGCAGTGGCTATTTTGCTGTCAATGGCATTTTATCTTTGGAGGCTATCTTGTTGTCACACATTTGTGATTGTTTAATTGTAACAAAGTATTAAACATGTGACTTTTGGTCGTTTCTGGCTGGTCAATTTTAACGATGATTTATAAAAATATGCACCCCTAATATACACTTTCCCACACTGTACACTCTCCCTAGTGTGAAATACCCTATACATTCACATACCAGGCGCCCTCACCAGTGTAGATTTTGTCCACGTGCTCTGCCAGTGAAGATTGGAACTCACAATTATTGCATTTCAAGGCAGCTGCACTATCCATTACACCCTAGCATCACTGCCAGAATTATACCAAATATGGCTATTTAAACACACAATGGTGATGGCAAAACAGCTTCTGAGAGTAAAATGCCATCAATGGCAAAATAGCCGCTTTTCAAAATAAATGCTATTGCTGCAACTAAGGCAGTGGAGTCAACAAGAAAGATAAGCCATATAAATTACAAAGTAGCTTGATGTAAGCTAATGATGTAAATAAACACACAGTCTGCCAAGAATATAAACACCATAGGCACATAAGGTCTACCAAAAAATCTGCTGCATTGCTTGATATGTGGAATTGCTGGTAGATACTAACAAAACGTGGAAATCCTGCAGAATTGCAGATCAGCAAAGTTAGACTTAGAATTACGATTATTTTGAACAACACAGTCAATTCTTTAGAAGAACAGGCCCACAAAAGCTCTTTAGTGCCATGATATAAGCTTAGCCTTATAAGAGCAGGGTATACATTTTGTTGTTTTGTTTTGTTTATAATATTATAAAAAGCTAATGTACAATACGAGGCATTGTTATCTGCTAAACAAAACTGTAGAGCAATTTACCAATTACTTATCAGAAGTCCTATAGCATGCAAGCCAAATGGAAGTAAAACTTCACAACTTCATGCTTGCCTACATTCAAAAGTAGATATGCATTAGACCAGACTGTTCCAACTAGTTTTGATCTGCAAGCGATTCTACAACTAACTTATCAACTTGCGCGCGAATTCACTCAAAGTGGAAACTAAAATGACTGATGCAAATACCAGTACTTAAAATTGAAACAACAGCAAAGTCAACTCAATGTTTCAATTAAATTGGTGACACAGGTTTGGTGAGATTCCAGCACTCAAGGTTCTCAAGTGCTATTGCTAGTACGTTTATACTAATGTTAGCAAAGCAATATGGAGGAGTTTGGTTTGCTATTCGATTTTTATATTTAGAAATGTTCTGTAGTAGAAAATATACTTTGACACATGCATATGCCTCTGAATATTAAGTGCATTTTTAATCAAAATCTTTCGGTTTAAGAAAATCTAACTTCACCCCCTAATTTCTAAAAACTCTCTTAAAATTTGTTGATTGGCTGCAAAAACATACCTTCGCAGGTGAGACGCATGCTGGCAGTTGAACCATCATGAGCTAGACTAGCCCCTAAATTTTCTGTGACAGCTGTAATGGTGTTGGTACTCAGTACATTCATCTCATTTGGGCCAAAACTGCAGTTAACAGAGTCTACTACAAAAGCTCTTTATCTTTCTTGTAATTTTCGCCGCACAGTGTTTATTATTTGTATCTTTTAGATTTCTCGCTTCACATCTGATGACCTGTCACCTGCTAATTAGCCAGCCAGACCAAGCTATGACAATGAAGCAATTGTGTAAAAATGAGAAAAGCGTCTTTATAAATGTAGCTGTTTCAAAATTTCGTGTTCCATTATCCAATAGTCCAATCCTTTTAAAAACACCTAAAGGTAAGTTTTTTAGTTACCTTCGAACTCGCGCGAGTAAGATTTAAAAAAAGTATTTCGAAAAAGAATAAGTGTACTGTTACACTGAAGAAAAGAAAACATCGAAGAGCTTTAAAGTTTTCAAGTCAACGCGCTTTGTGATAATAAACACCAATAAACTGAAGGGTAAGGCAATATTTTGAGTAAGGAAATAAAAGTAACAAAAATCAAGGCAAAATTAAAAAAGATATCGTGGAAATGTTAAAATAAAAGATGGAAACATTTTACATAACCTTCCATAAAAACAAAATATAGTTGCATTTTTATTACTTAGGTATAAACACAGTACAAAAAAAACAAATGAAAAAATAAAACCTTAAATTTGAGGAAGCTTAAATTGGAGCCTTAAACTTAGAGGTTTAGAAAATGTAAATGAAAACTTTTGTGCTATTTCGTAAAGGAAGCAAAATTGTCATATTGCACAATGGCGTAAATTTTTATGACATAGGTTAATTCTGCAGCAATTCAGTAAATTTTCTGAAAAAAGTAGCTGTTTGAGACATCTTCTTCTTTGTCGTTTGAGCTATTTGTCGTGAGCTTTATGCAGGAGATGTATATATAGGAAGGTTTCATATGACATCACACATTTCGCGCCAAAAAAAGTGGCTGAATAAACAATGTAATTTATGCTGGAAGAGTATAGAGCGAGCATCAACTTTTTGGGTTATTTTAAAAATTAATTAAAAATTGGAATGAATTATTGCTAGTTGAATCCTCGGAAACCAATAATGTTACGTGAACTGAAAAACAACATCATACAGTAGAAAGGAGAAAATCCTAACTTATGAGCAAGCGAATAAGGCCAGTGTACAATTCATTTATATCTGACATAGAACTGAACGCCTAATTAACATCCGTGTGTTTATGTGGCCGTATTGTTATGAGTCATTTTGGTGAGTTCGCAGTTCTAATGAAAAACAACTTTACACTACGGAAGGGGGTTGATATCACTTTTAGTTTATGTATTATGACCAAGATCGAATTGTGCCTGAAAAACAACTCATGGATGCTGCTTTCTCCTATGACTACTACCGGTTTGTACTCAGAAAACAAATTATTCATGCCACTTTCTCCAATTCGGAGAAATTACCCCAAGATCGTTATAAATAACGGCCCCGAGTTCTACTGTGGCAGATTAAAGAAAGCATTGGTTACAAAGCCATGCTGCGGTATCCATCAGCTTTAATAAAGCATTAAGTACTGAATGCTGGTCTGTACGAATTAGTAGAAATAGAAATAGTAATATGATTCTTTCTATTTGTAGAAGTAAGATAACCCGAATTTAACACCATAATCACTATCCCACGCTTAACACTTCCCTCTAATTGTTCTTATGGCCCATGAAACGTGTGTTATATTTTAAATTTTCGATAAAAAAAGAATTGCTTAATTATTGTTGGGCCATTGATCACTGGGAGACGAGAAAGTAAAGTTGAAATTCGTATCCGGACTTATTCAGATAGCATCACTTCGGTTCATCAAGGCGGTGGAAGGATCGAAGATTACAAATAAAATTGACCAAAAGCAATTTGGTTGAGATTAGGTCTTTCTTAGGCTAGTCTAAACTTAGTACTGTGTGCCAATTTTAAAAAATTGTCCCTAAGAGAAGTTCCATCTACTTGCCATTTGCTCGTCAGTTAAAAATAAACTCTATGCCAATTAGATACTAGTCGGTACATTAGCAAAAACAACCATTATCTGATCATTACTATCGATAACGTAAACTTGCCGGCAAGCTTGCTTGTTGTGTCGATGGGCAAAGCACTTAACGGGATGCCTCCATCTTTATGTGGCAAACAGGTGGTGGGACCAAGCAGCCTACCAGTTGTACTGGCCCAGTCTGACGAAAGACTTGCAAACAGAACATGAGCTCACACGCATGAATAAATGAATCGATACCATAAGTTTTTAAATTACCCTTGGTTCAGCAGCCTAAGCAATAGCCAAAAAAATTGTTTAAGGAGTAGTTGAGGTCACAAAATTACATCCGATATATCAATACGACTGATCTGCAAGCGCTATTGACACAAAATTTCAAAAAATTACTTATTTTATCCATCAATATTTAATCCAAGAAATGACAATTAGTTACAGAAGTCTGGCCAGTCATTTAGGCTACAGTATAATTTAAGTTTACAACTTTTCAGTATTTTTATTCAACTAAATATACTGCATAAGTTGCACGTTACAATTAACTTAAACTCAGCATTCCCAAACACGCTGATTAATTTAATATGAAACCTTCACAGAAGCTGACTAGAAACAAGCCTGCATGTTTAGCCCATAAAGTTAGCCCAACTATTAGCAATAACAAGCAAAGCTTAGCACCTCTTACCTTAGTTTGACTTCAGATTCATTCTTTAACATCATTAAAACAACCATTTAACGTTCATTTACAACTGCAACGTTTCTTCATTTAATTTTCAAAAAACTATATCACAATGCAAAATCATTGAAACTGGTCAACCACTTTTTTCGAAATCCCATTTTGATGACGTTTGATCAAGTGCGTGCAACCTTCCTTTAGGCCGCACTGCGTTAGCGCTCACTATCGGTTTGCAAGTCTTCAGTTAGACTGGGGGCCACCACAATAAGTAGATTGCTTGGCCCCACCATCTCTTTGCCACATGAAGACGAAGGAGCCTGTTAAGTGTCTTGTTCATGGGCACAACAAGCAAGCTTGCCGGCTTGTTCTCCACACTATCCCTATTTGCTGAGAGCCAAGCAGGATAGCTGTGAATATCATTTTTTAAAGTCTTTTGGCATAACTCGACTTAGGAAATGAACCCCATGTCCACCAAATGCAAAGTGGACGCTCTAATCACTACGCCATCGCACCGGTATGTAATGAACTAATAGGGAGCTTTGTCTGGTAATATCAGAGAAAACTTGTGATTATTTTGCAGAAGACCGATGCGATGGTGGAGTGTTTAGAGCAGTGTTTCTCAACCGCCGGTCCGCGGACCGGTGCCTGTCCGCGTCTACTTTCCTGCCGGTCCGCAAAGTATATTTCAATTTTATATCTCAATTGGAAAATGCTTAAGGCTGATTCATTATTTAACACTTGCGGCCGTCAGGCCAAGTCAGTCTGGTCAGACGCTTATTACGCGCGCACAATAATTTTTTTTCAATAGCCGGTCGACGAGTTTATGCGCTCTGCCGACTAATCTATGAAAATTAACTCTGGCTTGAGGATGAATCGGACCGCGAGTTACGCAATCGCGGCAGTAATACAGGTGTTGACTTTTTTTTTTCGGACGACAGCCCCACTTCCTTTTGTATTCGTATGTTAACTATTATAATTGGAAGTGAGTCGGGTGACAAAAGTAGTGTCACATGTAATTGGGGTTCGCAAAAAAGCAGATTCACAAAAAGAAGTCCGCGAAGCAGCAGATTCGCAAAAAAAAGAGTCTGCGAGGCAAAAAGTTTGGGAACCTCTGGTTTAACCTACAACGCAACAGTCTTTTCTCAGCCAAAATAACCACCAAAATTTAACAGTGTAATTTAACGAAATCTGGCAGTAAAATGGAAACAAGCAAACAGCTAAATATTTTCTAGTTCTTTCAAAAGACACCCGACAGTGAAAATCAAGTCTGTGGTTTTAACAGGAAAGAGGAAGAAGATAGGCCTACTACTTCAAATGTACCATATGGCAGGAAACGATCATGTGTTGGTGATATGGATTGTGCAGAGACAAGCAAAAAGCGAAGACGAGACTTTGTTAGGCAGTATGATAAGAAGTACTTGAAACTTGGTTTTACCATTGCTCCTAGGAGTGAAAAATTGCCGCTTCCTATGTGCTTAGTCTGCGCCAAAGTTCTTTCAAACGACGCAATGAAACCCTCAAACCTTACTCGGCATTTTCACTCGCAGCGTAGCAATCTTGTTGGCAAGCCTCTTGCATATTTCAAAAGACTACTGAGTAAAACAGAAAGGCAAAGAACTGATATGCAAAAGATGACAACGACTGATAAAGCCTTCTCAAATCTTCCTATTTAATATCTCTTCAAATCGGCAAAACTAAAAAACCGTGTACAATTGGGGAAGATTTAATAAAACCGTGCATGTTGGCAGCTACTGCAGAGGTTTTGGGTCCAGAAGCAGCGAACAAAGTTCAAACGATACCAATTTCAAATGATACAGTTCAAAGAAGAATAATGGATATGGCAGTTGATGTTGAAGAGCAACTTATTGAACAAGTAAAGAAATCGAAATATTTTGCTATACAGCTTTACGAATCAACAGATTTAAGCAACTGTGCTGTTCTTGTATGCTTTGTTCGGTATGTAAATGAAGGAAGAGTCATGGAAGATTTTCTTTGTAGTCTCAAACTACCTGGACGGACGACCAGCTCGGAAATATTTAGGTCTCTTAATAACTATATGCAGGAGCAAGGTTTAGATTGGGGTAAATGTGTCGGCGTTTGTACTGACGGCGCTGCTAACATGATGGGATGTCACTCGGGTGTAACTGCAAAAATTAGAGACGTGGCAAACAAAGGTCTGCTGATTACACACTGTATTCTTCATCGGAAAAATTTATCTGCCAAGAAACTATCTCCTGAATTAAATGACGTTTTGAACGGCGCAGTGAAGATCGTAAATGATATACGTGGCCGAGCATTGCACTCGAGGCTCTTTGAGGCTTTGTGTGATAGCATAGGTTCACAACATCATCATCTCTTATTTCATGTTGAAGTTAGGTGGCTTTCGAGAGGACGCGTTCTCATTCGTCTCTTTGAATTGGGAGAAGAAGTAAAGCAGTTTTTTTGTGAAAAAACTCTCCATTAAAAGACCGATAAGATGTGGACAGCCAAACTAGCATACTCAGCGGACATATTCAGCCGCTTGAACGACCTTAACTGTTCTCTGCAAGGTAATCACACCAACATATTTACATTGCGTAACAAAACTGATGCTTTCAAAAAGAAACTTGGTGTTTTGGAAAAGAAATGTGCAGAAAGGCGATATCGATATGTTTCCATGTTTGCAAGATGTCGTGGCAAATGCTTCTGTTAACACAGAAGAGTTATTTGCTCTTATAAGTCAACACTCGCAAGAGCTAACCATCAGTTTTGGCCAATATTTTCCAGATAATGCAGATCCTCGAAAGGAAAACTTTTGGATTATTAATCCCTTTGCAGAAGATATCGATTCATGCAATCTTAACACTGTTGAGAAAGAATCGCTTATGGAACTTTCCTGCGATACCACGTTGATGTCCAAGCATAAAGATTTACCTCTGTCACAGTTTTGGTTATCGCTTACAACCGAATATCCTTAGCTGAGTGACAAAGCAATCAAATTACTGCTAATTTTTTCTACAACTTACCTATGTGAGAAAAGCTTTTCATCTTTATCTCTCATCAAGACCAAACAGAGAAATCGTGCGGAAATTAACGCTCTACTTCGTCTTTCAGAAACTTCACTACAACCGCGTTTATCACTTCTAATGTCAAAAAGACAGCAGCAAATTTCTCATTGAATTGTTCATACTTGTGTGCTATTGAATTGCGTACCTTGTTTTTGTGTTTATGTCATTTTTGGTTGATTTTTAAGGTCCACCGGTCCGCAAAATTTATTTTGAAATTTTACCGGTCCGTAAACTAAATAGGTTGAGAACCACTGGTTTAGAGCGTCCACTACGCAGTCGGCAGACTTGGGGTTCATTTCCCTTGTGGAGTCATACTAAAAGACTTTAAAAATGGTATCTATAGCTTCCCTGCTTGGCCCTCGGCATTTATGGGAGACTGTGGAGAACAAGCCGGCAAGTTCGCTTGTTGTGTTCTTGGGCAAGGCACTTAACAGGATGCCCCCGCCTTTATGTGGAAGACAGGTGACCCGGAAATGGCAACTCCCAAGCGAGTACGGACTCACTGTGCAAAACATAGCATTACATCGCTTTCTCGTGAATGGAGGATAAATATGGCAAATAAAAAAAAAAGATATATGTAATAGCAATTGCAGCGTTATATTTTTGATAAGATATATTCTAAACCATGTTTGCATTCAATTTATTTTTTGAGTTTAATTTAGGCTATGACTTACAAGGGTAAATACGACCTAATTGAGACTAAACGACAACAATTTCTCGAAATCACCTCAATATAGTTGAATTCTTTTTATTTCTGCATCATTAAGTAAATGCACAGTATGTATAAACGTTGTAGTTGTAGTAATAGTAGGCCTAATCACAGCAAAAAATGAAACGTTGCAAAACGAAATCATATTACGTTATACGAAAACAGGATTTATATGAGAATGAAATGAATGTGGGTAAGTACGGCCATGTCACCTGATATTTTACAAAATGTCAACAACCAAAAAAAACTATGAAACCGGATTAGCTTAAGATAGTGACCATAAACAGTAATAATGAGAGTAATTGCTAAATTACGGTGCCTATCATTTGTGCTGACCAGCAATATGGATATCGGTTGATAGACGATCCCAAGAAGCAAATCCCTCCTCCCGGGCGTAGACGGAATATTAAAATAATATAAGACAGGAAAAGTAAAAAAGAAATGCCAATCTACTAATGAGGTCATTGGAAGACCACAAAATCACGTGCTAAGCGAAAGGTACTGGCTGCTCTCGTTTCAAGATGGAACAGCCAATTTAGATTGGGCTTGTAAACAATCACCAAGACGAAAGGAAGCTATGGCTATTGGGGTTGAAGGCTAGTAGATACAATTCGTTTTTAATCATTTGCGTTTTAACTTGGTAATAAGATAATTGTTCAAAATAACTTATCAGTATCTCGCTCAGTCTGCTATTTGGTGGTGAGTCCGCGGGAATGAAAGTAGTATGGTAGGCGACCTCCAGAAGAAGGTCAAACAGGTAAAGAAAACCCATCAAAAGACATTTTTTATTTGAAGGGCACAACATTTCAGATTTATTCATTTTGACCCACAATAATTGGTACCATAAGTGATTGCTCCTCGACTTTCGTGCTCTTTTGATATTTTCGTACGCTACTATTACTAAATGTCTTGTTTTGCCTCTTTATTTAGGGTTTTACCAACATATTTCGAACGGGATAATTGCACTCAACTGGATAATATTGTAGCGATTGCTGGCGGTGGTGGTTAATGTTGAGTCACAAGAGAGTTCTGACGACTGATTCTGTGGGTGTCCACCACGTCAAGAGCGCAGTTTGTTGTTTGTTAAATCGCACTTCGCTAACACAAAGTCAGACTTTCGCTTATTATTGATACAATCACTTTAACCTCAGAAAAACTCAATTGATTGAAGACACTTGATCGAGCCGAATGAAGAAAAAGTAGTGCAGACACTTTATAGCCTATACATGTAGCGGTGACGTAATAATGATAAGCCGCTACAATATCGCGGGCAAGGCTCCAACCCTTTCCAACCTCTATTTTTTTGTATGAACCTCAAAAGAACAAAACTTTCACACTGAAGACCTTTTCTTGGACGGAGTTTTCAAACCGAAGATCTCCTTGCTTTTGGAAATCGATCTTCAAAAAACGTACTTTTTTTGTAAATCAATCTTCACAGAGTGACGTTTTCAAAATAAAGACGTTTTTCTTTGAATTATTAACCTGTGAGCACCGGGCCACAAGTCAAATACTTCGGCCAACCGCTTTATTTCACCTCGCAGCTCGGGCTGCATTTGGCCTGCAAGCAGTAGTGTGTACACCCTTGTCTATTGCAAAATTTCTACCAGTTTTTACGCAAAGCGAAAAATTCCTTTGCAACCAAGCCATTCAATCATTTATAACCAAAGGCAGTAACAAGAGCAAAGCGGCGCAACATATTTCTCCTAGTTCTGTCAACCGAATTTCTGCTGTGTTGTCAGCATTTACGATTTCAAGTTTGACTATGCTATGTAATTTAGCCTAGCCTTTGTCCATTGCAGGGATGACGTGTAGCAATTGCAGGTGAAGTCTTGTGACTTTTGTGAAGAATGGAAGCATCATATAGTTAGCCATCTGTAATTACGCTTAGCTCGATCACTAATTGAGCAGTCAGGTCGAAACTTTTGTCAGTGGTACTCATAGATTTAGGCTAGGCTAAAATGCGATAGACCTATCTGCGTTGTCAGCTAGCCTAAATACAAGCTTTTTCGACTCATCAAACACAATAGGTTGTTAGGAACGGAAAGTTTTGAAAAACTGCAAAATAATCTGATGTTTTTATAAATGTGACAAGTGTGCATGAAAGGTTTAGGCTGCTAACTAGTACATGCTAGTTGTTTGGCTGAATCTGTGAATTCCTAAGTAATTTCATGCTTTATTTTGCAGTTATAAACACGTTTAATAAAGGGCTTAGACATTTTTTAATACAGGTTGTCTAAACACACTGGTAAGCTACTGGTACATCAATCTTTTATTAGGCTACCTAATAGCAACAATGACAAGTGATTTTGGAAATCCATTACGAAAGTTCAAGCTTGTTTTCCTTGGAGAACAAAGTGGTAATATGTATATTGTTTAAATTTAATTTCTTGAGCAGAATGTAGATACATATGCTACTTATCGACCTCTAATGTTAGCACAGAGATTGGTAATTTAGGATTTCTGTGGTTGTTCATCTGGTGTTATTTAACTTATGTATGCATTGGTTGCATGCTAACTATGCACTGTTATGTTGCATTCACCTAGCTCAGTGGTGGGCAACCTTTTTCGGTTTGCGTGCCAAAATCGGCTAAATCTCAGAACAAAATTCTTCCGCGTGCCAGCCAAAATTTGTGAAAACATGAAGAAAAGATAAGTTACCCAAATGGTGAAAAAACAATATAACTAAAATCACGTTTACTCACATTGCAAATAACGCCCAAACAAAACGGAATTTTGCCTCTTTTAAATCAAAACATATTTACAAAAAACTTTCAAACAAAACTTAAATTACTTTTCAAAGAAAGCATAAGTCCGACAAAATCTATGGTTATTCTTCATTATTTCAGTGAGACTTCTGCTGCTGCATTACTGCTGACAGAGATTTTACATCAGGTCTATAGTTTGTAACCTTCAGGGATATACATGAACTACTAGTTTCATCAGTCAGGCTACTCCTACTACGAGACTTAATTAAGTTCACAACTGAAAACAAAGATTCACAAGCATATGTAGATGTAAACATCGAGAGTAATGCTGTTGCAAAGTTTTTTAAAGACTCAAAATTTTTAGGAATGGCATTCCAAGTCCGCAATAGTTCATTTTCGGCACTTCTCTCGAGTATTCCCTTCTCTAATCACCTTTTTTCAATGTTTTCCAAGTCAACTCTAAGGTCAATAAACTTTTGTTTCCAAATTGAGCTACTCTGAAATTCAATCAACTGCATTTCAAATTTATCCATGTCTATCCATGAAAACTTTTCTAGATTCAGTTCCTCTATTTTTATACAGTCTGGATACCTCATGAATTTTGTTGTCTCTTCTAATTCTCTAAATTTTGAAAATCTTGTAAAGAACTGCTTAACAACTGACTCGATAATGTTTAAAAATAGCTTCTTTAGGCTTTAAAGATCTGTTTTGTCATCGGTTTGGAGATCATTAAATTGACTCTTGAGGTTTGAAAAGTATTTAAATTTTTCATCTCCAATATCTTTCTTAAAGACTTCTAGTTTTTTTTCAAAAGCCTTTATGTATCCAAACGTAACATCAAGTGTCTTACCACCGCCCTGTAATTTAACATTCAGTCCATTCAGATGTTCACAAAAATCTGCAAAGAACATTAGATTTGAAACCCACTTAAAGTCAAACATTTCTTGGTAAAAAATATCGTGGTCTTTTAAGAAAATTTTTATCTCGTTAAAGCATTCAACGAACCGTTTCAGAACTAAACCCCGGCTAAGCCATCGAACATTGTTGTACATTTTTAATCCTTTATACACAGATTCTACCTCATTCAGTAAAACTTCAAATTGTCTTTTATGTAATGCCCGAGCAGAAATGCAGTTTACAACTTTGGTAACTGTTTGCATCACTTTCTGAAGTTCCTTCAGGCCAGCTTTTGCACATAATGCCTCTTCATGTATGATGCAATGAAAACCTATCACTGGATGACCAACTTCTGTTGTAAACAAACTTACAAAACCTGCCTTCTCACCAGTCATGCTTGGGGCGCCATCAGTTGTGATGGACACTACTTTGGAAATGTCAATTTGACGAGAAGAAAATTCGTTTATAGCAGCCTTACACATCGCGGCTCCGGTAGTACGCTCAGGTAGGGTTAGAAGGGCAACCATCTCTTCACATATTTCATCACCTTTACAAAATCGAGAAAATATTGCAAGCCTTGCTGATGATGTAATATCAGTACTTTCATCAATACAAATAAAAAAATACTTGCATGAAGACAAATCTTTTGTCAACTGCTTAGCAGTATTACTTTCCAACTTAAGTATCCTATCCTTAACTGTTTTCCTACTCAGAGATAAATCTTTAATACGCTGAATAATCTTTTCTTTTTCTGAAAAATTGTCAAAAAGAAATGGTGCACATTCCAACCAAGCTTCTTTAATATAATCTCCATCACTAAGTGGTTTACCATGTTGAGCAATTACTTTTGAAACTTCAAAACTAGCAGCAACTAAGTTGGAACTGGACCTGCCTGAGATGAAGTTCATAAATTTATCAGCTTGTTTTTTTGTTTTGCTGAGTTTACTATTGATTAACTCTCTTTTTTCTTCTTCGGTTTTATTGTTTATGTTATCATGAATACTTTCAAAGTGCCTTTCCACAGATGACGTTCTACAAACAACCGTTTCAAAACAGAATATACATAAAGCTTTATTGTCTTTCTCAATTACACCAAATTTTTCAGTCCAGTATTTTTGAAATACTCTGACATCTTCAATTAAACGACTTTTCTTAGTTGCTAGTCCAGACATTATTACCATCTGTAAGGGTAAAAAAGAAACGTAATCAAGTTCTTTACTGAAAAACAAGAGGTAGGCCTAAATACTACAACAATTCAAAACATAATAAAACTTTTCACTCATCTGCTGCGACTTACATTTCTTTCAAAATCAACCTATAATAGTACAGTAGCAAGCAGCTCAAACTAGCATGCGCTCTACCAACAGCTTTATAAATCAAGCTGAAATGAAGAAAAAATTGCGGTGCAGACGAACGATATTGAGAGAAAATTTGTTAAGGTTGCGAATTCACCAAGTTAGTATGTCATAATGTATTTCTTTGTAGTTATGTGTCATCAAAAGTACAAAGAGGGTTAAATTAGGTAACAGATTGTTAGCAAACGAAAAGAAAGAAACAGACACCGAGTTCCATTAAATAAAACTGCGGCTTTTAGTTATTAACTTTTTCATTTGAAAAAGGATCTCGTTTCCGAGTCCTCGCTCGCGTGCCGGATAGAAGTGCTCGTGTGCCAAGTTCGGCACGCGTGCCAGGGGTTGCCCACCCCTGACCTAGCTGTTAGAAGTTTTATCTTGGGGCTGGTTTATGAATAGTTATGTTCAGAAAAGAAGGTTGACTCTGCCAAACAATTTTGTAACATTTTAAATCTCATGATTGTCTAGATTACACATAGGTGGTTTGAAAGGTTGATTCGCCATCTGTATGACACAGTGATGATGATCAACCTGTAGAGGTAGAGCTATCGTTTTGACTCTGGTATCAGCAATTAACAATCAATAGTTTAATAAATTTATTTTTGAACAATCTTTACCAATTCAAAACTTCAATCAATTAAAAAGGTCCCAAACTAAACCTTATCTACTGAATTACTGAAAAGTGTATGGAAGAAAAGACATATCCTAGTTTAGATTACAAAGTGATTTTAAGGCAAAAAGTTATGATTCATAAAGTAAGAACGCAAGGTGGTGTGATACAACTTAAAGTGCTGCGTTAATTATTTTAAACAAAACATCCAAAAAGGAGTTCCCACTAACCCATAATCAATCAGTAAATGATAATTCGTTCAAAACTCACAATTTGATTAAATTGTTGTGTTCTTACAAAAGGCACTTTCAATGATTCATCTGCTCGGGGATTGTAACAACCTGCAAGGTTTTTGATAAAGGCAGTGGGTGTTTTGCTATCAACAGCATTTTACCCTTGGAGACTATCTTGCTGTAAGGCATTTGTGATTGGTCAATTTTAATGATGTATTAAACTTATGACTTTTGGTCATTTCTGATTGGTTAGTTTCAATAACAAATTTTAAAAAATTTGCACACCCAGTGAACATTTCCCTCCGGTGTACACTGCCCTGTACATTCACGTACCAAGCTCCTCCAGTGTATATTGCCTTTGTCTAAGTACCCTGCCTGTGAAGATTTAAACCCATGATATTTGCATTTCAAGGCAGCAGCGCCATCTACTGTACTACACCACAGCATCATTTCCAGAATTGTAGCTAGTAAGGCTATTTAAATGCCCAAGAATAGTGATGGCAAAATAGTCTCCAGGAATAAAAGGCCATCAATGGCAAGATAGCCACCTTCTTTTGATGATGGACAACACCAAAATACAAAAATTCAGATCTAAAAATATGGACATATAGCCTAGTATTCCTAAGAGTGTAGAGCTATGTGGTTATATTTTACTTGTATTCTGAAAATTTTTATGTACCAGCAGTAGTTAAATGTTTTCCTGTGTTCATGCACACATGCCCTTTTCTTTATGGACGTATACATTAGCATTATGCTGCCAATATTTCCATACTTATACTGCAATAAAATTAGTTTTATAAAACAAGAGTGGTAGTTATGTAAGTGGTTCTTACTGTGACACTGGAGATATTAATATTAAAATATAGAATTAATAAATGATAGAAAGAGGTACTAAAACATGTATTTCTAAATTATGGCATTTGGTCTAACTTGTGGAACTGTGAAAATATCAAAACTACCACAAGAAAGAGCACAGGTATCTCAGTAATATAGAAATTAAACAAAATTGGTAGCAAACCAAAAATGTAACCACCTAGTTAGATGGTTGAATTAAGTTAGACTGTGTATCTCAATATTCAATAATTGGTACCAGTAGTACTATACAGCCATAGTAGGCAGAATGCAGGTACAATTGGTGACCAAGCTATTTTGGTGCGACAACAGAAATTGGTGTTTAGTGGTAGACCTATCAATGTAACAATCCTACAGGGCTGATCTGGGCAATCAGTCTCAAATTTGTTTTGCATTGCTGAATACTGACAAATTGCACTGTGACAACTTTTTTTCTTGTTTCAGTTGGCAAAACATCTTTGATTACAAGGTTTATGTATGACAGCTTTGACAATACTTATCAGGTAATTTTTTGTACATACTTAAACGTTTGTCTTCAATTAGTAACCCAATTTGTTGGTTAGTTTATTTTTCCATGGTGTGTTGGTGATGTTGCTTACCAAAACAACACTAGTGTTTTGAGGTAGCATTACTTTTCTAGCTTAACTTGTATTTTCACTCTTGACCAAGCAATGTTGTCAGAGTCTAGTTAGTAGATTGGCCTTCTTTTAGACTTGCATGGAGCATAACACTAAAGTTTTCTGAACACAATTCATACACGTTACGTATTAACTTTGCACCCAGTGTTATGAATAGAGAGCCATGCTTAAGGCTACATATACTTCAATGTTAGCTCCAGTGTTCTGGCGGTTAAACTTTTTTTTACCTTGCTGCACATAAGGAGAAAACAGAAATGAAAATGTTTCATTGTTTGATGTGCTTCTAACTGCCAAAAGGTTTATGTTTTTACTGCTTAACTTATAATTTTATGCTGTTTCATCTTCAAATAATTTAGTCCAAGGTAAATCAATTGTTTGTGTGCATCATCATTTATCTCTTCAGCATGTCTTGTATTGTATCAACTAGAAAAGCTGTACTTAAAGGCTCAGACAGAAAATGTGCAAAACACAAGAAAAAAATGTAAATTGCAATTGAAGTATTTTCAGATTATGTCATCCGATAATTCGGGTTTCATAATATGCTTTTGTGTTATTGTGTTGCAGCACATATTTATCTCATTTTTACACAGTTTCCCTGAGCTTGTAATAGCCTTCACTTTGAGCTAATAGCCATGATTCTTGGCCATTCCTTAACTAGACTGAACCATCAATACCTAAAGAAGGTCGTAATTCCAAATTGACTTCATATCAAATTCTTCCTATAAACATAAACACTGAGGTTGTCTAGAGTTTGGTTTCATTAACTTTTGTGTTTGTGAAATTCTAGTGCTTTTGGCGTCTATAATGAACTAAATCATATTGGTTAGCAGCTACTGGGCTAAGTATTGAGTCGTGTCCTCTATAATTAATTGACCAGCTAAAGTTTTTAAAAAATTTGTAATTGCTCTGTCGATCATGATGAATAATCAATTAGCTCTCAGACAATTTGCCAATGGAAATGAAATTGAGTTACTTGTCTTCATCGTTTATTTATGGAAGTGTCTTTGTTTGTGGTTATAATTTGGCATATTGGGTAATTTAATTGGTCATCTGCCCACTGTATTTCAAGCCACATGTTTTTACAAAAACAACTTGCAGTTTTTATCATAGTGGGATTAAAGGCACCGAAGTTTGTTCAGACCCACCAACAGAATGGTGCATTTTTACCACAAATGTTAGATATCTAGTAGGGAAATTGGCCTTGAAGTATTTTTTACCCATTCTCTACTGGGATATCATATATGACCATATTCCATACACATTTGTTTACGTTCTTGTAAAGTATATTTTGATTTGCAGATTTTAATTTTGATATTATATAGAGAAGATATTAGTGTTGTTAATTTTGAATACAAAGTGCTCTTTGCAATTTGACGTCTTTTTGATTATGCTGTGACATTTAATCAAATTGCAACATTATCAAAAATCAGTCAGAAAAAAGGAGTTAATGAAAGAATTTATTACCTGATGTTTTATAAAATATTTGGAAGAAAGGACATTCTGTAATGTGTATACAAATTACAAATAAGGCCCAATGATGTGTTTAACATTATTTTGATACCATTTGATGGATTTGGTTAGCTGATCAACAAACCTAAATACCTCCATCTGCAATAAATATTATAAAATACTTTGTTAGAGGTATGCCAGATATATATATATATCCAGAACAGTAATTTTAGAGATATCATTTAACTCTCTGTCGTATAATGTCATTAATAACATTCAATGATGTTGCCAGTTCATGTTCTTTGAAAGGAGTCAGGGAAACCACAGCGCCAAACTATGCTCCACACTTAGGTGGAAGAAACAAAATGGGTGAAATACGACTAATATTCTGCTGCAATACAGTAGAAATTAAACTTACTCCCAAATATTTTTATGATTACTAGATGTAACCATGCAATACCTTAGATAATTTTATCAGCAAGGTTATGGTTCTCAAACTCTTCAACAGTTTCATCAGTAAAAGGAGGAAAAGCACATTATTTAAAAAGATTATGTCACCAGCCTTGACTTGGAGAAAGAGTTCAATTTGAGTGTCAAAAAATGATGGTTAATAGCATTTTAGTTGGATTTAAAAATAGATTGCACTAAGAGCATATGTGAGCAACATTACTGACAAAATTTGGGTTCACTTTTGTGATACAAGCGCGACTATTGAGACGTAGGCTACCAACAAAACTTTGCCATTATTGTAAAGATTGTCAAAATAAAGTTTATAAGTTATAAATTAATCATTTTTTGTGAAGTGTTTTGACAATTACACAATACCAAAAAAGGTTAACAAAAACGAAGATTTTGTGTATGCTATAAGGTGCCCTCACAGTATCTGAGGTATCATATGTGATACCAATGATGTTTTCTAAACTAAAAACAAATAAAATAAAGATAGATACAGTTTCTTGATATCCGTGGGCTAAGATCCCCTGCAGACCTTGAATTCGCAAATCACATGGTGGAAGCCAGCATAGTATCACCCCAAACTTTACCATATGGCTATGCTTGAGCTTGCACGTTTTCTAAATATTTATTTGATGTTCATGTAACGTTCAGTGAAACTGGCTTTGATGATAACTTGCGTTTTGCTGAGTAAATAATTAAATATGCTCGGTGATTTGACTTTGTCTTGTGGTAGTAGCCACATATGCATTGTTGTTGAATGGGATTTGTTGCAAATGTTGAACTTCAATTAAATTTTGTTGCATGAAATTCAATGGTACCACAGCTTTAGCTAGTAATTGCTTTGATGTTTTCTGTAATGCGTTGATACCCAAAGACAGCAAACCAAAGTGCTGGCATATTAAGTTTAATTTAAAACTTTCCTAAATATTTTAACCTTGCTGATGCATGAAGTAGACATAAAACTGCTTTGAATGGGACAATATTAAAATAACAATATTTACGGAATGACAGAAATTTATATTGATTTGTGGATTACTGACTCACGGAAATTTATATTAAAGATAAAATAACAATAATTTCATCGAAAAATCAAATTACTGATATTCAGAAATACAGAAAAACTTATTTAGATAAGTGCAGAATGTTCTGAAATACGGAAATTTACGGAAGCTAATAAAAACTAAAACTTCAACTACCTCATTTGGTAAAATTCAATAATTGAATCAAGTAAAACTTAGTATTTTTGTGAATTTCTATATTTCTGCAATTTCTTTGATTTAGTTGGTGTTTTTTCCATACTTATTCCGTAAGAATTTTCGTAAATTTTTGTATTTAAGTTATCTGTAAATTTTCTTTGCTTTAAATGTTTTCTAACAACATAACAATATTTGATAATGTTCACTGCCTTCCAGGCGACGATTGGAATTGATTTTCTTTCCAAAACCATGTACCTAGAAGATAGAACAGTGAGTTATTTTCTGTGATGCTGCACTACAATATAATTCTGATTTAACGTTAATATAAGTTTTCTTGGAAATCATTTTTACATAGTTGCAAAAGAAATGTGGAATGTGTTTTTCTGTTGCATATTTTGCAATTATGCCTTATGCTGAAAATTTGGTCATGGCTTGAGGGATGACAGTTTAGATTGTGACAAGTTTGACTTTACCACACACGATAGAAAACTCAATCGATGAAATGTTTATTACATAGCAAATTAAAAATGCAGCATTCAAGTTAAAACTGCCGTTTGTCTATTGCTGTTGATGTGGTGGCTTTAAATTTGGTCTTTTGTGTCTGGTATTTTTAGTGATTGGAAAACCAGGTCTGGTTACTAAATGGTGTTTCTTGGTCTTCTGCTATTTTTTGCTGTATATAACTGATGAATAAAAACGTGGTTCCAATGCTTTGTCAGCATTATTTATTAGTAATATTGTAGCTTTGATGCAGCTAGCATCACCTGGTCGAAGTAGCAAATGTACCAACAATAGATCAGAATGTATTCACGTCTTAAGGCTGCTGTACATATTATGTGTTTTTGCTTTGTTTTGTATGTTTTTGCTCTCATGCATTTTTGTATGAAACTTTTTGTTCGCTAGAATATTTAAATGAATGTTTTACTGTATATGTTGTTGTTTGAATATCTGATTTCGTCCGCAAAGTACTTGCCATAAGTGTATACGTTTTTGGGGACTAAACGCACAGAAAGATTTTGTTGATCAAACCAGATGTTTAAAAAAACAAGGGATACTGTCCAACTACACATAAATATCCAAGCGGATAAAAATTTTTACACAGAAATGCATGAGAGCAAAACACGCTCAAAACCAGACAAAAACCCTACAAAAACGTTTACTGTGTACTAGAGATGTACCGATACCACATTTTAAGCTGATATCGATACCACTACTGATACCAGCATTTAGAGCCAATACTGATTCTGCCGATACCACCGATGCTTTTATCTATTGAGCACCAGGAATAAAAGCTTTTGTAAGCAGTACCAAAGAATGTATTTAGTAAATCTAGCTTTTTATTGCATTTTGAATTTTTTCTGGTATTTATCTACCATTATTCATTACAATATTATTGCAAATCTGTAAAAGAAAGTTGAACAAATCTACCAGTACTTTTTTATAGCAAAATACTAAAACAATGGATTGAATACTATTATTCAAAGAAAATAGGCTTACCTTACAAACACAAAAGATAAAAAAAACAAAATAAATGAGAAAGTAGCAATGTCATAACTGAAAAAAAACTTGACAACATAATGAAAACACTTCGGCAAGTGAAAATTTCCCATAGACGTATTAATAAAAAAGTATTAGCCAGTTGCAGCTATTATCAAACATACAGCACTCACAATTCAAAACTAAAAATATTCACTACTAAACTGCAGCTTTTCTAGCAAAAAAAACAGCTTGGTAAGTCAAAACTAAAAAATGTGTTTACCATACTTAAAAGAATCAAAACCATTCACAAACTGCACACTCTTTTTATCAAATAAACTGCCTTCATATGAAAGTCAAAACTAAAAACTTTCTCATCACTCCCTCCTCTCAAAAATTCATTATTACATAAATTGCAGATAACTGTTTTGGCATCAGTAGCTTTAACATTAAGAAATTTCCCTACAATGCTTTTATTAGAAGTGATTTTTATTAACCACTGCCTCTGAAGGTAAAAGAGAAACTGAAATTTATAGAATACTTTTAATATGTATATTTATTTAAACACAATATTGAGTGTTACACGATGTTTGGGTCCTGTTTGGAAGACCGCCCTCTCCCTGGTCATTATTGATACACTGCAAATCATTAATTATGTTACAAATCCAATTCAGTTCCAGGGGGGGGAGCAAAAATTTTTTATATTTATTCTATGAAAAAATATAACAAAAAATTTTTATATATATTTTGTGCTCAATAAGTATTGGGAGGTATCGGCATATTCAACCGATATCGATACTACTACCCAATACCATGAAAATAGGCTGATACCACAGATACCAATACTAAAGTATTGGTACATCACTACTGTATACATTCAACTTTAATGGATTTTCCTAACGTTTACTTTTTTTGAAGGTACGACTGCAGTTGTGGGATACAGCAGGCCAGGAACGCTTTCGAAGTTTGATTCCAAGTTATATTCGTGATTCAACAGTAGCAGTTGTAGTGTATGATATTACCAGTAAGAGGGTTACCTTAATATGCTACTTTCAAGATTTTATTTGCCAAAAAGTTACTAACAAAAATTTTATATTATACCGAATAAAAATTGAACAAACTAACCAATCAAATTGGTACATCTTGCAGCAGTTGATATCATTATGCAAAATGAAAAAACATAATTGTTTTTCTCTTTCTTTGTTTCTCAGATAATAGCAGTAGAGTAGTTTTTGTTACTTTTAATCATCTTTGCTTTGAATAAAAAACTATGAGTATTTTTACTTTTTAGTACATTATTTAGGTTTTTGTTGATAAAGAAAAAGTTTTCCCTCTTAATAACTCTTTTGTCCATAATGATAAGGTTTTTAAAGTTACCAAACACCCTGTTTTAGGCTCGTATCAGTGGTCAATGCTGTCGGCACGTTATGTTGCTATTATAAGCAAAAAGAGCTGTAAATTGTCTTTTCCCAGCACACAACAGCGCAAAAACCATGTGGAAATTGAACTTACGTAGTCAAGATCGACAGTTTTGACTTATCTATTCTTGCTGATAACTTGATCCTCGTTCTATGTAATGCGTGCATGTGGGAACGTAAAGTTTTGCACGATCACTTCCTCTGTCAATGAAGTCAGTTTCAAAGTGCTTTTGTTTATCTAGTTAACGCAGTACTATTCATCACACGCAAAATAATGTTGCATTATGAGTGGCAATGTGGTTATGCGAAATAGTTTTTTGAAGCCGTATAAAAATACATGATGGATCTATTGCATGTCATTTGTTTTGTAGCAGTTATTTCTAGAGTTTAACAGCGTTATGTTTGATATACCTTGTACTGAATTCGAAACATAACTGTTTATTTATGCCTTCTACCTTTTACGTGGTGAAAATGTTAAATGTCTTGGAAACCATATTATCCAATGACGTAGAGATGTACTGGTTGATTTTGAGAATACCCAACTTTAAGAAGACATTACTAGTTTTTGTATTACATTGTGTTTAAAAACGGTTTACATTTGATGTCTAAATTATCAATTTGCTTTATTTGACTCTTGCTTTTGCAGATGTCAATTCTTTTCAGCAAACTTCAAAATGGATTGATGACGTCAGAACCGAGCGGGGTAGTGACGTCATTATTATGCTGGTTGGCAACAAGACAGATTTGTCAGATAAAAGGTATTTGGCAATTTATTGATTTGCAGTTATCGTGCATGCAACGCAATCCAAAACACGTGAAAGAACGTTTGACGTAGCATATTTTAAACTACTTTGTGTTTCAAATTACGTTAGAGCATATTTTTACTGTGCAAGCGTACACAAAAATATTTTTAATTGGAAGACCCGAGCTATTGCAGGCGTATTTTCAGTGCATTGAAACAAGCGTAAGCCTTTTTGATGGTACAGAGTTTTGTTATTGCTTTGAAAAAAGCTGTTCGACTGAAAGCTTTTTTGCGACGCACTCATCAGTGGCTGTGTTGCGACAACGGAAAAGAATTGGGTCTTAGTGGCCGAAAAGCTTTTTCAGAAATGTGTTGTAACAAAAGCTTCCCAGCTGCAGAAATTTCCTTGCACTTGTTAGCTCTACAAGTTCATAGACCTACCGGCATTACGGTAGGTTCATTTTGATCCAATTTGATAAAAACCAAGATTGCTCAATGCGCTAAATTTCACTCGTGTAAACGTCCTTGCATTTTTATTGACTATTGCCATTCGCAATGGAGTTGTGATTTCTCTTTATGATGAAGAGTTGCCAGCACAGCCAATGCATTTTGACCACAGGCAAAGAAAATTGGCCGTAAAGTGTCTCTGTGGAGCACAACAGTGCAGAATCCATTGAGGTATTGATCTTCAAAACCTCTCGTTTATTCAACCGTTGGCTTATCGCTCTTGCCTGCGATTGTTGGCATATTGATACAAATGTATTTTAGGCAAGTTTCAATAGAAGAAGGCGAAAGAAAGGCAAAAGAACTGAATGTGATGTTTATTGAAACTAGTGCAAAGACGGGCTATAACGTCAAACAAGTAACTTCTATTGTGTACTATTTTTATACTAGACAAAGCGGCCATCGTGGTATAGTAATATTGATTCCGAATTTCGAAACGAAAGATCTGACTTTAAACCTTTATAAAAGCTCTATGTTATTCGTCAGGAAGGGCATCCGGAATTAAAAGTGCTACGTATGTCCAGCAAAAAATCTGGTTGGAATGCGAGTTTGTAGTGGTAGACAGACTCTGAATCCGCATGGGTAAGCCTGAAAGAGCAATGCGTTAAAAAAGTACGGAAAATCGCGCTTTTTCTGGATGCTAGATGAGCTAAAAATGTGTTGTATGAGCAATGCTTTAAATGGCATATAGTGACTTCATTAAAATGATAAAAGTTCTTCAGGTTCTCAAATGAAGAAACTCTTTTTAAAATATGGTTTTTAGGGAGAGTCTGAGGTCCTATGTCCCCTTTAAATGCTTGCTTTATTAGATACTCCTTGCGTGACTTCGGCTAATCAATCATTATTTTGTAATTACAAATGCAGAGCCAATTTTTGTCTGCAGCATTATATTTTAACAAGAGATGTTTGGTTAATGCAAGTCTATCATTTTCCTTTTCATTCGAAATCAATCTGAGAATAAGATTAAAAATAGTAGATTTAAATTAACTAAAATAAATTTTATATACCTATCTACACCAATTATTTCTCATCATGTTTGTATGCAATTTAGAAATAAGATTAAAAACCGTTGGTTTAAATCAGCCGAAACACTCTTGTACACCGATCTTTCCAATTTATTCCAAATTCAATTTGAGAATAAGGTTGAAAATGGTTGGTTTAGATTGACCGAAATATCTCTTGCTTGAATAAAATGCTGTAACACATTATTGGCTTTGTTACTCTTAATCGTTTTGACAGGGTCATTCTTTCATGTTATGATTTTTTTTATCTAACTTCGAAAACTTTCACTTTAAGCTCTTCCGACGAGTAGCCGCTGCTCTACCAGGTATGGAAAGCTCTCCAGAAAAAGACAAGAATGTCAGTATCCTTTACTGTTATATTAACGACTTCAGGATGCATTAAGAGAATCCGAAATGGTGTGTACCTCAAGATGATAGGGCATATCGCTAGCTGGCTGATTGAGCAGCTGGTTGAGTGGGCTACAGTTGAGCAGTACCATCAACTGTACTTGCAGATCTTCTTAAACTATGGGTCGCCATCCCGTTTTGATTGGCAAAAAATTTTGTGTTATTAACAAAGCGATTAGAGTGGGAAGTCACGTAATAGAAAGAAGAAACAGTCGTGGTGCTGTTCCTGACTTTGGAACAAAAGACCTAAAGCGCGAAACTCCACCAACTCATTGGAATTCGTCAGAAAGGGCATCTGAATTTAAAGTGTTGGGTTACTCCAGTAAAAGTTGAGGTCGAAAGCGCCTAGATACTAGCACGCATACATTGCACCAGTTCGCCTAATTTCGTTATAGCGGAGAAAGTGGACATTTACACTGTAATTTAATTTTCTATTAAAGAGTGAAATTTTACCCGTTCTGCAATACCCTAAACTGTATAACTAAGCGATAATGCGAATGGAAGCTTTTGAAATGTTTAAAATGAATTGATAACACACTTGTCGCGATGCTTCAAACGCCCATACTGTAGTATTTACTCTCCGCATCTGAATCTGTAAGTGGTGTCACATCCACTGTTCCCTCTAAGATTTTAGTAAGTACGTAACCACCGGCGCGAGTGCGAAATCGCTAGCAAATGTACGAAAACCGCCGGACATGGCGGACATTGCTGAACAAACGGTTACACCAGCCTTAGTTACATATTTTGAAGGAGTAAAAACAGATGCTTGCTGTAGCCTACTGCTATTTAGTCAGTGTATACGCTAAACTAACTTTGCATAGCTTACGGTTTGCTGATAATGTTGGTTGGCGTACAACAACATTCTTCATTTCCCCTCAGATGTACTTTGATTAAGAAACTTTTTATTAGTTCAGTGCTTTTCAACCGTTTTTGGCATTCGGCCCATTTTCGAAATGGACAGAGGCATGTGGTCCGGTCATATTTTTTCTCGTTTTCATACGCAACCTCACAAAAGTTATCAAAGTAAATTTCAGAAGTGTTGTCCAACTAAAATAAAAAACAAGTCAAGAAAAAGTTTTCCTTTCCAGCAATTGAAAAAAGGCTAGACTTCAACAAAAAACGTGTTTAAAGAAATTGAAACTGCACTTATATTTTTTCTTCTCGTTTCAAGGCTTATTATTTCAATCATGGCTGGTAAACTATCACAGCACATGGCTGTCAGCTCGATTTTATTAAAAAAAAAAAATTTGGAGGGGATTTAAAACTAAAATTGGTTAGAAATCGCACTCTTTTTTTATTTTTAGTTTTTATAAATAGCTAGTGAGAGGTTATTTATTTCTGATTTACAAAATGGCGTTTTGTACGCTAAAGTGAAACCGAGAGCTATGCGCCTTTTGATCTTAATAAGCACGATTGAAATTAGCGTTGAAACGTAGAGAAAAC
Source organism: Trididemnum clinides (assembly GCA_963675345.1). Classification (NCBI taxonomy): domain Eukaryota; kingdom Metazoa; phylum Chordata; class Ascidiacea; order Aplousobranchia; family Didemnidae; genus Trididemnum; species Trididemnum clinides. The sequence continues at coordinate 17,974,188 of OY776305.1, forward strand.
GTAAGTTAAGCAATTCCAGTTTCAAACTTCCCTCGAAAACTAATGTCTTGTGTTAAAGTGAAGTTTGAGAGCTACTTGCTATAACTGCTCTTTAGCTACGATAGAAATTGGCCGGTTTACTTTATGTTACTTGCTTTGGGGTTGATTTGTGATACAAAAGAAGTTTGGCAACGGCATGCGCAATATTTTAAGTCGCCGTCACTCTTGTGGCGTCATAGCCGGGCGATGTTTACGCTAGACGTTGCATTGCCATAAAAAAACGGCTGTCCCACCTTTCATTCCCATTCACTGTCTCCCCCGCATTAAACAGCATTTAACTCCCACGCATTTAAAAATTGTTAAATTTTAACAAACGGAAAAAGGTACCAAAAACCGCCGGACTTTTTTACGCACTATTGAATTTTAACAGCGAATCCGCCAGACATAATTTCGCAAATTCGCACGTTTTTCGCGTTTAAAGGGAACAATGGTCGCATCCCATTTTTTAGTTTCTTAAGCTCTGTGGGGCGATCTTGTTGGTTTTGAACTAGAGCCACACTAACTGTTTGAATTACCTGCTTTGATCATCTTCGTTTCTGAAACAGTCTGTAGGATTTTGCTTTTGAGGAGTTTTTCGAACACGACTGCATTTTGTGTTCTTAAGAAAGTATCTTTACAACAATTCTTCCACTAGGCTGAATCATATCTCAGTAAGCCAGATAAAGCTCTGCTAATAATCGTTGTTTTGCTAACTAGGATATGAAAAAAATAGTTTCCCCGCTTTGAAATTTACTAGATAATGCGCTACGGCTCTAAGTACTGGCAAGTGTGAACGCAAGTTGATGTATACTGTATACATACAGCGCGATTCTGTCTGTACGTGTGTATGTACGTACGCTTTAACTCCTCCGAAACTACTTGGACGCACAAACATCAAATTTGGCGTGATTGGTCACTATCCCGTGGTAAGTGTCATAAGGGTATTCGTAACGTTATCACGGCGTCATAATCAAAGATATTTTTTAATTTACATTTCTTGACAGAGCAAAACAGTTTTGTTCTAAAACGAAAGCCAGCATCCTACATATCACTTTACAAACACTTTCATTTGTTTGGGGTCTAGAATGACGTCACAATCAACGCTTGATTGCACAATTTGTTAGCTGTATCTTCTCAAAAACTACTGGTTGTAGAAATGCGATTAAACCCATTTTTAGGCGATATCAATACGTTAAATCAACTCTATAACAATTAAAGCTCATTTGATAATGCAACGAGGTAAAATAGAAAAATTTGCTCAAAAATGATCACCAACATCATACCGTACCATACAGCAATCTATTACATCATGTCAATAACCCGCGACCGGTTTCGACCTTATTGGGTCTCATCAGGCAGGCGTAAAAAACACTCAATAATAAACATGCTAAAATAAAACAAATTTGCTATTGAGTGCAAAAAAAATGCAATAAAAACAATGTGATACAGCAATACCTATATCATGGGGGTCTCATTTAAGGACACACACACATGACATGGACAACAAGTCACATCAGTAAGCCCTAATAGGGGTATAGGATCATTGTCAAGACTTATCATTCCATAGAATATAGAGGTTGCTAGTTGCTAATTAGCACTTTCAAGCAGATCTCCTATTAAGAGGGATCTGCCTCCAGCATCACTCTAAGGTAAGATAGAAAAAATTCGCTCAAAAATGATCACCAACATCATACCGTACCATACAGCAATCTATTACATCACGTCAATAACCCGCGACCGGTTTCGACCTTATTGGGTCTCATCAGGCAGGTGTAAAAAACACTCAATAATAAACACCCCTATTAGGGCTTACTGATGTGACTTGTCCATGTCATGTGTGTGTGTCCTTAAATGAGACCCCCATGATATAGGTATTGCTGTATCACATTGTTTTTATTGCATTTTTTTTGCACTCAATAGCAAATTTGTTTTATTTCAGCATGTTTATTATTGAGTGTTTTTTACACCTGCCTGATGAGACCCAATAAGGTCGAAACCGGTCGCGGGTTATTGACGTGATGTAATAGATTGCTGTATGGTACGGTATGATGTTGGTGATCATTTTTGAGCGAATTTTTCTATTTTACCTTAGTGTGATGCTGGAGGCAGATCCCTCTTAATAGGAGATCTGCTTGAAAGTGCTAATTAGCAACTAGCAACCTCTATAATGCCACGAGCAAATCTTTATTTAAGCGTTTTAAGCATGCTTCTTCTCTTTTTTTTCACACGCTTACAACTCGGTCTATGACGTCATCATACCGTCTGTACGACTAACACAATCGTTTGCTAATAAAGTTCGTAATATGATGAGTATTTCAAAAATTGCAACGTTTTACAAAATCAGTTTACTTAAATACTGATTTATGACCTCATTTCTCAACCGATTTTCAAACTTTTTACACCAAATTAAAGGTTAATTCAAGGCAATTCCGGTAGTAGGTAACATGTGTCTTTAGTGTTTCATTTTACATCAAAAAAACTGAGCTTTATCACCGGTAGTGTAACTTTTTTATTCCTAAAAAGTGTTAAAGCTGAGTAAAAACAAGTATAAAGGTTAGAATAAGTTAGTAACAATTACAGTCTTTTGAAAGCTTAGGAAATTTGCTTTTCAGCAATGTGTAAATCTTAATTAGCTAGGGCTAACGATTAGTTCATAATGGCTAATTATAAATCGGTTGCCATACATGATGTTCTATTTTTAGATGAACAGTTATTCTGCTTTACTTAACAAACTTGCAATTGTTAGACTTAAGTTAGTTCTTTGGTATATTTTGATTACTTTTCCTCTCAAGCGTAGTTAGTTTTCATTATCTGTCGACGTTTCCAAAAACGTCCCTTACAAAATATAGTTTCTAAATGTTTATGAAATGTAGCCTTCTGGTAAGAAATACTCACAATTTTGGTGCCTGCACATCACAAACTTGCAGTTTCTACCAAGCCTAACTACTTGGGCCCATATTTTCTATTCTTTCTTGATAAAATGGATCTTTGATAATATCAATCAAAATTTTCAAAAAGATTCATCGAAAAATGAAGTCTATAAACTTTAAAATGTGGCTTACTCCAAGCAAGACACTTAGTGATCCCCAAGAAAAAAAGAGGGGTAATAAAGACGGTCCTGTTTAATCTTGCAACAAAATATTAGTGTCGAGCTACATATAATTTAAATGTTGAAGTAATTTTTTTTGCAAATGGGTGAGGCTTACACAGCCAGCTGATTTGATATTATTAATGGAGGCCCTGCTATTTCAATAACTTAACTATGAGTGCTTCATTTCGGGTTACTTTGCTTTTTTGCATAGCTGCGTTGATGTCAGGACCAAGCAACATGCGTACAGTCAAAGGCTTTTGCTCGTACGAATTCGCGTAGAGCAGTGTTTCCCAAACTTTTTTATCTGCTGACACAGTAAAAAAGCTAAACGAATTTCGCGGCTCACCTGCCACATGAATCTATTATATTAATCGCGATTAGCATTACAGTTGACAGCAAGAAAGGTAATGACCTTTTTTTTCTGGAGATCACCACTTTTTCGAGCAACATAACACAATCTCATACGCTATCGACCATAATTTCATGACAGCATTTACTCAATTTTAGCTGAAAACTTTTATAAATGTTAAGCCGCGGCACACCTGCAAATCTTTCACGGCACAGTAGTGTACCGCTGCACACAGTTTGGGAAACACTGGCCTAGAGTGACGAAAATGTCCTACGTAACGATTCTAATATTTAAGGGCGTAATCCAGAAACTACATATCAATTACCTTGGCGCCCTCCAACAGCTTTGATGTGCTTTTAAGCACTGGCTGAATTAAACTGTTTAGTTTAAGAACGCCTATGGTGACAAGGGAAATAAGACGTGGGCCGCAAGCGAAGAACTTGGGATACATGTAGTGACTGTGCACACCCGCCCATCATTTTTTTAATCGCATGCGTTTCAAGAAATGTTAACTTTTGCTAAAAGTAGCTATAGCCTATAGCAAGGCTACTCAACTAATTTTAACGAAGGTCCAGAAAGACAAGTTCAATATTTCCAGAGGTCCAGCAAAATTTTTGACATGCAATGATAAAAATAAAATTATCAGTACGAGTAAATATAAGAAAATACTTGGATTTTGTTAGTCTGCACTAATTATCAAAATAGAAATAAAGCAAAGTTCTTGTACACTATTACGATAGTTTTGTGAGAAAAATCTCATTTCTTGTTTTTGCCAGTTCTTAGATCTTGATCTATAGAAGTAACAGCCAGTCAAAGGCGGTGGTGTGGTGTTTGGCCCTGGTGCCAAACAGTATCGCATGCGGCAGCAAGATCTGTCAATAAAGTGCCTGATTTGTTATTCTCTTCAAAGCTGTGTTTGACGTCTTTGATTGGTTAAAAAGCTTAATCGGTTATGCCCAAAGGCAATTTGTTTGTCCGGAAATTAGGAGTCAGTAACAGGTTGTAAACGCCTCAAGAGTAGTCACTTGAAAAGCGTGTAACGCTCAGCAGCGATATGGGCTGGTAGCTCTTTCGATCATCAGCTGGTTTACCAAATATAGATATTGAGATAATTGTTGCCAGCCGCCATATTGTGGGGATTGTTTCGATAAGTCATGCAGGCTGTATAAAATTTTTGAAGCCATATAAGACATTTGGGGCCGTAGTGCTTTAGAATATCTGAGGGGATATTGTCTGAGCTTTGAGCTTTACCACACTTGATCAGCTTAATTGCGGAGGCAAGTTTGGTGAATGATAGGGGCATGGACAACAAACTTTTAGCACTGGGAGATTTTCAGATAGAGGGTTTTTGCAGTGTTTCGATGATATTATGTTGTTTATTGGTCTTTTTAAAAGTGCCGTTAGTCCATGCTAAGAAAGTGCAAAATTTTTGCTATTGTGTTTGAAAATTGCTTAGAACTGAGAACAAGTTACAAAGGGGGCATGGGCTTTTATGTCCCTTCGTGGCTGCACCTGCTTTTACTCATCCTGGAGTTTGTGGTCCAGTTTCAACATCCAAAAGGTCCGGATTCGGACCGCGGTCCGCCAGTTGAGTAGCCCTGGTCTACAATATCTTATGCACTATCAACATGCAACAAGTGATTGTTTATTCAAGTGCTTTTGAAGCATGCTTTTTTTCTATCTTGATTTCTTTTGCAAAGCAGTGTTACGTCATAATCTTAAATGACATCACAATGCTTGCCGCTATGTAGTGAGAACAGAAGCAAGCAGCAAAATTATCCACTATCATTTTGATAGCTAACATAAACAATAAAAGCCCATTACTGGTATTTGTAATTGATAGGCTCTTTGTATCGGTACGAAACACTGATCTATATTTAAAAGTAGGGAGGTCTGGATTAGGGGCAAAGTTAAATGTATTAATAATAACATGCCAAGTTTAAGAAAAGATCAAAATAAACAATAGCATCAATTTAAAAAATTAGATTTACACGGAACGTTTTTGCTTGAAAAGAGCTTAATAGGCGCCTATTGGAATAGATTTTATGGTTTTGGGGCAAGGCATGGCTTTATTTCATGCTATGGTCGAATTAAAGCAAATAGCGCAGCCAAAGAACTTAACGTCATAAATATAAAAATAAAAACTGGTCCCACCAAATCGTCAAACAGGCCGAACACTACCAACCTCATTTCTTTTATTGTCAAAGTAACCATCATTTTAACTATGTTTCACCCTCACCTACAGCTTCAAAAAGGACAAATGATAGTTTGTAACATCATTCTTTCTTTTTGAGTACTGGCAGTCTTAAATTGATAGACCAAGATGATCACCATTACGTGTGCAAGAGCTTTGGCCTATATTTTCTAAAACTTTTTGTTGCTGATCTTACAAATGTTTGTACGGTGAAGCCGATGCAGCTGCTTTAATTGATGCCTTTTTAGTCGGTACAAGTGATTGCATGACCTGCCGGGCTAAAATCGCACCATATTTAAAGAGGAAACTTTCTTAGGTGATTATACCTTCGTAGAGCTGCCGGGATCAAAGCTATAAATTATGGGGAAAAGCAAGAACTATTTTAACTTCTCTGAACACAGCTAAGCAAGGAAAAATGAACATGCCACATGATACGTACCTATGCGAAATCGCACCACATGGTGCTTTGCTTTATAATAGCTTTATAGAGCTACTGGGATCAAGCCTCAACATTTGGGGAAAAGCTAGGACTCTTAACTCCCCTGGGCACGCCAAGCAGAGAGATAAGAACATGCAACATAGTGCGTAGCCAGCGAGGACTTGAGAAAATTTTAGAAGAAATCAAATGAAAACAACGTCCCTGTGTGAAATCGCGTCTCATGAAAAACATTTGCTATTTTGCTTGCAAATAGCTTGATATCAGAAATTTGTTCTCTACTTCCAAACCTAGGAAAACCAAAAGACCCCCTTGGATTCACGTAAGCAATGAACAGAGCACATAGACCTAAAGCATAGCCAGAACCTTGAAATCAAAAATTCTGCCTGGGAAAGGAGCGCACCAAGTCGTGAAAGTCTTATGTGCTAAAAAATTTCGTTACTGTTCACTCACGTGCCTTATGGGTGAAGCCAGCTTGGCCGGCTGAACCGACATTCTCAATACCGATGTTACTAATGGAAGCCCTGCAGGCGACGCTGACATGCTACAAAGCAAGGATTTATTCTTGGCTGATATTCTGCCTGTTAATTTATCTATATTTACGCTATAAATCAATGTAATAAAACCTCAAGTTTAAGAAAAACATCAAAATAAAACCATAAGCCAAACAATTTGTAAAACTGAATTTAGAGAGAACATTGTGTTTGAAAATAACTTGGTACCATGAGCTCTAACTAGAACAGTGGTTCTCAACCGGTGGGCCGTAGCCCATTAGTGGGCTGCGGCTTGGTATCACAATGCATGAGTGGGCCACAGCAAGTCGGGTAGGCCACCGATGTCTGTGTACTTTGAAAATGGGTTTGCATGCCGAATACGGTTGAGAAATACTGGTCCATATGAACAGCCATGCGGACCAACACCTGACCTTTCAACTAGAGACGGCAAATTGCGCAGCTAGAGGACTTAACACCACGAACACAAACTAGCTATTTGTGACCTATTTTGGGATTTCGTATAGTTTATTTCGTAATTGTGAAAACAACCACCATTAGGTGGCCATCATTATTTTTGATCGTGCTTTATTTCCTCCCCCTTATACTTTTTGCAAGTATTAATGGTAGCTTGTGGCAAGATCCTTTGTGAGCATTATCAGTCGTGATTAAGAGATTACAATGATTACCATTACGTGTGCAAGAATTATGGATGTGCATAAAAAAACACAATTTTATGGTTTCTATTCACGCAGGTGCACGATGGGTGAAGCCGGTGAAACCGATATTTTTGACCCCGACGTTACAGATGGGGGTCCTGCGGGCGACGCTGGCAGTGCCGCCTAGTTGATAAGATTTTTGTTGTGAGCGAATCCAAATGTTAATGATCGAGTTTAGTTTATGTCTTATGTTTTTCTTAACCATTACCATCAGTGGATGAAGTAATATTGGACCGAAAACCAACAGTTGAACCTTCGAGCTTGTCTGAAAGCTCGTGCGGATGCTGATCTTCAAGATTGTTATAATGAAGTTGGACCTGTCAGTCGCTGGTAAAGGTCTTATCAAATATTCAAAGTGTTAATATGTGAAACGACATTAGGGCCAGCGTCATCGTGAAATACGTCACCATTCATAACCTTCATTACTTTACCTTTTTATTTAATGTAATTTGTGTGTTGATGATTTACACTAGGACTTGTGAAGGCATATTTTTTCGAACAAAACTGTCGATTTGCTCAGTAATTGACTTCAGGTTTCATTTTAGCCAACGATGAGGCCAATGGCGCATTTACTTTCCAGCCATTCTTTCCAGTTTTTTTTTTATTGGATTTACGTACAGAGCTTCACAAAAAAGCTAATTTGTCATATGCCATGAGGAATCCTTCATTAAAAGCTGGCAAAACAGCTTTTTGTGAAGCACTGCTAAAGTTTTGTGCCAGCAACACCTTGTATTGTAATGATTGTTAACTTCGCTTGCAATACCACAGAGAAAAATTTGCTTTCAATACATATTGCAATCTTTGTGATGTGATGGCGAATTAACATTTTGTCCAACCGCTGCATAAGCTCAACAAACGCTGTGAAAAGCGGTCTATGCGACCTACACTGCAATGCTTTTCTTTTTGACTCGTTTTGTCCCTACTTAAAGCCATTCTGATGCAACGTGTTGTTGAGCCCCTCATCGCCGCTATTATCAAGACAACGCAGTAAACTGGCGTTTCAGAAGGCCATGCTGAAAATACAATCATTGTTCGGTTTTGTGGGAGGCAGAAGACCGCAACGTCAACGGCTTTACTTTTTGCTGGCTGATTTTAGACCTGATGACGTAATTTAAATTTGCATTTCCGTTCGCACACTCAACTTAAACGCTGGACATTGATTGTTTGATGTGCTTTTGACGTTCTTAGCTCGCTTTTTTCTGCGAATTCGAAAACTACTTTAATGTACATTTGTACGTATCTTCGTTTCAGTGGCGTTTTTAGAGGAAGATAAAGGATAATGATCCTCCCTATACGGTATGAGAGTAGCAAAAAATGTGAATAGAAAAAGGCCTTCGCGTCTGTTTGGAGACCAAACTAGGCGAAATTCTTTCCGAAAGTTTATCTCCAAAAAGAAGGTCATCACGTCTGTTCATGGACCTAAGTATGCGAAATCTTCCGTTTCCAAAAGTTAATCTCAAAAATAGATCTTTGTCAACTTTTCAAAATGTTTTGCCCCTCCCCTGCTTTCTCCCCAAGCATTTGTTTCTGATTACGCCATTGTTTCGTTCGTATGACAAATAATTGAATTACGCCGGAAAAACTTGTCAGTCAATCCATACGCATATTAGTTAGTAGAAGTGTACAAGACAAAGGTAGTGTGTGTCGGAAAAGAAAATGTGGCGTCTTATAAGGGCTACATAGGCAATAATGCTGACAATAAAAAATTCACTCTTTCTGTTGCTGCTATTGTGCTCTGACGATACATTTCATGCATTGTAAACTACATTTTATCTCCAGTGCAATTATTTTGTTGTGTAGCAATAGTGGATCTGTGCATCGCAAGTAACTTAGTTTGTACATTTGTTCAACTACTTTCACTCAATCAGATTGTTAGGTTACATGTGAACCTACCGGCTTACCTGTATACTAGGGGCGTCTACAATACAATCGGTTTTCACAAGGCTTTTGTAAAGAGAAATCAACGATTCTCATGTTGAAACGATTGGTATATAGGCTCTGCAAGCCAGGTATATATTTGAAAATCTAGGCCAACTTCTGTTTTTAATGCAACGGTCCTCAGTTTTAATATTGTATACATGTATATGTTATTCGCATTCGTGTGCGAATTCTGAGTAGCATTATTTGTACATCAATTCCAATGGTTTTCATTGCCCGCAGTTCAGCAGTACCTCGACATTTCCTTAATTGTTGCTTAATTGGAATGATTATTTCAACTTGTGTAATACCGGTATTGAAGCTATTTTGAATGAAATTAGTTTGTTTTACCCTGCATTTGCTTGGCATGTTGCTGTTGTGGAAATACGGTAAATGCTGTTTTAGAATTCTTTATTTTAACTGTAGTAGATTGCTTTTTTCTACTCTGTTTTCTAAAATGTTTAAGTTTTTTCACAAAATTGGGGATTTTTATGCAACGCCTGTGGTATAGTCATACAACTCAGGATCTTATTTAATTTTTTTTGGATCGGCTATTTTGGACCTCTTTTTGTCTTAGGTCTCACGATAATCTCCCTTAAAAAAGAAACTAATTCACCACTATACGTGCTTTTGATGCTATTTTGTTTTAAAGAGCACATACGTTAGCGAATAAATAAATGTTTAATGGAATGTTTAATAGAAGCAATAAAATCATTAACCTAGAATTGTCACATTCAGTTTGGTGCTTTTTATCCGTATTTCCGTGAATGGTTATTGTAGAATATTTATCTCTAGCACGACGTTTAGTAATAGTTGTTTTGTGTATGTTAAGAGTGTTTGCATTAATGTCAAATAGAATGTTACGGGAAGATTCAAATTGTATTGCACCCCTGTGATGATCAGTATGAACACTTCATGTAGTTATGATATTAGGAAAGGAGACAGGAATCAAGAACATTGCTGGATGTTATAGGTTTACGTCAAGGAATAACAATTTTCATCAGCTTTGAAAAATCGCTTTTTTTGATGTTTATCAAGTTTTGCTTTAGCAAAACATATTTACAACATTTTAATACAGCTACCTTGTTTACCATATTTTGATTTGGCTACAGCTATTTTCTAGATTCGAATTGTAAGATAGTGATTGTGACGTAACGGTGAGTGTGGTGAAACACGTAAGTTTGAACTTATGGCATCATGGTGATTTCCCATTGTTGTTGATCTGGAATTCTTTAGAAAAAAAAGAATGCTTTTCGTTTGTATGCAGATGACCAGTAATCAGAGCAAAAAGAAAATAGTGTTGATGTATCTGCGTTTGTTCATTTGCAGATTAATCGTTTATGGTTCGAAGCCGTAAAGGCCAAGTGAATGTGATAATTGTAGTTATAAGTGTAGTTTACCCCGTAAAATTTATTATTTGTCATTGAATGGACTTTGTAAAGTTGTAGTCAGACCAATTGTATAAGCAATACATTACGTCTGCACCAATTAATAGCCGCTTGAACGTGTTAGTGCGGTTCTTGGCCCAGTCGGGTAAGGTCGAAATGGCTGTTGGAGTCTTCGAGGGTTCCAGGTAACACGGGCTCTCTCTGATCCAAATTTTTTGCAGTGCTGCTCTCTCAACGCCTAGCGAAGGACTGGACGCAACCTCTGTATATGTGGTTGCTGTTGTTGTGATTATCCCTCCTCTTCCTCGGGATGGAGATACGGCACGAGCGGCAATTTAGGTTCACGCCGTCAACCTAATTGAAATTAGGCTAGGGAAAGATGGCAGCTCATTTCTAATCAGTCATGAATGACTGGTAGCCCCATCACCAACAAGGCGGACTGCCATTGGTGGGTACCCAAGAGTCGCCTCTCACGACATGCTGGGTTAGCAACTTCACAATTGCAACCCGGTGAAATACGGGTACGCCACCTGTCAGTTACATGAAGATGGAGGCGCCCCGTTAAGTGCTTTGCTCAAGAACACAGCAAGCAACTTGCCGGCTTGTTCTCCACCCTATCCCTCTTTCGCTGAGCGAATACCGTTTTTTAAAGTGTTTTGGTATGACTCGACTTTGGAAATGAACCCCAAGTCTATCGATTGCGAAGCGGACGCTCTAACCACTACACCATCGCGCCGGTGTAGGTTTAAATGATTTATTGAAATTGCAGCATTTTAAAAAATTTCTGACCAAAAAGTTCAACGCCGATCACGCGTCTGCCATGCCAGTCACGCATGACTGACGCGTGATCAGTGACCCGCATAGGAGCTCCTGTCGATTCAACCAACTGTAGATTTTTTTGACAACTTATTTTTAGTGAGGGTCAGGGCCGGTGAGAGGAAAAAAACATGCCGGTGCAAGACCTTTCTGGGGCCCCCCTTTCCAGCACTTGTCTTATCTATATGATTCAGTTGCACTACGCTATATGTTCTGAAAAATCAGGAAACTTCTCCAAAGGTCTGTGGTCCATTTTATTAAACTCTCATAATTGTTTTATATAAACGTACATCTTTACCAAACTTTATGCATTTCCATACAGGGCCCTTGAGAGAACAGTCCGGGCCCGGTACCAACATTAATACCAGCCCCCCCCCCCCCTTTTAACAAGGGTCTGTTAAACTGTAGTTGCCGGGTTTTATCCAATTACAAATGGATAAATGTTTGGCATATTTGCTCAGAAACTGCCTTTCTTTCTGCGCTTTTTTTAGCTTCACTCTGACACGAATAAGACATTGCTGTCTGGCTACTTTACAATCCTTATAATCAAATTTCTATATGTGGGGTAAGAAATCAAAGCACAGTTATAATATGTTTATGGAATAATATAAGGCTAAAAGTAAGTCAAAAAAACAAAATGTGAATATCATGCAACGTATCATTATCAGTAATCTGTAAGTAAAATGCAATCTTCCTGTTTAATGGAGACAAAAAAAACATTACAGGATTGATGTTAAATGATTTTGTAAGATCTGACCTTAAACAAATTGATTGATCCATATGAGATAGATGGATTTAAAATTTAGGGGTTTGGTTTGGGACTTAAAACAATAATACGTTTAGGAAGTTAACTACTTTAAGAGTTTCAGGAACCATATTATATGTTTCTGGCCACTGGGCGAGAAAGTATTCTGGGGGTCCCGAATTTTTTTAAAAATGAGTATTTAAGCAAATTTTCTGTGACCAAAATGAAGAAAACATTAGTCATCATGTCACAAAAAAGATTACATAGATTATGCATTTGTTAACAGCAAAAATAGGAAACATAGACCTAATATATTGTTAAAATTGCGCGGGATGTTTTCAAGTATCCGCGTCCGAAACCAAAGGTACCCCTACAACCCCTTGTCAACGCTCCTGAAAATTCAATCAGGAAAAGAAGCACAAAAAGTCGTAAAATTCCAATGTACAGAAAACACAAACTTTTGGTAACTCTTCATACAAGAGCCTGATAGGTGAAGCCGGCTGTACCGACATTCTCAATCCGGATGTTGCTGATAGTGGCCCTGCGGGCGACGCCGTCTATATATTTTAAAGCAAGGATTTTTTCTTTTGCTGATATGCTGCCTGTTAAGGTATTTATGAATATGCTCTATAGCAGGGCTACTCAACTGGCGGACCGCGGTCCGAATCCGGACCTTTCAAGTGTATCGTATGAAAACAAAAAAGGTCATCACCTGTTTCGCTGCCCGTTTGCAAATCAGCAATTCTACTGGACCTCAGGAAATACTAAACTTCTCCGACTGGATCTTCATTAAAATTAGTTGAGTAGCCCTGCTCTATAGGATTGTAATAAAATCCCAGGTTTAAGAAAAAAATCAACATAAAACCATTAACCATAACAATTTGTAAAACTGAATTTACAGAGAACATTTGTTTGAAAATAACTCGGCCTGATGTGCGCCTACTGAAATATGGTGAATGATTTTGGGGAAGCCGTAGCCGCTTTTGTCGCTATGCCGGAAACAAGACAAATAGCGCAACCAAAGAAAATATCACAAAAATAAATAGGAAAAGGGTTGCATCATATCTCAAAATAGGCTTACCACTAAATAGTTTATTTCCGTAATTGTAAAAGCAACCACCATTTGGCCGCTACCACCAGTTTTGATTGTGTTTCAATCCTTTCTCCCCGACAAGCATAACGACAATTTGTGGCAAGATTTTTTGTGAGCATTACCAGTCATGATTAAGAGAATATGATGATCACGGTTTTGTGTAAAGGAATTGTGAAAGTGCATAAAATTCATTAACTTTTCGCTACTGCTCACACCAGAGCCCGATGCGTAAAGCCGGCGCAGCCGGTTGAACCGAAATACTAAATCCCGATGCCACTAATGGAGACCCCTGCCGGGTGACGCCGGCGAAGCCGGCTTGTCACTCCAATAAAACCAAGTCACCCAGCAGCCCATACAGTTAGCGTAATATTTTGTGAGCAGTTTGTTGCTAGAGAAGATCAAACTCTCGTACAAAATATAAAGTTATTAAAATTCTACTGCTGATACGATACCAAAAAACTGAAATTTTTCTTAAATTCACAGAAGCAGAGCCGAAACCAAGTGACGTTGCTAAAACCTTTTTTTGAAGAGGGACACACAAACTGAGTCCAGCCACACTTTACGGAGGCCTTTTGCCTTCCACAGTCTTTTAATGGAAAGCGCATTGTATTTATTAAGTTGTTGCGCCATTGCTTTTTTCAAATCGATAACATTTTCAAATATTTCATCAACAGATTAATTTTATAGCCATGTAGCCCACTATTTGTATGCACGATTGCTGGGCTGTAGTTATTTTTAATAAAAAGATATATCAACAAAGAACAAGCTACAATAATTCATCAAGACACTTTGAAGTTTTGCGACAAATGCGGTGGAATAGTGAATGGCGATTCTTGCGATCATGGGATCCGCCATCATAGCCCAGTATCGGATATTTCTTTGGCTATTTGTCTACATTATGTTCTGTTTCGATGAAACGCTAATGCCCTTCTAACACGATCATTTTATACGGCGCGGCGGTGTAGGGGTTTGAGCGGCCGCTTCACAGTCGACAGACGTTAATACCGTTTCCTTATCCTGTTTTCCACATAACAAGTTTCGATGCACTGCTGTAATTCCTTGATTTTCTTTTTTGTTTATCCTACCCTACTACTACCAAGTCAAACGGCTACACTCGGGTATTGTACTATTTTCATTCATTGTTTTGTCACAGTGATTCTGAAAACGTTTGCAAGTTTGACATCTGGTTAGATGTAAGAGCTTGGATTTCCTGCATAAATGCCTTCTCCACAACATTCTTGCGAAATTTGTTCGTCACAGTTCACTTGGAAATCCCTTTCCAGCTTCAAAGCAACAATGAAAAATATATGCGTTGTTGCCCATTACAATTTTGAACTTTGATTTTCACAGGCCCCCCAGACTCATACGGGCCCTGGTGCGGCTCACCGGCTGCACCCCCCTCTCGTGGGGCCTGGTGAGGGTGATAAAGCTGTCATTCAGGCGTGTTAAACAGAGAAAGAATGGGGAGCTAGGAAAATTGTTAGGGAGTTTCTTGGCAAAGGACGGAAAGTCAGTGCATCGACTAATCAATAAGGTAAAACAAACCGGTACTACTGAGACAGACTGCGAACTGCTACAACTGAAAAAACAAACAATATGTTGAGAAAATGATTGCTTCCCCAGAAGAATGCCCTGGAACATATAAATACCAATGACTAATTGCAGGTGAGCAGGCGGTCAGTGCAAAAAATGACTCACGACCTTGGCTTCAAAGCATTTCACAGGATCGGAGTTTCACGAGGGGACGCAACTATTCAAACAAAACTCGATGTAGGAACCTCTATGACCGATACTCAAAAGAGGATGTGAAAAAAAATCGTGTTTACGGACGAGAAGGATATTACGCTGAAAATTGCTCTCAAATGACCGACTGATAGCGTCTATGGTACACACAAAAACGACATCACTGCAAATCGCCTTTATCACGAATCCTGCCGCTTTACAAAAAGGTCATGGTGGAAGCTGGAATGGTAAAACTGACATCTAAGGCGATGGCGTAGTGGTTAGAGCGTCCGCTTCGCAGTCGATAGACCTGGGGTTCATTCCCCTTGTCGAGTCATACCAAAACACTTTGAAAAATGCTATCCACAGCTTCTCGGCTCGGCGCTTGGCATTTAGGGAAGTTTGTGGAGAACAAGCCGGCAAATTCGCTTTTTGTGTCCTTGGGCAAGGCACTTAACGGGGCGCCCCCGCCTCTATGTGGAAGACAGGTGGCCCAGACATATCGCAAATGGCAACTATCAAGCAAGGGCGGACGTTCCGTTCAAAATATAGCGATACAATTTGCTTTCTTGTGAATGGAGGATAAATATGGCAAAATAAAAAAATCTACTTCATAGATATGAAAAGCATTAAAGTTTACTCTGAGTGATACATGAAATTACTGAATGAGAAACTTCTGCCCGACTGTCGCAGAATGTACCCAAATGAGAATTATGTTTTTCAGCAAGATGAAGCCATATCCGTGCCACTCAGAACTTTCTGGAAGACAATACTCCAAGTTTCATTGAAAAAAATAAATGGCCTCTCCAATCTCCGGTTTGCAATCCCTTGGATTACAATGTATGAGACTCACTTTCAAAGGAAGTTTACAGCGGAAGGAAGAAGACTGTTTTTAAGAATAGGAACTAAAAACGCAATCAAACAGAACAGGAGAGAAATATCTCAGGATGAAGTTCCAAAGACGATTTTGTCGTGGAAAAAACGGTTGCCAGCAATTTGCGATGAAAGCGGAGGCCACATTGATCACCTGTTCAGGTAGCCTAAATATGTCAATGGCATTGCAATCATTTTCAGCACTGCTTTTTCTGGCAACTAATTTTAAAAGCAATGGCGTTCCTTCGTCTTTTTACTTACAAAGCTGAAACTTGCAACGAAAGTGTTAAAGGTCTCTGTCATGATGTATACCAAATATAAGAACAATAGCTTTGATAGTTTTTAAAAAGTTTTAAAGTGAAGAGTGCTATCGTTTTTTTTGCGCCTCCAGTATATGACTACTCTGAGCAAACAGATGATGGGAATCATAATTGAAAAGTTTTCGAAGAAAAACTCAATAGTCATGAACTACCTTGCTCATCTCAAATACCATTAATCGTGAATATTAGTTCTGACCTGAAGCGACATCTTAAGAGAAAGCAGAGAAACCTTTGAATACCGAAAAGTTCAAGAGGAAGACTACACTGTAAAAAAATTGCTGCGAGATCAAAAAAATTTTGCAAAATCTTGCAAACATCAAAAATGCCGTCTGCAATGATGAAAACGCTTTGCAGCAATTTTTTAACAGTGTACAAGTAGGTGAAGGCAAGAAAGATTGGGAGAGTACAAGATAAGCAAAACAGTGGATCAAGTCAAACATGCGATTACATTTTTTCTTTAAACCAAGGCAAGTCGTATTTGTAAAGCATAAGTTCAAATTGCATCTAATTGTCCTTGTGGTAAATGGTGGTGTTCTTTCAGCAATAATTGATTCCATACGCTTCAATGGTCTCATGGGGGAAACAGCACGTCAAGTTGGCGTTAGCATTTCAAGAATCATTTCAAGTTTCATTTCAAGAAGTGTACGAAATTTCGTTTCACAACGTTATGAGCAACTTCACAAAAAAGTAGAAGAACATTTTCGAAGATAAACTGCTCTTCCTGAAAGTCGATGCTGCAACAGTCCACTTGAGAAATTATTTACCAGTTAATGTCCAGATGATTGATCATCAAGGGACAACAACTGAAGTACTTACGCTGGGAATAGAGAATACTGAAAGAAATCACAGAGGAATTCAAGTCTGTACAATTATTCAAAACTACATGCTTTGAAAAGGAGCAAATTTTGACTATTGTAACCAGGGATGTTGAAGCGGTGATTTTCAACCGCTTCCACCTACAAAAAACGAGAAAACGACTGTTGATGTTAGCAGTACGAAATTTGTTTTTTACTACAATCAAAAAGTGTAACCAAAGATACGAAAGTGGCAAAAACGACTAAATGAAGGAAAATAAAAGCAAACAATCAAAAAGACAGCGAAGATAAAATAATTTCAACTTTACACAGATTTATTTGTCCTCATAAACACAATGGCATCAGTTAATTCATTGCCCATTCGGACTCTATTTTCACGAAGTACGAGCTTTAAGTGGGAGAACATACGTTCAACCGATACCTGCATGCAGGGCAAACAGCTAATGATTCGCGATACTGGTTGTACAATAAGGGGGTATTTGGAAATAATATCCCAAACATTTGGCAGTTTCAATCTTCCGAGTCGCTCTACATCAACAAGCGCCTCAGCAAATGCAATAAGATCAGATTTTGCAGACGCCGTAGCTGATGCCTCAGCAGCCGCTGTTGAATGTAAGGAGTTTAAATGCGCATCAAAGTCAGATACTGATGCTGCTTCACTTTTACTCGAGTTAGTTTCTGCATCAGCACTTGCTCTTTCGCTTGAAGTGCTTTGATTGCGTAAGAAAATTGACTGAAGAGCGCTCTTTGCACGTAGTTGCTCCTGGTTGCTCAAAAGGATTCTCGATCGAGCATCAACTTATCAAGAAAGAAAATAAAATGATAACATCACGGTAATACAAGTCAGTCAATCCTAAAACATTAGTTGTTATTCTCAACTCAAATAAAATCAAGTGCACAAACGCTTACCAGTATTGAGTTGAATATAATATCAACAAAAAATATTGGTAGGTCGTCACAACAACTAAGTTAACAAACACTACTTACCCAAACAGCTGCCAAGAAAGCCTCTTGCCGCAATAAAAACTCTTGGCGTGATTGCAGGGCGGTGGCAAGAGCAGAAGCCAAATTGTTATCCAGCTTCTCCAATTTAAACATGACTTCTCTCTAAAGAAGCAGACATTCTCTCGAAGTGGGATCTTGTTTTTGAAAATAAATTGTTGCTGCGTGAGATATTTGTGGTACTTCGACCATCATCTTGACCTCAGCCCATTCACTTTCGGTAAAGTATGATTCCTGTGAGCCAAGATTCTAAACAAAACATTTTGAATCCGCTAATAGTTGAAGCATGAGGAAGGTACTCCCCCAACGAGTTGGCATGTCAATCAGCATTCTCTTGTTAGCAAGACTCTTTAGAATTCCATCGGTTCATTCTTCTCGTCTCCCGGTAATTGTGGCCCAACCATAAGCGAGAAATTCATTTATTTATAGCAGATTTCAAATACAACACATGTTTCATGGGCCATAAGACAAACAGAGGGGAGGACTAAGTGCGAGATAGTGAATATAATGTTAAATTCGGCTTATCTTTCTTCTACAAATGCAAAGAATCATATCACTATTTCTATATCTACACATTCGTACAAAGAAACATTCAATAAACGTACTGTGCTTAATGCTTTAACAAAGCTGATGGATACTGCAGCATGGCTTTGTAACCAATGCTTTTTTCAATCTGCCGTAGTAGAATTCGGGGCCGTTATTTATAATGATTTTGGGGCAGTTTTTTCGAATCGGAGAAAGTGACTTGAATAATTTGTTTTCCGAGTACGAGCGGACTGTAGTCATAGGAGAAAGCAATATCCATGAGTTGTTTTCCCGGTACAATTCCATCTTGTTCATAATAAATAAACTAAAAGTGATATCGACCCCCTCGGTTGTGTTAAATTGTTTTCCATTAGAACTGCGTCTCACCAATATGACTCATAGCATTGCAGCCACATAAAAACACGAATGTCAATTAGGCGTTTAGATCTATGTCAGTTATAAATAAATTGTAAACTGCCCCTATCACTTGTTCATAATTCAGGATTTTCTCCTTTCTATGTTTTTATTTGTCAGTTTACGTAACACCAGCATCGTCATACTTTTGTAAGCCTTTGCTCTGTTGGGGTAAATTGAAGACTGCATTTTGTTTTCACTGCAATTTTCAAAAACTTAAAACAACTTTTTTGCCTGCCATCTCCAACACTTTATCATTTTGAGGAGACAAAAACCTATTCATATATTGCTCTTACTTTACTTACTTCGCTTAAACTTATTGTTCCGAACTACTCTGTGTTTGTTTTTTCTTATTGTAGATATTTGAACTCGTGTTGAATGTAATGTTGCAGTGAGGAACCGCTATACCAGCCGTTTCACTGCTGCTTCTATTTGGGAGATCCTGTCTCTAATTGTCTTGCTCACCAGAGGTCCTCGACGCACGAGCACACACCAACTTGCAGAACATGAAGACTGTATTAAAGGAGAACAGAAAATTTTGCTCACAAATTAGCTGCACCACACGCATCAATTGCGACACGCTAGACGTATCTGGCTCTAGTTGTTACAAGATATTAAAGACTACTGAGAGATCTCCTTATTCAAATAGAAGCAGCAGTGAAACGGCTGGTATAGCGGTTCCTCACTGCAACATAAGTTAAAGACTATTGAAACTGTCAGGGAAACTATAAGAGTGACATGATGGAAAATGATAGTCTAGATTCGGCCGGCTCCGTGGTAAAACCTCGTGCCGTGGCTGCGCGTTCCTTTTCAGGACCAGTGGGCTTGCTAAAAGTTAATCCCCAGAAAGCTAACCCTAATGTACTAGGTAGAGATGCATTGAGTGTTGTCAACGCTCAATCTCTAAGATCGTCGACCAGGCGACGTGTCGACGCCAGGTTAGCCGAGGTGCGCTTGCAGTACATTCGACGGGAAGAAGAGTTAAAGCTAAAGGCACTGAAGTTAAAGTCGGAGCAGATTGTTTTGCAGGCCGAAAAGGAAGTAGCAGAAGCAAATATTCTTGCGAATGCAACCTCAAGTTGTGATGGAGAGCTGGATGACGTTGCTCCTCCTCTGGAAGCTGGAGACAAGGTTGGTGCTTTCTTGTTGAACTTGTCCCTTTCAGATCAGGTTGATGGGCCCAACAACTCTAACGGTCAGAAGTTGGTGCCACACGAGGAGCGGCTCACGATGGGGTCACCAGATGGTACGAAGGTAAAATCGAAGTGTACCTTCTCGCCAGAAGTAGGACACCACGCTGAACCTGCGGTCCGTACTTCTTCTACGTCAAGACATCCACCTGGTTTTCCCCCTCCAACTTGCATACCTGGGACTATCGTTTCGCCATCGTTCGGAGTTGATGCAATGGATCCAGCAAGGTTTTCGTTGGGTCCTGTTCCCAGTGGGATGTTTCATG
Source organism: Trididemnum clinides (assembly GCA_963675345.1). NCBI lineage: Eukaryota > Metazoa > Chordata > Ascidiacea > Aplousobranchia > Didemnidae > Trididemnum > Trididemnum clinides. Next base: position 17,994,572 of record OY776305.1, read on the forward strand.
GGCCGGCTGTTGCTCCTGAAAATCTGAATCCAGTGAACGGTCATGGAGTTACTTCCAAGGTCGACGTAGTAGAACCTCCGATTCATGGGCCGGCGATCACAAGGGAAAGATCGCAGGGAAGGTATGGTACTGATCTTGGATTACCAGGTGAGTCAGTTCATTCTTTGAGTGATGTTGCTAAGATACTTGTTCGTTGCAGGGGCTCAGAGGCTGTGTCTGAGCACAGTAAATTTACGGGTAATCCCCTAGACTATTTCAAATTTATTCGTCAAGTCGAAGACCGAATCTTAAGTCTTTACGGAGAGAGTGACCCTGCTCATGCTCTTCATCTGTTGCTTGAAGCAACGAGTGGGCGGGCATACAAGTTGATATCAGGTTGCGTGATGCTGTCACCCGAAAAGGGCTTACGTGAGGCACTGCATCTCTTGCACAAGGCATTTGGTAGCTCTAAACTTTGGGCAGGTAAGTCACCATTGGGATGGGTATTGCATGGTCGTGATGGTACTAATGGCAGGGATTCTCGGTGTAGTGTGAATCTATTGGTTGATTCACAAGTTACCCCTGCCTTGGATTCCCTCTGTCCGTGTCAATTTGATTATGTTGATCGGGCGAACGTGTCGGAGGATGCGGTAGAGGTAATTCGTAAAAACATTTATGTGGATGATTTGTCGACTTCGGCACCTGATATTGATAGCGCAGTTAAGCTTGTGCATGATGTCGAAGCATTGCTGCAAGGTGGCGGTTTTGAACTTGCAAAGCTTTCGAGCAACTTACCAGAAGTGCTTGAAGGACTGCCAGCCGAGCGCTTAGCGTCTGAGCTAAATCAAGTTGATTTATCTCCAGAGATTCCAAAACAAAAGACGCTGGGTTTAGTGTGGTATCCTCAAGAGGATGTACTGGGGGTGAAGGTATTGGAAGTGGCATATCCGGTTACCCGTAGAGGTTTGCTGTCACTGGTAATGAGCATTTTTGATCCTTTGGGTTTTCTTTCGCCTTTCTTATTACCATTAAAGTTGTTGCTTCAACGCCTCGTTACGCTTGGTTGGGATGCTGTCATGCCTGAAGCCGAAAAACAGACTTTGAGGAAGTTCTCTAAGCATCTGCTTAAGTTGGGGGAAATATCAATTCCTCGTAGTTTGGGTGGTTTTTCCTCTCTAGAAAATGTGCAGTTGCACGTATTTGCCGATGCTTCTTCGGTAGGCATTGGTGCTGTATGTTATTTGCGCGTGTCAAATGCTAATAATTGTTTTGTATCGTTCATGATGGGCAAGTCCCGTGTTGCACCGGCTAAACCTTTAACTATTCCTCGCTTAGAATTGTGTGCTGCTGGTATTGCTGTGCGTTTGGCAAAATTCGTCACACGTGAGCTTGACGTTACCCCGGAAAAAACTGTGTTTTGGTCAGACTCTACTACGGTTCTAAGTTATCTGCAGAGCACTTCCAAACACAGACCTGTTTTTGAAACCAACCGCATCAAGCACTGCAGGAGTGGGCATAACGCTGCTGCCTACGTCACAAATGAACTTCGCCGGAGATTTTATATCGTGGGTCAAGAGAGGACAGTAAAACATTTAATCAAGACTTACTGCATGGGTTGTCGGAATCGTCGAGCGGCTCCATCTTCTCAAATTATGAGTCCTTTGCCGCGAGCTAGGGTTGAAGGGGGTCAACGTTTGTTTACGGTTGTAGGCACAGACTTTATGGGTCCAATTTTGACTAAATGTCAACGGAATTCACTAAAGCGTTACTGCTGTATTTTTACATGCCTAGCCTCCCGTGCTACGCATTTGGAAATTGCTTATGACTTGACCACGGGTTCATTTCTTATGGCTTTGCGTCGATTCCTGTCTGCCCGAGGCTCGTCTACGAAAACAATATATTGTGATAATGGGACAAACTTTATTGGTGCGCGGTCAGAATTAAAACGTGGACTTGAGCGTTTACGTCGACGAGAGATATGCAATGAGTTGTCCCCTCGTGGTATTGCTTTTCGACATTCACCCCCCCTGGCTAGTCACCAAGGAGGAGTATGGAAAGCCATTCTACGGCTTGTCAGAAAGGCAATGGACGCTGTATTGACTGATAAGTACTACCGGAAGTTGAGCGATGAAGGCTTATGGACCTTGCTGAAGGAAATCGAATACATGCTTAATTGCAGGCCGCTCACCAGAGTCAGTTCTGATCTGGAAGACTTTCGTGCTTTATCACCAATGACTCTTTTGAATGGATGCATCGATCCGCAATTACCCTCGGACGTGTTCGTAAACTCTGACGGATTACGTGCATCGTATAGGGCATCACAGATGCAGGCAGACTTGTTCTGGCAGCGCTGGCGCCTTGAGTATCTTTCTATGTTGCAGAAGCGTCATAAATGGATAGTTCCACGCGACAATATACGTCCGAACTCACTGGTTTTGTTGAAGGAAGAAGACGTTCCCCGAAATTCATGGCCTAAGGGCGTAGTTGTGTCTGTGATTCCTGACAGAGATGGAATTTGTCGTCGAGCTGTGGTGAGAACTGTTAACGGAAAAGAACTTGTCCGGGACATACGTAAGCTCTGTGTGCTCGAGTGTGACGTGAGTGTGTGATTTCCGTATCTGTGTGGTATTATTTTCGGGTGTAGTGCTAGTTATTATCCTTTGCTGTGCTAATAGCGTACCAGTTTTGTTGAAATGTTAGTTATTGCATTTGTATAGTAATTTCGCCGAGCAGCCCGATAACTCACGTTTATTCTTAAAAATTGCTTTCCTACGTACGTCTCGTTCTTCGGAGCCACAATTTTGGGCCGGCCATGTTAACGTGATTTATGAGCCCTGTCATTGGTTTGGTTGTTTTTGAGCCTTTAGTAAAGTGACTGTTAATGTTCTTGATGTCATAGTTGTTCGGAAGCTTTCGCCTTCTAAGCTGTTTTGTTTGCCGCCTCATTTAATAGATTGTCATTTGTAATAAGTGAGGAATAGGGATGTTTTGTAGTATGTGATGACTAATGAATCGTTTTTTTATATTTCCCAAATTGTTTTCTATTACGTTCGACCCTTAATGGAAAACCGTAAGTTTGGTACGGTGAATCATTTATAAATTAATACGGCAAGTTGTTTTCTCTTTACTTAACGCCTGTTATTCTCGTTTCTTGTTAATGGTTATGTGACAATTTCGTTGATTGATCTCATATTTATTTGTGGATATAAATAGGCCTATTGACTGTTTATGAGCTCACTCTACTTTGGCAGTATTTAGTATAGGGTGGTAGCGAATAGAAACCTAATATTTTATCACCAACTTATGCTAGTGGCAAGTTGTCTATGTATTTTGAAAGCGCTTGTCTGTGTCTTAAATCAGTTGGGAAACAATAAACTGCTTGTATCGTCAGCTAATGCTAGCCTTAATTGATAATATACCCTTATTTCGCATTCGCTTATATCTTTATTTGCATGAATTGTATTTAGGAGATCTCTCAGTAGTCTTTAATATCTTGTAACAACTAGAGCCAGATACGTCTAGCGTGTCGCAATTGATGCGTGTGGTGCAGCTAATTTGTGAGCAAAATTTTCTGTTCTCCTTTAATACAGTCTTCATGTTCTGCAAGTTGGTGTGTGCTCGTGCGTCGAGGACCTCTGGTGAGCAAGACAATTAGAGACAGGATCTCCCAAATAGAAGCAGCAGTGAAACGGCTGGTATAGCGGTTCCTCACTGCAACATGTAAAGTCTAATTTTTTTGAATAGCGAAGTGCGAAATTTCGGTCGTATTCATATAAGGCGAGTAAAATTAAAATTACAGACGCACTATTACGTAACAAAGGGAGTTAGCAAATTCAGATGTTCTTAAAGTCGAAAATAGGATTACATGGCAATCTGCAACTTGCTGTCAGAAAATTCCATTACTAACTATTTATATATGCGGAACACTACCACATATAAGAAATCAATATACTGAAATAAGAAATAAATACTATTAATAAACAAAGAACCTTCGCGGTTCCCTTACGGAACCCTTTAAACTCATGGAACACAACTACACGTTTTGTGGAATCCCTATTGAAGAGCATTGATGTAGAATGATGAAAATGTTTTCGTAGTGAGTAAATTGCTTTTCAACGTTTTCAATCCCCTATCCACGGTCAGTTAAGTTCACTCAAATCATCATTTTATTGACTACGTTTCATTGTCCAAACTACCATTTTCTTACCCGTAGTCGATATAAAATGTGATGCTAGTTTTTCTCGTTCTCTCGCGCTACTGATTTCGCACGTTCAGTCAGACTTATAGAGCAACTTCACCGTTTAATCCCCATCGGCAAACGAACAAAACTTTTTCGCCTAGTTACTCTTTAAGTCAAATAACCTTTGCGAAAGCAGTAGAATTTTTGCGCTCCCGCTTCCACAGAAAAAGGACCGCTTCCAGCTTCCGCATCCCTGATTGTAACAGATAATTCATCCAGTATGATAAAACCAGTCGTCGAGATTCTCAATGACACAAAAAATGTACCGTAGTTTGAAGCCATAAAGAGGAAGAATTAAGATGAGACAAAAGAAAAAAGAATTTTATTGAATAGGCTATCTAACATAAGCGATGTGCTGTACATACATTACTGTCAGTAGCTAAGGATCCTTAAAATTCCAAACAAGGTTCTGTTCTTTCGCTAATATTATAAACCATAGCGAGAAAAAAGAAAACACGAAATGTCTTAGGAGTGATCAAAAAAAGTTCAGAAGTGCTGCCAATTCAGGACTGTGTCATTAGATGGGAAAGGACAAAAAATATGCTTGCAACATTTCTAAAACTAAGGTCAATTATCGAAAATCTTGCAGCGGCCTCAATGGACTTCAATTACCTTGAAGTAAGCAAATGGACAACTTACAAAAGCTTTGCAATATTTTGAAACTTCCATATGCAAAAACGATCAAGTTGCAAAGTGAACAACAGACACCCGGTTTGTTCACAAAAAAATGGGTAAGTTAAAAGAAGACCTCAAGAACGAAGAAGAATGCGAATAAACATTTTTCACTCATGGTTGCCTGAGAAAGACAAAATCTTTCTTGCTGGAATTTTTGTTGATCCAAGATATAAAAATTTGCTCAATGTAAGCTAAAAGTTGCTAGCAAAAGAAGGGCTGCAAGAGACATTTTTTCGGCGTAATGTAATTTTTGTGGCATGTACTGCTCAAGAAAGAAACAGAAAATACACCAGTGATGGATTGCTTGGATGATGAAAAGGAAGACAAATTTGAGAAATATCTATTGAATTTATCAGCATCAATGGCAAAGTTCCAACAAAGTTATCGCGGAAGACCGATAGACGAAATGATAGAAAGAATAGGTCAAGAAAGTAGAGGGAAAGAAAAATCTGTATTTCCTGTCATGGTCAATGCAGGTTACTATTATTAATATTAGCAGAAATCTTTCTGCAGTGCCTTTATCACAAGTGTCTGTGGAGCGCTTGTTCTAAGCAATGAAGTTTGTGCTAAGTGATCGTAGAACATCCATGAAAGACGGACTGCTATGTTTATTTTTGAAACCAAACTGGAAAGTGATGAAGCAAATGTCAAATGAACAAATTGTTACTTTCAGTTGTTGAGACTATGTTTGAGTACACACGTTGGAGTTATGGACATCTTTCTCAAGAACGGAGGTTACCTTTCTTCGAGCTCTGAAATATTGTGTTTCTAAAGATACAAATTTTTTTCAACTACGCTTTCTTTGAACATATCAAATGTATTTTTTATGATACTAGCCGTACTTTGTTTTTCATAAAGGCAAAGGAACATGCATGGGTGTCTCCAGAGGAGTGCAAGGGGACATTCGCCCTTCAAAGATTGAACTGCCAGAGAAAAAAGATGATCGCCTTTAATTCGAGTAAACATTTTGCAAAATTGGGCTTCAAATTTAGTGATCTCCAAAAAAATTCGTCACCTGTAGTTTGAAAGAATTTATTAATTTTTAACCTACTTGCTTCCTTCCCTCTTTCATATTTTTTCTGTGGACGCCCATGGGTGCATCACTAATTTGTATTTTAAAATAAATTTGTGGTTAAGAGATTACTGGCTCACATGTAGAATTTGAATCTGCCTTGGACTAGTGCAATGAGGTCGGACGTGCACTTACACTAAAATGTCTGCAAGTCCAATGCCCCGCTTTTAAGCACTTGCTGAATTTAATAGATAAAATTTGTTTAGTTTATGGGCGCCTATGGTCAAAAAAAGGGAAGATAATACGTTGCTAAGGACTCGAGAAATTGGGATGGCATGTAATGGCTATGCGCAACAATCCATAACGTCCTTTTCAATCGATTGCGTATCAAAATACAATCGAAATTTGGCTTTGTGAAAATACATTAACTTTTAGTAATATATACATTACATAGTGTTTCGCCGTTAAGGCTCCTCAGGTATTTCTTATTCAAATGAATAAGAAATACCTGAGGAGCCTTAACGGCGAAACAGGCTGTAGTATTTTTGCTAATAAAGATATATATTAATTTGCTCTAACTGTTTTTGTTATTGAGCACTCTTAAATATTTTACCGAGTCTATTTATTTATTTACATTACATAGTGTATATATTAATAAACATTAACTTTATTACTGTTTTCACAACTATTCAATGGGTGAAGCAAGCGGCTTCCGGCTGAACCGATATTGTTAACTTCGACATTAGTAATGGGGGCCCGGCAGGCGACGCCGGCTAATATTTTAACAAAAAGGTCAAAATAAAAAGCATTCGGCTCTTTGTAAATTTTGTTCTAAGCAAAAGACAGTCACGAAACTACAGGGTGCCCCACATAAAACCACTACATTTGACTGTATAATTTAGTGTAATTGCTATATTTGTCATAGTGCTGTATGTATAATTAAACTTTTTATTTTAGAATGCATGGTATTAGCTATTGCATTGTGTTAACTATTAAATTGTTGTTTACATTAACTGTTAAATTGTTGTTTTCTCTTATGGCACAATTGAATAATTTTCAGCGTGAGGTAATTGTCCTATTCAAAAAAGAACATGCAACGTTGGGTTTACGTAAATGTCAAGTAGTTATACTGGTTTTCTTTGGTGAAATTACAACCAGTTTACGGTAATGCACCGTACCAAATATGTATATGTAGCCTACTAAACATATATGTACTAAATATAATGTACAAAATTAGCTTTGTTCAATAAATTGTTATGAAAGCAAAATTTGGTGGTTTTATGTGGGACATCCTGCAGTTGGTAAAACACCTACTTGCACTTGACACTTGTGTTTAGTACATCCAGCAATATATAAAAAATACTCAATGTAATGCAAAAAATGGCCCAACCACTGTGGGTTCGTATATGGGCTAATAAGTATTCATCAGAAGCATCAATCTCGCAATCAACAAAAACTCTAGCCTGCAATGAAAAACACCCCAGGCGAAAAGCCTTAAATGATGCAATAGTTACAGATTTAATGGTTAGTTATTCTCTTCCCGTATCTACATGTGTAACGAAAAACTTTGAGTCACATGCTTACTTTTGACATTTTTTTAAAGTCTGGAACCATGATATACACCTATTTTAGGAACAACATTGCAAATATCTTTTATACTGCAAATGTATAGCGAAGCAGTTCAAAAGCTCAAAGATTTGATCCAATCGTAAGTAGTTCATGCCTTCTTTAAAATAGACAGTAAATGGGTTTTATTTCTGTGAAATGGGAACAACAGGTTCAATTTGGTCTGCGCTGTTAAGTAAGTTAATCCTTTAACTTTGTTTTCAAATTCCTGAGATTTTGGAGGCTTAATCTACTTTTCACTGGAGGTTGCTTCAATCTTATCTTCCAAAATTGGGGAAGATCGAATTGTATTGCTGTACTTGAAATACGATTTTATTCACTCTTGGCCCACAGCCCAAACATTGTAGCTAGTGCTCATCAGTTGTTATTTTTTTCATGCATTTGTGACTTACATTGCGTCTGCTAATCTTGAAGGAGGAGAAACTTGATTCGTTACGCATATGCATTTTCTTAGAGCCCAAAAAGCATAATTGCTTGCTTTATCTGCCTACTACGTTTCTTGAGCTGAGCTGTAACCAGAAAATCTGTGAATATTTTTTTTCGTAACTTTTGGCTGTTTGGTGTGACCTAATCGAGGTTTGAACCATCAATGCATTTGAGGTGGACGCTCGTGCCTACTATCACATATATTATTGCAGCAGTAAATTATTACAAGCAGCTACGGCTTGATCATAACATAAGCAAAATTAATGGAAAGTTGTTTTGAACAGTTTTTAAGAATAAAGCCAGTTTATTATATTGTATAGTTGGATGATTTTTGAGTTTATCACATTTATTTAGGCCTATCATAAGCATGCTTAATAGACAATGTTCCAGGAAATGTATTTGCTCTTATTTTTAAGCAATATTGTCATCGATCGCTCGAGTAAGTGCATACGGCTAAATTGTCTATGTGGAAATAGATAAACAATGGCGTTATATCCTATGCACAAAAGAAATGTATATAGCTTGGTTTATTCTTTTAAGTCTATTCTTACTATCAAAGATTATTCCGTTTTTTATTGTGGGAATTCTTCAAATTGTGTTACAATAGTTATTTGAATTAACCAAATGATGAGAAGCTACTTAGGAATACATGTGCATACCGTTGTAGCGTGTCGCGCCTCGCTCTTCATCAAGCTGCCATGCCAAACATCTTTTTATCCTTTTTTTATTTTTTTTTGTTAGTTTGCTTTCGGCGCCTCTGTACCTCAATCCCGCCGTTGTGTGTGATTCTAGTTTTTACTATGTGTATTCGTGTAATATTATTGTATGTGTCTAAAATCACACACACATATTTTTTTATTAGGGCTAGATAATGTTTATTTTTGTCTTCTCTTGGTACCGTGCTTCCCCGATAATAAGACCTACCCGCAAAATAAGATCTAGCGTGATTTTTGAGGATGATTTTAATGTAAGCCCTACCCTTAAAATAAGCCCTAGTTGAGAGCGGCAGAAAAACGAAAGGCGAAAACTCCGCTGCAATTTTGGAAACTGATGACTTGCAAGACATTCCAGAGGATGATGATATGATTGTTCTTGAATAAATTGTTGTTAATGAGTTTCTGAATAAAAAACATGTTAATGGCAAGTAAATGTAGATCTTTTTTCGTAATTTCTGTTTATTTAAAATCTCGTAATTTTTACTTTGTAACTTCATTTTTTGATATATCAAAATAATACATCCCCCGAAAATAAGCCCTAGTGCCATATTTTGGAGTAAAAATTAATATAAGCCCTGTCTTATTATCGGGGAAACACGGTAGCTTGGTGATTGGCTTGCCTTTCCCGCCATTAGGTTGTTTATCCGTTATTTTTGTTGATGTGACGTGTGCAGTGTCCTGGTTACATAGACGTGTGCAGCGACCTAATTCGTGGTGTCGCGTGCAGATTTTGTTACCGACCATGTGGTCGGAGCTATTGTGCTCTCTTTCATCGTTGGATTTCGTGACGGACGGACGTAATTCGATTGTTACCACAACCGCGTAAATTTATGCAATAAAGTTTTACTGTCGCGCCTTCCTCCTTGTGATTGTGATAGTCCCCAGCGAGTGGGGTTCAGTCAGCACGTTATTGATCAAACGAACTTATTTCCGGCACCGCAAATTTACATTCAATTCCGCAAAACTGCAATAGGTGTTCCGCAACCGCAAATCCGCAAGTTTGCGATAACTTTTCAGCTGTTTTTTACTTATAACAGGGGTGTGCAGCCTCATTTATAGGCTGGCCGATATCTATGTTTTTGAAAATATCGCGGGCCAGTTGAAGTTGGTACCCGGGTTCAATTAAGTTCACGAGCACTTGGGATTAGTGACAGTATTCGTGGAATATGACAAAACCCTTTTTGGGAGATCGCAGCATTCACAGCTGTAAATTTTCTAAATTCTCCAATTTGGTGAGTGGTTACCTTTTTTTCTTCTGGAGATCAATATTTCGCCAAAATTTTATAGCCTAAAGTTTATGGAAACTTCTACATTTCTTCGTGGGCCACAAATATTTCACATCGTGGGCCGCAAATTGTTCACCACTGATTTAAAAAAATAACACATTATAACATTGACTCCAAAAGGGTAATTCCAGCACAACTAAATGACTGAATAGCATAGACGACGCTGTCTTCTACGTAGAAAAAAAGGATGGGGCAAAAAAATAATTGCAATCACCTAAAGCTTTGATTCTCAACCAGTGGGCCATGGCCCAGTAGTGGGGCACAGAATGTAAGCCGGGTGAGCCACAGCTTGGTATTATAATGTACAAGTGAGTTACAGCACATAATTCGTTGGGCTACGGACCTCTCTGTATTTTTAAAATGGGTATGAACGCCGAATAAGGGTGAAAAGTACTGGTCCAAAGGGACAGTTATACAGACAGGTCCCAGTAAACCGGAGAGGCCACCCTGGGAATTGGAAGGGCAATAACCTTTTTTTTGGAGATCAACTTCACTGCCATTATATCTTACGCTTCCTCCAGTGAAATTGTCAACATCTCATTATAGTTTTTATTAAACTGGGCCACAAATATTTGTGGCTCCTTGAAATGAGCAACGGCACGAAAAAGGTTGGGAAAATGTGGGCCTATTGCATGTACAAAAAATGCTTTTTTCCTTAAATTTACTAATCTAACTGCCAACAATCTTCCATGACAAATGCAACATATAACCATAATCCGAACTAATAATAAAAATAATAAACCATAATAAGTTTTTGGTATCTAGCGTAGCGTATTTGCGGTTGATGTTGACAGATATTTTCATAATGGAAAATATTCTTGGAGCCTCATATTTTTTTAACTTAAAATCAGCATTGCTCATGCTGAAGTACATAATGAAATCTCTTATGTCTTGTCTCGGTCACACTACGCCAAAATCTCGCCTCTCACTGATCTCAGAGTGCTAAAGTCTCATCTCGGTCTTGCTATCTTGATTTTTCGTCTCGTTTTGGTCGCAAGTCTCCCTGTTTCGACTCCAGCACTAGTACCGGTACTAATGCATCCAAAAAATCTCGATGTATTTCCGGTTGCTGCAAAATAGTCCAAATAAAAATATCTCAAAAAATAAAATTTTGCCAAACTTTTGAAATTGTAGAGATAGTATATGGACATTTTGTACTGTAATGCTGTGCTTTGTTAACTGTCCTTATTGTGTTTAGCATTTCATTGAGGTATGAACTGATCAGCATGGATGAGATGTTCTGACAACACCTCAAACATTCCGTTACCACGGGGCAAGTTTTATTGAAGTTACTTGTCGCAGCATTTTCTGTCGCGTATTTTATATTAGTGTCACCTTGCGACGACCGCTGTTGAGCAACTTTTGCGACATATCGTATTTGGCAGAGTAATGTGTAAAGTGTTTGCTTATTTAAGAATACGTGCTTGTTGTGTACGTGACTTGTTGTAGAGCCAGCAACGGAAGTAGTTTTAATTTTTTCGTGGTTAAAGTTTAACATATATGGATAACATAAGAGAGTGGAATCAAACGTACGATTTACTTTCTTGTTGTAAGATGTACCTTAGTATGGCTTACCGGTACCTTAGAATTAAATATAAATTGTAATGGCTACAGTATTAGATAATAGTAACCTATACTGCTTCAACCCAACCCCAATATAAGAAGCTTTCTCAATGTATGGATAAAGCATAATTGCCTAAATAAAATTTGTATGAACAGATTCAGGTGGGGGATGTAAAAATATTGTGTGTTTAACTGTTTAGCAGTGCACATGCTGGCTCATTGTACAGGCCTATGTCAAGTAAAAGTGCGGCTAAGTAACAAGTTTACTCAGTATTAGAATTACTATGCTGTGATGGGCATGGTACTCTTATACATCTAAGCATTTAGCTGTAGATGGCATTTTACCCTTAGAAGCTATTTTGCCTTGAGTTATTTGTGATTGGTCAATCTTAATGACATATTGAACATGTGGCTTTTGGTCGTTTTTAATCGATTAATTTTAATAACTACCAGTAATTAAAAAAAGGCAGTGGCTATTTTGCCGTCGACGGTAATTTACCCTCAGAGACTATTTTGCCTTGAGTTGTTTGTGATTGGTCAATCTTAATGACGTACTAAACATGTGACTTTTGGTCGTCTCTGATTGGTCAATTTTAAAAACCAAAAAAAAAAATTTTGCACCCCCAGGTCTCTATCCCCCACCCTGTACACTCCCTTCCAGTGTACACTGCCCCGTACATTTACATACCGGGCCTGCCCCTTTGGTGTACACTGCCTTTCTTTCAAAGCCCTGGTCAGCTGAAATTCGAACCTGCAACCATAGTATCTCAAGACCAGCGCTCTATCCACTACACCACAGTGTCACTAGTGTCATTATAGCAAATTTGGCTATATAAACACACGTGAATGATCACAGCAAAATAGATTCCAAGGGCAAATTGCCATCGACGGCAAAATAGCCACTGCCTTAAAAAAATCTTGCACCCCCAGCCATTTTCCCACCCTGTGCACAGGTACATTCCCAATGTACACTATCACGTGGATTCACATACCAGGGCTCCTCTCCAGTGTACACTGCTTTTCTCTGAGTGCTCTGCCAGCCAAGATTCCAACCCACAATCATTGCATTTCAAGATCAGTGCACTATCCACTGCCACAGCATCACTGGCTGAATAATGGCAATATAAATGCACATGAATAATTACAGCAAAATAGTCTCCATGGGTAAAATGCCATAGATGTCAAAATAGATGCTTTCGAATGTTTACTGCTTGTAACTACCACTGTTACAAAACAGATAAAAACCTTAAATGGATGTCAGTTGATACCATAGTGGAAAAGGAAGAGAGAGAATTTTTTGGAGCAAAATGTTTAGTTCTCTTGAACAATTGGCTGAATTGCTTAAAATTACCTGAATTCTAATTTTAACTTGTTACTATGTCTGACCGTAACCCCAATTCCAAACCTAAACTTCTCATTTTCAATTTTACTTACTGGTACGCTAATTTCCACATTTCAGTAGTATCCAATGCCACATATCTATCAATGTGGCAGATTGTTTGATAGACCCAGAGTTTTTAGCTCAAAGAGGAACATATCCTAATTGCTCCCATCCTCAGCTTTTAGACCAGAGTGTATTTTTGTGTTCTTTTTTTTATCTATAGATATCCAAATAGAAATAAACTGCTCAAATGAAAACTTAGCCTAGATGCTCAGGCAGTACCTTATGTTACTTGGTGATTACTAAAGATAGCCTGATAACAGTATACAGGTATACCCCTATGTCACTAGATCGTTTTTTAGTTGTTGCTAAGCAGTGCTTTCCGATTTGTGGCCAACAAGAAGGTTTTGGAGTCAATCACAATCACAAAGGTCAATCACAAACTGATTGTCTTTATGTAAAACATGGTCTTTCATTTCTTAAAAGCTTTGTACAATTAGCATTCAAAACAATGTTAATAGCATTAGTAGTAGTAGCCTAGATTACCTGTAGTTATCACTCAGATAAAAATAAATATCAGTATGAGGTATTACTTTGTTCTCAAGTTCAGTTTAATTTCAAATTTACATTCCAGCAATAATCTCTTGCAACCAGCAGCTTTCATCACTTGTTGGTTAAAAAAGGCATGGCAGCAGCTTATTTGACTATAGTTAATGGAAAATGAAACCACTCACAGGTAAAAAGCTGCCAGAGTAAAAGCAGTGTTTTTGTTAATGATGTTGCTCTTTGCAGAAGCTGATCATAATTGTCTTTTTCCAGTACTGTTTTCAGTTTTCACATGCTGCTGACATTTCTTGCACTAACAATCAATTAATTGTTCTGTGAGTAATTGTCATTAGTATAATGAATTTAGTGGATAAATGAAAGGGCAAAAGGGGTATTCCTCTCTCGATGTCTTGAAAACAGCTAAGCTACTTTCAAGCAAAATAGCTAAAGTTATTCTGCATTTAGTGCGATTTTGCAAAGCTAGTATATTTTTAAATTTTTCCTCAAACTACAAATTTTATTTGTTATCATCAAAAAGCAGAAGTATTTATTTCATGAAAAATATTAATTATTAGTTAAAGTTATTTCATGCAACTTAGTATGAAAAATTCCATAAAAAATTAAGATCTGACTTCAGTATAATTTTGGTCAACTTTTTTTCATTTAGAAAGTCAGCAATTTTAGAATAAGCTTTATTTGCTGAAGTCAATAAACCATATTTATTGCTAGCATAGTTGAGTGGGCCTGGTGTAAGAATCAGTGGTATGTCAATTGGGTTTTAGGCAAAATTTTCAGGTTTGCAAGACTGATACTGTGATAGTTTATTTATAGGTGATGAACCACTGTCATTAAAGTTATGATATTGGCACTTTGTTGCGGTAGCAAAAGTGACAAATTCTTTCTCTTTGCTGTAGCAAAAGTGACGAATTCTTTCTCTTTGCTATAGCAAAAGTGGCAAATTTTTTTTCTTTAGCAAAAGCGACAAATTCTTTTTCTTTGCTGTAGCAAGAGTGACAAATTTTTTCTCCTTACTGTAGCAAAAGTGACAAATTTTTTCTCCTTGCTGTAGCAAAAGTAACAAATTCTTTCTCTTTGCTATAGCAAAAGCGACAAATTCTTTTTCTTTGCTGTAGCAAAAGCGACAAAATTTTTTCTTTTTGCTGTAGCAAAAGTGACAAATTCTTTCACTTTGCTGTAGCAAAAGTGACAAATTCTTTCTCTTTACTGTAGCAAAAGTGACAAATTCTTTTTCTATACTGTAGCAAAAGCGAGAAATTCTTTTTCTTTGCTGTACAAAAGTAACAAATTCTTTCTCCTTACTGTAGCAAGAGTGACAAGTTTTTTCTCTTTGCTGTAGCAAAAGCGACCAATTCTTTTTCTGTACCGTAGCAAAAGTAACAAATTCTTTCTCTGAGATTTAGCCAGACTGACAAATTGCACATACATTTCTATTTTCAAGTTATTTTTCCTCTCATCGTCAAAAGTATGAGACATACTCCAATTATGCTGTCAAAAACTTAGCAATTGAATAGAACACTGCTTGTTTTATGCTAGACCTGTGCAATCAGCATTTGCTAGGTATGTGGTCTGGTAGGTTTAAGCTTCATGTATGGTAACACTGATTGTGTTCTTGAATCTCTTGATAGCTAGGCTGTTTTGCATTTTATGGCGATTTGCATTGCTTAGTTGAGAAAGAGTGAGAGCACATCATCAATGAGCGCATTACAAAGTTTCTGGCATGACATCAAACTGTGTTAGCATGCACATTAAGAATTAAAAGCTGTTTGCATTTTGGCTTATTTGTCCTAAGCTGAAAGTTGCCACCATGGCGTAGTGGTAAATTTTTTGGGTGTATGAGCAAATATTCTGAAGTTCAACATTCTACTAATTATTATTGGCATTCATCAAGAAGAGCATCCAGAATTTAAAGTGCTACATTGCTCCTGCAAAAAAGTCTGGTTTGATAGTGGGCATGTTAGGGTTGCACAAAGTAGAATAATTGTTTATTCTAGAATAATTCTAAAATAATAGTTTTAAATCCTGTTCTAGAATAATTGGATAAATAGTAATTTTAAATCTTATTCTAGAATAAGATAAAAAGCAAATATTGTTTTTATGAATTATACTAAAACAAAGCATTGAAAATGCAAACATAACACACAAAAATAATAATACAATGCAAATGCAAACTACAATAAAAATTTTATTTTAAGATGGATAGGATTTTGTTTGAGATTTCAGATTTGTATGCAATTAACCAATTTTGTTTGTACTACTTGTCTGCATCAAGATTTATAAGTACTTAATTTCAAATCCTATTACCCAATTAAAAATGCAAATCTGGATTTGAATCCAAGGAAATTTGAATCTCAAGGATTTAAAATTTTTAAATGTGCATTTCTAGGGTATGTAGTGGAGGATGCACACTGAATCAGCTTCTCTGAAACTACAAAATACAGGAAAAAAAAGACGTAACATTGACCTGTTTCCTTTCTTTTTTATTTGCATAGTTTGTGGAATCATTTAGCTTTGCCAGCAATATTGGTAACTTCCAAAACATGCCTGATCTCAGCAATGTTTTAGCATAAGTTAAATCATAAAATATTTTTTCATGACCAAAGAATAGAAATGTGAGTCAAAATATCATATCGAGCGCTATCCTAGTTTTGACTAACATTTTTGTTCAGGCTTAACCTTGGTAAACATTGCATGACCAAGACACTTGCGTTTTCAGCAAAGGTTAGAATTGCTGGCACAAGCAGGATTAATGATGTAACTCTGATGTCCTTTATGCATGTGATAATTTGTGTGATGATCCATCTGTATGATGCCATAAGGTGCTCTGAATATGTTAATCAAGATTAGCAGGGTATTTCATGTTGTAAGTTTGCTAATGTTGAAATAACATTGTCTTATTTGTACAGGTTAGTATAGTTTTGTTTGCAAATACCTTTAATACTTTCATCCCAGGGTGGTTTAATGATGGCCATCTCAAAGCTTCATGCACGACAGATTTTTGACAGTAGAGGAAATCCTACAATTGAGGTTGATCTTGTGACAAAAAATGGATTATTTCGTGCTGCTGTGCCAAGTGGCGCTTCTACAGGAATCCATGAAGCTATTGAACTAAGAGATAAGGATCCCAAAGCTTATCTTGGAAAAGGTAATGCTGTTATGCCTTCTACTTAATGTACTGAGTTGCTGCCATGCTTATTCAAATCTCTTTTGCATATTTAATTATTTTGAAGTTGTAAATGGAGAGCAAAGCCACTTCTGTTCTGGCAAGTGTTATATTTGTGATATCACAATAGCAGGTATAGCATAGAATTGATTTTGATATATTTTTTTGTTGAGAATGCTTGCAATATGCTGTCTGTGATAGGAATAGATTTGAGTTCGTATTATTATCTAGGTCGGTGCCAACCACGTGCCTCAGAGAAAAATAATTTTAGTGGTAAATTTTATACTAAACACACAATGATTTCATGCTAGTATACCTGTCACAGTTCCTCATAGAAAATTTTGTTTGACCTTTGATTTCTTTTGTAAGTCGCATACAGTTTCATTGCAGGTGTTTCAAAGGCAATCGAGAATGTTAACAAAAAAATTGCTCCTGCTTTGGTTGGAAAAAATTTGGACTTGAAAGACCAAGCCGCCATCGATAGAATTTTACTAGATTTGGACAAGACTGAAAATAAATGTAACTACACTTTGTGATCATCGTTCTTGTGAAAGCAATAAAATATTGGTTTCAATTTCAGCTAATCTTGGTGCAAACGCTATCCTTGGTGTTTCTCTGGCCGTTGCAAAAGCAGCAGCTGCAGACAAAGGTGTTCCACTGTATAGGCATTTAGCTGATCTTGCTGGTAATAAAGATGTCCTTCTTCCTGTTCCAGTAAGTGTTTGAACGTAACGTAGCATACTTCTTTTTTTTGAAGACGTTATGGAATCAAATATCTGTGCACGCTTTGAACATCTGCTTAATTGTATCATTATCTAGAACCGCAAGACCAACCATCCTATTTGCAGATGGTAAAAAGACATAGCAAGAGTACAGTATCTAATGTGCGTTTGTTTCTCTACTTCAAACGTGTTCGCCAGAGATGCCGATTAATCTTGTTTAGACATTTCAGTTGTGTAATGTACAAAACATTAAGCATGACATAGTAGCAGTACATTGGAATTGTTTTATTGCTAGTAGTTCATTTTAACTGTATGTACTGCAGCCTGTGTTTAGACACTCTTTGGAGTGTCGATTCTGTCAACCCAGCATTTCTACTAGGTAGAAAGACTATGGTAAAGTGAGATTCTCAAAAAACAGCTATTGAAGCCCACCCAGGCATTGAACTCATGCTTGAACTATTTTGAAATCAGCGTCTTAGATCGCTGAAGAGCTATTGCCGAGTACATGCTTTTGAAGTAGGTTTTTAGATGGATTTTCAGCGAATACTGACTGTTGTGGAATAGCTTGCAAGTTCAAAATCACTTTTCAGTTAAGACAGCTATGTGGTACACTGGCTAATCTGGAGGTCTCAACCAGTGATTGTGTTTTTTTTTCAGTCGTTTAACGTTATTAATGGAGGCAGCCATGCTGGCAATAAGCTGGCAATGCAAGAATTTATGATTTTCCCGTCTGGTGCAACTTCATTCAGTGAAGCAATGAAAATGGGAGCCGAAACTTACCAGCATCTAAAGGCAGTAATCAAAAAGAAGTATGGGCAAGATGCTACCAATGTCGGCGACGAAGGTGGTTTTGCGCCAAACATTTTAAGGAACATTGAAGCCTTGGAACTCATCAAGGTTAGAGGTCATTTTAAGTCCAATGAAAAATCTGCCGTCATTCACATCCCTCTGCCTCCAAAAAAAACTTCAGCAATCAGTTAAAGATATATTTCATTGTTAACTTTATTGCTCATCTTAAAACTAAACCACTATGCATCGCGAGAAGTACTGTAGAAATAAAGTAGTTAATTTTACCTTACAGTCCTTACTTTGTTGCAAGTAAATAAGGGGATATTGTGCAGTGATTCTTAGCCTATATGTTCTTGTGGATCTCTAAAAATTGAAATAGTTTTTTTAAAAAACGATTCCTGAAAAATCAGTGTCCAGTAGTTGGTATGATGTAGAAAACCCCGTGATGATGAGGAGGTTTTAGCTTGTTTTTATTTTTTGTTGACAACATATACAAAATTCACTCTTGTCATTTCACGGGCCTTATTGTTGGGTTGTACAGATGCAAGTGATTTTTTTTGTGGGCTGGCATAGAACGCTGACTGGTGGTTGTAATCGGCTGATGTACTGATTGTACGTTGAACGTCATGGAGCTCGACTTTTACATTGTATTGTTAAACTGGTTGTTTGAACAAGATCCTTTTTGTCGTCCTGTTTATATTGAAAGTCTAGAGTGGCCTGAAGCGTAAGGGGCATGTTCTGCACTCTCATTTGAGGACTATAACTAGTGATGTACCGATACTTAAGTACCGATATTTGTGCTATCGACCGTTTTTTGGTATTCGTTTGAGAATCAGCATTGGTAAAATTTAGCCCATACGTGCCGATACTTGATAAGTATTTAGACAAAGCAAGTGTTTATTTAGTTTGTGTAACTGTGATCACTTTATTTGTAACTCCTAAAAATCAGCGTAATTTTGATTTCAGAAAGTTTCAATCTTGGTAGTGTAATCTCTATATCTCTAAAGTTGCAAATTTAATGAAAACAGTTTTTACTGCAACTTAATTATGTTTTCAATGAATAGTGGTAACAAGGTTTAGGAGCATCGGTATGGCCTCAACCTACTGGTATAGGTAGTACTATCGGTTGAAAATGTAGTATCGGTATATCACTACTCTGCACTGAGGGTAATCCACAGCAAGTGATGTACTGCTCATCCCTCAGCACAGCCCTCGCTCACTGCTGAAGTAAGGAGTACCATTTGATGAGCAATGTATTTTTGACTTTGTTAAAGCAAATTTACTTGCTTCTTCCGGTGCTATTGCCAATTGTGATACTAAGCACGAATATTTTAAGCTGGTTTATAATTGCATCTGTGCGTTTTGTGTTGTCAGGAAGCAATTGATATCGCTGGGTACGCTGGAAAGATTTCAATTTGCATGGATACAGCTGCATCCGAATTTTGGAACAAAGAACTTGGTCGTTATGATTTAGATTTTAAGAGTCCAGCCGGAGATGCATCTGACACTGCAAGATATGTTAGTCGTGATTATTTGATTTGTCTTTTATGTAAGGCTGAGGTTGGAGATTGCATTAGCCCAACTCTTTGTTTATTTAGAGGGAGGGGGTTGATGGCAATTTTGTCTGACAAAGATGAAAACTTTTTTGGGGGTCAAGTTTTTCTGTTTGGCTTTTGGCCTTCTTCAGCTCCAAAGCAGGATAAAAACTGTACAGAAAGTGACTGTTATGAAAATTTTTTTCATTTCTGGTGGCTGAATATATTTTTGCCTCAAAACAAAGGTAAAGACTTTTTTCAAGATCCAACATTTTCAAAGTTACATTAGCTATTTTCAGCTGTAAAATATAGTAAGGATTATTTGCTGATCGCCTTAACAAAAGTTGGTAAGTTCCATTTTTGAAATTTCTTGGAAAGCTCTACCTCCTGTATTTTTCGCCTGTGTTTGATTGAAAACGTATTTTTACGTTAATAATTATAACTCAGTTGGATCTTGATCAAGATGTGGCGAGTTTAATGCTTTCAAACCCCTTGCTGTTGTTGTTGTTGGTTACCCGACCCCTTCCGAGGGATGGGGGCATGGCGGAAGACCATGGAGCCCCAGAAGCCGGGCAACTCCCCAGGGTCTGGACCAGAGGTCATAAAGAGACAGAGAGTCGCCAAAGAGTGAGCGGCGCAAAGAGTCCGTAGCTGGACAGTGCAGAATGGGATGAGAGATGTCCTGGGACGGGTGTCCACAGGCGCTGCAGGAAGGATTCTCAATTCTGCCAATCCTTGAGAGGTAAGAATCTAAAAGAAGACTGTGTCCATTGCAGTGAAGACAAGAGAGGACACAACGAGCATGACGAGGAAGCACAAGTTCCGCAGTGGAAATCGAGGGAACCTGTGTGTCAAAATATTTGGAAGAGACAGTATGCCTCCAGTCCAAGAAAAGATGAGAGTGGATACGACAGATAAGACGAGAGAGACTACAAGGGATTGCGAAGGGTGCAAGCAGTGCTCCCCGTCTGGCCAGCTCATCAGCCATGTAGTTCCCCGGGAGAAACAAGTGTCCGGGGACCCATTGTAGCCTGATAGAACAGGAGGAGAGAGAAGACAGTTCCTGCCAGATCTGCCACACAGTTTGAGATAAGAGGAAAGATGGAGGAGAGGACAGGGTGGCGAGGACAGAACAAGAGTCAGATAGTAGTAGAAGAGAAGAGAAATGGCAGACTTGTTGGTGCTGCTGAGACCAGCAAAGAGCGTGCAGAATGGCACAGGCTTCAGTGGACAAAGTTGAACATACTGGGCCTGCCGAAAAGGAAAGAGTAGCCTCAGTGCTACAGAGAGAGCAGTTGGCAAGAACGCTGGAGCCGCCCTTGCCAAAAGGAAAAGGAACAGAGCCGTCTGTCCAGAGTACCAGATCATAAGGGGGGAGAGAGTCAAGGTGGGTGAGAGCTGCACCTTGGCAAGAAAGAGGGGGATCAGGGTGAGAGCATGGAGTGGGAAGGGTGGACTCCACCGTGAAGAAAGGAAGATTCCAAGGAGGACAGGGAGAGCAAGCAAGAAGAGCCTCCCTAGAACAAGTAGAAGGAAGCATGAGCGGGTGAGTCGACGCAAAAGCTCTCCAGGACGATCTGCAGAGTCTTGGTTTCACTCCCAGTCTGGCCAAACCTGAAATAGGAAAGGAGGTTTTGGGAGACGAAGAGCTCGCTCATAAGATGAAAGAGTGAAGTGATTCAGAGTGACTCGTAGGGGAGGTAAAGAAGCCTCGGTGAGTAGTAGAGGGATAGGGGAGGACGAGAGGCAGCCGGTGATGGCGTGACTGGCTGCTCGGTGGAGGCGTTCCAATTTGGTGATATTGGTAGAGCTTAGGAAAGGAAACCATCCGGGTGAAGCATAAGTGAGAAGGGGCTGAAGAAAAGATTTATACAGAACAGAGAGGGACTCCTTAGAGGGGCCCCAAGAGCAAGCAGAGATACAGCGTAAGGCCTTAAGACGTGGGAAAAACTTGACCTTCAGGGAAGATACATGCTTAGAAAAGGAAAGAGTGTGGTCGAAGGTGACCCCGAGAAAAGTTGGAGTGGGATTGAAATGGAGGCGGGAGCTGAGTAGGAGGAGGTTGGGCTGGAGGTTAGCTTGGTGGGGATCCACTGAGAAGAAGGAGGCCTCACATTTGCTAGGATTGTGAGGAAGACACTAGTACCAGCGCTCCAATCAAAACAGAGCTCCTTGTGTGGCCTCCACCGCAGTGAGGACCGAGTGGGAAGAGGACCAAATGGCCAGATCGTCAGCGTAAAGAGAACAGCTGACAGAAGAAGCCAGAGAAACAGGAAGATCATTAATGAAGAGAGAGAAAAGTACAGAGCCAAGAACGGATTCTTGCGGAACACCTCGACAGACTCGAAAGGAGCAGCTTTTGTGATTTTGATAAACCACGCAAGCGTGCCTATCACAAAGGAAAGATTCAGTCCAACAAGCAAAGCAAGAAGGGAGGCCAGCCGAAATGAGTTTGTGGAAAAGGGCTGGATGCCAGACAGAGTTGAAAGCTTTCAAGAAATCAATAGTAGAAAGAGAATCGTCCGAGAGCCCGGCGTGGGTTTGTTAAACCCATCCGAAATGGACTGAGAAAGGAACAGAATTTGATCTAAAGTAGACCGTCCAGGGCGAAAACCGGCCTGGCGGGGAGAAAGAATGGAATTAGATTTCAGAAAGAAGAGAAGTCGGGATAGAATGATGCGTTCAAACAGCTTTGATACGCAGGAGGGCAGAGAGATAGGCCGGAAGGAGGCAGGAGAGTCAAGAGGCTTTATAATGGAAGATGTCTTCCAGATGGAAGGAAAGGAATATGAAGACCAGGAAAGATTGAAGATGTAAAGAAGTAAATCCATGCCAGAGCGAGGAAGGTGCCTTAGCATGGTATAGGCAACTTTGTCTGGGCCAGTGGCAGTGGATGGGGTAAGATTGGAGGCAGCTGCAAGAAATTCCGCGGGAGAGAAAGGAGAGCAAAAGGACGAGTGAGACTTCACAGGGCACGTGGACCGGCTGAGCTCAGTGAGGTAGTCTCTGGCTTTGCTACGCAGGGCCTTTGGCTGAGAAACGGAAAAGTGCGATCTCAGGTAAGCGGCATAAACCGAAGCCGATTCCCTGGGAGAAGAACAGTTAGGAAAGTTAGGAGAGGAGGAAGACGAGGAAGGAGAGCCAGCGATAGAGCAAAGAAGAGAGTGTACAGATTTAGGGTTGGACCTAGGTGAGAGAGAAGAGCAAGTCGTCTGCCATGTCTCAGCCTTGGCCTTGGCAATGACTGATGAGGCACGTCGAGAAGCAGAGATGTAAGCCTGTCGATCTTCATCACTTCTGTGAGCGGCAGCAAAAGCCTTGCGTCTTTCACTAATCGCTTGTTCCACCTCAGCAGACCACCAGGCTTTAGGAGGGCGTTTGATGCAGCCGAAAGGAATGGAGGATTTGGCCGCATTCAAAGTCAGAGAGGTAAAGAGAGCAGCCGCAGAGGAAAGAGAAAGAGACGAGTATTCCTCTGCTGAAGGACAGTGAGAGTCAAAGTAAGAGGCAAAGCCATCCCAGCGAGCTTTTTCAAAATTGAAGGAATGGGGACGCTTGTTGGGTTGAAAGACCGGAGAGAGAGGGATAGATAGAAGAATTGGTAGATGGTCAGAACCCAGGTCCTGAAGCTCCTCCCAGGAGCAAGAAAATACAAGAGTAGAAGGAGCAAAGGAGATGTCAGGAGAGGAGCGACTGCCGGAGGAGCGATGGAGAAGGGTGGGTGTGTCAGGGTCATTGAGGGGGAGGAGGTCAGAAGAGATGACCCAGTTGAATACTTCCTCGCCACGGGGGTCGGAAGTACCTCTTGAGTTTCAGAGGGGATAATGGCAATTGAAGTCCCCCAGAATGAAGAGATTTCTGGAGGAGGGAAGAATGGAGGGAGAGAAGGAATCGGTTCTGCCATCCGTTGGAGAGGAGCAAATAGGGGGGGTGTACACATTAAGGAATGACACCGAGGAGGAGTTGTTAAGAGAGATGTTGATCCCTACATAATCAGAGTAGGGATCAAGCAAAGAAAGAGAGGAGGTAGGAAGTTTGGAAAAGGATATGCCCTGCCTGACAAAAATGATGACGCTGCCGCTGGCGTGCGTGGTATCAGGAGTGAGAATGCCAGACCAGGAGTGGGTGCGATCAGAACGCAGAGCAGAAAATCCAGGAATCCGGAAAGAGGAAGAAGAGTTGAAATTGGATTCCTGGATGCAGATAAGATCAACTGGATGGGACGAAAGAAAATGAAGTAGTTCAGTGCTCCTGGCTCGAAGACCTCCAGCATTCCATTGAAGAACCCTGAAAGAGTCAGGGGGAGGAGAGAAGGCAGGAGGCATAGAAAAATAGCCAGGAGCAAGGGACGGTGGTGAAGGGGCAGAGGAAGGAAATATAGAATGGGCAGATGGGGGATAAGAGGTTTGGAGACGGGGGTGATGTGAGAGTGCCGCATCAGTGGAGGTATACGTGTCTGAGGAGGGAGTCACAGTGTTACAACAGGGGAGGCAGCTCCAAGAGTGAGAGCTGCCTAGAGCTCTGAATTTAGACAGAGAAAGTTGTGAGCACCTTTTGGACCCATTTGGAGCAGGTGCAGCATTGCACTGACTTGCCCCGCCAGGTCACATTTCCAGCGCACACAGAGCAAGGAAAGATGGGGCCGGGGTTAGGATGAACGTTACCGCTTATCAGGAGAAGAAGAAGAATGAGGAGACAAAGAAGGGCAAGAGTAGGGCAGGAGAGAGGAAAAAGTGAAAACAGGCGACTGATTTTGTAGATGCTGTGTGCTGCCTCCTGCGGTCGTTCAGGGGGCAGCATAGCGAAAAAATGTAGGGGAGTGCCCGGGGTAACTGGGACCCTCGGGAAGGCCAACAGCCATTTCGACCCAACCCAAACGGGGTCAGGGACCGCACCACTGCGTTGAGGCGGCTGTTGATTGGTGCAGAACCCCTTGCTCGATCTGTGTAGTTGTGTCTGACTTCAACTCTCATGTGGGTCTAAATACAAGATAATAATAGATTTTTCCTATGTTTCAAGGTCAGAAATAACCTTTTCTGTGGTGTATTTACAATGTGCAGTTGTGATTTCGGCTAATCGTTTTTTTTTGACTAATTGCGAATGACAAGGCAAATGAATTTTTTTTTGCCTTCGAATGCATATATCTAACCTAGGCGGCATATTAAACAGAAAACTGCTGCGGAATTGGGTGAACTATATCGATCTTACATCGGGGAATATCCTATTGTTTCCATTGAAGATCCTTTCCACGAAGACGATTGGGATGGCCATGCTGCTTTTACAGCTTTAGTAAAAGAACAAGTCGTTGGGTTAGTAATTATGTGAAATATTCGGCTGTGATTTGTAAATAACTTAATTAGGGCTTGGCATGGGACAAGAAGACGTAGGGATATGCAACAGTTAGTCGTGGGTGTGTAAAACATTAATAAGGCGCCTCCACAAAAAAATTCGAAAGATATATTAAGATCGCTCCTCAAACTTGATGTTTTTATGGTGCGAAACCAACTCACCACAAGATGCAAAATAATCGACAAGCAAAAGTAAGAGTTCTTAAGCTGCCTACCCAATATGTTGTGAAAGGCGAGTGGGCACCCGTCAATGGCAGTATGCCGTGGAAGACATGTTACCAGTGTTCTAGTTGGGTTAGGTTTGCAGTGCGGGGTTGGATAATTGTTTCATGTCATGCCTTCATTTTAAGTAAGAAAGGGGGCAATCACAACAACAGTTAAAACATGCTGCTGCGATTATAGAGAGTAGTAGTCCATTTAGACCAACCAAGATGATCCTCGATTGAAAAGGCTGTAGTAGTTTAGCTAGTTTTGGAGTATAGGGTTTAACAAATAAAAAAACGTATTGTCTAGATCCAGTTTTCCCGACTGTTGGTCAACAGACCGGAACCGGTTTGCTCTAAATGTTTGCTGGTCCACAAAACAACTTAATTTCGTTTGTATGCCTTTGTTATAAAACTAATTTTACGTTTCGTCTAAGCATGGCTTATTCGCAAAATAACATGTTATTGCAGTGAAATTTGTGCATCTCGGCTTTGTTTATGCGGTAAAATTGATAGATAATTACAGATTAATTCTTCTGCAGATCTACAGTATGCTTTAGGTGATCGAACATTTTTTACGCTATTACAGTGGTTCTCAACCTTTTTCGTGCCGTGGCCCACTTTCATAAGAACTTTGATATGATAATTACAATGTCACTGGGATGAGAATAAGATATCATGGCAGTGAAGTTGATCTCCAAAAAAAAGGTCATTGCGTCTCTAGCTCACAGGTGCTGGTCCATATGATTGTTCATATGGACCATTATTTCTCATCCTTATTCGGCATGCACACCCATTTTCAAAGTGCACAGACGTCCGTGGCCTACTTATGCATTACAATACCGAGCTGTGGCCCATCCAACTTACATGCTGTGGCCCACCGGTTGAGAATCACTGCGCTATTATAATTGCGTCGTTATAATTTTGCGGCTAGCTGTAAGTGGGTTTGTAATTACCGGTAATACAAGATTATTCTTACCATTGAACACCGTTCCTGAGTAAGCGTCCATAGAAATCGTCGTTATTTTCGAGATGCTGCAGTGGTAAGCGTGCTTACTAAGCAAATACTTTTGGCCATTTGAAGCTTAATAAATCACTGCACAAGTTTTGCGTGAATATTTTTGTGCTGAGAAACAAGACAGACGCCTTCAAAAGTAAGCTGGCACTTATTTGGAACAGTCGTTTCCAGAAGAAACAGAAATGTTTCCAACTTTAACAACTTTCTGACAAGTATTGATGATGAAGCTCTAAGGTTAATGAGCGTTATAAGTCAGCATTTAATTTTCCGGAACATAAAGATCTTGAATAAAGAACTTTTAAAATCAACTATTTCATCGAAGATGTCGACACATGCGACCTAAATTTCTGTGAAAAAAAGTCGTATTGAATTGTACTTTGATAGCACTTTGCTGTCGTGATGTAAAAAAAAACATCATTTTTTTATTACGGATGTTTCCTCCAAAGGAATATACGTTTCTCAGTCACGGAACAATGAAATTGTTCGCGATATTTTTAACCAGTTACGTACACGAGAAAACTTTTTAAGCATTTATCACCACTGGCTTTAATTAAAACCATATGGAAAATTCGGTTGGATATGACGCAGAACTTCAGCTCCGAAACTTTGTTGCACTCACATTAATCTCTGGCACTAGGGATGAAACAGCAGCAAAGCTTTCATTAACCTTGATAAATCGCTTTTTATTTTGTATGCACTTTGTTGGGCATTTTCTTATTGTAATTTCAGACATGCGTATACCACACTAACACGTTGTTTCATCCTTCGATTACAATTTTATGTTGCTGGTTCGCAAAAATTTTTTATGATATTGTCCGCTATTCTGGTATAAAAGGTTGAGAGCCACCGGTCTAAATGTATTAAGCATCTGAGAGCAAGTTTGAAAAGAGAGGTTTATTTCCTTTAAGTGGAGTTAGCCAACACAGCCCTAGAATTTTTCAATGGGTGAGAGAGACAGAGTTGCTGTGCTTTTGCGAATCGTAGACTAAGCGCGTTACACAAGCACACAAAGGCTTTTCAGCTGACTCAATTATATTTTTGTTCAATTTATACTGTGCGATGTTGCAGGGATGATTTGCTGGTTACCAATCCAAAACGAATTGCGTTGGCGTTGGAGAGAAAAGCTTGCAATGCTCTCTTATTGAAGGTTAATCAAATCGGATCTTTGACGGAAGCCATTGAAGCGTAAGTGTTCGGCGGTAAAAACGTAGCACGTGATTGCACCTCCAGCCAGCTGCACATAACACCCTGAAAAAAGTTTCAATTCCGTGGAACTTTTTCAATTTTGAACGATTTGGGGGTGTTATTTTCTTCGTAAAGAAAAAGCATTCCATCCCTACAAATCATTTTAAGTTCGTATTACCTCTTTCCTGGCCATGTTGTAAAGTAGGGCATTGCCACAAGCAGATAGTCATTACGAAGTGGCGAGGCAAAGATGGTGCTGTTGAGCCCCAGTACAAAACCGTTGCTTTGCGTGCTATAGACCAAAGAACTTGTCATTAGTCGAATCTTTTAGATGCTAGGTCGAAGTCTGGCTACAAGGGATTATTAATTTGTAAGCACTCTTTGACAGTTGTTAGTTTTTGCGTAGTTTAACCCTTAGAAAACCTTGATTTTGCTGGTCGTACAGCAACAATCGTTCGATTAACAACGTAAGTCTTACGGTAAACAAAAACACATTTTGAAACCTCAAGTTCTTTTTCAATGCTGTCATTTTACTAGGATGGATTATAAGTTATACAAGCAGTGATGTATATTTCTTAGTTAGAGACTGATTTTACCAAATATGGTGCGTTGTCTCATGTGTGCCGAATGTTGGTTCTGCAATGCCCTACATCCTGTGTTTTAGTAGTTCTTGGATGCATCACTTACTAGAGTCGCTTGTTATCCGTGGTTAGCCGCTTACATAAATCGATGTGATTTTAGATGCAAATTGGCTCAGTCAAACGGGTGGGGTGTGATGGTATCTCATCGGTCAGGGGAAACTGAAGACAGCTTTATCGCGGATCTTGTCGTAGGATTATGCACGGGACAGATAAAAACCGGTGCACCATGCCGTTCAGAGAGATTAGCCAAGTACAATCAGCTCCTCAGGTAACAAAAACTCTTTATAAGTTTTACCATTGTCTTTGAAGGAGGTAGCTTGTAAAATTTAGAGCTTTATTAAGTAGTTTCGTATTTGCCCCAAATTAAATTGAAATGTTCATAATGTTCAAGTTACTTCGCAGCATCTCCTTTCGATTTCGAAGATTGCAGTAGACTATTTGAACACTTGGAACTGATGAATTAAGTTTTTAGTGACAGGCAAAGCCGATTTTATGTTCTTGTTTCCACGTTTCGCATGCTAAGACGTTCTAATTTAGTCGTGTTTACCGCTACACTCTCGAATTTGTAGCAAATTTTTTTGCTAAAGAAACGCAGCTCTAAATTCCAAATACTCTTCCTAAAGAATATCATTGGTGCTTTTTTGGAATTTCGAACTCTAGACCTTTCGTTCCTGAGTCCATGACAATTACCACTCCATCACGGCGTCTAGATTACATTCTGAAAGATTGTTGGCCCTGCATTTGCTCCGAACGCATTGTTCATCCGAATTGATTAAACAGGAAACAAGGTTGAAAGTGCAGTCATTGTGGCTGAGCGTTTGTTAATGTCATCAAGGTTCCTAAAAAATATTTGACACTTTCAGCGAGGTAGTGCTGATTTCCCATCCACAAGATGGGAAAGCCTCTCGACTCTCCTGCCTCCTTCCGGCCTGTCTCTCTGCCCTCCTGCGTATCAAAGTTTTTTGAATGCATCATTCTGTCCCGTCTACTCTTCTTTCTGAAATCTAATTCCATTCTCTCTCCCCGCCAGGCCGGTTTTCGCCCTGGACGGTCTACTTTAGATCAAATTCTGTTCCTTTCTCAGTCCATTTCGGATGGGTTTAACAAACCCACGCCGGGCTCTCGGACGATTCTCTCTACTATTGATTTCTTGAAAGCTTTCAACTCTGTCTGGCATCCAGCCCTTTTCTACAAACTTATTTCGGCTGGCCTTCGTCCTTGCTTTGTTGGACTGAATCTTTCCTTTCTGATAGGCGCGCTTGCGTGGTTTATCAAAATCACAAAAGTCGTTCCTTGCGAGTCCGTCGAGGTGTTCCGCAAGAATCCGTTCTTGGCTCTGTTCTTTTCTCTCTCTTCATCAATGATCTTCCTGTTTCTCTGGCTTCTTCTGTCAGCTGTTCTCTTTACGCTGACGATCTGGCCATTTGGTCCTCTTCCCACTCGGTCCCCACTGCGGTGGAGGCCACACAAGGAGCTCTGTTTCGATTGGAGCGCTGGTCTGAGTACTAGTGTCTTCCTCTCAATCCGAGCAAATGTGAGGCCTCCTTCTTCTCAGTGGATCCCCACCAAGCTAACCTCCAACCCAACCTCCTCCTACTCAGCTCCCGCCTCCATTTCAATCCCACTCCAACTTTTCTCGGGGTCACCTTCGACCGCACTCTTTCCTTTTCTAAGCATGTATCTTTGCTGAAGGCCAAGTTTTTCCCATGTCTTAAGGCCTTACGCTGTATCTCTGCTTGCTCATGGGGCCCCTCTAAGGAGTCCCTCTCTGCTCTGTATAAATCTTTTTTTCGGCCCCTTCTCACTTTTATTTCACTCAAATGGTTTCCTTTCCTAAGCGCTACCAATATCACCAAATTGGAACGCCTCCACCGAGCAGCCAGTCACGCCATCATCGGCTGCCTCTCGTCCTCCCCTGTCCCTCTTTTTCTCTCTGAGGCTTCTTTACCTCCCCTACGAGTCACCCTGACTCTTTTCACTCTTTCATCTTATGAGTGAGCTCTTCGTCTCCCAACCTCCTCTCCTATTTCAGGTTTGGCCAAACTGGGAGTGAAACCAAGACTCTGCAGATCATCCTGGAGAGCTTTTGCGTCGACTCACCCGCTCATGCTTCCTTCTACTTGTTTTAAGGGGGCTCTTCATGCTTGCTCTCCCTTTCCTCCTTGGAATTTGCCTTCATCGTGGAGTCCACCCTTTCCTCCTCATGCTCTCGCCCTGATTCCCCTCTCTCTCGCCAAGGTGCAGCTCTCACCCACCTTGACTCTCTCCCCCCTTATGATCTGGTACTCTGGACAGACGGCTCTGTTCCTTTTCCTTTTGGCAAGGGCGGCTCCAGCGTTCTTGCCAACTGCTCTCTCTGTGGCACTGAGGCTACTCTTTCCTTTTCGGCAGGCCCAGTATGTTCAACTTTGTCCGCTGAAGCCCGTGCCATTCTGCACGCTCTTTGCTGGTCTCGGCAGCACCAACAAGTCTGCCATTTCTCTTCTCTTCTACTATCTGACTCTCGTTCTGTCCTCGCCACCCTGTTCTCTCCTCCATCTTTCCTCTTATCTCAAACTCTATGGCAGATCTGGCAGGAACTGTCTTCTCTCTCCTCCTGTTCTATCAGGCTACAATGGGTCCCCGGACACTTGTTTCTCCCGATGAACGACGCGGCTGATGAGCTGGCCAGACGGGAAATGCTATTTGCACCCTTCGCAATCCCTTGTAGTCTCTCTCTTATCTTTTGAATCCACTCTTGTCTTTTCTCGGACTGGAGGCATACTGTCTCATCTAAATTTTTTGACACACAGGTTCCCTCGATTTCCACCGAGGAACTTGTGCTCCCTCGTCATGCTCGTTGTGTCCTCTCTTGTCTTCACTGCAACGGACACAGTCTTCTTTTAGATTCTTATCTCTCTAGGATTGGCAGAATTGAGAATCCTTCCTGCAGCGCCCGTGGACACTCGTCCCAGGACATCTCTCATCCCATTCTGCACTGTCCAGCTACGGTCTCTTTGCGCTGCTCACTCTTTGGCGACTATCTGTCTCTGTACGACCTCTGGTCCAGACCCTGGGGAGTTGCCCGGCTTCTGGGGCTCCATGGTCTTCCGCCATGCCCCCATCCCTCGGAAGGAGCCGGGTAACCAACAACAACAACAGGCAGTGCTGATAAATCGATGTGTTTATATTTTTCGATTTTTTTTTTCGGTCGTTTTCTAGTCAAACACCAAAATAAATTAGATGTGACCCCCAAAAAAATTACCATTTTGGCCGAAAGCAAAATGCGTAACAACGCCATTGATTCCCAATCTTTTTTCTTTGGCACTGCTTGTCTCCTATATAATTCCTTGTAGTCTCTCTCCTTTTATCTCTCGTATCAATCCTCATTTTTTCTCAGACTGGAGGCGTACTGTCTCATCGAAATTCTTCGACACACAGGTTCCCTCGATATCCACCGAGGAACCTGTGCTCTTGCGTCACACTCGCTGTATTCCCTCTCGTCTTCGCTGCAACGGACACAGCCTACTGTTATGCTCTTATCAGTTTAGAATTGGCAGAATCGAGAATCCTTCCTGCAGCGCCTGAGGATTCTCGCTCCAGGACACCTCTCATTATTCACTGTCCAGCTACGGACTCTTTGCGCCGCTCGTTCTTTGGCGACTCCCTGACTCTCTACGACCTCTGGTCCAGACCCTGGGGAGTTGCCCGGCTTCTTGGACTCGATGGTCTTCCGCCATGTTCCCATCCCTTGGAAGGGGTCAAGTAACAACAACAGCAAAATTGAAATTACAGACGCACTATTACGTAACAGATGAAGTCAGCAAATTCAGACGTTTTTGAAGTTGCAAAAACAGAATTACGTCACAGTCTGCAACTTGCTATCACAAGATTCCATTACTAACTATTTATATACACGGAATACCATTACATATAAGAATTCAATATACTGAAATAAGAAGTAAATACTATTAATAAACGAAGAACCTTCGCGGACTCCTCACGGAACCCTTAAAACTCACGAAACCCCACTGCATGTATTGCAAAGCCTTTGTTGAAGAGCATTGATGTAGAATGATCAAATTGTTCCCGTCGTGAGTAATGTACTTTTTCTACGTTTTCAAACCCCTAACCAAGGTTAGTTAAGTTTACTCAAATCATCATTTTATTGGCTAAGTTTCATTGTCCAAACTACTTTTTTTTATCGGTAATCGATATAAAATGTGATGCTAATTTTTCTCGTTCTCTCGCGCTGCTGATATCGCACGTTCATTTAGATTTATAGTGCAAGTTCACCGTTTAATCTACATTAGGAAATAGACAAAACTTTTAAGCCAAGTTACTCTTTAAGTCAAATAATCTAAGTGGAAGCGGAAGCGGTAGAATTTTCGCGTTTCCGCTTCCACATCCCTGGTTTAAACATGGCTGAAAAATTAAACTAAATGACGTAGTTGTCGTTGGGGACTTCGGTCATTTGACCGTATTAAAGTTTTGGTTCAAAAATGATAAATTAGGTTGTTATGGCGCATGTTGTTAAAAAGGATTTAAATTTCCACAAAAATGTTTTATTACCCGATACTCTGGGTTTAAAATCTGGAAATTCGGGTAGTAGAGAAGTTTGAAAAGCCTGTTACGTATATAAATGTAAAACGATTTGCCTGACTGCTGTTATTCATTCTTTCAATGCTGTAATGCTGGTTAAATAGAGTTTCGATCAAACACGTAGTCACAAATCTGGTTGCCTGACTGTTGTTATACATTCTTTTGATGCCGTAATGCAGGTTAAATAGAATGTCGATCAGACACGTAGCCACAAATATGCTCTCCAGGGGAAAAAATCATGTCGTTGATACTTCCTAACAGGGACGGTTGATAGAATTTCTGAGACATTTGTGAAGTCGAGTGTGACCACTTTTCTTTAGAAACTAACTGGATATTTTGCAACATCAATGATATTCACCGTGGTTTAGTAAAAATAGTTTTGGACTTGAAAACGACAAGCCTGGAATTTAAAAATTTCGCAAAAGGATTATTGGTATTTGTTAGACAGGGCACTTGGAAAGTAAAGTGCTCCGTTGCTCCAAAAAAAGGCTGGTTCTAAAGCAAGTATGTAGTGGTAGACATGCACTGAAATCGAAACATATAACCCTGCGAAAGCGCGGGAAAGATGAACGTAAATGATGGCTTACCTCGGTTCATGCTTGGGACTTGTAAAAATTTTTGTTTCATTTTGTCACTTTATTGTTTTCTCCCCTGACGTTTCAGACTGTCTACAAGCTTGGTTTCCAAGTTTTAATGTTCGTGATTCATTATTAAGATAATTCATGAAAAGCTGTACTTCTGAAATTTATTAACAAAGCATTTTGGGTAACCGTAGCAATTTGAAGCTACTGGTTAATATTGAGTTCATTATTACTCAGAATTCGGTTTTTTTTTTCTAATCACCAAAGCAACAATCTTGAAATTTTATTTTGCACTGTCGATACTCTTAAAATGTCTGCTCTTTGTTTTTATAATTGCCGATACAGATTGCAGTATTTTTGCGGAAAATACTAGGGAAGTTAGCAAGAAGAAGGGGTTTGAAGAAGTTCATTGCTGATCTAGACCACAGCACATTAGTTGATCTTTGACGTCTTGATTCAGTGGGTGTCTGCCACTGTTCACTCTCTTGTGTACCAGACTTGACTGGAGCGACACAGCTCTTCACATTCTAAATGCTCTGTTGACAAATCTCATTGGTGCTCTAACGGAGTAGTCAGCGGTTTGCTGTGAAGGTGGAAACTATTGTTGAAAATTTACAACAAAACGTGCAGTTAATTTTTTTAAACTATTGAATATGGTTTCTTTAATATCAATTACTTTATTTAGAATTGAAGAAGAACTAGGCGCAAATGCAAAATTTGCTGGCCAGAAATGGAGGAGTCCTCTCGCTTAATATGTGTACACCATCCTCATGAGCGTGCCATGACTTTGGCTTCTGCCTGATATTGAAATTGTATTCTTAGTTAAATCAATTTGCATGTAGCTGTGCTTTTTTAAACTCCTTGATGTTCTATATCCAGATGATATCGCTTAGTTGACACCGTTTTCAATACTTATTGTGGCAAAAAAAATGACAGTGTGAAGTTCTGATGAATCTGTATGCACATCAAGTAATTGAGGAAAGGAATATGTACAAATCTCTGAAAAATGTTACACAGTTCGAAGGCAGGCTAATTTTACCCAACTGCGTCTTGTCGCTTTGTTGTTACCAGTCACTTCATGTCGATATACTGGAGAAATGTATAGTTACAAGCAGGCCTACATGCAGCACCAACACCAATTCTTTGTTGGACTCACGATTAACACACACACACACACACACACACACAAAATTAATGTGTTAGTACTGGACTGCTATCTAAAGAGATGATTACGGCCTGGTTATAACAACCAGCAACTCCATAGTAGGAAGACCATAAAACTTTAACCAAAGCTTGATAGAGCCAAAATACGAAATAGAGGTCTTAGGGTACAGTAGGCATAGCCTACAGAAAGCATCATATTTACTAATCTGAAAGCAGTTGCATCTGTACTAGAGACTACACCGAAGCAACTTTAAAACGAAAATGGATGCTTGATCAGAGCTGTACGCGTTACCAAAATAAATTGACGCCGTTAGTAAGTTAAAAAGTTATGCCGTCATCGATGGTGCGAACAACAAGAAAAAAAATGAGCGATTTTACTTCTTGCTTTAACAGCTTTTAGCTTTATTTCGATTGACCGATCACATTTGGTTTCATTGCAAAAAGAGCGGCATATCAAATTGCTTGTCAGTCAGCTTGCTCCGTGTTGCTATTGTGCAAGAACAATTGTTACGCAACAACTAGTTGACGAGAATTACAAACTGATAATAGTTTCAACCACAAATGAACAACAAAAGAGTAGATCAAATGAAATTATTCTGAAAAATATGAACGCTTTGCACTAGAACTAAGAATGCAGCAAATTAAGTAGCGCCCCTACCACTTCGTTTACTGCTGGAAAAATTGCTGCTGCTAGCGTTGCCGGAAGCAATAGTTACAAAAGTACGGAAATCGCAGAAATACAAAGTTTACGAGTTGATCAAACAATATAACCACCTTATGAAATGAAACTAAGTCTCGGAATTCAATGACTCAAGGCGGTGTGAAAATTCAATGTTTGTCCAAGAAACCATACCTTGAATAGCTGGTTTCCCTCACTAAAAGGTACGGGTGGTTATTGCTCCAAAACGAATGCACAAGTAAACTTCTTTCAAAAGTGGTCATTGCGTTTTACTTAGAGTCGAGGGCTCTAGGCTACTATTGACAAGTCACTTGAGGTAGTTTAGAATGAATATAAATGATTGTGTTTAAGTAAAAACATTATTTCAATTGTGCTCTGCACAAAGTTGTGGGAAATTTTTCATAAAATGCTTGCTATCCCAATTTGCTGACCAAAACGTACACTGCGTAGGCTATATCCACATCAATCCACAGCTGATTAACTATCCAAGCCTGACTTTTATTATGTTAATCGGAACGATTTAATGCCCCCTCCCCCAAAGCTTTACATCTATTCTTCCACGCTAGTGGTGAAAGAAACGGATAAAAGTTTGTAAAATTATTGGCTGCTTCAATTGAGAGCAACTCCACATCCTCAGTACTGTATATGCAGAAAACATGGCAAGGTAGACGTTGATAGGGATTTCAAAACTTTGAGAGAAATATAGCGGCTATACGCAACCACTGTATTTGTTCATATTTATCCTCCATTCACGAGAAAGCGAATTGTATCGCTATATTTTGGACGGGACGTCCGCACTCGCTTGGGAGTTGCCATTTTTTGAGGTGTCTGGGCCATCTGTCTTCCACATAAAGACGGAAGCTGACGTTTTCCCGCTCGATTCTCTTTAAAAACACCGTACATTTAATTTTGAAACGAGAATTTGCCATGCCAAAAAATATCAACTTTTTGTTCCTGTTCCCAGGACTGTCAATTGGATGAAGCCGGAGCAATCACCTGATATTTTCAATCTCAAAGTTAATGATGGGGTTCTGCTATTGCAATGACCTAAATCTCGGTGCTTTACTTCGATTTAATTTTTATCTCCTCAGCTGCGTTCATGCCCAGATGAACCAACAACCCCCAAAGCAAGAGGTTTTTGCTCATACTAATTCGCTTGCAGTGATGAAAAAAGTCGTCAATAGTGAACCTAATACTTAATCCTAAAATTACATATCAATTACCTTGGCGCTGTTCCACAACTTTGATATGCTTTCAAGCATGCACTTGTTGAATTTATTGGATAAAATTTTGTTAAGTTTAAGGAGACCTATGGTAAAAACCGGGCAAATGAGACGTCGCGAGGGACTGGAGAAACTTGGGAGACACGTAACGGCTATGCACAGCCCCCCATTATATGTAAAATTTTTTTACCGGCGCGATGGCGTAGTGGTTAGAGCTTCCGCTTCGCTGTCGGTGCATTTGGGCAATGGTGGGGTTTAAATTTTTTGTCAGCCGGTTCCAACACAAAAGTCAGATTTTTCAGCCGGTTCTGTTTCAAAAGGTCATATTTTTTTAGCAAATAAACTGATTATTTTTAATTACTTCCTAATTAACATTTCAAAATAATGGCTAAATGAGCATCATTATGTCAAAATTAGCATCGAAATTTTTGATGATGTAGAGGATTGTCTATATTGCTGTATATATTATATACTCGTTGATAATGAACTTAAAAACCTGAAGGTGTATGATCTACTGAAAACACATGCTTGAATGTTGATATTCTATAAAAAAAAAAATAAACACAAGAAATCTTTATCAAAGAAAAAAAAAGTTTACTGACATTAAACTCAAATTATGCAATTTTTACACCAAATATTTCTAAATGGCGACCTGATTGTCATCAATTTCTTTATCTGTCTTTTTGCTTATCCCGTTGTCATCAACACAGTGGTTTCTTCTAAGCCATTTCTTAACCGAAGGAGTGGGCTCCCATGAGCTAAACGGGAGACCAATCAGATTAATTATCATAAGATTAGCTACATTCTCAACAGTAAGGCGACTCCTTTTATCTGAATATATGATATTCATTTTTGAAAACCCTCTTTCTTCCTCTGCAGTACTAACAGCAATAGCACTGATAATATTTTTAGCTTTCTATACACTTGAAGGAACCTCAGCATTTGCAAGGTTGCTACAATTTTGCAAGACATTTTCCACATAGTCTCGAAATTCATTGATACTGATTTCATGATGAAAAACCTCACTAAATTTCCTCAGCTTTTCTTCTGCAGATAACCAAGGTACAACTACTTCCTCAATATTCCAAGAATTGGGATCAAGAAAATTAATCAGATCGTGAAATATATCATCTTGTTCATTGTTTTTTGATATTAAATTGTCACAGTTCATCAGCCTCTTTTTTACATTTTCTGTTACTGCTTCAAGTAGCTTTTGACGAGGAAGGCTAATGACTTTGTTATTTGCAACAAAATGAATATCCTTAAAAGATTCTGAAGCAGCAATATCATCGATTTTTTTTCATAGGCTCCTTTGCTTTCTTTAAGCATTTCAAATACCTTAAT
Organism: Trididemnum clinides; assembly: GCA_963675345.1. Classification (NCBI taxonomy): domain Eukaryota; kingdom Metazoa; phylum Chordata; class Ascidiacea; order Aplousobranchia; family Didemnidae; genus Trididemnum; species Trididemnum clinides. The sequence goes on from OY776305.1 coordinate 18,032,216, forward strand.
GGTCCTTTTTACTAGCTGCTCAGCTTTTGTCAGTGTTAAATTTCTGGCTTGCAGAGCATCAAATAGTAAGGAAATTCCTTGAAGTATATCTATCATTAGTGCCAAATTCTCCAAGAAATACTTGTTGCAAAGACGTGCAGCCATACCTGAATGTTTTGCTTCACCAGAAAAATATTTGTACAATGCTGGATATGCACGCCACACAGCAAGCGCAGATCTTAGACTGCAAGCGGCCCACCTTGGTCCTAGAACTCTACCTATCTTCAAAATTTGTTGCCCAAGCATTGCTGAAATTTTGAAAAGTTGCATTTGGTTTTTGCTTGATTGGTAAAAAATTGTGTAGTTTTTATCCATAAATATTTTGAAATGATTCACCTGTTTTATATCATTGACAGAATCGTCCAAAATAAGTTGCAAACGATGATTTAAGCAATGCCAAAGGATTATGTTAGGATAATCATTTTTTAGTCTAGTGCCTACCCCGGAATTGCGACCAAGCATTACATTTGCTCCATCAGAACAGAAAACAATCAAATTGTTTCTCAAATATTCATTATGAAACCCTCCATCATGCAAACTCTTTAATAGAGACGCGTATATTTGTTCAGCTCCTTGTCCTTTCAATTCGACCAAATCAAAGAAAATTATGGGTGAGACATCACAATCTTCAATCTTCAAAAAAATTATAAAAACTGGTTTATTAGATATGGTTGATGCTTCATCTACGAGGACACAAATTTTTAGGCTTTGTGAAATGATTTTGGTAAATATTTCACTCTTGATATCCTTTGCAATGTGATCAACTATTTTTACTGCAGTTTTCCGAGAATGAAGTCCAACACCCATATCAACTCCATTTCTTATTTGAAGTTCAATCTCATCTTTAATATTGGAAAATGGCCTACATCTTTTTGCCAAACTGTAGACTGTATTGAAAACTCTGCAAGTTGAGGCAATATATCTCTCATTCATTTTATCAATGCTTTTCGTAATTGCATCACATGCATGATACTCTTCTTGCTTTACACATAGCCTATGTGTCTTTGATGAAAAGTGTTCCTTCATTTTTTTCCTGAGAGACGCTTGCATAATGGTTGTGTTTCCTGAGCCTTCAACTCTGCAGTTTTTCCATTCAGTTGAAACTCAAATTCCTTTTATGTTCATAGAGTCACATTTGGCACAATGATCACAACCAAGTTTCTTGTTACGAGCAATCAATCCATCATATTTTTTTAGAAAATTCTCGTATTTCATTGTATTCCAGCAGTCTGGCAGAGATGCTGCTGCATCTGTCTGATCTCCAGGTGATACAGCAGTTGCAATACACTTATCAGATGTAGCCGTTGCATCTGCCTGATCTGGCGGTGACACAGTATTAACAGTAGACATATCAGAAGCAGACGTTGCATCAGCATTATTCATAAAAGATGGATGTATATCATCTGTTGCATTCTCAGTTGCTTCTTCCACCGAGCTTTCAGTTCTTGGGATTTTGCGCAAGAAATTTAGTATATTTCTTTGTCTTTTCATTTTAGGACTGTAATCTATAAAAAAAAAACGTAATTCAATAGCACAATTATCCCAACAGCTAGTGGTAAAATTTATTTTTTTTAGGAACAGGCTTTCTCACTCCAGGACTTGCTAACAACAGCTTCTTTCACTATCACATTTTTTAAAACCAAACTATCTAACAACCTATTCTTAAGATTAAAGTAGTTGCAAGAACAGGATGCAACCCCAGGTTCCAGCGAATGGTGCGAACCGGCTCAATCCCATCACTACTAACAGCCACCTAAAAAGCAGCAGTCGTCTCATGGCTTGTACGTATGACGCAACAATTTAATTTTCAGACAAACAATCACAAAAGGAAAATTACTACAATTATAAAAATTAATACAATGTATAACTGTTACGTGCAAACTTGATCATTGCACATTTTGAAAAAAAACACGTGAGCTACTTGATCTCAAAAATCGGTGTGTCAGATAAGATGCAAAAATCCATTGACAGTAACCAGTAATGCTAACCGGTTCGCTGATCTCATAAAATTCCGTGAGACGGTTCTACAGAACCGGCTGAATCCCACCACTGCATTTGGGGTTCATTTTCCAAATCGAGTCATACCAAAACATTTAAAAAAATGGTACTGTATTCACTGCTTTTCAGCTTGGCGCTCAGCAAATAGGGATAGCGTGGAGAACAAGCCGGCAAGTTTGCTTGTTGCGTCCTTGGGCAAGACACTGAACGGGATGCCTCCGTCTTTATGTGGCAGGCAGAAGGTGGGACCAAGCAGTCTACCCGTCGTGTGGCCCCAGTATAACTAAGGACTTGCAAACGGAGCGTGAGCGCTAACGCAGTGTAACCTATATATACATCTTCCTGCATAAAGCTCAGAACAAATAGCTCAAACGACGAAGAATATGTTTTTAATTGATTTCGTTTCAAAAACGGTAGTTTTATTTTGAAACAAGATTTGGCTATGTCAAAAATTCAGTAACTTTATGTTGCTGTTTTCACAACTATCGATTGGGTGAAGGCGGCTGAACCGATATTCGTAATTTCGACATGGGTGATTGGGGGCCCAGCCGGCTGGTGAAAAATAAGTGCATGCGGGTTAGGTGTGTACCGGTAGGGTTCCCTGTTTTCGATTTTGCTACTGCCGGCATTGTAAAACAAAAATCTTAATCACAGATTTTAGTTTGGTCCCAAAATTCCAATCCTAGCACAAACGGAAAATTTTGCGTCGCAGATTGTCTCGACTTGCTAAAGTTAAACACCACAGGAACTACTTGACAGTTTCTTTTTTAATAGAAAAGTAAAAAAGCACAGAACACAACAGCGCTAGGAAACCAGTGCAGCAACATGTTCAAATGAGAAAATTGAGATGCTAGATTGCTTGTAGAAAGCAGTGTAATTTCGAGGAAAACAATGAAAGAATAGTTGTAGGTACCCTGTCCTAATAACATCCACCCCATTATAAACCCAAAACTACACAAGCAGGAAAAAAAGCGTGGATATTGAATACCGCACCTATCGTAATCACGTGAAACTCGCAAGGTCTTTATTATACTTGAAAGTGATCTCATTTCAGATCGTGGTTATCTAACTTGTGACAGCAATTTGAAGGGGTAAAACTTTTTGCGTGAAAATTCAGTCCAAATATTTTATATGGTGCTTTTTTTTCTTGTCAAAACTTTACAATACCGTGAAAGCGTAAATTTTTAATACGCTTGGACTTCTCACGCGTCTCCTTTGTTTCTCAAGTGAGTTGCGTCGCATTGCATCAGATTGCCTTAATTAGGCCCATCAATTTAAGTTTGTATGTTACGAGCAGGCATTTTCCAAGTTTTTACAAAAAGCTAACATTTACGTGCGATGGATCGATATTTCCGAGTATGTTTAGAAAGTGCTCTTTCTAAGATAAGGCAGTAAAAATTGCGAAACTCTGTACCATAAAGATAACCACGAATTGTCTGATCTGATTACGACGTTCAGTGCTCTCTCTACTGCTTTACTTGGGAGGAAAACAAACCTACTGAAATGATTCTATACCGCCATAATGTTGATAATGTAGCCATAACGTGTAAAAAATGTTGTTTGCAGGACTTTCCTTTTGCATTAATTGGTAAGGTGTCTGACTGTCTGCTCCATTTCAGGCATAAATACTAGATTTTTAAGGGCTGGGCCATTTAAGGCAATAGTAGTGCCCTTTTACAGTCTGCTCAAACAAACTACCAAATCAGCTTTTAATTTAAAAACTGTACTCGGTACGATCACAGCAGTTACTTTTAGAACTGTCCAAAAGATATTAATATGCAACAAAACACAAATGCGTGAACTATTCTGACATTTTAAAATTGTAATAGTAAAAAAAAACAAAATGGTGGTCCTAATAAAGACAGGGTACCTTATTTTTGCAAATACTTGATTTTACTGGATAAAAGATACTCACTAAAAACCATCAACAAATTTTGTTCTCTTTGAATACCACTTTTTTCACAAAAGTGAAGACGGTTTTGATGAGTTTGGGTGAATAAAAAGTGCATTACATGTATAAAAAGGTTTGGCTTACTGCAATACACCATAACCGCACAATTATACCATACACACAATTTGAAAAAAATAGTTAATATAGTCGCGAATACCCATCACAAAATATTTTTCTTCAACCAAATCACCGAGATAATTACTAACAATTCGGTAAAAGCAGGGAGAGCACTGCAAAAAAAAACAATTTTAAAAACTTTCCTTCGAGTTTTTTCAACAACTTGCCCTTCACTACTTACTTGCAAAATGAGAAAATATACCAGTACAACCTGCAGTAGTACGAATTAAAAACATAAAAAGATAAAGCAACAGTTGCTCCAGCATGTGCCGCAATTGCTTGATAAAAATATTGGTTAAGGAAGCCTAACATGTGCACAGATGGCAAAACTAAAGTTAGAAGCAGCGTACAATCCAACTAGTCTTGATCGACCGCAACGGCCACAATTATCAGGCTGCAAACACTGCGCTAACATTAGCCAAGATTTTGCGTATATTTTGCTCTGAAAAAAAATGCCCCAATAATTTCCTTGGCTTGGTTGTTGTTAGTAATAAAAATGCCAACGTATGCAAAGGCATAGTCGATTCTGCCCAGTGCAAATACAAATTGCTTTAAAAATACTGATTAAATTTTCAAAAGAACTCTTTTCACTTGACTTACTTTACCAAATGTCGTTGATACACTTTTACACTGTGGCAGTCAGTAAGCAAAGTTGTGACAATCAAGCTCATTGAATCAAACTGTGATTAATTTCTTAGATCAAACAATTGTGACAGAGGTAATTTTTATTCATTCATGTTCTAAATCAGCGATTCTGAATTTATTTTGCACTTTGCATCCCTCTTGCTGAAGGAAAACCCACCATTATATGCAACACCCTGAGCAGCATAAAAGTGTAACCTCAAATCATGAGTGCTTTTTAACAAATGTCTTGGACCAAAAATTACCCTACTTTTAGCAAGAAGTATATTTGTGACCTTCAGTAAAAGTATTTTCTACACAAAGATCTTTGATCTAAACAAATCCTTTTTGAGATTGTTCTCATTAAGATGCTGTCACCAGAGGCAAACTGCACATACATGGGGTAATAAAACCGTTTACTGGGACGGCAGAGTAATTTCAGCAACAACTTAGCACGGAAATTTGCAACTACAAAACGTAATTCTCTATTGGCCAACTTTTACTGATAAATTCTTGACACACAGGATAACGTTGCATCAGAGTATAGAGGTTTCGAACTTGGTTTTTATGTTTCAATGCTTTTAGGTGTTAATCATTGTAACCATTTCATGCAACGGCGCACGTTTGTCTACCTGATTTGATTCTTTAATTTGCGCGCTGTGCAAGTAATTAAGCGCACATTTTATGTTTCTGATTTTGCTTTAAGCATTTTACGCATTAGTTAAATTAGTTGACTTTATATTAATTGCATTCAATTCAGGGGCGGCTCGTAGCTAAAATTAATGGGGGCTGCTTCAGAAAATTGGTCAGTACTGCATGAGCGACAGTTCTCTTTCTACATCTGCATTGCAATCTACTGCTAATTTCAAACACCATATCACTGGAGCTTTGAAGCAAAAAGATTTTTATATTTTTTTCATAAACTTAGGGTGGTTGTTGAGATTAACCTTATGTGTCATATAATGTAACTACAAGTATAAGAAAAATAAAGAAAAAGATTGATTATCTATATCGAATGTCATTGATAAGATGGAGTGGGGACTGGGAGTGCTGCATTTCCACAGTACCATACACGAGCCGCCCCCGATTCAATTGTATCAGTTTAGTTCAGTTGGCATTTTTGTGTTAACTGCGTTCAAGTTTGATTCGGTTTAAATTTGCATTCGTTTAACTCATTCGTTAAATAAATGGATTCATACCTTTTGATCAATTGGTTTGGTCAACGAGCAAGCAAACAAGCCAGCGTCAACGATCTTCATTTTCTGAACGTACGATCGCGAGTTACCGAAATTAGTGATAAATTCAACTGGTGAACCCGACGTTTCGCGGCAGGTGGCGTTACAATTGGTGGCCCCAGCCGTTCAAGAAGCCGCTATAATTGGTGGTCCTTGACTTCCACAAAGCATGCCTCTACAACTGGTGACCCAAGAACACAAATCATCAAATCAATTCTCAACAAAGTTTATTTCAAGGAATAAAGTATTCTTGGCAAATGTTAATCTAACTGGAGGTTTAAACAATTTTTATACGTGGCGTATAGCAGTTTATCTTAGTCTTATTGTTTTTATACATAGCTGTTTTTATCTTGAATGTTCAGTGAATAGACTATACACCCATAGTTTTATGTGTCACAGATCTTAAGCACACAAAGCTCAGTTTTGACAATGAATCTGCTTTTCCACATCATTACTGGACCTTTCCCCAGCACTCGCAGGCAACACAAAAGTTTATCGCAGGCAGCAGTTTGCCCACCCCTGGCTAATATAGTCACTGGCTACAGTACAATTTCTTGCAATGGCCAATATGAATTTGCCATCGAAAACGAGTGTTAGTCGCAGATTGCAGTCTTGCACTGAGTTCAATGTTACAAGCAGTTAGATTTCGCAGGTGCTCAGTGCTGTAATAATTATTTAATTTTTTTCATGCTCCACGGTAAGGGTTGTTTTTTACCGCCTAAAATTTATTTTGTGACTAAATATAAATTTATTCATTGCATAAAACTTGCTTCGGTTTGAATTTGTATTCGCTTATCTCATTCGTCAAATAAATGGATCCATGCTTTTTGTTCAATTGGTTTGGTCAACAAGCAAGCAAGCCAGCATCAACGATCATCTCAGTTACCCAAACTGGTGATCGCTACAGGAGCACTTAATTTCAGAATAATTGGTGCAGTTTTTAAAAAACGTGCTCAGATTCTATGACACACCTTTTGTCAAAGGCATTAAATGTAGCACTTTGAAATGATCAAAACTTATTTTACTCACAGATCATACGGATAAGGACTTAGTGAGCACACGAAATGACTACAATCTTTTGAGATAGTAGTCCTACACAAACGTTGTTGCAGTTGGAACATGCTATAGTTTGAACCCGAAACTAAAAACACATGAAAACACGACCTTAATACAAACAACTGTTCCACTCAACCATGCCACTTGCAATGTGATGCTCTTAAGCGTTCAGCTCGTAGATTCGTTTAAAATCTTTGAACTATATTCACTGCACCACTTTGCCAATAGAAGTGATAGTCATTACTTGATTATTTTGCTAGGTATATTCTTGGGGACAGTAAATCTTCAACGAGGCTTTTTGGGCATAACGCCAATATGTCAAAAACAAAAGAAAAACTATCAATCCATAAGGGATGTGAACATCCCAATGGAGAACTACCGTTTAAACTTACGCGATCAAATAACAATTGAAAGTATCTGACCTGTACTTTTTCTGTAATAGTGCTTGACACAATGATGCCAATTATAACTTGACTAAAAAGTATGCAAAATATGCATATTTTAATTTTTTTCATCTTTAGACTAGTACAAACATAAAAAGGATACAAAGCAACGTCTGTGCTCCATTAAACATCGAGAAACCAGCTGCAAATCCAAAGAATTCGATGGCAAACATGAACAGTGTGAGAGATAAAGCCACAATGAGTTCAGTACGTACACTATTGTACTCCGATGCAGTGAAAGATATTGGGAGGCAAGTTCTAATTAATTGATCCTAAAAAATAAAACTGGTGTGACAGGGGTATTGGACTAGTGAACTTGCACGAGCAGTTTCTATAGACAAGTCCACGTTCAAGTTTAATTTAGTTATGAAATAATAATTCTTGTACGTCACATATAAGCTTAGGGCTGATACTATCATTTAAACTTGGCTAATTTATTAATACAGTAATTATCAAACTGAGCGTAAAGACAGCCTTCTATTTAAACAGCAATTTCTTTTAAATTCATGTTTAAAGAAACAATTATTGATGAGTAAGATTTTTGTTGGATTTGGGCATGCGCAATGAAGTCGAAATTTTGATTGACTAAAAATGACTGCAAGCCAATGCACTTATCACGACAGCACGAAATAAATAAAAAAGAACAATATCTGTAACATGCATCAAAGTTCCACTTAGGCTGACTCCATTCCATAAATTGGCAATCTATTCAAGAACCTGCCAACATTGTATTGAGCACAGGTTTTCAAAGCACTGCTTTCTATTCAACATATCAATATTTTTTGATGCAAGTAAAACAGCAGGTTTACTTAGTTTGAAGTTTTATGATTTGAAATCACAGATCTTTAAATTTGTATGTTTACAAAAGTGGTTTGTAGGGAATGCGATTTTAATTTGAAGTTGGATACAATAAACCTTCAACATAGATGTGAGCACAGGCCAAGTTATCAAAAATTCAAAGAAAATGCAAATGAGCATCTACTGTATTTATACAGACCAGGCATGCAAGTCTATGATAGTATAGCTTGCATCACACCACATAAAGAAACTACAACAAGAACTAGGTGTGACTGAACAACACAACAGCAACAGGCAAAAAAGACAATTTTAAAAAACAAAATCCTTACCAAAGACCAAAATAATGTAATGACAAAAACAAGATGTGCAGAGAAAACTAAAAAGCGAGCAGGAGCTAAACTACGAGCAGTCTTCATAGTCAAAATTTTCAGATCACACTTTAGTAATATATCTGTAAAAAATAGTATAAAGACACATGCATAAAAACTAATTACTATTAGCATATGGGCTGATTGGCTTCACTTTTTCTGTTTTTAGTTTATTTTCTACTGCAGTCAAGCTTTTGGTTGTTAATTTCACCCTGCATGTTTTTAAATTATGAATAAATAATGCTGGAATTGCTTTACCTTGAAATACTGTGTTAGTTTTTAAATGAGATTTGTGCTTTTCTAATTTGCGCATTTGAGCAATACATTTGCCTTAACTAAAGAACATGCTGGTATTAAAGGAAACTGTGGTTAGGCTGGCAAAAGCAAATGGAGTTAGATGGTACAGACATGTACAGAAAAGGGATGACAATAATGCTTTGTTAGTTGTGATTAATCTTGAAGTAAGTGGCAAAAGAAAACAAGGATGACCAAAGACCTGAAAGAAGCAAGTGGAGGAGGAAACAGAGAAGATTGTTTTAAAGGTGGAAGATGCCCTGAATTGAACAATGTTGTGAGATCGAATGCAAATAACTGCGGAAAAATGGGATGCATCCGGCCAAATCTGCTAAGGGGACACAACCAAATTAAAACTAAAAAACTATTACTATAACTAAACATTCTGTTCAGATTCAGAAAATAACTGTACTCTCTACAGTACTGGTTGATTACCAATTTACCCCAAGCTATAATCTAGACATGTAAATGAGAACCCGTAATTTATTGGTAAACCAATAAAACAAACTATAAACATATTATTGGCTTGATTTTAGCTACTGCTATTTTGGTTGATATTAACTACTACAATTATTAATGCCAACCTATTTCAACAAATCCACACCATTACGGCCAGCTTACTCTTGTTTTAAACACACAAGTTTTCAACACATTTAAATATCAATAGATAGACAAGGATAAAAAACGACCACATATTTAAAAAAATGGCATAAATTACAAAGTGTACTATCACAGTCATACTGGGTAGCCAAATTGTTGAAATTAAAATATACTAAATTTTTTTCCGAAAATTACAAGTATATACTAAAAATTTTCATAAACACTGCAATAACAAGCACAGTAGACAAAAACTCTACATTGGACTAAAAGCGTAACTGGCACATAAATAACTTACAAAAAATATGTAGTTTAGCTAAAATAATAGTTTAAACAAATTATTAGCAGTAGCTTAACTTTTTGTTTGCTTGCAGAAACAATCAAAATATATAAATACAGTATAACCAGCTCGAGAATAACAATGTTTTAACAAGAACTAAATACTGTGTTTAATAAATGCACTTTACATTTGCAACTGCATCATAATTTAGTTAATTTAAAGATAGTGGATGGAGACAATCAAAATAAATACAGATATACAATACAATATCTGAAAACCTTGGGACCAGTAGCGTCTTGGTTTTCAGATTTTTTTGGATTTTAGAATATTTACATTTACAGATGAATACTCACAAATAATTTGTATAAGTAAGAGCTACAAAACTTTTACAATTTATTTGCAGAGTAAAATTTGTAACTCGGGGCATGTTGGACAGTTGTTTGTACACAAAGTAAAACTTTTTATGAAATGCTCAACCCTCCACAAAAAAGTTTGGTCTCTGGAGCTTTTTGGTTTTTGGATGTTCTGATAGTAGATTGTGTACCTACAATCCACAGTACATACATACTGTAAACTCTATAAAAACAATTTAGATGCCAAGTCACTCCATTGGCATCCTTATGCTTTCTTCTTTGCATGGGCAAGATCTTTCATTCTTGGAGAAGCTGCTCAGATTATATGCTTTTTGCTAATCTTTAGTTAGACTAAGCCACCATGATCGGTAGACTGCTTGGCCTAGCCACCTGTCTGCCACATCAAGATGGAGTCATCCTGTAAAATTTCTTGCTAAAGGACACAACAAACAAGCTTGCAGGCTTGTTCTCCACATTATTTCTTCTGTGCTGTAATTACATTTTTTAAAGCTTTTTGATATGACTTGACTCGGGAAATGAACCCGAGATCTACTGACTGTGAATTGGACACTCTAGCCATTATGTCATTGCACTGCATGACCTTCCTTCTGCCTTGATCAAGAGATACCAATAGTAAGCGTTTTGTAGCCAGTTTAGTCTTGCTGAAAGAAGCCTAATTGTATATTGGCTCAGCAATTTGATTCTGGTGTGGTAGACACTGCTGTTTCACGTTCTTTCATTTCATTGATGTATTCTCTGCTTCTCTGCCCACCTAAAGCCATTTCCGCTCTTCTAAAACCATGGCATCACCTGTTGCAATCAGCTAAATTCATCTACAAGCTACCTCCATCAAAGTCTTTATATTTCAAGTTGAGCTTGCACATGTTATTGAGAAGCAGTGCCAAATTGATAACCTATGCTGCAATGTCTTTTGGTCAGCTGACTGTATAGGAGATCTATGGGTATCTTACTGCCCTTTATGTGACCAACACAGTTACACAATTGAGTCAATGTTGGCAAAGCATGAGAAGCAAGTTGAGAGGGAGGCAAAAATTCAATAGCAATGTTGATATGTAAGTATTGCCACATCATGCATTGCAAGCACAGATGAAAAACTTTTTTAATGGTTCTGTAGCAGTGTTGTCTGGCACATGTTGTCCAGGACCTACTGCTATTCAGCAAGGTGCTCAGACCACTCCAGAGTTTTGCTGATGTGCAACGTTAGCAGGCTGAGGTTCTTGATTGCTAGTAATTTTTTCACATGGTATTTGTAATTTTAAGGCAGTGGCTATTTTGCCATCAATGGCGTAACACTCTTGGAGGCTGTTTTGCCATCATATATTTGTGACTGGTCAATTTTAATGACATATTGAAGATGTGACTTTTGGCTGTTTGTGATTTGTCAATTTCAATGACAAAGCAAAAAAATAATTGCCCCCACCCAGTGTAAACTCCCCTGTACATTCACATACCATGCCCCCCTCCAGTGTTCTCTGTCTGTCTAAGTACCTTGCCAATGAAGATTTGAAGCTGTAACCATCGCATTTGAAAGCAGCTGCACTGTCCATTATACTATTGCAGCACTGCAAAAATTATAGCAAATATAACCACCAGTATTTAAATACACATAAATGGTGACAGAAAAATAGTCTCCAAAGGTAAAATGCTCTCAACATTTCCTAATTTTAACTCCACAACTATACCTAACCCTAACCAACCTAAACCCAAACTCGGACTAACCTTAACTCTAACCTAATCTTCTCTCTGATCCGCACTGAGGATAAATGATGAAATTATGATACTGTGACAAAATTACCACGATGAAATTACTGGCATTTATTTTTTGCCCTCTGCCCTGTTGTTTAACTTGGCTATGATGGCAGCAGCAACTATGCCAATGCGCTTGTTGATATCTAATTCAAAACATAGATTGCTGGTTACAGCAGAGCCAATAATTGAAGAGCCAACCTTTTACAGTGGTGGCCCAGTAATTTTTTATAAAAAGATTCACGGACTGATATGCAAAATTTTCCACAAAAAAAGCAACAATAGATATACAGTTGAATCCGATTAATTGCATAGTCAGTTTTCCAAGCCTTTATATGTGATTAAGCGAATTATGCGTTTATGCAAAAGTGAGAAGTCGAACTGAAGCACAATGGTTGCCACGCATAAAAATGTCTACACATCATACTTCAAAGCAAGCACAATGTGATTGTCTTATTCTTGCTCAAAAAGTAAATAAAAACATGCAAATAAAGGGTTTAATTGAATTTTATTTGTTTCAAGTGAAATACTGTGTGATTGTTGTTTGCTTAATTTTATTTTGTATGCTATCATTCATTTCTCTTTGTAGTTGAAGAAATGTGTCCATATTGTGTGGGGATACATTATTTATTTGTTTGAGATACAAGGCAGAGATAAAAAAATTTAACATTCTATTTGAGTGACAAAAATGTGATACACTGGAAAAGCGCAATATCTGCATTACTGAACTTCAATTACATCGCATGTTGCTTTGTTTTTGATCACTAATTGGGGGCAGCCTTTTTCATTTTGTGGCCTTGGCATTTGGTGTTGTTCTGTACGTTTCAGTTCATTTCTGTTAAGACTTTGAAACAATTGGGTTTTTGTCACTGAAATTTTGTAACCTTTTGCTTAACATTTGAATAGTTGTTTTCAATTCTACTCAATTAAGTGGATTATGCAATAAACTGTTATGTGATTAATTAGAAATATTTTCTTAAAAAATGATTGATTGTGATTTGGGATTTACAATTTCTATAAAACAAAACGGATTATGCAATTATCCAATATGCAATTAACCAAAATCATTTGTATATCGATCTCCTTCGGTTGTGTTAAGTTGTTTTCTTTTAGAACTGCAAACTCACTAACACAAAGACACGAATGTCAATTAAGTGTTTAGATCTATGCCAGTTATAAATGAATTGTAAACTGCCCCTATTTGCCTGCTCATAATTCAGAATTTTCTCCTTTCTACCGTATGTTGTTATTTGTCAGTTCACATAACAGGAACTAACAATAACAAAGATTTTAGGTTTTAAACAGTTGTGTGACAAGCGGACTGGCAAAATTTTACCAGTTTGGAACCGCTGACTTAAACTACCTCATCCTTGACTGCTTGATGTGAATTGACAGGAAAACTGACACAACCTAACCTTTGACTTTGATCTTAGCCACTAGTTCGATAAAAACATCTAAAACCACCACTGTCCAAATAAAAATGTGAGGAAAATTATCTTAATCTTTATGGCTTTACTTAATACACAATGGGGTAAAATTAAAGTTTACGTATGCAAATTATTTAAGCTGAAAGGGCAGTGTACACTGTAGGGCCAGGCCCGATATGTAAATTACGGGGCAGTGTACACTGGAAGGAAGTGTAATTTTGCACCCCCAGTGTATACTCCCCCACCCTGTACACTCCCCTCCAGTGTACACTGCCCCGTACATTTACATACTGGGCCTGGCCCTACAGTGTACACTGCCCTTTCAGCTTAAATAATTTACGTACATAAACTTTAATTTTACCCACAATGGCCGTAAAAGGCAGAATTAAAACACGACGCGATGGCGTAGTGGTTAGAGCGTCCGCTTCGCAGTCGGTAGACCTGGGGTTCATTCCCCTTGTCGAGTCATACCAAAAGACTTTAAAAAATGGTATCTATAGCTTCCCTGCTTGGCGCTCGGCATTTGTGGGAGGTTGTGGAGAACAAGCCGGCAAGTTCGCTTGTTGTGTCCTTGGGCAAGGCACTTAACGGGACGCCCCCGCCTTTATGTGGAAGACAGGTGGCCCATAAACCTCAAAAAAGGCAACTCCCAAGCGAGTGCGGACTTCCCGTCCAAAGTATAGCGATACAATTCGCTTTCTCGTGAATGGAGGATAAAAATGGCAAATAAAACAGAGCTGAATAATTGCAATTGGCATGATAACTGCACAATACCACAAGAAAAAAAAATAAACCTTGATTATCCTGGCGCCCTCAGCATGCGTTTCTCATTTTTCTATCAAAATTGGTGTCAAAATGTGAAAACATTTTCAAAGTTTACAGATGTTTTCAACTAAAATCAACCTATTTTCTAGTTTTTCAAGCGAAATAGGTATATACCAAAATAAAAAACGATATTCCAAATGCTCAAATATATACCAAACCAAAAGCCATATACCGAACCTAAAAATATAACAACATGCAATAAAATATACAAATCCGGCAACACTAAATCACCATTCCTTGTACTTAATGCACTTATGCGATAACAACGCAATGAATTTAGAAAACACTTTCCAAATACTGACAAAGCTGTTATTATAATAATTCAAGCTGTTATTTTTTATTTAATTTGCCGAGGTTTTGTAGCCACACTTTATTGTGATTCTTGGTCTCAAAACAAGCTTCAAAAACAAAATTCATTTAAAGTTTGATAAAAACCCATGCATTTTTTCAGTATTTTTGTAAGAAAAGTAGATGGAAAGCAAGTTCAGTAATGTTTTTGTATCTTCGAATTAACTTTCGGAAATGTGGTCAAGTGAGTACGAGCGCCATTTATAGTGAAAACTAGCCGGCTCTACTAGTGTCGCTCGCAGGGCCCCAATCAATGATATCAAGATTAAGAATGCCGATTCCGTCAGTTAAGCTGGCATCACCCAATGGATAGCTGTTAAAACACTTATAAAAAGTTTGTGCTTTTTTTTTTTATTACATAGCCAAATCTTGCTCCGAAACAACACTATCGCATTTTGAAAACCACTTAATTATAAAAAGTATGAGGATTGTGCATAGCCTTTAAATGTCTCACAAATTTATCTAGTCCCTAGCGATATCTTATTTGCTCTGTTTTTACCATAGGCATTCTTAAACTTGACAAATTTTTGTTCATTAAAAGAGAAAGTGCTTGAAAGCATATCAAAGTTGTGGAAAGGCCTCAAGACGGTTGTTACGTATTTCAGGGCTAAGCTATCAAATATTAAGCTTGATACTTACAACTTTTTCGTAACTGTAGGGGTATTAGTGTGAGATAAGGCCTCTGGCTGCGCGCATATTGCTCGGTCTTGGCATAAATGCTGCCAGGTGGTTAGAGCGTCCGCTTCGCAATCGGTAGACCTGGGGTTCATTCCCCTTGTCGAGTCATACCAAAAGACTTTAAAAAATGGCATCCGCAGCTTCCCTGCTTGGCGCTTGGCATTTAGGGGAGGTTGTGGAGAACAAGCCGGCAAGTTTGCTTGTTGTGTCCTTGGGCAAGGCACTTAACCGGACGCCCCACCTTTATGTGGAAGACAGATGGCCCATAAACCTCGAAAAAGGCAACTCCCAAGCGAGTGCGGACTTCCCGTCCAAAGTATAGCGATACAATTCGCTTTCTCGTGAATGGAGGATAAATATGGCAAATAAAACAAAAAACAAAAAAAACAGGCATAGAGCAAACTAACCCGAAATCAAGCACTCATGGTTGAGCTATTACAATAGCAGTGCCCAACAACGTAGAAATAAAGAATATCGGTTCAGCCGGTTTCACCCAATTTATATTCGTGAGAACAGCAATAAAAAGTTAATGTGTTGTTGGCATAGCCAATTCTCGTTTCAAAATCAAACGTATCGATAGCCTATCGCGTTTTTGATGGAAATCGATTAAGCGCAAAAAATGTAGGGTGTCGGGCATAGCCACTGTATTTCTGCCAAAGTTTTTGGAGTTCCCGGCTACGTCTTGCTTGCTTTGTTTAGTATATAGGAACTGGACTTGCTCACAACTGAAACACCCATAGATTTCATAAAGCATCATTCGTTTATTTTATGAAGTGCATGGAAATTTACCTTCAAAGTTATGGAAAAGATGGGGTGTCAAAGTGATTACGTATTTTCAGGAATAAGCTATTGAATATTATCACCACTATTTGTGATTTTTTCGTCATTGTATGCCTATTTGTATGACCTAAGGCCTCTGGCTGCAAGCGCATTGCTAGGTCCTGGCACAAAAGCAGCGAGGCAAAGACCAAATTAGCCCGAAATGAAGCTCTTACAGTTTAGTTGTGACAGTTCCAAGGCCCCCATGAGAAATGTCGAGATTAAGAACATCAAATCAGACAGTAGCGCCGGTTTCACCCAATTCCAAAGAAAATCGCTTCATTATTTACATGATAAGTAGATTGATAGTTGTATTTTGTTGCAAAGGATAAAACAAGACCGTTTTTATTTCCCTCTTTTTGTAGAGCCACGACCAATTTTTTTGTTTAAAGTCGGCTATTTCTTAAAAATTTTGGAGATTTTATTTTCGATAAATCTCTTTGAAAATTTGATAGATGATATTTAATAACCATGCTTTCGAGAAAGAATAATCGAAATCTACCAAAGAACTTTTTTTTTCCACATATTGCAATTTTGTGAGACCAAGCCACCAAAAATTTGACCAATAGGCTCCATTTTAAAATTTTTGGAGACTTTATCGTTTGACGAATCTTTTAAATTTACATGAATAAAGCCAAAGAAACATGCTTGCGAGGAAGTTTGGCCAAAATGCACCAAAAACCTACTTTTTTTAAATTGCAAGTTTCTTAGGTCTGGTAGAATATGTTTTTCTAAAAATGGGAAGAATGTATGGCAACCAACTTTTCATCAGCAATTATAAGCTAATTCTTAGCCGCAGCGACGTAATGCTGGAAAGCAAATTTTTTCAGTGTTTAAACGGCACTAATTGTCAGCACCTGATAGTAAACTTTATTAATCAAACTTAACTGTTTTTACTCAGCTTATTACCACTTTTTGGGAGAAGTTAACCGGTAAACTGTAGATGTTTAAGTTATATTTTTGTAGTACAGTAGGCGCCGCTTATTATAACCACGGATAATATGACCAGCCGCTTATTATGACCAATTTGGTACGGTCCGGAATTTCTCCATTTAAAATTCTTCGTTTAATATGACCAAATTTTGGATAATATGACCAACATTTTCTCCATCTTTCTTGTTACAGTACAGTATTTTTTCCCGCCACGCACTTATAACTTCGCCTTTTCAACATATTGTTACATACTGTACTAAATTTTACCGTCACTTGTGTTAAATTACTGTACTTTGTTTTACTGCCAACGTCACATTGTTACTTCGGGTAAACGATGAATTTGACGGTATTTGGACTTCTTGTGGCTTACGGCGTCGATTCAGGAGCTGTTATGGGGGCTTCGGTTTTATAACCATTCGGATATTATGACCAAAATGGTCTGGTCCCAAGGTGGTCATATTAAGCGGCGTCTACTGTATAAAAACTAATGGTAAATGCACATGTCAAATGTAATCAAAATTGCTATGAAACAACCTTCAATTTGTTAAATAAATTTTGAAAATCAGTTGAAAAATCAGGTTACTAATCAGTTCTTAATAAAATGGTTTTGTAAAAATTTTGCAAGTTTTGAAAAAATCATTATATAATAATCTCTGGTTACAAAAATGTTGATCGTAACAGGCAACATTATGAGATGATACAGCAAATTGAAGCTTGCAGAAAAAAAACAAGCAGGCTTAGAATGCTTAAAAGAAAAATCTGATGTTGCATTGCCAATTAAGCTTTAATTGCTGTAGTTTCTTTCACAGAAATGACGTTGTCAGTCACTTCTAAACGAGCGTTTAATTGCGCTTCTACGATCAGTAGTTTTTGAGAAAACGAAGAAAGCAAAATTTACAATGAATTGTTAATTATGACGTCATTGGAGATTCTAATTGAAGCCGGCAAGTCGGGTTCTGATTTTGCCTAAGTCATTTGTGACGTCATCATTACGTGACAAATCCTGATGGAGCTCCCCCGGTGTGATGATCTATCGTGCCAAGTGTGAATATTTGAACGCCAAGAAGTTTAGAAGGATTTAAGATAGACACACCCATAACATTGTGCTTTATAATATAGATTTTGGGACTACCTTGCGTCAACCTGCTTTTAAAATCTGAAGTAGATTTCTCTCAAATTCCATGTATTTAAAATGTTGGGGACTACTTAAAAAAATAAAGTTGTAATCTTCGGTAGCGGTTTATTATCTTTGACTCCGTGTCTAGTTAGATAGAATAATCTTGAAATGGTTGAAACAAATTTATTTTTAAAACTGCTTTTACCAACTCTACACACTAAATTCCAAAGTCGAAAAAATAAATTAAAAAAGCTGCTAAACCAGGGGTTCTTAACCGAGGGTAAATTTACCCCTTGGGGAGAAATTTCACCTACCGAGGGGGTAAATTTACTAAATCATACAAAGCAAACTATATTTTTTACTATTAAAAAAGTGATAGTGTTGCACTGGATTATGATCAAATATATAGTTTAAGTAAGTTCTCGTCTATTTATTTTATATCTACGCAAGTGTACTACCATACTGTGCTACATTTTTACTGTTCACAACCTAATTTGGACTTTGACCACAAAGTAGGTTACAACTTTGCTAAGATTGAAACTTCCTTTATTTCGCAATAAATTGCATTGTTTTCACAATGGGTAGACCGTGGTGTAGCTCCATTTGTCTCCTACTTCTTCATAGCATATTAGACAGGAGACAAAGAACAGACTGCACTGTAGAGGTCTTTTGCAAATAAATTATTTTGCAATCACTAAATACAGGTTTTAATTTAAACAACCTGCAGTTATATCCAAGAAGCGAACATATTTAGAATCATATGTTGACTTTGGGTTCGACTTCATTGCGACAGATAATGTTCAAAAACCTCAGTGTATCTTTTGCTCCAAAGTACTTGGTGATGGTTCCAGGAAGCCGTCAATTTTAAAAGCTCATTTTACTTCATGCCATTCTACACATGTACATGACGACCATAAGTCTTTGCTGGCCAAACGTGCTTGATTTCGTGCTGCAGGAACACTACCTAAATTAGGATTCTGTTCCGCAGACAAAGCAGGATTGGAAGCATCATATCGCGTTGCTTACAGAATAGCAAAAGAAAAGAAGCCACATACGATTGGTGAACAACTTATCAAACCGTGCGTAATGGAGATGGTTGAACTTGTTTGTGGAGTAGAACAAAAAAGAAAACTTGAGAAAATTGCTTTGTCAAACGATACAATACGATGTCGAATAAGTGACATGTCACAGGATATTTTAAATCAGGTAGCAGACGAAATTCGAGCTTGTAAAGCAAGAATTAGTCTTCAGCTAGATGAGTCAACTGACGTGACGAACTGTGCATATTTGTTGGTTTACTGTCGATATGAGCATGCTGGTGAGTTGAAAGGGGAATTCTTGATGTGCAAAAGTTTGGAGACGACAAGCAAAGGGGTTGATGTTCTGGAAAAAATAGACAACTTTTTTCAACAAAATAATATATCCTGGAATCATGTGGGTTCTCTTTGCACAGACGGTGCCCCTTCTATGCTCGGTGCCAAGTCAGGCTTTACAACTCTCGTGAAAAAACGCGCACCGCACATTATATCTACTCATTGTGCCCTTCATCTGGCAAGTAAAACCCTTCCAAAATACTTGAAAGCAGTATTGAAGCATGTGATTGAATGCGTGAATTTTATCAGGGCACGTGCTCTTAATCATCGTCTTTTCAAAGTGCTTTGTGATCAGGTGGGATCAGAACACACTGTACTCCTTTACCACACAGAAGTTCGGTGGCTCTCTACAGGTCTCGTTTTGTCTCGAGTTTTCGAACTGTGTGGTGAAGTCGAGACTTTTCTTGGAGAACGCAAATCCCCATTGAGTAAGCATTTTGACGACAACAAATTTATTGGTGCATTGGCTTACTTGGCAGACATTTTTTCAAGTTTGAACCAGCTCAATGTGCAGATGCAAGGAAAAAATGTTACCATTATAAATGTACGTAATGAAATTCAAGGCTTTCAGACAAAATTAGATCTGTGGAGTAGGAGAGTTCAAAAAGAAATTTACGCCAATTTTCCGACATTTGATGATTGGAAAGTCAATAGAAGTAGCAAGGAGATTTTTGACCTCGAAGTCGAGATATGCCAGCACCTTGCCACCTTAAAAAACAACTTTGATGGTTACTTTGAAAGTACAATTACCAACAGTACTGCTCCTTGGATAACTCATCCCTTCGAAGCCAAGTTAGAAAGTATTGCTGACGATGATCTTTGCAAAGATGAGCTGATTGATCTTCAATGTTCAACGACGCTTCACTCCAAGTTTATGTTGTGCAATGGTGACTTTTCCAAGTTTTGGTGTGGATTAGTCGAAGAGTTTCCTATGCTGACTAAGCGTGCATTTGAAGTTATTATACCTTTCGTAGCGACTTATCTGTGTGAAGCAGGATTCTCTTTACTGTTGACTATTAAAACGAAACTTCGATCTCGCTTAGTTCTCAAAGACGACATGCGAGTAGCTCTTTCAACGACTGCTCCGAGAATCTCAGAAATTGTTCGTGGAAAACAAGCACAAAAGTCTCACTGATTAACAGTTAAAACTGTGTGTCTTAACTGTTAAAATAAACGAAAATTCATTAACATTCTTGTGTGCTTTATCATAGCTATCTAGGACATTTGAGCATGGCTATATTTCTTAATATTTTCACAAGACCCCGTCAAAAACAATCGCGTCTTCGTTTACTAAAAACACTTTTTTTGATATTTGCTGTGGTAAACAAGACAAAAAAGGATGCTTTACATTTATCACAAGGGGCCACCAAGAGGGTGGGGTAAATTTTACTTTTTTCATTCGGCAAGGGGTAAACGAGACAAAAAAGGTTAAGAACCTCTGTGCTAAACTAAACCTCATCACCTACTAATTTGCCGAAAGGTGAGCAAGAAACTACAAGGTGATTTAAAAAAAGGCAAAATAATCAACAAAGTAAATTAAGACGTGATGTTAGGCAACTTAAAGGTAAAATGTACAAAATTAATGCATGAATAAGTTTAAAGAAAACATCAAATAAGCAAGGTAAAAATAACGAACAAATAATTCCAAGAAAACAAAGGAAGTAATTCCGACGCTGCAAAAATTGACTTCAATCAGGATAAAAGTTTTTGCAAGAACTACATACATATTAGTTTAGTGCTGGAAGCAGTTTATTTCTCAAAATTTTGTGCTTTCGTGTATTCATTTTTGCACAGGCCTATCTTTCAAATTTACTTTTATGTCGATTTTCACATAGTAATTTTGGGCATTTAAGCTAATTTTAGGGTACGCTTGAAAGTAAGTCATCGATATAATACGTAAAAATTTTTTATATTACAGCTCTCCTTAGCTCAAAGTTACGACTTGGAGAATTCCCATCCTTGCCCATATTGCCACGCCTATATTGGCAGTTTAGTATTGGAAGATTTTAGATACAATAAGCTAGAAGTACGCGACCATTCCTGTAGCACATCCATGCTAGCACAGATAGGCTAAGCTGTGTGGGACCAATTTTTTTGTTGCTTTTTCGTCTTCCAAAATCGCAGGACAGTGACAGCAGCGCAACGCCAACTGTACACAGGTCGGCTTAAAAATTTCCAAGTTCTAAGTTGGAATTTAAATTTCCAACTTTCATGATAAATTCACATTTATCAAACATAAATCAACAACATTCCACTACTATTGCTTTGGGATATGTTGATTACTTATAATAGTAATTTTGACATGAGCAACTTTCTTGTGTTACAGTGCTACTTAGCTCAAAGCGTATATTTTGCATTTATTATCTGGCAAAATCTTCTTGACGTAGCCCTCCCTACCATGTTTATGATCGACATATGCTAGTTTTATATGAAACTGCAAGACTCGTTTCATATCTTGTTTCAACTGCAGGCTAACCCAGTCTAGGCAAACACCATCGCTATGAGGCTAATTTATATCTACTTTTTGGCTACTGCCTCGAAATTTAGCTCTACTTTTTTTCTAAACTTAGGTAATTCTTCCTAAAACGCTAAAATTACCCTAACTCGGCATTTAGCCCACACATGCGAATTCAATTTTTAGCGAGCTGAAGCGTTCATTATTCATGTTTTTAGGAAAGCATGTTGAAGAATTTGGATCCCGCGAAAGATTTTTGTTTTTAAAGAAAAGAGAAGCCGGATGTCATTTTAGCGAGGACCCCATTCATGTTAACAGATTACGTGATCAACCGATCGAACCTCACCATGGATCCGATGTTGTGCACTTGGAAATGGAACTTCGCGGCAATTTTCCCTGCTTGTGGTAGAAATTCAAAGCGCCAACAATACTAGCAATTCCGAAGCGGGTCTCGACGCAACGATTTTCTATCGTGGTCTGAAAAAGATTTCTCGTGACCGTTCAATTCTCTTCCGTCATTTATTATTCCCTTCCATCACGATAAAATACATAAAATCACAAAAAAGTCTTTGCAACTATTTAAAAACATTTTTCAAAAGTCTTTAAGAAGTACACCAAAAGTTCTTTCAAAAAATAGATCGATTTTCCCGTGATAATACCCCAGATCTGCCAGCGAAACCATTATGCCATGAGCAGTGGATCTGAATGCGCTATCACCACAGATCTTATTGAGGATAGATTGGAGAGTGATGTGTCTAATACCGAAATCAAACTCCCGATTAAGAAGTTAGCTTCGAGGAAAGTCAGTTAAACCTCACCAACATAAAGCAGCATCAGCAAAAACTGACTTCAGGTGGGATTCGGAACCCACGATCTGGCCCAGCTATTCTGAGGTGTGAACCCAGGCTTTGGATAACGGGCGTTTAAATCGGGAACACTGCCTAAATCACTCGGCCACCGATTGGCCAAGCGCATTTTGATACAAATACGCTGAAGCCGTACATGCTTTATATATTGTTTCAACAGGTAAAATTGCAGAGTGCATCAATTTTATCTCTTCACTCCAGATCTCTTGAGAAAAAATATCTATTTTCCCATCACCCTTGCAAAAGTAAAACTTACCATTCAAAATTTTTGTACTGAAATGTGGGATCGAGAATATCAAAGTCAACATTGGGTGTTTCTCGCGAATCTGTTTTCAGCCATCCACAGCAAATCTCAATCATCATCAGCCCGCATTTCCTTCACCTACAAACTGGTTGTTGCTTATTATAAACATTTAAAAAGAAATGGAATAAACCTTACAGGTCTTTTGCACTACGTGCCAATTTCCAGAAGACTGATCTTTTTTGGTTAAACTGTAGTAGATTTATGCTTGTACCACCCAGTATCAAGCTTAAAATTTAATCCACAAAATTGGGCTTAAACATACAATCTCTTTAACACTGTTCGATGAAGCAGAGATACAGGGTGTTTCACAATTATTGAAACAAAGCGGCAGCTTCTAAAACCTTTACCAATGACCTTATTCTTTTTCTGTTTTCAGATTGTCATAGCGAAATAGTTAACATTTTTATACGTTAAACAAAAAATAGTCTAATTATGCCTTGGTCGATGGAGCAGAAGATCTTTTGTGTAAAGACATATTACGAAACGAAGTCTTTCAAGATTGTTCAAGCAAGGTTCAGAAGGAAGTTCAGCTTCAACCAATTTCCAAACAGGAGTCAGATTTTCAAGTTGGTCAAGACGTTTGAAGCTCATGGCACTTGTGGAGATCGTAGGGTAGCGGGCTCATCGCCCTCAGGGCCTCCAATAACAATCCGCACCCCCGACAATGTCAGCAGGGTTCAAGAGTCAGTCGGTCGGAGTCCGAGCAAATCTCTCCGTCGAAGGAGCCAAGAACTTGGCATTTCTGTCTCTTCTGTAAGGCGCATGCTGGTTAAGGAGCTAAAACTTTATCCATACCGGATCCACGTAAAGCATGAACTAACCGGGAATGATAAGGAAAAAAGGGTAGCGATGTGCCAGTGGTTTTCGGAAACGATCGACAATAACGAGAAATTCTTGGATGATGTCTGGTTTTCAGATGAAGCCCACTTCCTCTTGAATGGTCACGTTAACTCTAAAAACTGGGTGTTTTGGGGAAGTGAGAACCCTCACAGAGTCGTTGGACGCCCTTTGCATTCAAAAAAATGCACAGCATGGGTTGCCATTTCCAAGCATGGTATCATCGGACCATTTTTCTCTGAAGATGATCACGGTATTGCAGTAACCGTGACAAAAGAGCGCTACGTTCCAGTGCTTGAGCAGTTCTGGGGAGAGCTCGATAAGCATGAGGACCTTGATGAGAAAGAACAGTGGTTCCAGCAAGATGGTGCTCCTCCTCACACTGCTAATGTTACCATGGCTTGGCTCCGTGAAAAGTTTGGGAAGCGTCTCATCAGCCGCAAAGCTGAAGTGGAATGGGCACCTCACTCACCTGACCTGAATCCTCCAGATTTCTTCTTGTGGGGGTTCCTCAAGGACAACATTTACCAGGATAACCCATTCACTATTGCAGCTTTGAAAGCAGCCATTACCGAGAAAATTCAGGCCATTACACAGGAGGAATGTGAGCGTGTTATCAACAACTTTGCACGCCGCATTCAAGAACGCCTTCGACAGAACGGTGGACATCTAGAGCATGTACTCAAAGAATCTTCTTGACATATTATTTCTGATTTGAAGATAAACAGTTTCAGATTATAAAATGTTATCCTTTCACCTTTCAATAAATGTAATCATCATTGTGGTATCATTTAAAATCCTGAATCTGTGCCCAATCGCTTTGTTTCAATAATTGTGAAACACCCTGTATATCTTACTCAGTTCATTACTTCAACTGGCGTAATACTGAAAACTGTTGTTAAAAAATTTTTTTATGTATATTGTTTTCTTGCGTAAAATCAACATGTGAAATGAAATGTTGAATTTGTTTTTCCCCATGTTCTGGAGTAGGATTCTCAATGTTCTCAAAGTTCTAGCACGATCATTCTAGGGTGGTCCTGGGGCATGTCCCGGAAAAATTTTGCAAAATTTCACCTAAAAATACTCAGTTTCGTGCATTCTGGAAGCAAGTTTTAGTATAATGCTTTTACGACACTTACTAGAAGAATGAAATTGTGGAATGAAAATCAAGCATAAAACAAAGTCAGTTTATTTTAAATTAAGGCGACGGTTCCCTTTCGCAAATTGGTCAATCTCGTGACTGTAATCAAGTTTAATGACGTTGTTTTTAGATACAAAAGAGCCAATGCATTGAGCCGATTTTCTTGCATCCTCGTACGCAAGTACGTTTTAATCAGCTTTAGGGCGCTAAATGACCGTTCGCTTGTTGCTGTTGTAACTGGCAACGTTGCAAAAATTTGCAGCAATGTTTTAGAGATCGAATACGTCCCAAGTTGTCTCGCAGTTTTAAGAGCGTTAAGGACATTCCCTGGACGGCAAATCCAGGGCGAATCCCAAATACTCGCGAAAAACCAGTTTTTCTTTCGCTAGAACTGCTTGGTTTTGCTTTACATTTTTTTATTTTTAGGGTCTGAGGAGGGGGGACCATGGCACAGTGGCGTCCCCTCTCGGTACGCTAGTGGTTGCGTGCATTAATATCGGGTGCCAGATATTGATGCAGATGACATGTATTACAACAGCTGCATCTAGACAAAACAGAAAATGACACATTTCAAGAATTAGTTTTTTAGATCTTCAATCTGTATTTTATATTTGATATATGTGAATTTGTTGCTCCTTAAATGTGTTGTGGTGCCAAAAAACCTATGCCGTTACAAAGCACCAAAAAAAAAGAATTACAACAATCGCCTATTGTTTTTGTTACTGCATAAAAGCTGGCTCATTTGGGTGCACTGGAAGTTTTGGTTCAACCTCGTTGTAAGAAAGCCCTGGGTTTTTTTTAAAGTTTGCTTCCTCTATTCTTGCGTGCTGGTATTTGTTTCAACTGCCGGTTGAAACAAATACCAGCCATTGCAGCACCGTACAGGAATCGCACCAAAAAAAATTACTGCAAGTAGGTATTTCCAATGCGTCAGAGGCTTGCTATTTATAGCTTCGCTGTGTTCAAAGCTGCGACGAGCTCCTTCCTAGCAATGGGCCACGAAGACTAATTAGCCAAGATAATGTTACATTTACCAAAAACAAATGGCACGGCTGGTATACCATTCACTAATCTGCGTAAGTAGATGACAGAAGAAAATGCTAGATTCGAAACGTCACTAAACCCATGCAACTGGAACTCAACGTTGTCATCAGGGCTGCTCAAATCAGCATTCAAAAAATACCATCTTGGCAGCGAAAAATCTTTTAACATTTCTAACGAGTGAAGCCACGCTTCCCACTCTTTCACGACACTTTCGGGCACCTCTTTGTCCCAGTCAAACTTTTCTATAGCTAACTGTTGTAAGATGAGACGAGATTTCAGAAAAAACGGAGTGCCGAACCTAAAAGATCAAAGTTTTGTCCAAGTTGGCTAGGCATGCTTCTACGAGTATACTTTATCAGAGGCTTTAGCGAGCAGTGGATGCGCAGTTCGTCAGGCTTCGTTACTCACACACGGCCTAAAGTTTTAGCTGACGGCATAGTCTTCAAATCTACTTCGCGAATGGATGGCGCCAGTAATTCGCTATTCATTCCTACCAACACATTCACAGATTCTTTGTTCTCACTTCATTTTACCGGTTCGAACCCGCGACTAAGAAACAAAGCAATCGCCTCATTGGCAATTAGTTGCGCATCATTAAAGCTATCCGCAGAAAAAATAAAATCATCAGCATACATGTTTTTGACACAGTACCAAGAGTCAAATCACTGGCTTTGCAAGTGTTTTGTTCCACCACCTTTTTAATGGCTAAGCAAGCAATATACGAGCTACTTTTTATACCCCAAGGATGCACGCATAAACGAAAAGAAACTAACTTACCCTTATGGACATCATCGTTTCCAAACCACAATAAGCGACATAAATCCCTTTGTGCCACAGGCAATTTAATTTGAAAAAGGCATTTTGTGATGTCAGCCATCAAAGCGTATTTACCTTTGCGGAACCTAGCCAACACGTGAACAAGCGGGTTTAAGAAGTCAGGACCGGTCATAATGACGTCATTAACGCAGACCCCTTTGTATTCGGACTTTCCGTCATAAACAATGTGTTTCTTGGCCTGTGACGCAACAAAATATGGCAAATACCACTCACGCCCACTATCATAAACAGACTCATTAACCTTTTCAATGTAGCCTTTAGATTTTAAATTTTGCATAGTTTCCACAAGAAATTCGCAGAGATCATGGTGCTTTTCGCAGAGCCTTTTTTCTCAAAGCGATAGCTCTGTCTCTAGCAAGCGCCAAATTATTGGGTAGTTCAACATCAACTTTCAATGGCAAAGGAATTTCAAAATGATCATCGCACAGCTTAACATTTGGCTCTACCAAACCTTTGGCAATTTCTTCAGTGCGAGATAAATCCAAAGCTTCGTTCTGCACAGCCAAGTCCCTAAACTGACCTTTCAATGTAGCGATTTCCCTATCACGGGCTTCCAGGTCAAGCTTACACTGCGACAGATCGTCATTAGCCACACAAGTTTGCACTCTAAGAACCTCAGTGGCCCTGGCATATAAGGGCAATCTTCCTCCACAAGCCATCCAACCCAGGGGGGTGAATATAGCATGAGGCTCATCTCGGCTTTCTCCCATACGTTCTTCCATCGCACACATTAAAATGCATTGTCATTGCCAATGATAATGTCCAAAGTCTTACAATTGTCGAGAGCAAAAAGTTTAACACCGTCAAAATGTTGCAAATTGCTCAAGTCCTACTTCTGCGGCAAAGTTTCAGAGTCATCTGTCCGAGGGGGATAACGGCCGCAATCACGTCACCAAACAACTCTTCAGTATCTGTAGACTGAGTATTGAACTGAACCAAATTAGCCGAAGTATTTTTGTCGCCAACCAGAGTATCCAACTTAAAGGACGCGGTGTCAAACGGCTCCAGTCCTAGATCCTCTACCAAGCTACTGGCGATAAATGTCAGCTGAGACCCCAGATCATGTTGGCAGTACACCAACTTCGAGTGGCTACTCGCGGGGTTCACCACGCGTGCGGCAGTCACACAATTATACGCCGCTTTCACGCGCTCAATTTTGACACTGTGCATAGGTGCTGCGGGTTCAGCACTCGTTTCAGGCGGCCTAAACCCGGTATTAACAAAGTAATCATGTAGGCGAAAAAAGTGCTTTTTATCACACGCATTACCGCACCTGCGGCAATTATTACCAAACGTGCAATCTTTCACAAAATTATCGCACAAGCAGTTCAAGTACTTCTCAGATTTCATCACGACATCCCTGCGGTCTTTGGAATTTAAGTGCAAAAAGTCCCTACAGCTTGACAACCAGTGATATTTACCCTTACCACTAAAAAGGCAATAAATGCTCAACGGCGCATTTCCAGCACCACCACCTCTCGGGCTCCGGCTGTCACCGGCGCGGTAGACAGCAGCACTATCCGATGATTTTGCCAAGGGGTGCAACTCGTTTGATTTCGCCGTGGTCTGCCTTACTCTACACGTGGTTTTATTTTTATCAAATTTTTTATTTTCCTGATGGATCTGTGACTCACCTAACAACATTATTCCAAAATCAGTCGATTTACACAATTTTTCACGTTTTACAAAATCTACCAAACTTTGATAAGTGGGCTCACTTGTGCCACCGTATTTATCGAGAAGAAATTCTAAATACCTTTGCTTAGCTTCAAAGGAAAGCCTTTTAGCCAAATCCAAAACAAAACTACCTTCTAATTTCTCACGCTGGTTATACGCTCTAGCATAGAGAAGATATCAATCTAATTGATCTTTGAATTCTTTCCTAATATTCGCAGATGAAGTGACCGATTTATTACCATATCGATACTTCCAAATTTCAGGCTCCGAGATGAACCCGCCACGGACACCAAATCGCTGTGACAACCTTTCTAAAGACATTTCTATTCTGTCTTTTTCCGATAAGCCAGGCGTGTCAGATGTCAAATTAGCGATCGTTTGTACAGCTGTTCTAGCACAAGCTGCTTGCAACAGAATGAGACGAGCCCCCTCAAAGGGACAACTATCCATTAACGCATACATACGATTTTTAAAGAATATGAAGGGCATGTTTGCGCCATCATAGCCAATCAACGCCGCTTTATCCATAAAGGTTTTACAATTCTGATACTCAAAAAAGCAGGCACTCGAATTACCATATGAAGGCCACAAACCAATATTTCTGCCATTGCTAACATCCCTAGCCAATTCGTTTTGATAGCCGTCATGCAATTCTTTCGAGGTTTGATGATTTTTCTCCGGTGGTGGATATCGGTCTAAAACGCACTCTCTGACGTCACCACGCTGCGGAAACCGACTCACGACAACATCATTCACATCCCGCACACGTTCAGATACATGACAATCAGCCCTACGTTGTGGTAATACTTTACTCGGCCTTGAATCCTGAACGAAGCCACACTCGAATTCTGGTGGCGCCTTAGCTCGTGGCGGCCCCGAACATTTACTGACTCGACTAGCAGACAAAGCATCTCGTCCAAGAACAGGAGGGTGCTTTTGCTTAAAAGGGTTAGTTGCAGCAGAAGGCAGTAAACAATTTTCTGATTGAGCAGCTGGGTTAGAAATATCATTCAAAATGGCATTAGAGCTCCAAGGTTCAAACAACACGGTTCCACACAGGCAATCCCATGCAAGGGCTCAACCGAGTGCGACACGTCACCAGCGGCGGTCTCGAGACCTACATCAGTCTCTCCAGTTCGAGAGGTTACAACCTAATTATCCACCTTCTTGGTACGTCCAAAAATGGCGGCCACATCGGGTCCCATGCCTGAGTAAGATTTCCTGCTGGAAAGTCTACTTTTGTACCTGATCCGGGAGCCCTCTCCAAAACTGCTCCTAGCCAAAATTTCTTGCCTGCGCTGTTCCGCCTTCAGTTCAAATTCGGCTTCCTTGGCTTGCATTTGAGCCTTTTTAGCCTCAACTTTAAATCCCTCTCGCTGGAGTTTCAAATCAATTTGGATCAAGGTACTAGAAAGGGCCGTGCCTATATTGGACAAGCTATCCTCTGGCTACACCTCGGAATGGGGCTGCTCTACTATTTGGTTCAGCCTATCCCAACATTTTAGCCTTAAACTTTCAAAGGTGATCCGCACCTTCTCCTCCAAATCAGCAGACGCAGCAGTGTCTCCACTATCACTTAACAATTGATGAAATTTGCTCACGTCTTCGCCCAAATTTTCAAGCTTATCCCAGCAAAGCAAAACTTCTCGCCTACTGGTACACAATGAGAGCTCCTGATCAAGTTCCTCAATGCGGGCAATAAAATACCATTTTTGACAACGTACCTCACGTTCAAATTTGCCTCCCTCAGTGGAAGCGACTCTACCATCAGGTAACTGATGCTCCTCCCCAGATGCCCTAGTCGAGCCCGGGAGACCCGATCCCTCGGCTACACACCCCCAACCCCTGCGGCTTGCTTTAGCCCGCCACTTTGTAGCGACATCACTCACAAAGAAATTCACTTGAAAACACCTAATATATCTAACAAACGGTGAAATACACAGAAGCCAAATACTTTCAACTTAGGGAGCAACAAAGAAACAATTTAAATTTTCCGGCTAAACACGCGTTAAGCCGTCTGATTATACAAATACAACAAATATCAATACCTTCGTTGTAGGGGTGTAGCTTCGCCCCTTCTGGCGTCTTCTAGCGTACGTTCACTTGACAGATTTCAAAAATGTAGAAAATGCCTTTGATACCTTGCTGGTTGATACAACTTCAATCTTCGATTGAGCAGTTTACTTTTCAATTCTATGGTGCGGCAGCACCAGGTTTCAGCTCTTTGATTCCCGCCCCAAGCGTACCGTCGTTGATTAGCACTGTATCAGTAGAGTTGCTTTGTAGAGCTAGTAATATTTGCTCTAGGGATCCTTTGTGCTTCGTCAAACAAAAAGAGGAAACGGTTGAAGCTTTCTTGCAGTTTTTTATTTCCAAATATGTGCAGCTCCTGCCAGTGTGCTCAGAGCGAAAATTTAGGGCGATAAAGGCTACCACACAGCCTTAATAACAATCAAGCAGGGCAACCAACACTCAGGCCCAAACACAAATCCGAAGCATAATCAGATTGAAACGGAAATTCACTACTCGTTTTGCCAAGAATAGCGAAAATACACGTAGTCACTACATAAATACGAAGTCAAACATGTGGCCTTATTTAACCACAGGGCAAAGACCAAAAAAAGACAATACAACAAAGGAAGGTTTTTAGAAGTAGTCCGCAGGAAGCCCGGCTAAAACGTCTATTACTTCTTAGACGGGGCTAATTGTTCGGTTCGTTATAGGGGTGTAATTTGAAGCTATATTTACATAAACTCTTAACAAAACAACGCAAGATCACTTAATTTATCACAATATCAATCAATTTTGTAGGAAATTGCTTATGAAGTCTTTGGGTCACATTTTCAAAAGACTTCTTCTTCTTTCGGCTTTTCCCAATTAGGGGTCGCCACAGCAGATAATCTGCATTTTTATACCATGGCATTTTTGTTTTTATGGTCGGATGCCCTTCCTGCCACCAACCCTCTCTTTAGAGGGAAAACTGGGCCTCCTGTCTTCCACATAAAGGTGGGGGCGCCCCGTTAAGTGCCTTGCCCAAGGACATAACGAGCGAACTTGCCGGCTTGTTCTCTACAACCTCTCCCAAATGCCGAGCGCCTAGCAGGGAAGCTGTGAATACCATTTTTTAAAGTCTTTTGGTATGACTCGACAAGGGGAATGAACCCAGGTCTACCGACTGCAAAGCGGACGCTCTAACCACTAGAAGAGACTACGCTGAGAAAAAACTACATGGCGATTGGCGGAACAATATCATTACAGTGGGAAAAAGCAGCAGGTAGTAACTCCACGTTAAGTTTTTGTTTCCTGTTATTGCAAAAGCAAACAACTTATATGTTGCCTGATAAAGAAGAAAAATGCATTGAAGCATAAACATGGCAGTTGGTCAAAAATCTTGATTTTTGGTAGTGCAGTGGCAAGTTATAGTACTTTTGTATAGTCATACCGCAAGCCTGTTTGATCTTAACCTCTAACTCAAATTAAACAAATGTAGCAAAGATGAACAAATTGACAATTTTTCTGGTAAAATTTTAGAGGAATCATTATCCCCATGTGTACCACAAAAACATGGTCGATGCATTGTACTTTTAAGTCATAATCTAACCTATCACAATAACTTAACTGTAGGTGCTTGACTATGAGGTAGTTTGCACTTAACTCAGCAACAATTATGGCTAAACCTAGCATTATGTGCGTGACCGGAGATTTTAGGTTATACAAATAGGCATACAATTATAAAAAGTTCTAAGTGGTATGTCATACATTTAACAGTTTATTTCTAAAATTACTCAACAATCATTTTTGCGCCCTTCATCGCTTACGATTTTATATTGGTGTTTCCAAGTGCTAAAATAAACGAAAAAATTTTTGAAATTATTGGCTATTTCAATTGTGAGCAAGTCCACTTCCTAACAATGTTCTAGAAAGAGGGAAATTAAGACATTGCTAGGGAAGACTTCAAAAACTTTGGGAAAAGTATAATGGCTATGCGCAATAGGCCCTGATGTTTACCCTCTCAATTCCTATTGTCATCATCGTACTTTTGACTTTGGAACAAGAATTAGCTATGGCAAACAAACAATAACTTTTCATTACTGTTCTCACAATGGTCCACTGGGTAAAGAAAGGGCAACCGTCTAAACCAATATGCTTCACCTCAACATTGCTGATTGGGGCTGTAGAAAATATGCTCCTTTGAGCAAGAGCGTGCTAACCGAATCCCAGTTGCTGGGAACTATGGCAGCCACAAGGAAGGAAGCACGACAGTAATGTTTTTATTGAATTGAAGTTCAGACTCCAATTAACGCAATTGTGGCAAACAATCAAAATCACGGCAGTCAGTCACGAAGTCCAGCGATGAAGGAGAGCAAAAAATCTCCGACCGCATCGTTGGTAGCCAAATTCTACACACGTCACCAACAACTAGGTCGCTGCACACGTCTATGTAAACCAGGTCAATGCGCACGTCACATGAACAAAAGCAATAGACAAAGAGACGGCGGGGAAGGCAAGCCGGTCAACGAGCTACCATGAGAAGACAAAAAATAAACATTGTCTAGCCCTAATAAAAAAAGAAAAATATATGTGTATGATTTTAGACACATGCAGTAATAATACACGAATACACATAGTAAAAACTAGAATCACACACAACGGTGGGAGTAAGGTGCTAAGCCGCCGAAAGCAAACTTACAAAAAAATAAAAAAAAGAACAAAAAGATGTTTGGCATGGCAGCTCGATGAAGTGTGAGGCACGACACGCTACACGGCCCGGCAATTGTGACAACTTAACTGTGGGTGCTTCAATTCAGGTT
The DNA here is from genome assembly GCA_963675345.1 of Trididemnum clinides. NCBI lineage: Eukaryota > Metazoa > Chordata > Ascidiacea > Aplousobranchia > Didemnidae > Trididemnum > Trididemnum clinides. The sequence goes on from OY776305.1 coordinate 18,065,625, forward strand.
AGTTTGCTCTTTGTGCGGCTGCGTTTCTGCTAAGACCGAGCGACATGCGCTCAGCCACAGGTTCTGATTGTACAAATACGTGCAAAATTATAAAAAATTCGTAAGTAGTGGTCCAAAAAATTAATAGGTTCTTCTCGAAAATAACATATCAATCATTTTGGGACCTTTCCACAACTTTTAACTTACGCTTTCATGCACTTCATAAAATGAACGAGTAATACTTTGCAAAATCAATGGCTATTTTCATTGTGAGCAAGTCCAGTTTCAAACAACACATACGCTGAAAACAGGGCAGGCAAGACGTTTCCAGGCACTCAAGAAAGTGTAGGAGGAGTACAGCGGCTATGCGCAGCCTCCTGTAATATTTTTGCTCGATCTCCTTTCAAAAAGCGGTAGTTTTGTTTCGAAACGATATTTTGCATGTCAAAAAAGATTTACTTTTCTCTGCAGTTTTTACAAATGTCCATTGGTTGAAGCTGGCTTGGCCGGCAAAACCGATATTGTTAAATTCGACATAATAATGGGGGCCCTGCGGGCGACGTCGGCAGTGCCAGCTAGTTTCTCATGAATGCACTAGAAAAACAAATCATGCATATATCATAGCAATTATTATCTCCTATTCAAAAGAATTTTCTCGAATGACTACAAATAAAAAAGAAAATATTGCTACTCAATCAGATGTACTGACTATACAGTTAGAAATGGTATTGGAAGATACTTCACAGTAATTCTTTTTCTATTGAGAGCGGCTCCAAGGCAATAAATATACAAGTGTGAGCATAATCATAGGCAGACATAGCTTTTCCATTTTTGAGGAGATGGGAGATATATATTTGGAAATAAAATACGACCATAAAGCATTTAAAACAATTGCAATTATCTAAAAAATGTAAGCGATAAAGCAACAAAATTAAGGAAATCGTTAAGCACGAATCAACTAGTCTCAAAGAGGTTTTTAGAGATTTAATCCTAAAAAAGATTTTGTACACTGTTGCTTAAAATTTTATTGTGTTTTGATCAATGATTCTTGTTGTGGGGCCCTTTACGAGAAACAAAGCTTTGTGCTTCAGCGGTAATGAAATATTTTGTTCGACAATATGCTTTGAATGGGTCTTGTGGGCAGCAATTTTTTCTCTGTTACTTCTACTTAGCTGATCAGTTACAGGGGCCCCAAATTTTGATAAACCAATGCAACGCATTTGCTGTCAACATATCTACAACATTTAACATAAGTTTTCGGCAATTTTTTAGTACTTGATCCAACAAGTTTTCATTAAGGCCACATCTGCTTGTTGAGTACAAAAAATTCTAAATGGAAACCGAAAAATGATTTCACTTTGTATACTATACTTGAGAAAATAATAGAAAATAAAATGACCGTAGCCTAATTAAATAGGCCCTTTTGGTCCCTGAAATTGGTCTTCCGAAATGAAGTCAGAGAGAGCCATTTTCTAAAACACGATTATGGAAGTGACACAGTTTTTTTACAACAACTCATTGCAATTCTTCTCTCGGACACTTCGCGGTATAAAGCAACTAAAAACTTTTGGTCATCAAAATTCTGTTACTCCACTACTCTGTCTGCTTTCCGAATAGACCTATCCACTTCTTTTTATTTTATAGGGTGTAGGACACTTTGAGAATTTGAATTTTAACTTTGCTTTTGTCAGCGTAAACATACCGAAATATTTTTTAATACTTCAATGATTAAACGATAAATATAAAATATATGAAATTTTACATTTTCTTTGGTAATCAAAAGTTTATCGCCATCTTTACTCCTCTAAGAAGATAGAAAAACAAGGCACAGTCTGGCAGTGAAATGACTGTCAAACCGTGATAGAAAGACTATAGGTTGGGCTTTTAGAGTGCAACGTTGTACGCCGCATTGCCAAGCGAAACCGTTTGCATCTTAGTTCACGTTTTAGGTTCAAACTATGACTTGCACCGATCACAACGACATATAGACATGACTGCCAACCTACAGATCGCAAGATTATTTCGCAGTCTTGCAGAGTCTACGTTTATCTTGTAATTGATGAGTTCAAAAAGTTCTCATAATTTCACTTCAATACAGAAATTGCTTAGAAGTCTAGAGCAGAGTTGAATCTGCGTTGCTGGATCATTAAAAAATGTGCTGTAATATTTCTATTGCTTGACTATCAAAAGCATTTAGAATATCAATAATTTCAAATTGACGTGACACCAAGAGAGCAGCAAAAAAATTATAGTCCAGGTTCAGGACTGGCCAAGTTTTTCTTTTCAACAGAAATTTCACTATTGTAACTGGTGTATAAGGCAGAGGAGGAGTCGAGACACGGAGCTTCGAGACCGAGAGGAGACGATGCTTGTTAACGATACCAAGACGAGACCCGAGACGTTACATAATTTACTTCAGTTTGTGAAATACAGCTTATATGTAAAAAAAATACGTGGCCTCCAAGATTTTTTAACGTCGATTTATAGAAAGCCAACATTGACAGGACAATATATTCGTTGGAATTCATTCGAACCTAAAAGTAGAAAAACCAAATTAATCGGCACGCTTGTACACAGAGCCCTTATCATCCGCTCACCTTCAAAATTATTTTATGAATTGGATTCAATTCGCTCCATCCTCAGCTTCTACGGTTATCCTGATCGTGTTATGGACTTGGGAATAAAAAAGCTCTGACAATTTAAACTGTTGCCTAAAGAAGGTCCACAAAAATGCCCAGTTCATCTAAAACGACATTGGATTGGAAATATTTCACTCAAATTTGAAGAGCAATGCAAGAGTGCCATCAGCATGTGCTATGGTGGAGTGAAACCTTGTGTGATTTTCCCCAATAAGAAAATCCTTCCTGCAATTCGGAAAGATGCTGTGCTTACCATTCAACAAAGCATGGCCACATACCAATACGTGTGCCGCTGTGATTGTGGGTACGTTGGCCGCACATCTCAAAGGTAGCAGGATCGAATTAAACAACATGTACCAAAATCGATAAGAAATAAACTACAACCAGAGCGACTCTCCGTCAAATGCGAGTGCAAGTCAGCATCTCAACTTTCAACAACAAGCTACTCTGCAATTCACAACGATGACAAACAATTATCAATATTGGCCAATGGTAGATCTCACTTTCATCTTTTCACTTTAGAAGCCGCTCATATTAAACCTTAAAACCTGAAGTTTGCCATCAAAAAGAATTTGTTTATACTTCGAAATTAGCTCACTTACAGGTGGTGGACAAAATAATGGAAACCCCTTAAAAAATCATCAAATTATAATTTAATATTTGTAGGTCCGCCTTTTGAGGCAATTACAGCTTCAATTCTCCTAGGTATTGATTCATACAACTTGTGAATTGTTTCCAAAGGAATTGCAAGCCATTCTTCAGTTAGAAAACCCTCCAATTCTTTGTTCAATTCCAATTAAATCCAATTCCAAACCCTCCAATATCTGAAAACAGAAAAATAACACACATTTTACATCAATATACCAAATAACAAAATTATTATACAGAAAATAGGAACATATACCAAGTTTTGATTGTTTAAATTATGTTCTAAGATTACGATGGGAAATATTAGGTGTTTCCATTATTTTGTCCACCACCTGTATAATATGGACTTCTCGAAACGTTCTTGTTATCGTCTATCCACTGATAAACCAGATCCTATTAAGACCGCTAGGCAGCAGGTACACGCAGCCAATCTCTTCCTGTAACTTCTCTTTTATTGACCAGCAGAGCATCAACCTCAATGCAAGATAAACACATGTATCACTACTTATTCTATTTGAATAAGATTTCAGATGATCTGCTGAGTTTTATGCTAAGTTGGTAGTAGTACTAGGCTAATATTCCTATAGGCTAATATTAGAATATCTTGATTTTGGAAAGTATTGGATATCTGTCATGGCTGTGGTCGGAAGTAAATATACCCTGGAGAGTGTGATGGAGGAAATCCAGACTATCAAGTCCACTCAACAAAGGTATGCTGAACAGTACCTGCAACCCCAAACTGCTGGTTCTGCCAGTTTGTCTTTTGTTGCAGGTGATGGTAATACTGCAAACGACACCCAAGGTCAGCAGCTCAAGAATATGGAAGAGGCTATCAACAGGTTGGAGAAGATCGTGAAGGAGGTGGCACGAGCGACAAGAGAGAATGAGATGAGAATTGATGACCTGGAACAGTACGGCCGACGCAACTGCCTGATCCTCCATGGATGCAAGAACATTCCAATGCAGGGGAGTTACGTCGATTTTGAAAAATATGTTACTGGAAAATTAAATGCTAGGCTAACACTTGATTATAAGATCAAATCTCATAATATTGATACATGTCATGTACTTCCTTCCAGGAAAAAGGGAGTGATACCTATCATCATCAAATTCGTGAGGAGATCAGTACGGGACCTGGTGTACAACAACAAACGGAGGTTGAAATCTGATGGAAGTCTGGAAAAGCTGTCGATCACAGAGTCCCTCACGAAACGTCGACTACAACTTGTGGTGGAGGCCAGGAAAGCATTTGGATTTTTCAATGTGTGGACGACCAATGGTAATGTATACTGCATCCAGGACAACAAAAGGTTAGTAATTGAAGACTTTGGTGATATTGATGCTATTGTTAATGATGAGATATAAATAGTTTCTAGATATTAGTACTAAATCCTGTATTCATTTCATATCATCAGTGTTGTATTGTTATGCATTGCTCATCATCATGCTGCTTCTGTGTAACTAGCGAATATGCCGGAAATATTTACGTAATTTTCGCAACTGATAAATGCAAATTAGCCAAACTAAGTAGTTGTTACATAATCATAGCCTGGTCTACTAGCCAACTGTACAGTTTCTTCAGCAAGCTCTTTTCTTTACAGAACTTATTTTGCTCTGAGTTTTGAACTATCTTATGCCAAAACAAACTGATAAAACATGTTGCAATTGTTTGAAAACAGTTCGAAAAAACCAAAAATCATTAATCTGCTCACAATGTTTACAGATAATTCATGTTAAATGCACTGGTAAGAACAGTCAAACAAATAATAATGGGATAGGCACCTGGAAGTGTAACCTGTGCAATGATTTTTCTTTTCCCTTTTCTTCTTGTTCTGATGTTGAATTTGATGAATTGTACAAATCTAACCAAACAAATTCTAACGCTACCTTGCTATCTGCTTATGAACTAAACAAAATATTTGATGGCAGTTTTGGTGGTTTCAATGATATCACATGCACTGAAAGTGATGACTTAACAGACGTTGATGAAATTTGTCTGTTTGATACAAATGATCGATACGTAACCAGTAGTAAAGCTCATACCAATTTACTGAATGACATTAATAATTCCTCAGATAACAACTTCACTGCTATTAGTCTGAATATAAGATCATTAAACAACTACAAAAATTTGGCAAAACTTGAAGGATTGTTATCATCACTAGCATTTAAGCCGAGCCTAATTGCTGTAACAGAAACTTGGCTAAAGCCAAACCAATCAGGACCACACACAAACTTACAGGATTATATATTCATATCTAACCCTCGATCAAAATTTCGAGGTGGAGGAGTAGGTTTCTATATCAAAAATGATGTGGTTTACTCTCGTCGTACTGACCAAGAAATAATGAATGAAAAAGTATTTGAAGCAATCTTTGTTGATATTATGTTCAAAAATAAAACAATAACTTGTGGAAATATTTACCACTCTCCTAGTAAAGATGCTAATGCCCAATCCTTGTTTCAATCAATTCTAGAAAATACACTGCACAAAATAAGCAAAAGGGAATGTTTATTGTTTGGAGACTTCAACATAAACCTCCTTGACTGCGATGAACCTAATGTTGGCAACGTCATTGAAGTGATGTTGGAAAATGGATATAGGTCATTAATCAATAGGCCAACTAGAATCACACAAACCAATGGCACACTTCTAGACCACATTTGGACTAACTGTTGTAATGCACAAAAACTAAAGAGTTGTATAATTACCTACTCAATATCTGATCATCTAGTAACAATGATGTGCATGTCCATCAAGAAATCACAGACTAAAAATATTGAGTATTACCGCTCCTTCAGTGACACAAAAATAGCCTCGTTTACCCAATGTGTATCTGAACTTGACATTACTCCTATCTTGGAAAAGTCTGATCCCGATGACGCATACAACCAGCTGAAAAAGCAGTATATGACTCACTTTGAAAAATCGTTTCCATTAAAGAAGGTCAGTTTTAAAAACAAACCAAACAAGAGTTGGTTTGATGGAGAAGCTCAGGAATTGCTGGACAATAAAGAAAACCTTTTTAAACACTACATGAAAACCAAAACAAACCACTCAAAAACAATGTTTACCCAAGCTAGAAATTACTATTACAGAATCATAAAAGAGAAAAAACAGACTTATTATAAGTCAAAATTTAACATATTCAAGGGTGATATAAAAAATACATGGCGTCTTATTAACAACTTGCTTGGAAAACAAAGAAAATCTGATTGCAAAAAACTCAAAATTGATGGTAAAGAAATATATGAACCACAGGCTCTTGCAAATCATTTCAACAACCACTTTTCTACCATAGCCTCCAAACTGATGGATGAACTTCCATCAAGTGAAGCCAAATATAGTGAATATTTAAAACCATCCTCACCCTCGACAATGTTTGTATGGCCTACTTGTCCCATGGAAATTTCAAATATATTGCATAGCATGAAATCCAAATTAAGTGCTGGCATAGATCAAATACCATCAAAGCTATTGAAGTCGTCACCAGATAACATATTAGTTGCACTAAGCCACATCTTTAACTTATCGCTTAGCAAAGGAGAATTCATTAATGATTTCAAACTAGCTAAAGTATGTCCAATCTACAAAAAAGGTGACAGCAGCAACATTAATAACTACAGGCCTATAAGTTTGTTATCAAATGTTTCAAAGATTTTGGAAAAAATTATGTATAGGCGTCTATGCACATTTTTGGACCAAAGTAATTTTTTCTCTGTCCATCAATTTGGCTTTAGAAAACATCATAACACCTCACATGCAATAACGTTTATGGTACACAAAATAACCGAATCCCTTTCCCATAAACTCCATAAAGTATCCACACTCGGTATTTTTCTTGACCTGTCTAAGGCTTTTGACACAATAGATCATGATATACTGCTTCACAAATTGCAACATTATGGAGTCAGAGGCATAGCTTATGACTGGTTTAAGAGTTACCTGACAGGTAGAGCGCAGCAAGTGGAATGTAATGGCACTCTATCAAACATAATCAACCCAGTGACAAGAGGGGTGCCTCAAGGTTCAAATTTAGGCCCATTGTTATTTCTAGTTTATGTTAATGATTTCCAAAACTGTTTAAAATTCTCCGAATCCGTTATGTTTGCAGATGACACAAGCATATTTTTAGAAAATAAAAACATAGCAACACTTTATGAACGTGCTCAAGAAGAGTTACACTATATTGACAAATGGATGGTTGCCAATAATCTTTCAATAAATGTATCTAAAACTAAATGCATTCTATTCAGATCCTCTAAATCTAAACCACCTCCTGCTAACTTAACTGTTACACTTAGAAATATGAAAATTGAACAGGTTACTACAATGAAATTTCTAGGTGTACATATTGATGAGCACTTAACTTGGACAGGACATATTAGACATCTTCAAAATAAATTAAGGTCCACTCTTGGCGTGGTAAGCAGAATCAAACCTTTTCTAAGGCAAGGCTCCATGTTAACTTTGTACCACTCTCTAATCAACAGTCACTTACAATATTGTATTACTAATTGGTGCATTGGAAATAAAACATTGATAAATAAACTACAAAAAACATGCAACAAATTCATAAGGATGGCATGCAACCTAAGGCACTACAGAGATGTAACTGATGTAAGAAAAACTCACCAGCTACTTACTATAAACCAGTTACTAACTAAGGAGATTGCAGTATTTATGTTTAAACAGAACTCTGGAAAAAATCCTGACGTATTTCGAAATGTATTTGTAAAAAGCATTTCACAATACAACACCAGAAATAGATCTAAATTAATACCAAAACTTTGCTCTAGCAGTTTATGTCAGCAGTCTATTTCGTACCAAGGTCCCGCCATCTGGAGCAAATTGCCAATTTTTTTCAAAAATGAAAAAATATCTGTTGTCACATTCAGCGCAAAGTTGCGAAATTACTTGTGCACAAACTCCATTGGTATTTGAACAGATTGCTGGTTCGCTTCTTTTGCTTACAAATAATGTACGCGGTGCGATCGAAGGAAGCATCATCATCATCATGCAGGGGCGATTCTTCTGAAGGCTTCCAAATACAACAACCAATCATCAACAACTTCTTGTAACATTGGACATTGGGCAGCAATAGATTATAATAATAACAATCTAAGAAACATCGCCTCCATACGAAGAAGAAGAAGATAACAATCGAAACTCATGTTACCAAATTACTACTACCTAAACTTGAATATTTTAGTATACTCTAACCTTATATTGTGAGCATAATCACCTTCTAATTCTATCGACTGTAAAAGAATAGTAATACTACCCACATTTTAATATGTTGCAACATAATAGGCCAGTTTCTAACACAACGGTTGGCAGTTGTTAAATTCACAATTTATGGAACAGTGCTATTTTTATATGTAACACCACTTGGCAGAGCAATTAGTGCTTGAAACAGGACAACCACATTATTATAATCAAGTATAGTATGTGCATTGCAGATATCATCTCTTAATGTAAAATAGGATTATCATCTGTTTAAATGATTATGTTGTTGTGTTGTATGTTTACGCTTGGCTCCTCTCAACACTGCTTTCTCATCAAAAATACAGGTACACGAAGTGAAGGTAAAATTTTACTCTTAATTCTGCAAGTAACAAACTACTAACATTCATGCAAACGTAAGAACTGGGGCTGTAGGACGTACTACTTATTGATGAACTGTTACTCTCAGGTAACACATTAAAACCTTTGTGTTGAGATGAGCTAAGCTACGTGTCTTGTAAGTTAATAATGTACATGTGTTTCGTAGATATTAAATTTTTTTTTTTTTTTCTTTTCGACCAGTTGCTTAATGAAAGGGTTTCCGGACCCGGTGAGGTTTCACTTTCAGAGTGGTTTTTCTTTCCTCACCATGCTCAGATGAGCTAAAAAACAGCCTTATAGGCCGGTTGCGCCACCCATTGACCACCTACGTAGCCGTGTCTCGCACTGGTCATCTTTCTGATCCTTACTATTTCGAATGTTCTAACTTCTTATTTACAAAATAATATGATCTGCAACTATAAAATCTCCTGCGTTTTTGTTTTGTTCTGTTTGTTTTTTTTTGTTTTTTTTTTTTTTTTTTTTTTTTAAACTGTCCTTTAATTGCTTGAATTTAGGGTTTAGCGGCCATGCAACTATTGCTCTAGTTTTATGGATCCACTGTTTTCATTTGCATGTTTTAACGTCTGACGTTGTGTCGCTTCTTCCTTTTCTTGACTCCATTTCTCTCATTATTATTGTTGTTCAGTGTCGTGTGTAATGGTGGTGGTCATGAATAAAAAAAAAATGAATGAATGAATGAATGGTGTTACAGTGTACTAGAGTACGGTCTGTAAAAAATATAAAACACATTCTTCGTTGGTTAGTCTAGACGTAATCCCTACTATCTGAACAATGGCAAGATAGTTTAAATAATACAGCACAAACTAGCTCACAAACCAAAGACATGATCATAGCGGCCAGCTAATCATTATAAATACTTGTAAATTATTCTGAGATAAGCCAAATAAATGCATTAACAACTAGCTACTAGCACGTTAAAATCATTTTTGCAAGACAAAGAAAGGTCACGTTACTAAGGTTGCCACATAAAAAACCTTAATATTCAGATTAAAGAAATCAGCCACGGCTATCGCAAACAGCTCTGATTCGGTCTACCAATCAGGATGCATTTCATATTATCCAATCAGAAACCGCCCCGTACAGTATAAATTTTTCGCTGCATTGTTAGGCTGCCATTCTAGCGAAAACTCTTAAAAAGAGCCGGCTTTAAAGCTTGTCTCAAAGCTGCGCAAGTTTGATTTTCGTTGAAGACGAAGATTTTAATGCACGACTTAATCATAAGTTCGACTTTTTGTATCTAAAAGTTATTACAAATGTTAAAGATCACTAGCTCGGTATTTTCGGTCTAATGTTACAATTATATTTGGTGCTGATATGGCGTATTTTAAAACTAAGAACTTGTAATAAAACAGATTTGGAATAAATTTGTTCAAAGTAGCTACCAACTCACGTTGTTGCAAATATTTTGTTTTGAAGAACAGCGAAATAGATACGATTTTCAAATCCGTTTCAACCAATGAGTCCTACTAATGCGACCGTGTGTGTCTATTCTTTGGTTCACTTTGTTGACGTCAAAACGCTTTTGAATTGGTATTATTCTGCATTCGATTGTTTTTCTTGCGCACTTTGTATAACGCGATCTTTGGTTCACTAGAGTCACAGCGTCATGGTTCATTTTGCTGCACAGTAGCAACTAAGTTGAAGTGGCAGTAGACTAAAACAAGGTTTAGCTGGGAGATTTTTCTCAAATTCTTTGAAAAACACGTTTGAAATCAGGATATCAAAACCACGATTTCTAAAGCTTTTTAAATTGCACAGATTTGGAGAAGTTATATTTTATAGTTTGTTAGTGTATCTGACTTCGGTTAAAATTACTTGGATTAAAAAGACGGCTGGAATATCAAAAACAGTTTTGAAAGGTAAATGTGTACAGAATCGTGTTTGGAACACTGCGTTTTGACTATCGTTGTGCAGTCTTGAGGTAGCTTTACTAGTTTTGACTGAGAAGCGACAGAGGTTCAGCTTGCAAAAATCACTGATTTTGTGAATCATTTGTCGGATCTTGAATGAGTTGTTTAGTTTTGGACACACAATCAAAGCGTACTATTTTTACAGGAACAAACACTATGATTACAAACATAAAAAAATGTTAACCTATAAGTTACAGCAGTCCTAAAATAACCACAACATTTTTTCAATAGTTCTTTATTACAGATCAAGAGGAAGAGTGTGGATGCCATCATCCAATACAACGCGCTTTGGATAAAAAGAATTTAATCCTTTTTTGTGGTGTTTGTACGAAAAAATACGATGGTTTCAAATTCTAAAACCACATTTTGTGATTTCCTGTGGAGTATTGTTTTTTAAGAAGTTTGCATATTGCTTAAAGGAGAGAGGGCTGTGAAATATGTTCACACCTTTACAAACTTGTTTCTTTGTTTCCCTTGAACAGAAATACGATTTCGATGTCAAAGAAACTTGAGCTGTACCTTTGTACTTCACTTTCATTTTTTCCTAGACTGCGTTTGTCAAAGGAGTGGAAGTTCAAGCAACATTGCTCCATCATCCGGGGCTTATCCTTGCTTCTGCATCCAATACACTGCTCTTCATGCTTGGGACATGCCTTGGCAGGCATCCAAATCAATTTTTTGCGAAAATATGAGGTTTTTAATTCTTCTGGGTACCACGCTGGTCTACAACACTTGATTACCGGTAGGTATTCGTCATTAATGCTCTCGAGCTGGCTTCTGGAAGCAGCTGGACTAAATAACCTTTTTGTTTCTTTGCTGCTTCCTGGTCCACACAGCTCGCAATTCTGGTGCTGCTTTCTGCTGATTTTTTTTGCGTTTTGTTATTGTGGACAAACAACATTATCTGTTTCTTTAATCTGTCCGTACGTAACCCTATAACAAACGCGATTTTTGTGCAAGTTTGCTGTTAGTATTTTGATTGGAGTTTTTGATGGTACCACCACGAAACCTGGAAAAGTATTAGAGTGCGTTGTAGGGCCGTTTATAGCGACAATAGTTGTGCGTTTGAACCTCAGAATGGCAACGTTGTTGCGGATAACTTTGCGGATACAGCTCAGTATGTAAATGCGGACAGATAAGTCATGGTTCAATTGACTTGGGTTCCTCAGTCCTTGGTTAAATTTGCGCATTTATCAAAAGAAAGCGAGAGGTAATTTGCTGCACACGAGTAAGTAATGTTGCGCAAGTAGACCATGACAAAGTTAGAATTTTATCAATTATTTGCACAAGCAAGTATTCAACTTTTAATGGGGTAGTTAAATGGATATTTTGAATCCTTAAGCTGGCTCAAATTGAAGAGCATGGATGATTTACACTTATTTCTTGGTATACCTTACTGCAGCGTGGTCCAACTGCAGGCCCGCGAATAATTAAGGTAATTAGCGTGTTTGGGATAGGGTTGCCATACGTCCGGAATTCAGGTGTTCTGTCCGGAAATTTGCTCAAATGTAGGTGATGACTTTTTTTTGGAGAACACCTTTGCTTGGGGTAACACATCTCTGGATTAAATCATGGCCTGCAGAATAAATTGTCAGTTTCTGATGGCCCGCTATAAAATGAAGTTAAACCACACTGCCTTACTGTACAGGAGCTAAGTCTACCAGTGGGTTCGTGACCTATTGCATCTGTTGAATCTATCACTCGTATGCAAAACAAGGTACCAGTACAGTATAATGAAATTTATGCAGTACAAGTTAAAAATACCTCAACAGTCTGTTTCGCGTAAGGTGGATCGTTAGGAGGTAGTTTTAAAATACAATACTGGTATAAGATGAAATCCAAGATTAAAAAATAAGTAAATAAAAATAAAAATTAAACAAAGTATAGATATTTTTACTAGCTTTTAGAAAGGGTATTTGGCAATGTATGGCTGAATTTGATTTTAGCTGTAGAATAAAGTCAGTTTCTATGAAGTTTAGCTGTTAGCAATTAAGACTGGTTGCTGACAATGTTGTACTTCAAATATTTTGCCTGGCCTACCGGTACTTCATCTGGAAAAGAAAATCTAAACTCCTGGTGCAATAATCGCCAGTGATCAACCAAAACTTCCAAGTTTTTGATTCTTGGGCTAGAGTAAGGTGAAAGATGTTCTGCAGGCTACAAAATATCCAATTTTCAAAATCGTTGATATTTGTTTAGCAGTTTAGACTAAGCTCTTATGCTAAGCAATCCACAGTGCCAGCAGTACTGGTAACTCAAAAGTGGGGCTAAATTGAAATTGTCATAGGCATAACTGCAAAGATTTTCCAGTGACTTGAAGATAAAAATAAGCTTAAACTGTAATTGCTAGATATGTGTAACTGAGAGCATTAAAAGCAGAAATGCAAATCAAAATTTTTGGGGTAGGCATTAGTTATGATTAGGGTTAGTGGAAATTAGGGTTGGGATTAAGGTTACAATTATGGTTGGGATTAGTTAGAGTTAAAATCAGAATTAGCATTAATTCAAGCTATTAGTCCAATTTTTTAGCAGACCCTGAAATAAATGATGTAGACAACTTAATTCATAGGTCATGTTTAAAGTATAGGCCTAAACTAGTGTCAACTACCACAATTATTTTGAACTTTGTTTTGGGAAGAGTCGTTTTATGTGATTAGTGTTCTTTGCAAAGGTGGTAGCACAATCTTGTTAAACCTTGAAAGAGACAGGTTTCAGTAAATGGGAGAGCTTTTTTTTTATTCTCTGTCACCAAAATTTGTGCAGCAGGTTTTGATAAATCAAAAAGCAAATATATTTTCTGCCTGAAAAAAGGTCGTCCACTGATCTGAGTTGTTTTAACAAAAAAAAAAAAGGCAGTGGCTATTTTGCCGTCGACGGCAATTTGCCCTTGGAATCTATTTTGCCGTGATCATTCACGTGTGTTTATATAGCCAAATTTGCTATTATTGCATCAGTGACTCTGTGGTGTAGTGGATAGAGCGCTGGTCTTGAGATGCCAAGGTATCGGGTTCGAATCTCAGCTGGCCAGGGCTTTAAAAGAAAGGCAGTGTACACTGAAGGGGCAGGCCCAGTATGTAAATGTACGGGGCAGTGTACACTGCAAGGGAGTGTGCAGGGTGGGGGATAGAGACCTGGGGGTGCAAAATTTTTTTTTTTGGTTTTTTAAATTGACCAATCAGAGACGACCAAAAGTCACATGTTTAGTACGTCATTAAGATTGACCAATCACAAACAACTCACGGCAAAATAGTCTCTGAGGGTAAATTGCCGTCGACGGCAAAATAGCCACTGCCAAAAAAAACGGTATATTTACAGGATGGTGCTTTCAAAGAATGTTTTAAAGGGGTACAAACGAGTTTGAAATCAGTTTGTGTCTAAACCAAATTGATATGTGAATTGAATCAAATATATTATGACTAGCTCAAATAAATATGTTTTTGTTAACAACAGAGTTGTTTTTGCTTTGCGATAGATTCACCAATTGTTTTGCAATTTTTTTTTACCATAGATTGACTTGCCTAAATTAAATCAATTTGTTTTTCTTCACTAATTAATTAGTTCAACTAAATTTCATAAATCACCTGGGATTAGTTGTCCCAAAACATGCATAAGGGGCAGGTAGTGAAGAAATAGTGCTCTGTATGATAATTTTTTTACACAAAATAGCCAGTTTGGTCTTCCACAAAACGGCAACTGGAGCCAAGGTTTGACATTGGCATGGTAGCCTTAAGCTTATGTAGCTGTAGCTCACAAAATTTATAGGAAACTGTTAGGTTACTGCCCCTATGACTCTTCCAAGAGGATAAGCAAGTTTAGTAGATGTATGTGGTTTAGCAGTATACTGGTAACTACGATAATTGGATTGCCATACTAGTACTTTAGTAGTAACTAATATTCATCAAGATTTACAATTTTTCCCATAATCCAGGTTTTTTGAAAGTTGCTTGATCTATTTTGTGCTAATGTAACAATGATTCAATTGAATGCAACTTATGTAATTATTTCAATCTACTTTTTACTTAGTGGAGTTGAATATGGTAAGTATTTGAGCATTTTTAAATTTTTTAAACTAACTTAAATGCTGGAAGCATGTTTTGCTATGATCATGCACTGATGGGCAAAATTTGTAACTCAAAGGTAATAAGCATAGACTTGCAAAACAGCTGGTACCAATTGTTTTGTACAATGATACAGCAATCTCTAGGACAGAGACAGGCAAACTATTGATTAACGGTATTTGCCAGACAATTGTACAAATTGTAGAACATGTTATTTATTTTATGTTTTTGCTTGTTGATTTTTCTGTTGTCCAAAAACTGATAGACCTATCAGTAGTTGAGACGAAACTGCCGTCAGTAGTTGAGTGTATTGTTTCATCACATAAACACATTCTTTGGAATGCACTATAAAGCTTCATTTTGCTAGACGTTTTCTAGTTAATTTATTTTTTTATTTGCCATATCTATCCTCCATTCACAAGAAAACGAATTGTATGGCTATGTTTTGGACGGTATGTCTGCACTTGCTTGGGAGTTGCTATTTCCAAAGTGTCTGAACCACCTGTCTTCCACATAAAGGTGGGGTGTCCCATGAAGTGCCTTGCCCAAGAACACAACAAGCGAGCTTGCTGGCTTGTTCTCCACAACCTCCCATAAATGCCGAGCGCCTAGCAGGGAAGCTATAGATACCATTTTTTAAAGTCTTTTGGTGTGACTTGACAAGGGGATTGAACCCCCAGTCTACTGTCTGCAAAGCGGACGCTCTAACCACTATGCCATTGCATTAGTTAAATTAATTAGATACTACTAAAATGCAGAAATTCATGGAATTACAGATCAGCATTAAGGTTCAAATTTCTGTTAGGACTTGAGTTAGGGTTAGGATTAGAGATGGGGTTAGTTACAATTAAAATTATGGTAAGGGTTACTCTACAGAATTTCAGCATTGCATTAGTATCCCATTTAGCATTCCGATGGCATGCTTATCAAATTTCAAAAGAAAAAGATTGCACACTTGCTTTAGGACATAGTTCCTTTTTTGGTAATGAGTTGGTGTAATGGTACTACCCATCAATTTTTTTAAGGTGTATTTTCTACAATGTTTTGTGACACACCAGCCTAAGATCAAAATTTGCTTTTTTGTGGTTGCTTTTGGCTCAAGTTACATGAATTGAAAAGTTTACTAGAAAAATTCTGGGCACTATTTCTTTGCAATTTATAGCCTAAGACAAACTCGTTCATACCAAGCTATTCATAACTTTTCTTTTGCCTGCAACACACAGAAACATCTTGCAAAGCAGATGCAAGATTGCGCTGGGCTTGATATGAAAATTTTGTAATAAGTCTGCTAGTCCTAATATTGTTGTTGCATTGTTGACAAGGTAACAAACATTCTTGAGGATGCTGTGCGATAAAATTAATATGACCATGTAGAACAATTGTCTTCTTATGAGATCCGTGACAGCTTTTCAGGATGTTATTAAATTCACTGTTACTTTCTCCTGCAGTTCTGGTTCTTGTTGTTATTTATTACATTATCTTTTTAGCTGTGATACTTCCAACTCTCAATGATTACCTATTAAGCTTGGGTGCTCAATCGTATTTTATTGGCCTAGTGATGGCTTCATTTAGTTTGACTGGCCTTTTATCAGCACCCATTTATGGCAGAATCACTGATGTTACGCATTCAACCAAGTGGGTAGTTTCTGTCAGTAATCTTTTTGAAATTATAGGTGAGCTGAGTTTTTTGCGTGAATTTTTAAGGAAGTTTTTGAAAGATTATTTGCTTTTGATAATACCAAACTTATATATGTAAATTTTGTGTAATGTAGCAGATTAGATTCCCAATGCATTCTATTCAGAACAGTGTTTTATCTCATTAAACATGTGCATATCGACAAAAATTATGTGTAGATGAACTTTTGTACTTTTTGTTTAGCTGCCACATGCCATTACACCATGTGTGGCTGCCACGATGTAGTGGTAATTGTTTCAGGCTTCAGAACAAAACATCTGTAGTTCAAAATTCTATTATAGTATCATTGGTATTCGTCAGAAAAGGCATCCAAAATTTTAAGTATTATGGTCTGTAGTTATGCGTATGATGTACTTTTTATCACTAGTCACACACTGTAGTTAATTTGATATTTATTAAAAAATTTTAAAGGAAATTTGATGTATTTTGCTGCTATTGACCCGTATATGGTGTTGGGAAGCAGACTTGTAGCAGGACTTGGATCTGGGTCTGGTTCTTCCATCTTCGGTATGATTAGCAGAAGCACAGCAAAGGAAGAAAGAACTGCAGCATTTTCACGCTTCATGTCTCTCCGTCAAATTGGTCTTGTTATTGGACCTGCTTTTAACTTGGTCTTAAGAAAGATGAATTTTTACATTGGGCCATTACATGTTAACTCTTACACTGTACCTGGAGTGAGTATTTTAAAGTTTAAATACTTTCGGATTATTTAAATTCAGCTATTATTGTACGTAATTATACAGGGTAGACATGAAGTTTTGACCTGAATGTAAACTTTTATTGCACTTTGAGTGAACAAGGTAGAGTAGTAATTTTTGGCCTGCTACTGGTAGATGACAAGAAGTTTTTATTAACATGCATTTTTTGGTATTCAGGAAATGCTATGGACATGTTATGAACTTACTATTAATATGCCATAAATATGGTATCAATGAAAGAAAAAGTGCAATACATTTTGTGGTTCCCCAAAACAAGATCGACAATTACAGTTCAATGCAGTTTTGGAGAAAAATATCAACAAACCCCTCTGGGTGTTGAATGTATTACTGAGCTTCAAGAGAATTAGGAGTGCCACAGAGTACTATTGTCAAGATTTTGCGCAAATTTCTATGCTTGTGGGCATACAAAGTGCAAATTGTTCTGGCTTTGCAGCCAAATGATCTTCTGCAGCGAGCTACCTTTGCAGCTGAAATTCTTGATAGAACTGATGCAGATAATGACTAACGAATGACTGATGCATTTTTTGACAAGGCTACTTTTCACTAAACAGGATAAATTAACGGGCACCATGTCAGCATCTGGGAATCATAGAATTCACACATTGTGGTGAAACACCAAAGAGATAGCTGTAAGGTAAATATATGGTGTTGTCGAATACATGACAGAGGTATTGGACCTTTCTTTTTTTCAGAATCTATCATTACAGCAAAGGTGTGCATGCTACAAGTCTGTGCTGCCGCTAGTGATTTTCAGCCATACATAGTCTTTCAATAAGATGGGCCTTCTCCACACTGAAGCTTATTTTGAATGAGACCTTTTCATACAGGTGGATTAGGAGAGATGGACTGACATCCTGGCCTCGGCATTTTTTGAGCATTACTCTTATTGACTTTTTTCTCTTGGCTGTACACTGGTTGACCATTGCACAAGCAAACAGCAAAGATTACAAAAACAATCGAATCTGTAATGCTGGAGGTGCGTTAAAAGTATTGGTTTAGATGTTTTCTAAGCTGCAAAAAGCGCCCATTGAGACTTCTTGAACTACATTTGTATGTGAATAAAAACTTTTAGATGTTTACTGATTTTTTGAATACCAAAAAATGCATCTTAGAACAGCTATCGCTCTACCTTTTTCAATAAAATTTATAAAAATTTATTAGTCTAAATTTTTAGAATCTGCAATAAAAATTTATTTAGAATCTGCTTAAGACTTACGCCCAAACTGTAATTTTTAGTCTGTAGCGTGCAACTACCTGAAGTATTTTATCAATAATAAAATTCCAGCTTATTTTCTGCAAAAATTTGAATTACTCTGCCACTGTTAGTCTATAAGCCAGTGATTCTCAACCACTGTGCCGCGAAATTATAAAAGTGTGCCGCCAAATTTTAGATATATAATTTAAAATTATTATCATAAACTATTTTACGCAGTGTGTTATAGGTAAGTAAATAATTTTTAAACTTATCTTTTTTATGTGTGCTGCCAAATTTTGAAATTGTTAAAAGTGTGCCGCAACAAAAAAAAAAGTTGAGAATCACTGCTATAAGCGGTACATTGGAGTTTAAGTCAAATTTTCTATGAAGAAAATGTGAACTCATTTTATACGACGATTTGAGCTATTTAGCTACTGTTGGTCAAGAAGTCTTACATTGACGTTTAATTCCAAATCTCCATTACATAATGCTACCATCATATTAAAAACAGCCAGCTTTAGCTGACAAAAAAAGTGAATTTGATGCAACTTTCACCAAAATTCATTATATTTTAGCTATTCATGGCAACTTTGTGGGTTATTCATACATTACTGATGATTATTTTTTATCGTGAGCTTTACCCCAAAACAGCAGTTGATGGAAATCAAACTAATGACAAAGGTGCTGCAGACGATACATTACCTGATTCAACCAAATCGCCACCACCTCGAGACAGAGCTCCTTCAAGATTTGTATCGTATATTTACAATGGTATGAGTTAAATGTTTATACTCCAAGTGTTGTTTTTTGTAAAACAATGACGCACCAATCTGACGTTGCGTATTTTCTGAAGAACTTAACACGAACTTTTTCTTCAAGATTTAATTGACAAATAATAGCCAACTTAAACGAAGACAAAACGCTAAAGCTATAGTGCCCTCTTTACCGATTTTTTTTCTTCTGGTTTCAGTATACTTAACCACTCAATATGTTTGAGTGGAAAGTATAAGACGATTATTCGCTTGATCAGTCATTAAATACCAGTCAGCAGTCGGAGACCTCGATCTTCTCATCTTAAATATAAACGAGGGTGCAGTCTACAAGTGATTAACTTTAAACTAAGTTAATTTCCAATTTAATTTAATAATTATAATCAAACTTTATGCACACCATCTACTTAATACTTGTTATGGCTAAGTTATTAGACTTTTAAAAGATATTAAGTCTAGACTTAGGCTGCACTGTAGCAGTATTTGCTGGAGAATGGCGATGGTTTCAATTGCTAAAAAGCAGGTGGTTTTCACCACGGGAGGAATTTTAAAGTTTTAAGTTTGGATTTTTGTACTACAAAGTTTACAGTTTTAGTTTCATATTTTTTTTGCTTGAATTAGAATACTTATTCTTCAGGATCATTTAATGCATTTGCATGTAACCTAGCCTAGTTACTTTTTTCTTGTCCCTTAGTTTTGGGGTTTTCTACTTATGTTCTTATTTCGCTTTTTGTAATTACGGTACGCTTTAAATCCTCCTTGATTTTTTCCTGTTGCTTTCCAGTTTTTGCCATTTTGTGTACAAATTTTTAAGAATCAACGCGTTTTTTATAACGTTCTTTTTATGTCATCTACTTTAACTATTGGCAGTTCATTGTTATTTGTATGTAAATTTTTTGCACTTATTTGCGCGTTTTTGATTTTTACAGGAACTGAAGACGCATTAGCGAAATAGGTTTTTTCATAAAAAGCTGACTTATTTACTGAAAGTAGACCCTTTTCAATATAGGTCGAGCGTAGTGCTCTCAAAGTTCACTTGTTGGCAATGCTTGCATCTCGTAAATGGACCAAAAAGCACAGCTACATACATTTTGGTATCAGGACAGTTACCCCCTGGATATTTACCCCCGGTCTCTTGAGTTAAAGTTAGGGTAAGGGTGGAAGTTAGGGTTAGGGTTAGAGCGGATATGGAGCTCGGGGGGGGGAGGGGTATATGACCGGATGTATGTGACCGGGAGTAAGTGTCCTAGAACCATGCATGTTGTAGTGTGGCAGCAGAAGTTTTCTCATTGGAAGTGCATAAAACATCTTACACAAAATTATCTATTCAGATTTAATTCGGGAAGAAGTGGTAGTGTGCTTGGGTGTGACTTTCGTGCTGATGTTCGTGCAAACTGGCGTTGAAACTTTGATTACCCCTCTCAGCAAGAAACTATTTGCATGGGGGGAAGTACCGAACAGCATATTTTACAGCATAGCAGGAGTGCTAGTAAGTTGTATCGCAAAATATATTCCTAGCTAGCTACTTAAGATAGCGTTACTAACATATTCTTGAGCTTTTTGCCTGACATTCCTCAGCGAAAACGCCAAAAACGATCACATCTCGTCCTATCACAATTTTTTTTTCTACGGTTTGTAACAAGCTTTGGTCGTAGTCATTTTTCAAAATTCTTGTAAAGATTATCATGCGAAAAGCTTCAGAAATGTTAAATACCATCTGGAACTTTCGTATCACGAATCATTTGTTTAGTCCACTTTTAATAACTTTTTATTATTTGATGCTTGTTGTAGCGGTAGCTACATAACTGTGATTGGCTGCTCAATATATGCCCAGATATTTGATCCCCTGCAGATGATCAAACAACAACACCTCAAGCGAAAGAAGAAGAATGAATTTGTTTTGAAATGTTTTATCAATCTTTGTGAAGACTGCATATTAATAAAATTCGAGAAGTATAAGGTCTTAAAAGTCAGTGTACGTTTTTGTCAGGTTGTAAACGTTTTTTGTTCAGTTTTGTACGAGTTCTGCTTTGGTTGCTTTTTGTATGAAAATTTTGATTCGCTTGGATATTTACGTGATGTTTTACAAATATGTTGTTGTTTAACTATTCGATTTTGTCTGCAATGCGCGTAATAGGAGCGTATACGTTTTTGCGTGCGTACACGTATGGAAAGATATTTGTTGCAAAAGTAGATTTTCACATAGCGAGGCATGTTATGTAACCTATTATAAATATCAAAGTGGATGTAGATTTTCGTACAAAATGCTTTAGAGCAAAAAACGTTCAAAAGCAACAAAGCCATACAAAAACGTATGCTGTGTTCTGCCACGCTTATAGCTTACTACGTTTTTGTCGGGTGTTGTACGTGTTTTGCTTTCATGCATTTTTGAACAAAAATTTTTATCTGCTTGGATATTTATGTAGTGCTTTACAGAATATGTCGTTATTTAAATGTTTAATTTTGTCAGCAAAGTACGTTCCAAAAGCGTGTGCGTTTTTCGGACACTAACGTACAGAAAGATTTATGTTGACACAGCGGGATGTTCACGCAACAAGGTATGCTGTGTAACACCATATTAATATCAAAGCGAAGGAAAATTTCCGTATATAAATGCTTGAAAGCTAGAAACGTACAAAACCGGACAAAAACCGTACAAAAATGTGTACTGCGTACATCCGCCGTTAGCGCAGTCAATAATCGTTGATTGCGCTCTTGCCTGTTGTCACGTAGTAAATAATATTGTATTTGTTTTTTTGGGTGTTTAAAAAAAGCTGACATGAAACGAGTTTTGTACGTCTGAATGGTTTTGATTTCAAATGCCTTCATCACGAAAAGGAAGTTGACTTTTCCACTAAGCGTTTTTGTTAGTCTTTCGTCGAGCAAGCAGTCTAATGTCCTGCATTCAATATACTGTACGTTCTGGTGCTTATTTTATGCCAGCAGTTACTGTTACGCGTTGTGCAGTCATTCTAACATGTTTTTTGCAGATTATCATCAGTTTCTTCGCCTTGGCTTTTCTCAGTAAAAAGTTCATGGATAGGCAGATGTTGGTTATCGGCTTGTTTGTCATGGTTGGCTGTTATGTTCTTTTTGATTCGTTTATATATTTCGCTGTCAAAGAACCGGTGGGTGAGTGGTACTTTCAATGTGACGTAACTACTCACGATTCGAATCGCTGCTGCAGCGTAAAGGCTGGTTTCCATTAGGCGTAAATTGCAGCAATATGCGCCATAAAGCTAAATAGAGAAACAAAGAATTTTTCACGCTACGCCTGCAATTTACGCCTAATGGAAACCAGCCTTAAATTTTTATGCAAGTGATTGATAGTAGCCTATAGTCTGGACGCTAAAACAAGAAGATGTGATGAAATTATTTTGAATATTTTTTTTCGAAACGCTGGCATTTCAGTGGTGCCTTGAGAAAAATTGTATTCACCAGTCAACTATCTGGTATCTTGTGCTTTTAAGAATTCATGTCTCGGAAAATTTTCTTTTTTGTTTGCTCACAGTTGACAAGTGTCCTGGAGTTGCTGCATGTTCTACTATAGAAATAGGATTACCGTTAACTCTCACTTTTGACATTAAAAAAATGTTCTAATGCATTTTTATTCAATGCAAATGGACCTGTCCCAAACTGCATGTGATCGCCGTCTTTGATAGATTGCGTAACACTTTCTACTGACGACCACAACAAGCTATGTTGGTTTAAACGGCACCTGCGTTTGCATACTGGTTTAGGATACGAGCACATATTTGCCAAGTGTTATGCAATGACATCATTTGACATTTCTTTTGTGCAAACCATCGCTTTGTGTTACTTTTTCTTACGATTCGGATTTCAAATGTTCTATAATTAAGCGTCGGCTTCTGCATAAGATTAGAAGCGAGTTATATTCAGAATATTTTTTCATCGAATGCCGTGATGTTTGAGGAGGTTTTGAATCCCAAACCACGTACTGCAAACTTTAAAACGACAAAGCTAAAATCGACCAGTTTCGAGCATAAAAATAGGATTGGTATAGAATTCTTAGGAAAAAGAATAAAAGCGAAATGCTAGTATACGTTTTTGTTGAAACGTAAATCTCTTAGTGTAGCTGTGTATGTGACTACGTATTCGAGTAACAATGCATTTAAAGTAAAAGGGAAACGCTTTGATTTAAGTTTTTAGCTGCATTTTTGTTTTTATTCATTTTACTAAGAATTAGTTAGAAATAAAATGCTATGAGCTAGCTTGTTGTGGTTTAGGAGAATGTGTACTATTTGCTGCTTGTCGTAGCTTTCAAATGTAGGGCAATATTTCCAAGATTTATGCTGTTTTAAATTATGCTATACGCATGATAAAATTAACAAGCTAGTCTGCATTTATGGAGAGATGCGGCTTTTTTCTACTAATGGTATAACAAATTAGCTGTTTTCTCATTATTATTAGGAGATGGAATGACTGTGGAATCTTAAAGTATGCGGCTGGAATCATTTTATGTTAATAACATGCCTTAACGCGAATCAACCGAATAGTTGTCATACTTTATTTAGCTTTGTGAAATTAAATTGGTGAGCTAAGATAGGGTAGAACTACTTCGGGTTTTACCAACCCCTAAAGTGTTGCATAGATTTCAAAGTGTTGCAACATCTGACAATTTGGTACACTGCTTGATTACAAGTGCTTTTACTTGCGCGTTGGGCTATGTTGTCATCGTCATGGTAGTCGCATAGCAGCTTGGAGTACGGTAGAAAATCAAACTTTAGTATTTAATGTTTCATCAGCGTAGCCGTAACGTTATCTCCACGAGGCTGGGGTCACACAAACTAGAATTTCTTGGCTTGTTGCCACCTTTGAAGCAATAACATCATTTTTAGATATTTCAAAAGTAATATTGTTGAATATGTAGGGTGACCATCCTTTGTAAGTGCAAATACGGGACGTTTATTGCAAACCGCTAGTATGGCTTCGCAAATCTGTAGAGGTATGGTCGGTCCACTTCCAAATACGGGACGCTTGACCTGGTATCAGGACTTCGGTCACGCCCGTAGTCAGGCGGTCTCTAAAAAAAAAAAAAGGTCATCGCTCTTCTCGCACGCCATTTGTCGGTATTTTCGGTCATTTTCGACATGCAGGCAGGTTAGCTGCCAGGTTTTCCTACTTGTTTGGAGCGCAACTTTGCCGAACCCTGGGACACGCTATGCCTGTTAGCTCAACGAAAAAACGGGACATTCATCAATTTAAACGGGACAGACCTCAAAAAACGGGACTGTCCCGGCTAAAACGGGACGTATGGTCACCCTATGAATATGATCAGCGTGGTAACTGTTGCTCCCCTTTGAAAGGCCAATTTTACAAAAATTGTTTTCCCTTTAAATAAAGAATTTAACTCTTTTTTCTATCACGTTATTGATTATATTCGTGGTTCTTGACTTGTTGGTAGTACTGAGCGATGCAAGTTTCATACATGCATCGGTCAAATTCTTTGTTTAAATTCAACAAATATCCAGTAACGAACATGAGACCAAAATCAAGTTTGCATCTGTTGCACATAAAATCCTATTATTTCAAAAAACATGAATTTCACACAAATCAAAAACGTAATTTAATAAATATTTGCTGCAATTCAATGTGACTTATGGTGTTACCCTTCTCATGCAATTTTAGAAATGAGCAGTTTCAGCTTGGCAAGTGCCTCGTGTCGTTTTTTGCAACTCAGTCTATTCCTTTTCTTCATTTGTATGTCGTTTGCTTCAGTTTCCTGGATACAGAAATGTCCAAACATCAGGCACATTTTCGATTGTGAGGCAGTGAAAAGCTTGCGATGTTATCATTCTCTATTCGTCGTTTCCGTAGAGGTATTTTTTTTGAAAAGCCTTCAAATGTTTTTCCGCTTCGATGATGCTGACTCCACCGTCCTGTATCTGTTGACTGATATGATTGAGAGCATCGAAGATATCGGCCGTTTACGCTAAAACGAGACTCAGAATTTTTGAAACAATATGCGTGACAATGTTGGTAATCTCGCAAAGACCATGCTAATTCCACACGCACTATTTGCTATTCAGTCTACGCATTCCCCTACAATTTTTAATATAAGTGCTAGTTTTGGAGGGAAAGTTTTTGTTGTCACTCCTGCCTGTGCGGAAGACAATGCATTACAATAGTGTCTGGTACATCGCCAACTTGACTGGAGCTCCGTCCGAAGAAACTGCAAAAGTCATATCCTCTGAAAGATTACTGTCTCCGAAGAACTTAACCACAAGTTTCTTACCGGCGGCTGCCTTGATTGTTTTTGTAAGAGCCTTACAAAAATTCTCTGTCTAAAACGCCATATCACGCCCGTACTGCGCTCTTAGTTTTCATTAAACACTCGTCTGATGAGCGCCGACCACAAAAATCTAGAATTAAATTTTTGTATACACTGTATATTTCCATTTATTAGATTTTAACCTAAAAAATTCGCAATGAAGCACAATCACGACAGTCGCAAATTGGTTGGTTCAAGTTTCGCCAGCACTGATGTTATTCCTTTAAAGCCTAATGGCAACGTTTGTAGCCAAGCTTGCGATTTAGAATTGATGTAACGTGATCAGCTGTAGCCAACAATGGTCAAGCAGAGGGTGACGTTACGCATTATTAAGTCAGATTAACAGATGGACACATACACATAGTGTCCTGATCTCTGCCGAACTTCAGGGACTGACTCACCGAACCCAGTTAGAGAACCACTGGATTATATACTAAATCAATTTGTGATTTCAATTTTCAGTCGGTGGTAGGCATTAATATGTTCGTCTAAATCTAAATAGTTGTGCTTTCCTGCCCGTGGCAACGAACATTACGATCAAACGAACAATTCGTTTTGCTGTGTCATTCACGCGTTTTTGGAAAGTTTTAGCGCTCAAAATGGCGTAACCGTATCAGTGTTCAGCAGTGTGCCATTAAATGCGTTATTGATGAATGGATTAATTGTTATTTTTAGTACGTAAGTTATTAACGTATTTTTGAAGCTGGTTTTACTTGATGTTGCACATTCAACTGGTGTGTACCGGTTGTTTCGTTAGAGAAGCGTGTGCACTGCCGCTGGCGAACGTATTAAACAAAATAAAGCATATAGAAATAAACTAGCGTACGCTTGTTACTTCAACGTACGCTCATGTACTTCAGCGTACGCTTGCGCGCTTCAGCGTACATTTTTGAACTTCATGCGCTTGTATGCTTAGGTGTACGCTTGTACAATATTCAAGAAAAGACTGGCTTTTATTGATCTAGCGAGCTCTTAAGCTGTCGTTTGGCAGTTTATCACTAGTCGTTGCCCAAGTGCACAACTGCACATTGGCGTTAATTGTTGTTTGTCTTGCAGGAACGACTTGGGTTCTAGCTGTTTTTTGCACCCACTCTGTAATTCTGGTTCTGGATTTGCCGTTTGTATGGGTGCCGCAAGCTGCACTTTATTCGAAATTAACCAGCGAACGAACGCAGAGTTAGTTTTAACTTATTTTTTGACTTTTACACATCACTTAATTGCCTTAGCAGATACTTTGCAAGAATTAGTTCGTATTACCTTTATTATTTTATTTTTTTAATAAAAATAAATAATATTATTTTAACAATAGGTTTTTTTATTAAAAATCAGTTCCTGTAAGTATATTGTCGTAAATTTGCTGAACTGAAATTACTGATGCTATGATGTGTCTACCAATGATCACTTGTTTTTGCACCAGACTTTGCTGAGTAAACAAATCTGCAAATTATGATTATCAAATTCAAATAGCGTTTGCCAAAATGGTATACTTGTGACACAGTGTGGCTTCATCAAACAACATACCAAAGACTTTGAAGCCGGTCTTCACAGCTTTCCAGCCTGACGCTCAACACGAAAAGGATTGTGTGGAGAAAAATCTAGCGTGTTTGCTTGTGTCGGTAGGTGAGGCGGTTAAGGACACCTCCGTCTTTATGTGGCAGCCGTGTGGTCCGGTCAAGCAATCTATCTACTTATCGCGGCGACCCATTCTGACTAAAGACCGGCGAACATGAACTCCTAGACATGTATAAACGCGTCAAACAACATCAGCAACTTTTATTATGAAAATTAAACTTGTGATTGTCTACCAAACAGGCTGTGAGTAACCAGTCTTTTTTTTTTAAGGTTTCAATCAAGGAATTCGATTACTGGTGATGGGATTGGGCCAGATTCTAGGTCCTTTATGGGCCGCGTCCTTTCTTAACGACTTAGTTATCATGGGTGGCGTCAATCTTGTAATGGTGTTGCTTATAACGGTAGGTTTGCTAAAGGAATATCTTTTGTTTTACAAAATTGCAGGCGCTCTCTGAGTCAGTAACAAGTAATATGGCGCCGCTTGTGCCACCTGCTCCCAACTATTGATAGCAAGAGTGCAGCCTTCCCTAAACAGTATACCTGAGTTATAGTATACGGGGTTGAATACCAGTTTAAAATTACCACGTATATATTTTATTGGTATTTTAAATGTAAACTACGTAGTTTGCCTTTTTTGCAGTTTCCAACTTCCGCGTTTATGCTTCTTGCAATTTGCAATACTCGCGTTTGGTTCTGCGTGCCGTGCTCTTTGTGCTATGCGAGTAATAACAAGTAGTTCAAAATTAGGTGTGCTCAAGTCCGTATTAGGGTAGATGGGGCGGTTTAAGGTCGAACGAAGCAGCGCTGTCTATGATTTTTTCAGCGAGAGATGCGTGCCGTGGCTGACGTCATTCACCTGCAGTCTTGCACATGTTTCTAGCGTACGTTAAATGAACGTTGTTTTGCTGAAAATACGATTTTCCGGCTAAATACGAGAAGAATTTTACGTTTGTGCTTTCTCTTTCGTAGAATAATTGCATGGGGTAAGGCCTTTATCTTCCAGTCTAAACGACAAACCCAAACGAGATCAGTCTAGGAAAACCTGCGGTCCATTTGAAATCTGCCGTGAATGCAAAAACAGAGTGATAGCCGCACCGCTTGATAGGATTGCCTTTGGTAGGTGCCCAAAAGTTGTTTCTTACGACATGCTGTTTAAGTCATATTTATTACTCTATTCCTCTGCAGCATGTAAATCCTCGGTAATACTTTTGTAGGGAGTACAGGTCAGCTTTCTCACTTGCGCGCCTTAAGTTTGTTCGTCTTAATGCAAACCAACCGAAGGCGCTTACAATTGCTTATAAAGTTGGATAATAATTCAAAAAGTCTAGATTTTCACCTTGTAGATATAGTCTTGTTTCATTTAATGAATGATACCATTGGGAAGCAGCATGAACAGATCGTTTTCGTAGTAGTATCGCAGAATTTGGAAGCCTAATGTCTAAATGGTGATATTGGCATAATCTACGATTAAGCTTGATGCGGAGAAATCTACCACAGGCCACCTTTTGCCACTTGTTCTTTCAATTCTGGATCATAAAACTCTTGAGGTGGCTCGCAATATGCCGAGATGTTTTACTTCGCCATCAACTGATAAGATTGCCGGGCTATAGTGTAATTGGTTCATGGGTTTTAGAGCTAGATTGCCACGGCAAACATAAATTTCTTTCGCTCTGTTTGCCCTAAGCTACCAGCCCTTGTGTCGTAGAAATAAGGCTTTGATATCGTAGGCTGTGAAAGGATTGTCTTACTTGATCCACGCTGTATGTTAACAAATCAGGCAATAGATATTAAGCCGTTCTCATTCTTGAACAAGAAACGTAAAGTACTTGCTTTTCTGTCATAAGCAAAAGCCCATTTGTTAAATGCAAATTGTTTAGTTACTGCAAGTAACTTCCCTCGCCAAACTTGTTCTGATCAGGCTGTCTGTGGCATTGCTACAGTCGCCTTATTTAAGTATGATGCTATGCTTCCAATGCTTTTCTTACTTTCCTAGCTTTTTTTTTGACCAGTAGAATTGTCTGGGGTTTCAGGCACATAGTTCGAATCAAAATCTTTTGCGTACTGTTGGATTTGTAAATTGACTCTAAAGGTAGTTTGAAAATACACTGACGTATTCAAAATTTTTGATAACAGATTTTTATTTGTTTGGAGAACGTTCAACAAATTGGGAAAAAGTTAATCGCTGTTTTCAATGTGCATGTAGGTTTACAACGTTATAATTGCTATTGTATGTTCTTATCTGAGGTGAAGACTTTTGATGGAGAAGGCCCATTCAAGTGGGAAAAATTGATTTTAGTAAACCACTGAATTGAAAGGTTGATAAAGCGTGTGGCGAGTGGGAAAAGGTTGCTAATTCAGTTTTGCATAACAATCAGCAGTGGAGTCACAGAGTATCGGTATTTTTAGTTATTGGCCTTTATTCTTGAAATAGTAAAAAATGGTGATTTCTAGAAGTTATATGGAGTTTGGTGCAAAAGCAGCTGCGTATGGAAAAATGATCTCACTTGCACCACTAGAAAATACCTGACGCCTTAGTTTTTTGTGACAGCTACATGCTCTACTCATTGCAACTTCCTACTTCTCCAAAATAGAAAATAGCGTCATTTTAAAATTTGTTTTATCCTTTTGTGTCATTCCTAAAAAAGAAAACAAAAATTGCAATTTTCGTTGTCATTTAGGGCCAGGTTTTGTGGCAGTTCCTACATGTTTTGAATGGATTTTTTTCCAGGTACTTGTATGTGTTTCATATAAACGGTTGAAACCACCCGATGAAGACAACAACAAACCATCAACAAGTGTGGAAGCACCTACCGAACGTACTCCTTTACTAGCTAGTGGTGAAATTACAACTGTGAATGCATAGTACTGTTTTTTTAACTTTTTCTCATTTTTTTCTTGAATGAAGGCATTAAGTTACGTGGACGATGAAGTTTTGTTTTAGTTTACGTCAATTTGCATAGGCTTTTTTTTCTTCACTCTTCATTCTAATAACGTCTTTGCTCATCCCTGCGATTTGGTAATCTACCTATTTCTCTATCTTAGAGTTAATAGCCATTTGCTATCGTTTATTTATTAGCCAGTTCAATACCAATATTAAAATAACCATTAAGTAAGTACCTAGTCTTAACAATTACACTTTAACCTGATTTGGTCAGAATGTTATATTTTTTTTTAAGCCAGGCCAGATTTGATAGCAAAAATTTAGGTATCTGGTTTTTGATTACACTAATTGATTGTGATGCAATAATAATAATGTGTGTGTGTGTGTGTGTGTGTGTGTGTGTGTGTGTGTGTGTGTGTGTGCGTGCGTGTTCGTGTTCGTGTTTTTATCTTGCTAATGGTGCTTTACAGTGTACGCACGTCGCACTGTTTTGCCAGAATCCGTTAAACTTGAATTTGCTACTTCGGGTATATTTAAATTTTTTGTTTCTATCATATTAAATTTAGTTTATACTTTGAGCAATTTAATAATATATAGGGTCCGCCCTAAGTTACTATAGGATTTTATTTCAACATTATGATTGCAACATAGAAGAAATAAGCAATTGCGATATACAAACTTACGTAGGGTACAGTTTAAGTTTTTTGCAACATAAAATACGATATTCTATCAAAGCGACACGTGACCTCCATGGTGTTCGATGCACTTTGCTAATGTTTCGGGGGCCGAGCGACATACTTTGGGGCACAGCTCCACGCCATCTTTAATTTGTTTTTCAAGTTTTGCAATGCTGCAGGGCTGTGCTGAGTATATCTTGTCTTTGAGCAGGCGTCTCAGAAAAAATCGGGAGGCGTCAAATTTGGCGAACGAGGCGGCCACTCCCACGGTCCTCGCCTGCCGATCCATCGACCGGGCAGTTTGCCGTCGAACGAAACTCGCACCAGCGTAGCGTAAGGGGCCAATGCCCCATTCTGTTGAAAGTATAGACCTTGTGCACTATCCTTCTGTTATAATACAGGCAAAAGCCGCTGCTGTAGCATAGCCAAATAACTTCGCGCAGTTTCTGTTCCGTCAAAAAAGAACGGACCAACAATGCCTTCTGATGAAACGGCGCACCAGACATCAAACCCGGGAAGGTTTACGTGAACGTCATTAGTAACCTTCGGATTCTCAGACGTCCAGCAAACAATTATGATGATTGATGCAACCGTTTGGTTTAAAAATCACCGTATTGGATCACAAAAAGTGGTCAATGTCTTGCTGATTGTTTGAAGGAACGGCTCAAAATTCTACCCATCGCCATCATTAAGGGCATGGATGAGGTACGGATGGTGCTGCCAAGTGTTCTTTTGCCTTAGCACACGCCTTACGCTTGCTTGTGCCGCGCCAAGTTCTATGGATAACCTTTTGGTAGACTTCTGACGACTCTTTGCGATTAAGGCCACCAATTTAAGTCCTATGCACATTTATCGTTGACGTATCTTAGCGCAGCAAATCTTTCCCTGTCCCGTGAAAAATTTTCACCAGACTCGTAGTCGTTAAATAGGTAAGTGGCGTGAACAGAAATTGTTTTCGAAATTTTCGTTGGACGAATGGTACGCTCTCGGCTTTTCAAAACTACGTTAAAACTGTATTATGCTGTTTTGTTTACGTGTGGATGTAATGGTTATATGATAAGTATGTCTAATATATATCTGAAAATAGTGAGTACATATGAAATAGAAATGAAAATGAAATAAAATTAAATTCGAAACAGAAAAAATGCGCTAGTGCGTAAATGAAGAAATGCATACAAGAAGTATGTAGTTACTTATGGTGGACCCTGTATTAAAAGTAGCTTGCTTTGAATTTGCTTGAAACCTTAGATGTATTGATATATAGCCAAATTGTGCAACGGCATTCCAAAAACATCTTTAACTTGCTCTATTGTTACCTAAGGCTTTATCTTAATTTAAATCAATACGTTAAGTCAAAGCCTGTTAAGTGCTCAGCGCTCTACGGAGTAATGTTTCTGATAGATTTCCTGAACTGAACTTCAACAGCCTCGAAATCTTTTGCCGTTTCTAAACTTCTTAGGCCTTACATTGGCGCTGTTTCCAAACAGCTCCAAAGCCCTAGTATGAAACATTGCAACTCACAACTTTAATGTCACGCAAAAGTGAATTTAAGTTTAATGTTAGCGACACAATGCTGGATTCGTGGGGCTGCTCGAATTCAGCTCTGCAGAGCTTCCAATTTTTTTCAATTAAAAATATTGAAAAAAACTTTCAAAAAATTATATATATTTTGAAAAAAAATTGCTGAACCATAATATTGTAAAATCAGGCAAATTATAAAATAATGCTGCTGCTGCTGCAGTTCCACAGCACCATTAGACGAGCCGTCACTGTAATCCATTGTGCAATATCTTCATAATATCATTTCGTTTTCAATGCACCACAAGTTCATTGTTTTTACCCTGGTTATTGCCGACAAGTATTGAGGCAGATTTTGACTACATAATACAGCCTACATGCAATATTTGACTTAAATTGTTAAAGTTTGTTTAAAGTTTCTCATTTTTTTTCTATTTCTGTATCGCCTTTGTTTATCCAAACAATTTTGGTAATCTACCTTTTTTGTATTCTTGAGTTATAGACGTTTTCTACAATTTATTTGCTGGCCAGTTTGTTATCTATATTTACATTTACATGAAGGATGCGATTGGTCTTAACAACCACACCTGAAACCTGATTTGAACAGAATGTTGTATTTTTAAAAAATGAAGTATTTGTAGGGTTTCATAAAGAACTTTATTGTCATATGTTATGACAGTTAAATGTTTTTACTGCTAATATTAAGAAGGAGTAAACTAGTGGAAAACAAAAACTTCACTACTATCTTTTCTTCATTATTTGTTACATTGTGATGATTGCACATAAAACGTATGATGACGTAATTACCCGAACGACGAAACGTTGCCACTCTAGGTTTACGGAATAGTAATCACACCGGTACGATCAAAGTTTGTTTTGTCTTTTGTCATTTTAATTAAACATTTCTGCATCGTTCATTCCATTTTGGACGGGAGAGGGAGTGGAAACCATTAGAAAGGATTGCTTTTTCACAAAAAATGTAGCAGCGGCCTTTGTAAAAGCCAGGTTATTTCAGCTTTAGTGTCAATTCTTTCTCCCTCCCTTGACTCATAGATATGACTCTGACATGGACTATATTAACTACTTCATTTACTCATCAGTAACATATTTACACTAAGTTGCTCTTGTGAACAATTACTTTTTATACTGAAATCTACTGTTCTATATGCAAAAGTATTTTGAATGAACAAATTTAATGCGTTGTTTACATGGCAATATACGGTATTTTGTTTCAAATTGCATTTTCGCTTTATTTAGTTTTAGCTTTAGATTGATTGATTTTTTTTTTGAAGTCATTTGATTGCAGTTTTTGACGATTGATAACATTAAATCTGCGATGCAGAGGAACCCAATGCAGTGTTGGGCGACCACTCCTGTACCGCACGATCTTAATCTATTGAAATGCGCTGTATTTTGTCGCAGTAATGCCGCTTCCTCTCTATCACGACCGCTTCACTACATTTACGTTGTTGATTGCCTATCAGAGGTTCCGTTGTATTTATTGAGATTTGGTAGTTTCTACCGATCCAATTATTGCGTGATTGCGTGTTTATGTAAAATCGAAACTACTTGCTGTACAGAATATAGCTTCAATGCAAAAAATAAAGAATTTTCTTTATTTTTTGCAACGTAGCCTTTATGTGAAACGTAGCCTTTATTTGCCTATCTTTCAAAGTAGGAGGTTGTTGCCAAAACTTCAGTAAAAAATTTTTGCTGCCCGAGTATTTGAAGAATTAAAAAAATGTAGTCCAAATATTGAAAATTATAGAGAATAGGTATAAGAGAATTATTACTAATATTCTCTTAAGAATATAAAAAGAGGAATGGGTTCTACTAAGACTTCGCACTACGCATTTTCCCTCTAATTGACTATCATTTGTGACAATGATTTTACTTGGTTATTTGTAATGGTTGGGAGCATAGCGGAAGAGCCCCAAGAACTGAGCACTGCAGGCATTAGTGATTTTGACGTCATTTGGCCCTTGTGAAGGAGTAGAGCCTACTAACATCACTTTGCGACTGATTTGATATGATAGACTTTGGCTGTCTTCGTACATAGATGTCTTCGCAGCCTGGACTGAAACTTCTTTCCAATATTTAGAACCGGAATTAAGACGGTTTCGCTACTTGATGCTGAGTTCAGGCAGAGCGACGTTCTCCTTGCGCTCAATACCAAGCCGGGAAACCGTCTCAGTACCGGTTCTAAATATCGAGAAGTTCATTCCTGGTTGCGAACGCAGCTTTTGAGTATTTGTGTAAGAGCTTTGAGTGCTTGGGAAGATAAAAGTTTTTTTAACATAATTTTGTAACTTTAATTTGAGCCTTCTAGAAGTTGTTACTTAAGACGAAAATATTACCTGCGTTCTCCTAGCACAGTTGCATGTGAATTGTCTTGAAGGCCGCTTCTCAGTAACTATCTTGTGGTGTTTGGCGTGTAGCTGGTTTTTATAATTTTCCTGTAAACGCCATTGAACTTAAAAAACCAATGGTATTTTTTGATTATTTGACGTTGCTTTGAATAGTTTCATTGGAGAATGTGTGGAAGCATTTGTCTTTATTATCCTGTGCAATGCGGTTTGGGTACGTTCAAATTTGTTGAATAGTTTGTTTGTTTTTTATTATCATGCATTAAACTCGCTTGATACAAGATAGTTGTTGGACGTTGCTCTGAATGGTTTCATTTGAAATGTGTGAAAGTATTTCTCTTTATTAACTTGTGCAATGTTGCTCGTTTGCTTACGTTCAAATTTGATGAATAGTTTCTTTAGTTTATTTATCATGCATTAAACTCGTTTGATACAATGATGCGAATGCTGATTTAGTTGCAACCTATCACGTTCAAGCCGGCTAAGGATGGACTGTGAGCGCAAGTAAATCTATGAATAGCAGTGGCCTACGGCAACGAATCTATTGTACAGAACGGTGGTTTTTCACCTTTTTGGCGGAGGCTTCTGCTGAAACTTTTTCAGTAAGGGGGGTAGTCATAAAAATTTCCGCGTAATCGGTCTTGTACTTGTACAATTAAGAGGTAGAGTCGGGGGAGCGACTTGAAATCAAGCAAATGTTATTCATAAGTCAAGAAGCAAAGGGGGCATGCTTTAATGAATAGAAAATTTCACCCTATATTGCCAAATTTTATTCAATACTTTGTTCAATTGCGTGACAACAAAAATGCCATGGCAACAGCTAGTGCCCCCAGCGGGCGCCTATTTATCTTTCAAACACGGTAACTTACATAATTGTTCGAATGTATTGTGAAAAAGGTCTCCACCCGTACATTTTTTGGTGTACTGTATAGCTACACCTTTAGATTCTTATTCACCTCGACTGGAAAGCCCGTTTGCAGGGTGCTTTGCTAAAGTGTTTTGCCATCCCCAAAAACCTTCAGTGCATTTCCCTAAAAATTATTCTCAAATTTGTGGGTTTGACAAATTTCCATTCGGAAACCACCCGTAAAGTAAATTTAACAGCCTGTGTGGTGTAGTACTAATCGATCCATTCTTTATCACGAAAGGTCTTCAGTTTTAAGTTCAACAAAAGCTTCATTGGAATTCGTCAAAAAGGGCATTCGGCGTTAAAAGTGACGCGTTGTTCGAGCAAAAAAGTCTGGTTTGGAAACGAGTGTGTAGTGGTAGACTTGCAGTCTGCACTGAATCAGCGCGTGTACGCCTGCAAAGAGGCGGAAAACAGGACGTAAAATCAAGCACAGATAGATAGTCTTGCCTCTACTTTCGCCATGGCTGTGCCATACTGCATGGGAACGGCCCGTCGCACGCAATGGCTGCTTCTCAGTCCATTCTAACTGGCAATGATTTATAAAAAGCATTGGCAAGTGCATTCCTGCAGAACATAAATAGCTCAAAACAGATCTGAACATCATCTTTGTTCGGCACTACCACGGACAAAAAAGGATAAGTCTACACTGAGAATCATTAAAAATAAAAAAATTTAGAAACTTTTAATAGCTGAGCGGATATGTACAAAACAGCACAACGCAAATATTGACGAGCAGTTTGAATATCAAAAGCATAGCGTTCCGCCAGTTTGGTGCAAATTGTCTCGCCGACTACGGGTCTAATTTGGAGTAAACATTCAAAAGTCGAAGAAAAGAAAAGCAACAACCACTGTCGCAATAAAGAGAATGTTTGCAGTTATGATTGTCCGCGAACAGCCGTTGCAACCCTCTGAAAAGTAACAAAGTGAAAATAAAATAAGAAAAACACGAAATCTATACTGCAATCACATCATTTTCAAAGATATGACCCTCTTCAAACTACGGGGAGATTCGAGAATTATACTTTTCATAAGGCTTTGACCTTTCCGATGTCTAGTAAAACAGACACTCACCTCAATATCTCTGCACTTTTGTGGTAGATTTCCAAAAAAAAAGAATTAGCTTTATACTTTTAAAGACTTTTGCCTTACTGGCCCTCTGAGCAGAGGCGGTCATTCGCTACTTTATGCTCGACTTTTTTCGTATTTAAAATGTGTAGCCTAGTATGACAATGCTTATTTTTAATACAGCCGGAATTTTTTCTTTGTCGAGTGAGATGATATTACAAACAGGTTAGGTCGTTCTTTCGACAAATTTATTGTTCAAACTTGACGTTTCGCTTTGATGGAAATTTTGAAATTTTGGTGCTGTTTTCAGTGTGTTTACCTCCAATAATTAATGTCTCGTGCATTTTACAACACTTTTTACTGTTGCCCACCCTTGGCTCTGTCTTATAATGATGTTTTTTGTTGTTACGTAATTGCCTGCCTTGTTGGTAAAAATTTTTTAGTGTTTAGAAATATAGGCTGTCTTTATATTTCTATGTTGTGCAGTTTATATGTTACACTGGTAGCATCTACCGTTTTCCGAAGAAGCTCCCCGGTTTGTAAGGCTGCGAAACGTCAAGCTTGAACAATAAATTTGTCGAAAGAACGACCTGATCTGTTTGTAATATAATAGTCATTTTGGTTGAAATAAGCGCTTCATAACATGTACTCTTAGCCTAAAAATATGTTAATGTTAACCGAGAAGCCAAATCCTTATAATTCTAAACGGTTTCATGGATGTCAAGGACAATGGTTCTATACTTGCGTCCGAAATCCCGACCGCTCAAAGGCGAGCTTGTTTGAATTAAGGTGCAATAATAAAAGTACGTTTTATACTTTCCAGGTTAATCATTTAACAATCATTAAACACAAATCATTAACAATAGCATGTGACATCAATCCACGTGAAGCACAAGCACGCCATGTGTAGTACTCGGGATTAGCTTTTATCAAAATTTGGTATTTCAATTTTATTTCTGCGCCACCACTCAAAAATGATTATTAATTTCAGTACATCATCGGCATTTTAAATTGTATTATTGACAAATTTTGGCAGCAGATGTTGGGCTATAGCAAGCACCGGTCAGGGCTAAGTTGGTAACTTACATTGGGCTAATGCAACGTAGCCATCAATTGCGCCATTAGCTAGAAAGAGTAACAACGTTGCAGATAGAACGCCAAGCAACGCGAATTTATTCCGAGTTTAAAGAATTTTTTTAGTTTTATTCCGACCGTGCGATCACATTCTATTCCCTTGCAAAAACACAAGCATTTCAAAATATCTGTCTATGAGCCTACTCCATTTCGCCGGAGCGCTGTAATAATCGACACTTAACACGCAGTTAACAAAGCGTGTGACGAGAACCACAAAATTATGACAATCACAAAGATTACGCTCCCAAACTCGTTTGATAATCGCGGCATTTTGCCTCCTGCTGCGCTTTGACTAACTTTCGCTATTGCGAAATCTTTCTTAGGCGCGCTTTACAATACTAGCGCTATGATTGGCTTGCATTAATTATCTAATCATCCTAATGTCCAAATTAACCTCATAAAGCACTTACTCTAGAATCTAGATGTTCCCTTTTGACGCGATATTGCCACTGATGAGAGCGTCACGAAAAGCTTATGGCTGAAACAGCTTTCTTCAAAGTTATATTATAACTTGCAATTAGACATTCCTTTTGTTTAAAGCAAATGTGCAAGTTATTTGTAAAGGTAATTAAACATGAAATTCTTGTGCAAATGCATTAAACATTCAATTGTCACATCGTTGATATCAAATTTTCAAGTTTCTTGCTGTTCGCCGTTTCGAATTTGTTTGCAAGTGTTGTGTGATTAGTGTGCAATTTAGAAGTAAAGTACCTGCTGCTAATAAGGTCATCTAATATTTGTATTTGCATATCTTAATAAGTTACCGGTATATTTAAGATTTGTTTGACTGTTTGATAGAGTACGGTCATAGCTACAATCCAACTTAATTTCAGCTACTTAATAGAGCCGTTTTTAAATTATTAAAAAAAAATTTTTTTGGGCCTTATTGCATTCATATGCAACAAATGAGGCCCAACGTAGGATTGCATAAAAAAGCATTGAAGTTGTTAAATTTTAAAAGATTACTATAAAATATGAGAGAAATCGATACTTAAAGAACATAATTGGCAAAAAGCTTCAAATTTTGAAGCGAGGTTTGATGATTCAAGAACTACTTTCATTCGGAGAAGCATCCCTCTGTTTTCCAGCGTTTTGTTTAAATTTACACGATTTCGAAAGAGAACAACATGCAGTTTTTACTCATGCTGTTTTTTCGACAAAATGTCATCTTTGCTGTCGTAAAAGAAAAAAAAAGCATGAATACTGCATTTCTGTGGATGCTTTTAAACCGTTTTTCCGCGTACAGAAACTTGAGCAAGAGCTGATTTACAGCTTAATCAGCCAATCGAATTAAATGCGGGCCTTATCAATATCATCAGTCTCTAGCACTTTATAAACTACAGAAAAGATGGGGAAACTATTTTAAAAAGAAAGATGTAATTTAATTCTACAATCCTTCCACCTGCTGAGAACATCAAATTTATTGATAAACAACAATGATAACTAACCATATATGGTCAACAATATATTTCTTAAGTAATAAAAAGCTCATTTTGCAATAGATAGAAACTTCACCCGTTTTCAATTTCATTGATTGGGCAGATAACTTGACATGATTGTACCAACCTTTTGATTGTGACAACAGGTCTTTATACCAAGTGGTTTGAGTTTTGACTTTTGTCCGTTTAGGAGATACACTTCCTGGGCTTATTACCTGCAATGCCTTATTTGCTGCATGTTCCTTTCAATATTTGAGGCATAATCCATTAAATGCTAAATCATCTAAACATTATACAGTATTGCATCAAAGTGCAAACAGTATACTCAGTAAAACCACGTTTATGTCCTATGTTGGATATTGGGCTGGCCGGGAGCCGCGGAAAGTGTCTTGCACTTGGCATGAGACCTGGTAATAATGCGTCTTTATTGTCCGTATTTGAGAGATACTCCCGCCTATTTTACCATACCAACGTTGTTCGGATCGTGACTCTTCGTAAAAACTAAGAAAAACTATTTTAAATGTAGTTGCATAGATAACTCTATAACCTTCGGCTTTGGGAAAATGTTAACTTCGATACATCCCTAGTAATAACGTAAACAAGAATAATCTGAAAATATATGAGAAAGTCAAAAAAGATTTTCCGGCAAAAATTAACGTTTCGCGTTAACGCTAGCAATTTGAAAGACAAATCGCGCCGCTGCCACTCCCGTTAAACTTGTCGAAAAATTGCCGCCGCTAGCGCTAGAGCAAGCAAAAAGTTGGCACCGTTAACTCGGGTCGCAGTATCAATTTGACTGCGGGAACTTATAATGCCGCCACCACCTTCATGCGGTAAACAGCCAAAATCTTTGTTACACCGGGCTGGCGCCAGAGAGTCACAGTAAGCCAACACAAAAAAGGCGTGACCAAAAATATACTGGTGAGCACATCTAGGTTTCTCTGCAGGGTTGGAGGTTACAATTCAATAATAATAGTTTTGTTTGTTTTAAAATTGTGAACTAATTCTATTTTGCAATTGCTACATCAGTATGCCTACACCGACTAACATACACAACAGTTGTTGCAATCTATTTAGGAATTGATGTTTGGGAAAAGTTTATCTCAATAACAATAAAATTTGTACCAAGTGTCGATATAGGTAGAGGAAGGAGTTATGACCCTCCATAAATGCGGTCTTGTAGGCTATGTCGCACAATGTCCTTACTCCGTCAAATGCCCTTCATCCTCCAGCGGCGGTATTTCGAGAAAACAAAGTTTATGGAAACTTGTAACTGATTGGTTAGGTAATTATTATGGCAATCAAATAAACTGGCTGTTTAACCAAGGAAAAGATTTATAACGACTAGTGGTGCAACTTTTATCGTTGCAATTCTAAGTTATGATATTTCGACACCATAATAACCTATTTTGTAAATACACTTAGATTACTTTAATTTCCTAATAAAGACTCAGTATGTTACTACGTTGCTTTTACAGCTCAACCTGCTTTAAGGTAAGAATCAAAATCCAGCTGAAATTTGTGCAATAAGCACAAGAACAAT
This sequence comes from Trididemnum clinides, assembly GCA_963675345.1. NCBI lineage: Eukaryota > Metazoa > Chordata > Ascidiacea > Aplousobranchia > Didemnidae > Trididemnum > Trididemnum clinides. The sequence continues at coordinate 18,106,265 of OY776305.1, forward strand.
TTTTTTGTCATAGGCCTATATCATGTTTCACAAATTTTTTATTATAAATCTTGCTTTAAACAACATGTGACTACCCTCGAAAAAAATGAAAATGTTAAAAACAGGAGATGTAAAGAAGAACATTTTTGATTATTTCATTTTCTAAATAAAGACAAATAAAGACAAGTAAAGACGTATTGTAGCTCTTATGTGATGACAAGTGACACTAATGTAACAGAGGATCGACCTATTTGATAAACTTGTCTGCTGTGCGATTGACTGGGAGTAAAATTTAGAATCTCAAGTCCTTAAGTTCAGCATTCAGAGCAGAGCGTTGCATTCTCGTTATGCAACGCCAATCGGAAATGTCGCTTGCATTCACGCTTACGCTTCTGGCTCAAGCAATAACTTGTGTCAAACGAAACTTCATGCATGACTAACTGCTGACACGAAACCCATAGGTTTATTTCTCAGTCTCTCAAAATCTCCATTCATTTTGACGTCGATGAGCCAAATAGAAATTTTTGATTGATACAAAAAACAACCACTAAGTAAACGTTACTGCTATACCTTCTTCGCACGAATTAAATGTACAGTTTGCTTCTTCTGGGAGCTGAAGTTCATTCTTAAAATCATCGCAATCTTCTACTTCTGTTTCAGAGCAGTCTCGGCGAATATGACTATTTCCCTCTATAAAACATAACATCTACCGTATTGTGTTGACATTTTAATAAATTACTGTTTTTATTCCAATAGGCCAGGTTATAGACCTTGAAGCGATTCCACATAACAACAATTTCGATATGTTTTGGCCTACTAGAACGGTACTCCGTACATGGGCGAAGTCAGAATGGTCTAGAAAGGATGAAAACAGTGATGATCTTTCACAAATTTTTGAATGAGTGGCATACTGGAAAGGGGAAATTTTTTTTTAGTAATTATCTAAAATGGAAGAAAATACTTTTAGATATCTCCTAGAAAAAAAGCGTATTTAGCAGTCATGTGTGAAAGAAATCAAAGATTTAAAAAAAATGAAAATTCTCCTAATAGTGACTGCAACTTTTGACTTCACCAACTTTTTACACCCGCATTACTCTAATTAACTTTCAACATTAAGGTGCACACCCTCTGAAAAGTTTTTACTGGCTACTATTGGCAGCTATTTTTCGAATTTTTAAATGATTTCCCGAAAATTCCTTACCATCGACTTTGCAATGACTGAAAAAAGTTGTTTAGATTACAATGAAGGCAGTAGCGTGGAGTGATGGGCTGAGTGTTAGACTTTTCATCGAAAGACTCCGAGTTGAACACTCGCACGGTTACATTACATGCGACACGCCCGAGCGGAATCGGCAGTTACTTTTAGGTTCGTTTTTCGTCTTCAAACTACAGCTTGAACCGACTGCAGTGACTCGTATGAGTGACTGTTGACTCGAAGACGTGAGGTCATTAACCGACTTATCATTATAGCCAAGGACGGCTTATTCAGGACCAAGGTCAAGGCCAAAGTTAAGCTTTTTCAGGACCAACGGTGTCTCAAGTTCATGACCTTGCCCCCAAAAGATCTACTCAGAAATTGTCGAAATGCATGAGCAAAAAGTAAGTCGAATGCACAATTTTACTCATTCAAAAGTAGCTGGTTTTAGGCCCACTGAATGTTTCCGGCAGCGTCGGAATGTCGAAAAACAACTTGCTACTCGGACCACGGGCTTTGTAATAACTCTGGTAAACATTCGTGTAAAAAAAGCGCTGGAAAAAACTGACCCTCTACTCTCATCACTGCAAAGGTCCAGGTCAATGATAGCCTCAGCCTTTGGATCCCCAAATGCTCGAAGTCTAGTATGGGACAAATTTATCTAACTGTAAGTTACTTTAATCTGCAAATGAGTTTTAATTTAGGCTTGTTATAGCTTATGAGCATGAATATGGTGTGAGCAACTTGAAATAATCGTGGACTCAATCAATTGATAAGTAAACTTTGCAATCAACTTATCCGCTGCAAGAAAAATCACCACCTGCATTGATATATATGTACGTTGCATGAACGTTACGGTTATCATATATCATGTACGTTGCATGATATATGATAACCGTAACGTTTAATGTCCAGCTTGTCTAAAATATTGGCAGATTTTAGCCTTATGAAACGAATTTGGCAGAAACTATTTAGATTTGTTTATTTTTTTTATTGGGGTTTTATCCTCTAGATTCAGGGACAGCGATAGAGTCACTAATCATGAGGCAATTTTGAGCTGCTTTGGAGTTTGCTGCTTAGTTGTTAGCTTTTTAGCTGAATCGAACCTACTAGTGATTGAAATAACTGCAGCCCACAGATCCAATTAGAAGGTACCCCTTCTACTGATTCTGAAAAGGCTCTAAGTGCGTTGTTCAAAATCAAAATTGTTTGAGTGAGAAATAAATTTTTCTGATTACTTTGTTATAAAAAATAAAATAAGTAACGGCAGCTAACGTTACTAAGAAAAAGAGAAGTTTGAATCCCTCTTTGTGATGACCCGAATAAATTTTGTAACGTTCTGTAAAATTTAGTAAAGTTCTGTCAAAATTTGCAATAAAGTTCTGCAACATTTTTGTAAAGTTCTGTAAAAATTCTAAAATGCTGTAAAAGGTCTGCAAAGCTTTGAAAAATTAGGTAACCGCACGCTGACTTTGTTTGTAACGAGCAAGATTTGGTAAAGATTCAAGTACTACTATGCTCACTTTTAAAGTTGCAATGACGAGAAATGAAATCTTTTGCCGAAACAAGAGATTATTTTTCTAAATTGTCAGCAAATCTTGCATCTATTTAGTCCGAACCCGAGCCGAAGAGTTAGTACATACGTCTTCAAAGCCATCACTTGGAGTGAAAGTCCTAGACCAAACAGCCACATGCAGCTCCGGAGCCGCGTGTGGCTCTTTTGTCCTACAACGGTGGCTCTTTTGCCTTTCTTCGAACCAGGCAAGCGTGGATTGAAACTCGGTTCATACCGCTAATTAAAGGTGAAGACCTTTTTTTTGGAGAACGATTCTGTTAAGAAAAGAAGATTGCTTGCGGCTCTAGTGTTCTCTTTGTTGTGGAAATCAGGGCCGAATGGCTCTTCGGTCGTAAAGGGCTACCGACCCCTGTCTTAGACTAATACCAGGATCATGATCCTTCAAAAAGTGAGTTCGAGGCCAAGACCGAAGTTTAAAACTACATCACTGGTTGGATCTACCCTGTGATACCTCTGGCATTATCTCAAGGTACGCTTGTTGCAATACCACTGCGAAAACCACACATGAGTGAAAAAGTGTAGGAACCACTGAATTGCTAATAACGATATAAAAAATGATGTCCCATTCATTATTTTGACGATTATTGCCAATTTGAAGTCCTCTGAATTTTGTTCTTACCGTGAGTAGCATTGAAAAAAGTACAGAACTTGGTAAACGTCGGACACTCTTTTAAATTGTCAGGGCTTTCTTCATCTCCACAAGGGATCTCTTCCGAATTGCCGCATTGATAGCATTTAAGAGTTGGAGGTACTGCAAACAGAAAAAGCAATTTAATTTTTAATTGAAAATATCTGATTCATTAAGTCAAATAATTCAAAAGAAAGTAAAACCTTTCGAATAATGCTGTAAGTTATTATCCATTGCCAACTTGAACTTGCAGCGCCATCAAGCACCTCCAACCCGAGGGGGTTACAGGGGTTTGTAGCTCTGAGGGGAAAGGGCGCGGTTTCGAAGTCTGCCATCACTAAATTCGCGGAAAATGCAAAAAATTGCTTTTCTACCATGTTTTCAATTTTATGATTGTTCTTAAAAAGTGCTCAAAGATGAGTTTTTTCAATTGATGACCTGCTTTCCTAAACATAAAGTCTTCAACCACAAATTTTTTTCTATTTCGGTGATTCTATGAAAGCGTAACCCGAACCAAACCACCGGGAGCGATGTCATTATGTAACCCCCGCCTTTTATTTTTCTGCTTGTTCCTCAGTAGAAGTTAAAAAGACATTCAAATTTATTGCCTGCACTTGCAAACGCTATTTTTTAAAACCTTTATTGAACCATTATTTACTTCGTTGTTCAATTATGTTCTGCTGATATGTGCTTTTTTAAATAAAAAAACTCATTAAACGCGTATTGTAAAAACTTATGGCAACGTTTGCCAATCTGCGAAGCATTGAACATCAAGCCATCAACAGTGTAATTGAATCAGCTATGAAATAATATTGAAGTGGTTTTTTGGCAGTGCTTTGGTGTACTTGAAAAGAGTTATTGATTTTGTTAAATATTAAACTTCAATGTAACTTTGCGAAATCAACTTTGAATGAGCAACAAGCACAAGTGCATTAAACCAACAAAGAAACTCAGCCTTAAAGAAAAATAACTTGTTTCTCACAGAGATTTGGTTAGAACTTTCCTTCACCGACGAACATGTTTGTTTGCACATCTTGGAATGTTTGTATTTCAACATTTTTATCTTTAATAATTTAATATAAATGCTGTGAGTGTTATCATAGGATATACTTATAGTTAGAATTGCCATCTGCCTGATACAAACAATAACCTCGTTGTGGTACAGCGATGTTTTCGTCGTAAATTTGCAATTTTGTGTGAAGTTTCGGAGATCAACAATTTCAAAGTAAACTTTTCGCCCAATTTTTGAATTTTACTTATAAGGACCTTTATTTTTATTTTTGGAGATTGTTTTTCGAGTTATAAATAGTAGGTGCGCCATTTAAAGCCACCAAAGTCCAATTCACCGGCCACATTTCAGATCCTTTCGGCGGACCCGCGAAATTTCAGATTGCTGGCTACAGGGTGCACACTCCTGTTTCAACCAATAAATTCAGAAGCAAAAACAATTTTTAAAACAAAATAAGCAAGCAACTTAAAAATAAGCACGTATCGTAGAAAAAAAGCGAGAAATAGTAACCCTGCTTATAGCTTTTGTCTAAGCATCAAAAGCAATGATATGGCAATGCAATACAAATTCTAATCAGTAAAGAGATTTAACTTTAAATGCTGAATATTTTTGTATTGATGAACTACTTTTGCTGAGTGCTCACAAAGATTGTGATCAGTGGCGGCTCTACGTGGTTTAGGACCCCCCAAGTCTGGACAGGCCCCTAAACCATCTATCATTTAACAAGTTTCATAAAATGAAGTATTTAACGCAAGTGTTTATAAAAATCAGGTTTCTAAAAGTTGTTAAAATAAAGCAGATATCGTCAGTTATAACACACAAAGATAGCACGACATATAGAGTTAGAAAAGGGGTTGGGGCTAGTTTGTGAAATTTCGCGGAATTTCCGCGTTTGGTGGTATCCAAAAAAACAGGCGACACAAAGCGCAACAAAGAGTATTGCAACATCGCAAACTTTATTTTATACACTTTAGGCACTAGCAAACGAGATATTATCGGATTTCATAAATCCTACTCCACTTTAACAGCAGTTCTCTAACTGTGCGTCGCGATGCACCAATGCATCGTTATAATTTTCCAAAGGAGTCTCGAAATAATTTGGTTTTGTGCCAATAATTCTCGATTTTATTGCGTCAAAAGTGTTCCGAACTGAGATTTTTTATTTATTTTTTTCTAACACGCATAATCAATTGTATTTTTACAAAAATGTTGTCAATACACTATTGTAATTGTTGACTCGTTGCTAGGTAATCAAATTGATCAATTCAAGCGTAAGTTGGCACAAGATTAATAAAGACTAAGGCAGTCAATAGTAAAATGGATGAAAACAAGAAAAATGAGCTACAACCTCGGTAGAACTTCGTTTTACGGTTGAAGCTGATAGACCTAAAACAAAATTTCGCAAGTATAATGACAGCCGTTTAGATTTTGAGCCACTTTTATCTTGCAAAACGGCGAACCAAAAACCTCAGGCTGCTGCGTGATGCGTTACAAGTCTAGCAAGCATTTTTTAAAGCGTCGCATTAAAAAAGGCTTGAGAACCACTGCTTTACGAAACGTAATTTATAAAAAATTACTTGGACTCGCTGGCGGCCGCTTGAAAAATAAAGTCTGTCACCCGGCCGGCAAAAGCAAGAAGGTTGTGCACCCCTGCACTAAAATAGTCTACACAAAGCAAAATGATGACATCCAAGCCACCTATGATTCACTTTGCAATGATCAATGTTGGATGGATGACGAGTTGTGGGAAGATTAATTTCTTAGGAATAGGCGGCTATGATGAATTATGAGTTGCCGGTTGCCTGAAGTGTTTTATTATTTTGGTGTAAAGGAGATGTCGGATAGCAAAATGATCGATGGGTCAGTTGGCTGCCGCTGTCACTGACTCAAACAGATCCACAGTTCCCCCGTGACCCCTAGAGCAATGCGATGGATAAATATGAATGTTAAAAGAGGAAACAAGTGAGTTTGGTTCCACTTGTTTATATGCACAATATTAAGTTTCCAGAAAAATTTGGGACCCCCGTTTTATCCTGGTGCCTCACCCAGTCGGTAGGTGGGGAAAGTTTTTCCTTTGGATCTGGTTGTGATTAGACAGTACCCCTTGTTACTCGCGACACGGAAAAATTTTAAAAGTTCTGGTAGTTTCAGGGTGAAAACAAACACGAATAATTGCTTTGAAGCAGGACTGGGGAGCCGGAGCCGGAGCTGAAGCTGGGAGCCAGGGAGCTTGGATTTTTTTGAAGGAGCCAGAGCTGAAGCTTTATTTTCAGATGTTAGTGGAGCCGGAGCTGGAGCCATCTAAATTTTTGGCAACTCCAGCTCCTATCCAATTATAGAAAAGATGTGGGTGTAGTATTGTTATTTGACTGAATTTTCAGATGCATTTCAATTTTATATTCACTGATCTGAGTGTTTATCTAAAAACCATTGCTATTTCATAACTATTTTTGGATATTCCATTGCCATATAGTTATATTATCTTTAAAATCCATGGCTAAAAACATATTGCATTTGACTAGATTAGTAAAACCTTGAAAACTTGACTGGAGCTGGAGCTGGCTCCACATGAATCTCAACAGTAGTTCCAGAGCTGGAGTAAGAGCCATAGATTTGAAAATTGTTAGCTCCGGAGCTGGAGCTGGAGGTGGAGCCTGGTCTATATCAGGCCAGGTCTCCAGCCCTGCTTCGAAGACTCCTTAATTACGCTTTGGCAGAAGAGGGGTCAGAGTCGTTGGGGTCTCAAGTTTAGCTCAGTCACTGCTTGAGGGTATTGAAGCTTACAATCAAAAAAACTATTAAGTGCTTCTCTTGAAGCTCCAATCTATCTGGCTATAACAACCACAGAATCTCCCTTCTCAAACAAGGTTTAGGCACAAGATATTTCTGCCATTTGCATCTTCTTTCTACCCTTTTAGTTTCTGAGATAAATTTTGCAGGACCTCAAAATTTCAAAAAAATAAAAAATTTTGTCTAATTTCGCCGACCTACAGTACTATTTACCAAGCTGTATAATCATGCGAAGCCCGAAGAACAATGGCTATGCAGTGAAATATGACCTGCTAGTAGCTTATGACATAAGTATAAGCGTTATTATGATGCAATGCTTTTGTCAAAAACATCAAGTTACATATTCGCGCATATTTTTCATGTAAAGTTTTTTTGCCAAACAAATGTCAAGATTTTTCTACCGACACTGCACAGTATCTGACGTGCCCAAACTATGCTCTAGATCAAATTTACCGATGTCAAAGTCGTTGTTTGAAATAACTCGACTGGGGTCTTTCAAGAAATAAACGAACGACGTACGAAACCACTCAAAATGTTGAAATTAAAGAAATTTTATATGTACGTAATGAATATACAAACTTATGTTTATAAACCTTCTTCGAACCCTTTAATGCTTTCCCACACAAGACCCCAACCCAGTGATATTACCAGAAAGGAGGATGGCCCGGCTCGGGCGACCCAACTTGAGAGGACGACACAGTGGGAGGTGCACTTTCAGAAAAGTTCACTTCCAATAGGTGGTTGACAAAAACTTTTATTTTTTCTTAAATTTTGGTTGACGACTTTGCATTGCGGTAACTGACCCAACCAAACAATGGTAAAGTTTTCAACATGTCTCACTCTCTCTTTCGGTTTCGCAATGGTCTCCTTCATAATAATCAGTGCACTGGCATTCGTATGAATCGAAAGCTTTAGTTTGGTCACAAGTGCCGTTGTTGAGGCATGGACTTGATTCACATTCGTCAATGTCAATCGTGCATTGTTCACCGGTAACTCTAAAAATAAAATTTTATGAAAAGTGTTCGAAGTCAGCAACTCAGGAAGACAAGGCATCGACTTGTTCTTCTGGTAAGCCAAACTCAATATCTATTACATTTTATGAAGAACATGTCCATGCCCTCCCAATCCTACATTTTACGCAATCATTTTTTGGGCGCAAATGCTGACATGCTCTCTAAGTCGTTACCGTACTAAGGTAATAAATATAAATTCCCAGAAAAAGCATTTATAAATGAGCTGTGCTCCAACAGTACTACCACATATTTATTTGTAGGTTGAGGCCTGTATAAAAAATCAATGTGAGATTTTAACTTCTTAGAAATATAAGGTTTGATGCCATATCAGAGATAAAACAATTAACGGGTAAAATTTTAGACATACTCATAATTTTAAGTAGTGAAAACGTCTAGATTGCTGCATACTGGTAGGCCTATTTTATCTAAAGAAATGTGGGAGGGACAAATTTACTACTCTATTGTATGAAAATAATATAACCAAAATACGGCTGCAAATATTATTTCTAAAGGGACACTTAGCGTAAGAGTGAGATCAGATTTATATACCTTTGATAGGCATTCAGCCAGAAATTTTGAAAAAGGCTAGCTTGGAAACTGATCTCCAAAAAAAGGGTCTTTGAAATGATAAATAGCAATCAAAGGTCAACGAATTAAAGGAATTTTTGAAAAAGGTTGTTTGATTTTTAGGCAGAATTGTTATGGACGAGGAGGAAGAGTCTCAGTTTTTGATTTGGACAAGTCAATAGTAAACTTCAGACTGTCTTTATCATTACGACATTGCCATTAGTTATGGTGTGGTCCACAACAATTACAAATATGAAGCAGTAGTAGACCAATTACTTAATAAAATGGTGGAGTGGATTAAAGCCCTATAGTTTGGCAATAATGGTCTGCGTTCAAATCTCGCTGTGATTGCGTTGTTCAACTCACGAGAGAGGTACTTGACAATAATTGCATTTGCTTGACAGATTTTGGCAAGCAGTAAATCAATTGAAATAATAAGTAAAACTAATAAAACAACAAAAAGGAATCCTAAAACGAGGATCTGCGACGCAGGTCTGGATAATTATTCTCCGCTTTCCGCCAGTGCCTCTCTCTCTCTCCTGCTAGTTTGGAAGATAAATGCGGTATGCAACAAAAACAAAAGAAAAATGTAAACTTTTACCCAGGATCACAAGTGCATTTTGGTAGCAAATCAACCAAGTCACATTTACCATTGCCGCATGGTGATGGATCACAAGGATTGTAATAAGGAATAACTGGAAGTAAAAACACAGTCAGCGGATAAACTCAAAGGTTGCTATAAACCTTTTTTATAGCACTAAATTAATTAGAGTGAGTTGTTATCAAAAGTTTTTAAGACCTCTTCACATATTTAGAGCATTGAGCTTTCTGAATACCACGCTAGATTGGTTACTCTACAAAAAGTAATTTATATGCAATAGTGTAGGCGGAAAAGAGTTGAAATGCGCGGTGCTTTACTCGACTTTCGGTCAACTTGCAACAGTGCTTGATGTGGATGATGTTATTATGAGGAGTGAAAAGTCCAGTTTTACTTCACTCAAGTATTTTTTTGGCTAAACTGCCTTTATGCAATCTAGATTACGAGTTATGATGAAAGTTATGCTCTTTGTGCTGTCTTGTTTCTGCACTGCTGAAAAACCTTGAAAAAAAATTACAATACACTACTTGAGTTTAGACACAAAAAATTCACATAAAACTTTAAGTGAAGCTATAATAACTGCAATATCTTACTTCTGTAAGAAGCAACAAATCCTCTGTATTCCACTGAATCATCACTGACGAGGTGAACGCTGAAGTCACCCATTCCGCGAAGTTCTTCTTCAGGGTTATAATGCCTAAAAGTACAATTTAAAAATTTTTCAACCTGATGCTCATTAGGCAAAGTTCGTATATCTCAAAACAGTAAAAAGACCACAAAACTACAAGCACAACGCTTTGCGTTTCATAGTATAGATGCCGGAAGGGAGACTTTTTTGTAGATCAAGTATTCAAAAATGATTGTTTTGGTCTTGCTGGACACGAAACAAATTTAAAGATCATCATTTTAAAATGTGTTGATGGGCTGACAGCAGTCTGGTTGGGGGGGGGGGGGGTGCAGGCCCTCAGTTTTCTACTTTTATGGCTGCAACCACAGCAACTCAATGAACAGCCTAATATTTCACAAATTATTTCCGTGTTTCCAAATAAACGCAAGACATAGATAGAGGAAGAGCAAAAAGTCAAAGTCGGAAGTGAGAACGAAAATTTTGATAGTTTGTACGATTACAAAATAAATCACTTGGTGGTGAACTTATTTCGCCCAACTTTTTTCGAATCTTCTCATATTTACCGCAAATTTCTTGGTAGGGTCGATGTCCATTGATCCAGGCAAATGGCAAAAGGGCTAATGTCTTCCCTAAATTTCTTGCACCCAATCCCGGTAGCCCTATTAAACCTTTTTCAAGCGAAAATTGTTTCCTCTGGATGCGATTTTACACGGTGTTATAAACTTATTTTGTTTTTGATTTCCCCAACAACTTTGAATTTTGCTTTCTATGCCTTTAAACCTGACCATCTTGGTCATCAAATTCAGCAACTGCGGTTCAGTTTTTGCGATAGGGGATAGCTTTATGCAAATAACACACCGACAAAGTTTTTGCACTAAACAGGCAGGTAATTTTTTCTCAATACTGAAAATTTCACATCAAAACTCTACAATCGAGATACTGTTCCACTTTTCCACATGTAAGCAGTATGTCTTAGTATTGAAATAAGTCTGAAGAGCGACACGGTTGTACAATAAAAAGGCAGTCTAACCTGGAATCCAACTCAAGATCAATTTCTACAATTTTTTGATTCTTTATATTCGTTGTGCCATGACATTTATAAAAAGTAAGATTAATACGTTAGTTATGTATCATTCTGTTTCAACAGGCAGCACATCAGCAACAGGCTTTACTAATCTACCCTTGCTTTTTATATAATATTGGATGATAACTACAAATTTTGCTGTTTGGTTAAAATGGTATCAGACGCCATCGTGTCATCACTACGCCTTATTACAAAACATAAATATATTTGAAGCGTTCAAAAAAGAAAATGGAAAAGTATGCTAAAAAACCAAACGCTTACTGCTTCGCCATTAAAGCTCAAACTATTATAACAATTTTTTTATTGAAAAGGATTTTATAATATCTTTCGAAAAAGCTTTCAATTGCGTTTTAACGGTTGTTGCTTTTTGAGAAAATAAGGGAAACAAATTCCAGAAAAAAGTTTATTATAACGTTATTAAAATATCCCAAAGTTGTCTCTTCCCTTAAAGAGCTACAGTTTTTTTGCAAGTTGGTAAGCCGGAGCTAAAGATCACTTTCCGACGTCAATACGTGCGGCTTCTAAAAATTATCTTCATTCTGATGTCATCATAACTCATCAACTTCCTCATAACCCTCATCCCGGGATAGTAATTAATCGTGCAAAGTTTCCTGTCGCTACATTTGGTAATTTTGCAGGATTTCTCACACATCTGACAATTTTAGGAAAACCTGCTCCAACCCAGTTGGTAGAGTCAAAGGGTACCGATAGTTTGCGAATTTCTTGCTACTAGTCTGGAAGGACGTTTGGAAATGCCAAAGATGCTTTCACTGGCAACAGATGGATGCACTTCCATGATTAAAACGAGTCAGAGAATGTAAGAACTCATTAACAAAAAGCGTTAAGAAGATAATTTGTAACATGTTTGTTCATTCATGCGTACAAGCCCCTGGGTATTTATGCGAGTCTGCTGTGAGACTAGGCCACGGCGACGGGCCAACTGCTTTGGCCAACCACTTGTCTTCCACGTAAACAAGGGGGTATTCCGTTAAGTGTTATATTCAAGGACAAGTGCTGAGCTCTACGCTATTACTTTTGTGCTAAGCGTCAAACAGAGAAGCTACAAATACCATTTTTAAAGCCGTTGGTATGACTCGAGCACGGAAATGAAATCCCGGTCTACTGACTACAAAGCAACCTCTCAAACCACTATTTTACCGCGCAGGACATCCAATGTGACACTGCACAGTTGTATTTTGCGACGAGAAACTACAGTTGTTAAGTCACTGAAGATGCTTGATGTGGTAGAAAAGGCAATATCAACAGAAAATGGGACTCAAGCAAAAAAACATAGCTTTTGTAGTTATTTAAGCAAATTCTGGCAGATATCAATCCTAACTATGGAGACCTGCTTATACTTACTGTTGATAAAAGGTATAAAACCGCGTCACAACTCTCAAAAGATAAAATTCAAAGAGCTTTTTTGGGAAATTAAAGCGTTTATTGAAGAAATGAAATTTATCTTTCAGCTGAACCACAAAGAAGGGGTTTCTAATTTGGCGTTCATGGCTGATTATCACCACAAACCTTTCGTGCATAAATCACCCCTATAAAAGGAAATAGCAAACACAATGTCCGCTTCTGTTAAAAAGCTTTGTATTCCAACTCCTTCCAAGACACCGATTAAATGGAATATTCTAAACGTGCATAAGGGCTATGAGTAACTTGATTGATGGATTCGAACTTTGAGGGTTAGCGGACGCAATCTTTCCTTACCTTTATTAAAAATATTTGCGAAACCTTCAGCAGTTGAAGCGACTACCGCTGGTAATAATTTTCAAATAAAGCTGCTAGATTTGCAGTCACATGTTCGGTTGATACAACCACTTAAAATGATTGTTTAATAGGCTTGTTGGAGTCAAGTTCCATAGAAAAAGTAAGCTAATTTGATTACCAATGTATAGAAAAATGTTTTCATATTTGGTTTTTCTTATTAATGTCGAACGAATTTTATCGAGATGCTCAGAATCAAATAAGATATCGCCACGGATCAAAATTAGTCTTTGTTACAAAAAGTTTGTGCTTACTGCTTCTTGGGCGATTACATCCCGTTTTGTCAAACTTCTTCAAAGTCAAAGCCAGTTTCAAGTTATCGAATGATTTTTACATTTTTGTTATCTTCTTGCCATACTTTCATGCTTTTTCTATTGCTATTTTTTATGCTTTTGCAAGTAACTTGTAATATTTAACGCGGTTTCTCACAAATTTGAGGCTGCAAAATTGGTTCTGACACTACAAAACTGCTTTTGACTCTGCAGAGCGCTGCTAAAAGCAAATTTACATACCCACAAAATCGTTTGGATCCAATCGAGGATATAGTGACATTTATGTAATCAAAATCACAGGTAATATTCGAATCGCCTTCTCCGGCTTCAATTCCAATATCCCATATCATAAACTAAACAACAAGAAAGATTTGCTGCAACTTTAGGTGGTGATGTGTATTGTTATGCTTCATTTAAGTCTAATAAACCGTTGCATTATGCTATTCGATGCCCTACACCAGAAGTGTGTAAACTGCGTCCGGCGTGGTGAAATGATGCATTTTGCTGAAGAATGTTAATTACGATCCGTGTTCACAGGTTGATGGCCCTAAACAAACAAAGGTCTTCAATTAAAAAACTCCGTTCTTTTGAGTTTGATCTCCGAAAAAACCAGATGTCTCGGCATTGGTTCGCGCCTGGCCCGCTGAGTCTGGTTAAGTGGAATTTGCTCTTGCAAGATGTTTGTTCACCCCTATCTTACGCTATTCGAACTAATCTTCATACTTACTTGGACCATTGTTGTAGAGTTTCCCTTTTTGTACCATAAATAATCGGCATTAGATGGATAAGCTCCTTCCGGATTCTCCTCACTAGGATACCCCGGTGAGGTGATGTAACCTTCCAAATCTTGAAGCTCTTCTTCTTGAGCTAAATTTTTAGTAATATTTACATGTAAGTTAATCTAAAAATTCTTAGCGACACAAAGGAGATTGTCTACAAGTTTTTAGCCAGACACTCTGTCATAGCAAAGTTTATTTCACGTACAATAACAGCTAATCTGGTAGCATTTATACAGGAAAAAATGCCTTAAAACAAATGCACTCCAAAATGAGCTTGAGTGCTCAATAACTATACAGTTAGGGCTAATCATTATGCATTTACATAAAAGTGGAGGTAAATGCATGGAGGAAAATAAGTGCAGTATTGTACACTGGCAGTTGGTGGAAGAGCAGGACTCATGGAGCACTGGCCCCACAAATAATAAACAAACTGGTTGCATAAAAATGAAGGCAAAAACTAAGCATAGCTTTATCATCTAAGCATACTTATAGGCCTCCTTTACCTAGTTTGAGGCAACTTTTAATTTAAATCCTCGATAGTTAAAACAAATTGGGCATTGTTTTTGTCATTTGTTTATTACAAAGCTATAAGATATCATTACAAAAAATTTCTGAGGTCCATAGTTTATTGCGTAACTGCAAATTCAAAAATTAACTTCTCCGTTCAAATTAGCTTGTATGGTTGTGTGATACAATGTTTGATTTGAATCCTCTTTAGATAAAATCAATTTGGATATCATTGTTTTGCGTTTTAGTTTAAATCAGCTTATGCTGCTGTTTACTGTTCATTTACTCACCTCGAACTCCTGCTATGATTGTAAGTAAAGTAAAAGCAAGAAATTTGTAAACTTTCATTACGATATATCACAGTATTATGACAATGAATAGCCGTACGTGGTTTTAATTCTTAGATGGAAAAAATAGGGTTAATTGAATTGTGTCAACAGTTTGAAATTATTTGCAAGACGTTTAATAGCGCCAAGTAAATGATACTTAATTGAAACAGTGCTCAATCTCCGAACGGCTGCCGTTTCTGCCTTTGTGGTGTTATCAGCGGAGCACAGAGCGTTCTGGCGTGCAGTACCAACGGACAGATGAATAAGTGCTGGAAAAACCGTTTCGTTTGTGGTACGTTTAGAACGTTTTTCTGGAGACCAAAAAATATCCCAAAGCTGTTTTTTTGAGCGAGAGAAGTAGAAGTGGTTATTGGGTAAGAAAAATAAGGTAGCGGTAAAAACCACCTTTTTTGGAGGCCTTTCTATGAGTGATGTATCGTTAAGACCAAGTATTTTTATTTGTGAATTCATTTCTGAGATGAAACCACAAACTTATTGTAAAAGCAAAATAGAACAATCTCTTTCTATTTATGTAATTATTACAATGCACCCTTAATTAATTGGAACTAATTAGTCGGAGAATATTTTTACAGAAAAAAATCTCAAAAGTTTGGAGGAGAAGTGAATAAAAATGTTTTTATACAGAGGCATTGAAAAAGTGGAAGCTCAATGTTGTTTCTTGTGAGGCTCTTTTCAAGAATTTGCCTTGTGTCCCTAAGTGCTATCCTAAACCACTGAGGAAAGATGTATACAAACCCTTCAACCAGTCGAATATTGACATTTTTTGCTCCAAAAAGGAAATTTGTGGTAATTAGAAGACACATTCTAACATTAAGTCGTTTTCTGATGAGCACTGCTCTAGTGTAGGCTAATACATATTGTATTCCCCAGGCTTGTAGAGCCACGACAGTGGTGACAAGAAAAAAGCGAGTTATTCAAACTTGTTTCTAAGTTTCAAAGTGTCAGCATTCAATCGATTGCATTACTTTTTGATGAAGATAAGTTGGCAACATACAGTACATGTGTATCCTACTTTCTCTCACAACTCAAATGTTTAAGCTTCGCTCAGAAACCCGAATCCTTATTCAAAGTTAAATTTATTTTTTTATTTTTTTTTATTTTGTTGCCATATTTATCCTCCATTCACGAGAAAGCGAATTGTATTGCTATACTTTGGACGGGACGTCCGCACTCGCTTGGGAGTTGCCTTTTTCGAGGTGTCTGGGCCACCTGTCTTCCACATAAAGACGGAGGCGACCCGTTAAGTGCCTTGCCCAAGGACATAACAAGCAAACTTGCCGGCTTGTTCTCCACAACCTCCCCTAAATGCCGAGCGCCAAGCAGGGAAGCTGCGGATGCCATTTTTTAAAGTCTTTTGGTATGACTCGACAAGGAGAATGAAGCCCGGGTCTACCGACTGCGAAGCGGACGCTCTAACCACTACGCCATCGCGTCGGCTATAAGGGAAATATAAGTAAAATAAGGGAAAGTAAAATAAGGGAAAGCACGAGGGACAGTTGTGTGACGATTATGCTGTCATGTTGTATTGCATAAGAATTTTGCAAGGCAATTTCGGCACAAAGAATAGTAATCAACGTAAAAATTGAGACAAACAGATAAACATATCCAACACAAAACACTTTTCACTTTTTTTTATATCAAGGTCAGGCTAAAAAAGTTGTGAATGCCAAATTTATTAGTTTTATGATCCGACCCGGCATGGAGCTAAACTTTAAAGTTACTGGCTGTCAAGCGCACTAATAAACAGCTACATGAAAAAAGCGAAAATCTTTTTCAAGTTTTTTACATGTCTATAAATATTTTGCTAACTTTTACCCCGGAATTGCCGATTTAATCTCAGCTTCCTTATTAAAAAAATCAGATATGAGAAGCTTTATTATCTCCATTAAATGTCCAAAAATATTAACTTTCGGGTTTCTGCAAACTTTTGTAAAAAATTTTCTTTTTCCTCTGGAATTAAAGGGGTTGTAAAAATCTTTTGCATAACTTTTTTTGGAGCTAATCCCAGATAGCTAAGCCCTTGTCTACTAATCTTTTATTTGCATTTACTGAACTGTTGATGATTTTGAATCTGTAACTGGTTGTGTTATTTTTCTCTTTTATTAAGTACTCTTCAATTAGGTGTTAAGATGATATCGTACTTCAGAAAACTTCTGGTAAACAAGAATTGCTATTGTTTAAATGTGGTCGTAGTATGTTTAAAAAGCTCTCAGATGCGTAGTTTGCCTCATAAATCTCTTTCGCACTTCATATGTCATTTAACCCTCCTTAAACTTAAAAACAAAGTAACTTTTTTACTCTAGTCATTTCTACAGTCCTAATCTACTTTAACTTAGTAAACCGGCAAGTGAGGTTGTGGTCTGTACTGACATTCTCATGAAAAGAAGCTTCAACTACCGAGAGAGGTATTGGTAACGTTTGTAGCATATAGGGAAGTGATGTTGCATTTGGTTAAATCACTGCCGGTAGGTACGAGTACTGTTGCAAATAGGTAAGTCATAAGCTTACTTTGCATATTGGAAAGCCCTTCATTGTAACCTTATGCTACATATGTTGCATATAGGTAAAAGTAATGCTGCAAATAGGTAAGTAGTAAGATTATCTTACGTACAGGGAAGTCCATGATTGTTATGCTATGTTACTTACCTACATGCATCAACGTTACCAACCCTGCTCACTACGGATGGGATGGTGTAGTGATTGGAGCATCCGCTTCATAATCGGTGGACGTAGCTTCATCCCCCATCAAGCAGTACTAAACACTATTTACACCTTATTGAGCAAGACTTTAAAAGCAATATTCACAGCTTCCCTGTTTGGCGCTGAGCACCAAAGGGGTAGTGGGAAGAAAAAGATGGCAAGTTTGGTTGTTGTGCACTTGAAAAAACACCTAAATATTTTATTGGTGATGTATAACTTTAGCATAGCTTTGGAAAACACTGTTTTTGTCAAAATCTACCTGAGACGAAGGATGTTGGAAACTCGCGAGCCACTCGCCAATGCGATTATTAAGCTATTCGCAGTTTTCTAAATTGCACTCTTAGAATTTCTACGTTATTTGTTGGCAACATCACTGCATCACAAGACGTTACGTGGCTCGTAGCCATTCAATACGAGCTACGACATACTTCAAGGCTACTTTTCTTGATATGCAAGTCTCGAGAGAGGATGCACAGAATATCATATTACTGATTTTTCCTCTAGTTCTTAACACATTGCATAAATGAACGGTTTGCTGTTTAGTGTATCGACGGCAAAAAAGCCACGAATATGTTGTTGGAGATACAAAACTTTAAGAGGATCTTTCACAAATCATATGACGCTTTTTTATTCGATTTTTATGAACCCCCTCCCCATGCGATGCACTATGACGTTTTTGTAAACCCTCTCTCCTCATGTGACACGTCATATTAAAAAACGTACTCAAGCAAACCTTAATTGTTCGGATTTGCCTCCAAAACCTGTTTAATCAAATGATTGAGAACTTTAATTCTTTTAACTATAATAGAAAGTTTGCCACATGACGATATCTCTTATCCTTCTCCCCTCATGTAACACAAATGTGGCGGTTTTGCTTCCTCTTTTCACCTCCTAGAGCGTAATGTAATATTTGAACGGTCCCCAACATAACTTTGCAATAAGCTATTTCACCATAAGCTTTTCGTGACGTCTCATCGGTGGTGGTATAGCATTAAATGAATAGAATTAGAATGAATGAGTTTTTACATCTCGATAATTCATACAGCATGCAATCAAGGCGAGCTAATAGCAGCGCTTTCCTAATAATGCGCGCCAAAGAAAGATATTTCGCAATTGCAAATTGCCATGTCTGACAAAAAGCGTACAAGGAGACCACACAAATTGACAAAAAAACCACGAGGGTTATTCATGCAGTTCGTGCAACCAAAATAATTCTTGCTATCTACACAACGCTCGGCGCTTCGTCTAAATAAAAACAGCCTCTTGATGATTAAGGTGGAAAGAGCTGCGTACTGTAGCGAAGACGGAAGATTGGATGTTGTTGTGGTTGATCCGCATTTTTCATTTTCTATAGCAGTTGTTGACTAATGGCGTAGTCACAGCCTGGCTTCCTTCATTTCGTTTTCACGATTAACAAGTTTGAAGTGGTAGACGATTTAATTTTCGTCTTAATCATTTAGGAACATGCTGTTTTGTATGATCCTGAAGTCGCTGAGGTGTTTGCCTTACCTACCAACTATCACAGCGGAACTTATACTAATACCAGCAGGATTTGCCGGCGTCGTTCGCAGGGTCCCCATCACTAACGTTTGGGTTAAAAATAATAGTTTAGCCTGCTGCACCGGTTTCATCCAATCGAAAGTTGTGAGAACGGTAATGAAAAACTGATGTTTTTCTGGCATCCAATTCCGTTCGTAAAACAAGTGTTCTTCAAGAAGTGATCAAGTCAAAAACATTATGAGCAGGATAAGCATAGCTTCTATTTCCGTGATACCAATCTCTCTCTTCCTTTAAATCAGTTGCCAACCGGGCCACAATTCAAGTTAAACTGAAGAAAGGCACCGCCAAAGGAGCGATTGTTTACAAAATACAAGCATTGGGGTTTAAGTAACAGGTGTATTTCACGACTTGGTACGCTCCTTTTCATAATCAAATTTGCTACTTCAAGGTCCAGGACGCGCCTTGGTTCTATTGTGCTGCCAAAAAAACCCAAATTGTTGTAAAGCCGTTTTAATTGGAAGTAGCTTGTTAATATCTTCCGAAAAGCTTTAATCACGTTTCTACGGTTGCATCTTTTTCAGAAAATTAAAAAACAAGTATGCAAGGAAGCGTTTATTATCACATCACCTAAATTCTTTAAGGGGAAAATATTTGCAAGTTAGTAAATTGTGAGATGGCTTTTGTTTGAGTAAGAAGCGCTTCTCCTGCGCCAAGAAATGCAAATTTATAAAAACTGTGTTTTGTTATGACGTCATCATGACGCTGACAACTTCTTCATGACATTCATTCTGGCGTAGTCATCATGGTGCCAAGTGTCGTGCTTATTCGCCCAGCATTTTTAGAGAAGTTAAAGCGAATGCACTTACGCACTTACGCACGCACAGATAGATTTCTGCTTAATAATGTAGATATGACAGAGCTTTTCTAAGTGCTAGATGGAACATCCTTGTCGGCCACAGGCAGCATTGGTTTTGACCTGAAAACTAAGTGGGGGGTGATGGAACTATAGCAGCTTTCCACGGAAGAAGACACTCTATGGCACTCCTCCATGTTTATTTGGCAGACAGGTAGTTACGTTGAGCAATCCACTTGTCTTGGTGGCCGAGTCTGATCGAAGACATGCAAACAGAGCATGAGCTCATAGTTATGAATGAAGCCGCAACTTTTTCTCGTAGGCGTAGTCATTAGGGAACGAAAGAGAACATGTTGTTTCCTAATTATTCGATCCTTATTCCTATTATAAGATATTTTTAAATAAAATTGAAAATATTTTGATTATACACGGAAATACTGTAATATGCTTGAACTTTGTATTTCAATAATTTTTTCTTAATTTGCTATTGTGGTGATTACGTGCGTATTTGGCTTTGCTTTGATTTGTGTTGACTGTAATTTAATTTGTATTTGGTTTCATTTTTAATATCACTATCAGTATTTCTTATACCAGGTGTCAAATATCAATGTTGACATTTGATATAAGAAATTGCATTGCTTTCATATCAACATTGATGAAGGAAATTGCCTCATTAAAACTCCGTTGCTTTATCGTGTCACGTGATTCGTGTGCATGTATATATGTTTGTATCGCCCGATTTATCCATTCCGTTAATATATTTATTGACCGTCATACCGAGGAAGAAATTGATTAAGAATATTACCGAATTACAAATCACGAACTCACAACGCTATCATCAAAGAACAAAATTACAATACTGTTGGTACAAAATTGCTTATAGGATACCTAAAATTGAAGCCAAAGCCATTTTATGTAGGAGGCCTAAACTTAGAATGAAAAATTCATTTGCGGAACTAAACAAACTTAGATGAGAATATCATGATTTTGGTGAAAGTTTTTCCTTTTGAAACATCAAACATACCTATAAAAAGTTAATCCTCGGCAAATTTTTTTCAAGCGACGTCCTTGCTTTAGCTACTTGGCTGCAGTGCTTGGCGTGGATGTGCCCTGTAAACCGTATAATGCTTCCCACCGTTTTTAGCTCGCGACCCACTAATTACTTGGTTCGTTAGAGCACCACTATTTTGAAGCTATTTTTGGAAATCAAGAATTCAGAAGCAATTGCCTTGGCCAATTTGGTCACACAGACGTATTTTTGTCATTTCCTCAATTTGGAGGTCTGTTTTAGAAATCAACTTACAGGCTATCTAAAAGAACTTCGCAAACCATCAGTGAGCAGCAACACTGGCGCAGTTAGACATAAAATTTGTGGGGATTTTAGAGGGTTTTGTCGAGTTGAAGACTTGTTTTGAAGATCAGTTTTCTGCAGCCGAGAAGTTAACCCAACTTGGTCTCTAAGCATGCATGAAGACTTTTTTCCTTACTCATTGTTTGCTGCTGTCATACAGTTTCGCAGGGAGGGCAGGGGAGGACATCGTCCATTATATCCCCCTGTTTTTTTGGTCGGTTGCAGGCGCAGTATTACCTGTAACATTTGTCGAAAGATAACCTACTCCTTATTTCTTATCAACCAAGTTATGTCCAACTTCAATCGCTACAGAGTTACATTATAGAAAATTAACAGAACAACTGATATGTTTTCTGCATGAATGCAGTGGTGATACTGCTTTCTCGGGCAAGAACTTACCTGAGTCACCGAAAAAGTTCCTCGAGAAGTTGTTAATAAAACAGTAGAAACGTGCCAGCTGTAACACGTTCTTGAGAACTACTTGAAGACGAGGAATTTTGCAAAAACTTGAATCTCATATATTTTTTCCAACTGCTTGAGTAACCTTCTGGCTTGAAAAAAGCCATTTGCTAAGTTTGAATCTATTCATTGCCGACGAGGCAATGATCTTGGCCGCTAATCACTTGTAATCTTGGCCACTTCTGTCCCACTAGCTATTCGTTTCCAGAGATAATGGACAACAAAAAATTCTTCAAAAAAGTAAAACTGCTGCTAAAGAATTGGTTAGGCATGATTCTTTAATTAAGAAGTTATAAAAAGATTTAGTTTTCGCTATAGTTGCACAGTCACAAACCAATCAAATCTTGTTAGCTTTTGCGTGAAAGACTGCGTGGCGCTGAATGCACCGTACTTTGTTCTTTCCGCATGTTTTTTCATTTAAAACTACGGCAGCAAAACTCTAACTTATAATGGCACTTATTTTCTTAGTGCATGCATCTAATTTTTAAATAAAAAGTGTTTTTTAACGTTTTTCTGGCCATCAAGATATCCAACGGCCTTTTCGCAACCGGCAGGTGATAGCAACACAAAATTGCATCAAAGAATCAACGCTTTGTGGTAACCATGAACCCACACAAGTCGGCTTACCATAATATAGTAAACAATGGGTCCTTCAAAGCTGTTAAAAGATTTTTTTTTGAGCTCAACTTCTTGAAATTTAATTTTGTGTCCTAGAATTTTTGTTGGCTTTGGGAGGACCACCAGCAGATACCCACGCCCGGATCGGTAGCTACACTTATCAATGCTGCTGCGGTCTTCCATCGAGTAGCCAACTCAAATTCGAGTTCTACAATTCCTCGATAATTACGAAGGGTCTCATTATGTCTTTTTTATCATAAAAGTCAATATCTCTGTTCATTGTTGGCGTCTCAGCCGCATAAGTAAACACAGTATCTTCAAATTCACGCGCATCGAAAAACAACTTGAGACTTCGCACGAAAAATCTGAAGGACGGTCTTAAATATTTATAGTCTTATAAATGGGAATTACGCAACACCGAGCAAACAAATTGAGAGTCTCATCAGGGCTTTTGGGAGATCGGAGAAAAAATTTCTTTTGAAATATCTCTGCAACTCTACAAAGTCATTTTCTACCAGCATCGACAGAGGGGAAGATTTTGTCTCAAAAAAGAAAAAGCAAGACAAAAGGTTTTGTGAGGATGTCACTGGTGGAGCTATCAAGATCTCATCAACGGCATTGACCGCAGATAACCTCAAGAAAAACCACAATCCAGTGAATACGTGCTTAAGCGTGAATTGCTCCGATCGCTTTTTCCGACTATTACCATCGGCAGTTTTGAGAACTCCAAAGAAGCGCGAACTCAAAAGTTTTACGTAAAACCGAAAAAGATTTAGGGAGCAAACAAATGGGATCTTTTGACAATTCTCAGTAAAAAACCAAAGCCAGTTACATATTTTAATTAGGAATTTTGGTTGACAATGCTAGCAGCGTTTAGTATAACGCCCTAATTAAAATATGTACAGCAATATACTGGCTCTGGTTTTATTGCTGAAAATCGAAAAAGATTTATTGTGACTGGAGGGTAAAAATACATATTGTCCATCAACTCTACTCAATGGTATTAGGAATGCATTCTCATGCTTTATATTTTACACTGACATTGCATTGCAAAACTTAAGCAAATATAATCCCACCATGACATTATTTGTTAACTTTGCCAGCAAAACATACTGTATTTTTTGCTGCATTTTTATTAAATTTTGTTCCCACTTCAAAATGATGAATTGAGATATTTATGTAAAGGGGTCACTATCCCTTCTTCCAAAATATAAAAATCTTAATTGATTCAAGATTAGTAGTGCACCAGTTATAGAATGGTGTGAAGTCAAATGTATGGGGCGGGGGGGGGGGGGGGGGGGGCGTTGTTGTACGACCTCAAATTTGGATTTGGAACGGCATCTACAAGTATTTGGCGTAAAGCGGTGGAGGACTGAAACGATCCCGGAACGAAAGCTAGGAGGTTGGTTGTGATCTTTTTTCGTTATTAGAAGATAAAATCTTTAAAATATACTTAATTTACTTTTTTCAGATCAAATTTTTAAAAGCGTTTGGTTTGCTCGTTTTCGTATTACAGACCTTCTTTCAATTAGTTTTTGGAGATTAACTTTTAAAAATCAAATATCTTTTTAAGTTGAATATCTTTTTTTGGGAGGGGGAGATCAATTTTATTGAATTGAATTTTGTGCTCTTTATTTTTTGGGAAGGCCAGTTAGCAATTTCCCAGCCCACTGAAATTTCCGCTCTTCCGGTGAATGCAGGCTACCCACCTTTGACAATATTATTGATGACAGATCATCATGGCAAATGAGGAACGAAATTTTCTCCCTCACCCAAAAATGTTTTTTTCTTGGTGCATGCATTGAGATTGTAACATTGCTTTCCCCCTTTTTACCTTGATAATAAAACAAAACAATTAGTTTAATATATGTTTACTCAAAAAATCAACTCCCTTTAAGGTCCCTTTTCTTTTTTAGGGACCGCTAGACCTGGAAGATGTAGGAGCTGAAGCACCCCAAAAATTTCAAGCGATCTTTTCACACATTAGACTATAGGACTGCTACGGCATGAGCAAAGTGAAGTAACGTATGATTTTCATTCATCAGGCTGAACAGGTCACGCCAAAATTTACAAATTTTGTGGGTAGTCCAAGTTCCGACAACACGCCTCCGGTCAACTCGAGGTGTTGCCTTTTCCCTTCCAATCAACTGTGAAATGTTTATTAGGTTTTATGGCTTTCTGGAACAAACTTGATATCAAGTAAAAATTTTAAGCGCTCGACTTCAAATGGGAAATATCAGCTTCTTCATAGAATTTGATTTATGTTTTATAACTTTCAGCCGTGCCTGCGAACCTAGACACTTTAAGCTAGCACCGTGAACTTGATCGCGTGGAAAAATGTGCCGAGCTGACTAGGATCACCTCCATTAATTTACGGGACGAGAATGTTTTTTCCTGTTTTGAAAGGAACATTGCTCAAGAAAGAGAAAAGGGAGACTTTGCACCTCAGATCCCTTGCAATCGTTTTGCTCCCCGTCAGATTCGAAATTGTTGATGGTGAACCAAGTTTTACATTAGCGCAAAGAAATTCTACAGACAGATTTACAATGAGGCGCTGGACGCTGTGAT
The DNA here is from genome assembly GCA_963675345.1 of Trididemnum clinides. NCBI lineage: Eukaryota > Metazoa > Chordata > Ascidiacea > Aplousobranchia > Didemnidae > Trididemnum > Trididemnum clinides. The sequence continues at coordinate 18,131,062 of OY776305.1, forward strand.
ACCATTTGTAAATGCGAGATTTGATCAGCCAGAATATCAGCTACCTGAAAAGATACTCGTAGACTCTAATATAGAGTTAGTAAAAGAAGTGAACTGGTTATACTCAGATCGATATTGATAGCGAGCGTCGCAAGATACAGATCATGATATTAAGATCAAGTGTCGCTTTAATCAACGCAGATAAGTTGATAACTTCTTCCACAACAGAAGCAACAGATGTTCACCTCCGCTTCAGTGAGGTTATGAATGCCACTTGTCCGCTGATATTGTGCTTACAACTACTGCATTTCGTAAACGCTCTTTTTCTTCTTTGGTTGGTTAAAGATTTAATTGCGCTAAACACTATTACAAGACAAATTTAATTACCAATCGTCATCTTATATCCACAAGGACGAAGGTGACCATCGTCATCATGAAGCTTTCATCCGAAAATTAAAATAAGTTTTTTGAAAAATTTACAAACTAAAAGTAGGAGCAGATAAAAGGTGGTACCACCAATTTGGAAAAATGATAACAAACTGATATTGCAGCAATCAATTACGGTCACTATTTTAGGAAAATTCCATCAAAATACTTATTTTTAGTGTAAGTGTCAACACTCAAGTTTTTGCACTAACTTTAATGCCAGAGATGTGCATGCAGATACGATGGTGATATTGTTATGGTGCTGAGTATGTTTATAAGTACGGGTGAAACATTTTAGAAGATGACCTAAAACTGTTCAGCCTCTTTGGATTTCAGAGCCGCCTCGGTCCATGTTTCAAAACTATTTCGTTCGCTAGAGGCTGAGCGATTGACTATTGGTTGCTTTTTTGTGTCTAATGATCATTTTTTTATCAGTTTTTGGTTACATTGATTTAGACCAGTGGTTCCCAACCTTTTTACACCGCGGACCGGTAAAAATTTTTAAAAATGTTCGCGGACCGGCAACAAAAGATCCGTAGTGAGTAGAACATATATTTGTAACCTTTCTGCTAACCAAAGTTGTCGTTGCGTAACATACTGCAAGATTGTGGCATAAGCTGTGTATTTAGGCCAAAAAATTACAACAAAATGGAAATCAAATTAACTCAAACAACGAAATGTTAATTCATTTACATACAAAATCAATGTTAGTGTGAAATTTGCAGCTGTTTCGCTGCCAGTATGCGATCCAAGCGAGGCATAAAAGAAGTTTCTGAAACACGTAGCTGTACTTCGGCATTCAGCCGATTTCTTTGCTTTGTTTCAATTAAAGTTAGCGATGAAAAAGATTTCTCGCATAAATAGCTAGTTGAAAATAACACCAACAATTTGATTGCTTTGTGAGTTAGACACGAATATTCGTTTTCAAAAGATATCCAGAATTGCGACAATTATTTTTTTTTGTATCTTGACTGCAAAGTAGAATGACAGCATAATTCAATCAGACTTTCTTTTTCATGAGGATTAAAGTCGCATGTGTTGACATCTTCGATGAAAGGATTGTTGATCCAAAGGTTTCCACGTCGAGGATCTTCATGTTCCGAAAATGATGGTCAAAACTGTTAGCCAACTCTTTTAAGTGTTGACTTACAATGCTCAGTAACTCTTTACAGTTAACATCAGCACTTGCCATATACTCATTTAAATTTAGAAACATAATTGTATCTTCCTTTTGCACAAGACTATCCCAAAGTGCCAGCTTCTGTTTGAAAGCATCAGTCTTTTTTCTCAGTACAAAGATACTCGTGCAAGGGCCTTGCAGAGAAGTATTAAGCTCGTTTAAACGGCCAAATATATCTGCCAAGTACGCAAGCTTACACAACCACATCTCATCCAACAAAAATTCTGCTAATGGGGAGTTCATTTCTCTCAAAAAGTGTTTTGCTTCTTTACGAAGTTCAAATAGGCGAGAAAGAACTGGTCCTCGTGACAGCCATCTTATTTCTGCATGGAGAAGAAGATGATCGTTCTGCGAATCCATACTTTCACACAATGCTTGTAAGAGTCTGGAGTTCAGAGGTCGACTTCTAATTGCATAAACAATTTTCACAGCGTTAGTAAGTACGTTTTTCAAATCAGTAGAAAGCTTCTTTGAAGTCAAATGTTCTCGGTGGATGATGCAGTGAGTAAACAGCATTTCTTTGTGCGCAACTTCTTTAATTTTTGCAATCACACCAGAGTGATAACCAGTCATGCTCGCAGCTCCATCAGTACATACTCCAACGCAATTTGCCCAGTTTATGTCTTTCTCACTAAAGTACGTGTTAAGAAGCTTAAATATTTCTGACCCGGTGGTACGACCTGGTAAGTCAATGTAACAAAGAAGTTCTTACATGTATAGTAATGCAAGAGGCTAGCGATGCACATAGCAAAACTGCAGACAGTGACACTGTTTCGACCTATCAGGTCTCTTCAGTGCAGTTGGTGACCGACAAGAAGCTAGAGGCTTTTAATAAAGCATAGCTTAGACCGCCACACTTGCGGGATCTATACTAGATCCACTTGGTGGATGGTCTGTCAGTACTCTGCGAAGCCGTATCACTCGTGAATGAGTGGCGGTTGTCGCAGGTGCACTAAGTCTAGCAACTGCTAGAACAATAGTGCTGTCACAGCCTAGTGGTCACAAGGTCTTACATGTATAGTAATGCAAGAGGCTAGCGATGCACATAGCAAAACTGCAGACAGTGACACTGTTTCGACCTATCAGGTCTCTTCAGTGCAGTTGGTGACCGACAAGAAGCTAGAGGCTTTTAATAAAGCATAGCTTAGACCGCCACACTTGCGGGATCGCACAATTACTTACGTCAGTTGACTCGTCGAGTAAAATAGCAAAATAGGGTGATTTCTTTACCTTCTCTATTACCTGCTGTTCAATGTCCATTGCAATATCTTCAATCCTTCGTTGAACTGTATTGTTGGAGAGTGGTATGCCATTAAATTTTCAAGCTGCTTCAGGACCGCAAATTTGTTAAGCCGCAGATAAGATGCACGGCTTTATTAACTCTTCCCCAATTGTATAGGGTTTTTTGTTTTAGCTATTTGTAGGGAAACTAGATAGAATGCATGTAGAAAAGATTTTTCAGTAGTTGTCATCTTTTTCATTTGTTTTTTTTTGGTCATTCATATTAGAGCGCAGTCGTTCAAAATATTCAAGGGGCTTGTCTTTCAGATTGTTGTGTTTTGAATGGAAGTGACGAGCAAGTTTGGAAGGTTTTATAGCGTCATTTGAGAGAATTTGGGAGCACACTGAACATAAGGGCCGTGGCGATTGTTCACTACACGGAGCTACAGTAAAACCAAGCTCCAAGTATTTTTTATCGTATTGCCTGACAAATTCCCCTTTTCGTTTCTTACTTCCTCCTGTGACATTCGACTTATCTGCACAGGTCCTTTTCGTAGTTTGCTCTACACTCACAGTAGCTCTACTAATACTAGCTTCATTTCCATTTTGAGAATTATCTGTTTCAGAAGTCTTAGTTTTATCCTTTTTGTTAAAATACACCATAATACCTTGTTGTTTTGTTGATTCCATACTAATCCTTCTGCATTGTCACAGTACAAGCTATTACAGCTTCTCAAAAGTAAAAAATTACTTTGCACAGCATTCCATCAATAAACTTTTAGAACGCTAGACGTAAGTTTATGTCGAAGCAATTTTAACAAAATCACTTATGACGAAACAAAACTTAGGTCAAACATGAATCTACAAGGTAATCGGAAGGTTTACCTTGATTATTATTAAACAATTTTGCGGTATCAACGATGAAAGGCGAGATACGTCAGTTTTACTGCAGCAAATCGGCCAGGCGTAAAATGAGTTTTACAGAGAGTAACATCTTTGCAATGATTATAATTCCATATTAAAATTATCTTGGCAGAAAATAAGATACTTCGCGGACCGGCGGTTGGGAACCACTGATTTAGACAAAACCATATTTTCCTCAATGCAAGAGAAGCTGCGTTTTTTGTAATGCAAGGTGAATATAAGCGAAATGAATATTGGTCTTCGACGAGGAATGAAGGCTGGCCACATTTGGAGAAAGACAATAAGAATGTTGTCCTCGTCATAATGCTTTATAAAAGTATTCAGTCAATTATGATTTATTGCAGAAATATCCGATTATTTGAACAATTTAACCATAAAGGTTCGAATTCTTCCTTTACATTCAGTTTAGCGAAATATTAACCTACGACTCAAATTGGATTTTGAAATTAACGTCGTATTTACAAATGTACTGTCGTATTTATAAATATTTCAAGTGTTTTCTAACAAAATTTCAAACAAATACTGGTCAGCCAAAAACACTAGACATTAATGTGCTAATACACTCGGCACAGACAAAATTAGAAATGCAAACAATTCGCCGGCAAGCTTGAAAATTTGATTCTGAGAAAAAATGCATGAACTGTAATGCTTGATTAGTTTTGTTTGTTTTAGTGTTTTCAATCGGTTGAAGGCAGCTGGATCAAAAACTATATTTTCTGTTCACCAGTTGAGTTGACTGTAGGTCATATAAAAGTTTTACATGTAAAAATAAACAAATCATTGTCTGCATGCTTGATAATTTTGCTTAGTGATATGGCCTACGTATAGCTGAATAATAGTTAGTGATTTATTAACTAAAGCGATTCTTACGAAATCAAACGTATTTATTCGGACACAAGCAGTGAATGGTACCACGTTGTCGATATCAAAAGCTCTTAGTTAATTGGTTGACAAGAAAAATGTAAATCTTTGTTGATTTTATGTCAGTGTTTTAGCTGAATTGATGCGGTCAGCGTGATTTATTTTAAAGTTTCATTTGAAGTGTCTAAATTTCGGTATTTTTGTGTTCTTTTAAATCGATGACGCTTGAAAGACAATCTCTACTTTTTTTTGAAATTCACTGGGATCGCCCCAGAAAGGTATATAGGATTTTGACTTTGGGAGTGAAAGGACATGTCTCTCTTGTTCTCCTTTTACTTTTCCATGGGCCTACTTTCCTTAATTGTCTTATCTAACTTTTGGTTAAGTGAGGGTGATAGAGTAATGATAAGTTATTGCTGTTTGATTTGTATTTTTTTCTGAGTTGCTATACTTTAAAAGCGTGTTAGTTAAGATTTAATGGTATAAAATTGATGTTACAGTTTAAAAATTGACAGGCGCAGCAGCATTGGTAAAAAACCTGAAACAATGCCATGAAAATGTATTGATGTTTTCTGGCTCCTTCAAAAGGGATTACAGTACAATATTGGAAAAGGAAGCTTTTTTATTCGCTTTAAGTTGAGATTGGGCGCTTAACAGTGTTTCTAGCTCGTAGCGTGATGGACTGATGACAAACTTGTCAGAAGTTAGCAGGCTGCTTTACGGTGCATGAAGCGTAGACTGCAGTGAGAAAAAATATAAATACCTGCCAAGCACATCATTACTAAGCACTTCTGCAACAATGGGTTTGTGAAGGTGGGCAATAACATATTTTTAAATGTTGGAGTTTAACTCCAAAAAAAACTGCAAAATGTCTGTTAAAACTGAGAAAGAGATAAAAGAAATTTTCAAAATACCAATTTTCTCAAAATTTTTTGCTTAGTAGGCTAGCTTGCAAAGGAAAAAAATTAGCTTTTTTGTGATTTTGAATTTTCTTTTGGCGTCTATTTTTCATCACAAACATTTTTTTTTATAAAAAGTAATTTCTAAGTACACCTAATGCTTATGATAACGATTTTTCAAATTAATATTTTATTTTCAAAGGTAAGATTGCGGGTAGCTGTAGTATATGCAACAAGCATTTGCTTTGTCCGACTGACTTGAGACACAATTTTGTAATGACGCTATCACAGTCAAGCTAGGAGTGCGATTTGAACTCATGTTTATGCCAGCTAGACGTACATTGGACATTGGGTTGCAGACACAGTACATAGCTTAATCACCATGTTTTCTGCTCAGCCATCCCAGAACGACTTGGCGTAGTGGTTAGACCGACGCGATGGCGTAGTGGTTAGAGCGTCCGCTTCGCAGTCGGTAGACCCGGGCTTCATTCCCCTTGTCGAGTCCCCTTGTCGAGTCATAGCAAAAGACTTTAAAAAATGGCATCCGCAGCTTCCCTGCTTGGCGCTCGGCATTTGGGAGAGGTTGTAGAGAACAAGCCGGCAAGTTCGCTTGTTGTGTCCTTGGGCAAGGCACTTAACGGGTCGCCTCCGTCTTTATGTGGAGGACAGGTGGCCTATAAACCTCGATAAAGGCAGTTCCCAAGCGAGTGCGGACGTCCCGTCCAAAGTATAGCAATACAATTCGCTTTCTCGTGAATGGAGGATAAATATGGCAAATAAAACAAAACAAAAACAAAGACTTTTGGTGTAGCTAATTGACCCATAGGCGTAGGAAGTGGGGGGCCCGGGGGGGCACTGGCCCCCCTGCTTGTAAAAATGCATTGATTTCGCGACAAAATTTCGGGCAATTTGAGTAAGTGTTTTTATATTTTCCACTCCTTTTACTTTCAATCATTTCCAAGTACAGGGTTAGCAAATCTGGTAAAGCAAAAAAAGGGATGACCACCAAAAAAAAAAAAAAAAAAGGTCATCGCTCGTTTGGCCTCACGTTTTGTGACATGTTTAGGCCGAAAATGATGATCTTTTTTTTTTTTTGGAGATGTTATTGCAGTGACAAATTTTTCGGGCAAAAATTTGGTGCCCCCCAAATTGGTTTGAGCTCATACGCCCATGAATTGGCCTATCTAAACTATCTAGAATAGTGGTTACCAACTCTTCGATACCAAGCCCCTTTACCACAAAAATGACTGATGCAATCATTTTGACTGTTTTAAATTTAATCGCTTATACGTCTGCTTTGGATCTGTGAAATACGGTACTATAAAAAATTCGTGACTTTTGTAAGTCCTAGTCAACTCTTAGAATGTTAGCGAAAGTGAAGATGAAAAATGTTTGTGAAGGCATAGATCAGGATTTGACATATTCAGACCAAGCTCAACAGACATTGCAAGTAATTTCTTCATATGAATCGAATTCATGACTGATTTGATAACCGGGAGCAAACAGATCCTGTACGATCTCAACTTGTCAATTTTGGCATAGACAGCTAGGATACAAGGACAATAACAGCACAATAGCAGGAGATGGATTATACATCTAACACGGCAAAAATGGGATTGGTTTTTAAGGACAGAACTGAATATTTATGTATCAAGTTTTCTTCTGAATCCAGGGGTCAAGCTCAGCTTAGAACAAGCTCAGAATTTCCTAAGAGAAACGCAGCTAAAAAAAGTCAAAAGACCATAATTCTTTTGGCAGATTAGGGCATATACAACATTTTTCAGGACATGGTGTCATAATGGACCTTACTACACATTAAATTCACTCCTACAAAAACTCAAGTCATCACTGGGTGTAATAAAGAAGTTAAAAGAAACTTATATCGTTAAACAATTCTTAATTATTAAGCTCTTTTGTCATTAAGACAAACGGTTATTTTGATCGCTCTGGTAAATTCCAAGCGCTGTGGATTGAAAACGCAATAGTTCTAATAAAGACTTGGCTAATGCGCTGGCTTCCCCATTCAGTCACTGGCTTTTTTAGTTAACTGTGTTTCCTACATTGGGCTTTTTTAGTGAATTGTTGGCAAATCCTTGGTTGAAACTGTTTTCTTTGCTCTTTCTCACTTTAAGACCCTTTTTTAGAGACCAACATTTTGATATCAAACCCTACTCATATCTGTAGGTCTCAACTCGCAAAAGCCCATGTGCTACGCATCTGCCAGAAATCTTTTTTGAACCTCAAAATGGTCTTCTTTGGACTCTAGGTGTACATGGACTCCCACCCGGAAACCAACAAACTAGAATCAGCTCCATGCATCACTTCATGATGGATTTTGAGCGGTTTTAATATAATCGGTATAATGACGGAGGCACTAGTGCTTTGAGATCAGTTGGTATAGAGGGGAGGTGCACAACCTGCAACCGTGTAGATTGGTTGTGCAGCCGCGTGGCCATACACATATAACTTAGATTTCACTTAAACTTGATCTTCAAACAAAAAGGAGCTCATCTCAATAAGATCAAAAAAAGTTCAATTTTGACTAAACTTTTGATGAAGATGAGTTAGTTTTGTCTTCACTAGGTGGATCTCTAGAAAACTGGTCTTTACCGTAACGCAAACAGAAAAATGTCTGTGTGAGTATACAGGTACATTTCGATCAAAAGCAAAAAGTTTTGCATTCAGAAAACAGATCTGCTAAAATACTCTTAGTGTTTTTCACTGATGGCCGAAAGTAAAATAAAGCCTATAATGCGCCCTCCAATGGTGAAAACGTTGTGCACCTTGGTGTTGAACAGTGTTTCCCAAACTGTGTGCAGTGGAAGATTTTCTGGTGTACCGCGAGTATTTTTAAAGTGCTTCATGTTGATACAAATTTTCTGCCAAAATTGAGAAAATGCTGCCATTTAGTAATGGTTGACTTCTGCCGTAAGTCTCGGGTGGCATTTCAGGTATCGTCGATAGAGATGAAGACCTTTTTTTGGAGATTAGCACCATTTTGGGTTCCATCACGCGATTCCCGGAGATCGTTACCTAGAGAGATGATGATCTCCAAAAAAAAGGCAGCACCATTTTCACTATCGTCTGCGATGCCCCTCAACATCAATTGGAATAGATTCCAATGGCTGGTGGGCCGCGAAATTTGTCAACTGATTCCCTGTGCCGGCAGGCAAAAAAGTTTGGGAACCACTGGTGCAGAAGAAGCAGAAATCTAGGCTACAGGCAGAGTAGAGTGAGGTTAGATCGAGCTGGTATAGCTGAGTAATTAAGCATGGCGATGACTCCGTTTAAGCTTTGCTTCATACTAACTACAACCACCTAGATTACAGCGCTACTTACAAACCATACATCATGCTAGTTGCTAGCTTCATACTACATGCCAACCATTAATCATTGTTTAACTGGTTACAATAGATGAGGGTTCGAAACCTACTTCGATTCTTGTTTTTAACTGGTTGAAAGTCATAGACGTAGATTCAGTTGCTCACTCTTTTGATATCATAACCAGGCCATTGTTGATAGGCCGTTGGAGTAACTTAAATATCTGCAGTCTAGCAGTATGGATGAAGATATTACTCCACCTATATGCTCAAATGCTTCATCTGTTTGGGCTTAGATATATCAGCTTAGAAGAAATTCATTACGTCTACTCCACAAGTTCTCTACTTGTGTGACAGATATTGTCACAAGATGATTGCTAGAAATGTTTGAAAGGGGCTCAAAAGAAAGAAAAAATGAGATATCACATAAAGGGCAAACACTTACCTACTATCAAACAGCTTTGTTGCAATCACCAAAAAGTAAACTCAAGCACTCAAGGCAGAGAAATAGTTTTTGACGGTGAAGAGAAGACGCACTTTTTTGAGTTTAATGCATCTACTGCTTGTACATTTAATTGTGCACATTCAGTGCACCATGGTATAGGAAAGTAGACATTGTTTACTACTAGCCCTCTTTGCTCTTTTAAAATAATGCAGCACATCGTTGAAAAAAATTATAGAGTGACAGATAAAATTTGACTTCAGATAGAATAATGAATAGCTTTTTCAAAACAGCATGGAATCGCGGGGATGACTGGGGTAGTGGTGCATTAGATTCACCGAACGTTTAGACGGGTTCAAGGACTTAGTATCAGAGGGAAGAAACACCAGTATGAAGTACTGTTGTGAGACAAACTTTATTTTGTGAAAGACGAATATTGCATTGTTATTGAGGAGTTTCATTTTGGGTTCGACAGATCGAACTAGTTGTTTTCACTTTATGACGTGATTGCGCTCTTCATACAAGTGTGGTCGTAAAACTGCAGGTTCTACTTACGAATGTTGCCATAAAACTGTAGGTTCTTCTTTCAAGCGTGGTCGTTAACTGTAGGTTCTTCTTACAAGTGTGGCCATAAAACTGTAGGTTCTTCCAGCAAGTGTGGTCGTAAAGCTTCAGATTCTTCTTACAAGCGTGGTGGTAAAACTGCAGGTTCTTCTTACAAGTGTGGTCGTAAAACTGCAAATTCTTCTTACAAGTGTTGTCATAAAGCTTTTAGGTTCTTCTTACAAGTGTGGTCGTAACACTGCAGGTTCTTCTTACAAGTGTGGTCGCAAAGCTTTAGGTTCTTCTTACAAGTGTTGTCGTAAAACTGCAGGTTCTTCTTGCAAGTGTGGCAATAAAACTGCAGATTCTTCTCACAACCGTGGTCGTTAGCTGCAGGCTTTGCTACAAGGGCAGGAAATTAAAAAATTGTTTTGAAATCACGTAACTTAGCTGAACGTAAGTGAAGCGGACGTAGTTAATGATGATATTCATAATCACTTTTTATTTCTACATTAGATTGTGGTGAAAATTGCACAACTTTAGTTTAACTTGGCTTTCAAAATGAATTTGAAATATTGATCGTGAAAAAATCCAATTGCAATTAAGAATTTAATACGGGGTGCGGGTGGGCCGACGCTAGTCTGACAATGCTGCTACAGATTGTAACAAAGTTCTGGATTTAAAAGCATTCTAGATTTTTCCTTCGATCAAGGTATAGCACAGGATGCAGGTGCACTACGAGTAAGAATAAAAAAGGGCTTTTGACACCAAGAAGAAAACCTATTTTGAAAACAACTCGCGAATTGAGTAAAAATTGTGGTAATTGCGTCTTTCACAACATAGAATGATAAAGTCGCATCGGCCAATTTATTTGGTCATTAATATGAGGAGACGGAACTCTTTGGGCCTCAACACAAAAATATAATACCAGCTCAATTTGACTCTGTAAGAAACCTTAAAAAAATCTTGTTGTAAGATTGACTCCGAAAACTCTGAGTAATTTCCAGGACTTGACTATGATTTTACCAATAAAACGCCAAATTTTGATAAAATTCAAAGTAGCCTCTAAAAAATGTTTTCCCTTTCTATTCCCCGCTTTTTCAAAAACCTTCTATAGGCTAGAAGTTTAGATGTTGCAAAATAATGGAAAGTGAACCATAAAACAATTGTAGACTATCAAGTTTTGGGCAAACTCAAGTATTTTGCAGTTTTTGTATTAAATGACTGCAAAATTATTTTAGACTCAGCAGCCAGAACACATTTTGATTATGGCAAAATAAATCTTGCTCAGTTTTATATTTCATTTTTTCTCATTACCTGAATTGTTGAAACCTTGGAAGAGAACTGAAAATGTCATTTTTGATGCCTTTGCTATGATTTATCATAGAAAACTTGACTTGATTTACCGAAATGAACTTACTTTCGTGACTAATGTGAAAGTAGCGCTTAGCCCAAGGGCCTACAAGCACTCAAACAGTCTTAGTCCTACATAGCACGCATTAATTCATTTTTCTACAGGCGTGTTTTGCGGTGTTTTTTTGGCCCAAACTGTTTCGTTATTCATAAGTATGAAATCCGTCGTCATAGCATTGCTTTGTTTGATTGTCTACGTGTTCAGAACAGGTGAGCATAAGTGTTGACTTTGCAGCTCCTAATTAATTGCGTAACTTACCGGCGCGATGGTGTAGTGGTTAGAGCGTCTGCTTCGCATTCGGTAGACTTGGGGTTTATTCCCTAATTCGAGTCATACCAAAAGACTTTAAAAAAGTGGTGTCCATAGCTTCCCTGCTTGGCGCTCGGCATTTATAGGAGGTTGTGGAGAACAAGCCGGCAAGTTTGCTTGTGTCCTTGGGCAAGGCACTCAACGGGACGCCCCCGTCTTTATGTGGAAGACAGTTGGTCCAGATACCTCGGAAATGGCAACTCGCAAGCGAGTCGGACGTGCCGTCCAAAGTATAGCGATACTATTCGCTTTCTCGTGAATGGAGGATAAATATGAATAATACAATACAGTACAAATACGACTTGTTCTTTTTTTTGAAGCTGATGGGTTGTCTTGCTATCAATGCGGAGTACCGAACACTCCTGTGTGTGCCATAAATGAGCTCGGAGACTTAACGCTCACAGCTTGTCCTGCAGATGCAAATAACTATTGCGTCCTGGTGAATGCAAGCATAAGTAAGATGTTACAAACTTGTTTTGTGAAGGCGTACTTTTGTAATTAGCGAAAACAAACAATTTAAAGTGACATGAAACGTAAGCAAATGCTAGCTTTAAATTTCGAACATGTTCAACTTTCTATTTGGTTTAGAAATTACGTTTTGCTAAGCATTATTGGTAAGCATTATTTTGCTAAGCTTATCGAAGCCCATCCATTTCAAAAGCAGTTATCTTTTCAACCAGATTTCTACTCTTGCTATTGAAAAAAAAAACGGACTTACTCACAGATTTTTTATTTCAAAGAAAAGAGGTTGGTTCACGGGTGTAGTGGCGTGGGAACGGCGTTCCCACGATGTTTCACACTAACCTAACTGGAAGACGTATGTCAATACTTTAAGCATTGCCACCCCTTTTTTTTGCTTGACATCCCTGTGTAGGTCGAAGTGAAGAAAATTAGACAGGGGCATAGTTTGTCCATTACCATGAGCGCAATCAGATTTGGGTTGAAGAGTGTGAACCGGGGCTGAGATAAACTTATCTGGCTTCTGAATGTTGTTTTTTGTTAGAATCGCGTACTAAAGTACTCGCGTTGATCTAAGTCAGGGGCTCTCAATCTTTTTGTGGTCGTGGTGCATTTTTGATCAATAAAATATTTGATGGCCCACTTCTTACATTTGCAATTCAAATTGAAGGCAAAAAATTATATTTTTGAGGATTGCCTTTTTCAAAGGGTAAAGGTGCATGTTTAATCCAAATTAAAGGCCCAGATCTTTATTTGGAAATCGACTTGTTCATAGTCTGAATTTTTTGGGTTTTCAATTCAAATTGAAAGTAAAGATCTTTTTTCGGAAAGAGAATCATCCCCTTTCCAAGTTGATATTTTTCCTAAGTTTGGAAATTTCCGTTCTAAATAGTTTAAATTGAAGCTGTGGTCCACCCAAATTTGTGCTGTTGCACCCCAGCTGAGAACCACTGATCTAAAAGATGTAATGCATTAATCAAAGCGTATGTGGGGGTAGCAAATCAAAACTTGGCTGTAATATTTGTTTGTGGGAAGCTTGCTGGATGTCTTGCAAAGTGGCATGGGTATGAAAAAAGAGGGTTTCAGCCCACCTATTTCTTTGAATATTTAGTTAAACGGATCAAAGTTTCTCTCCAACTGCATACCTTGCTTTTGTCAATAACTTTAAATGACGTGACATTTGCTTTCAGACTATTTAATCACGGTTCAGCGATTTTGTTCTTCAATTGAAGTAAGTGACTGCAGCAGTGTACCGACACCTCCTGGCCTTATTGTATCAGAAAGCTGTTCTGCACTTTCATGCGACAGAGGTGAGTTTCAGATATTTGCCTGATCTTGTGTTTGGGGTCTGAGATCGTGACATTAAAGCAATATGTTAGTTATTAACGAAGTGGCATTTGAAATCGTTATGTACTGCATGAGTACAAAAAACATCCGTATACAAAAAGTTATTACATTTTGGAGAGTTTGAATAAAAGGGAATTGAAAAGTAAACAATTAAATTTCAATTTTTATGCTTTTTTAATAGGTAGTTCTCATCATGATGTCTGGGCCATGTTTATTAGCAGCACTGAAAATATAGGTCACAAACATGACCCAACGCAATTGAGCTCAATGTAAAACAGCAGCAATAAGCAGGCCTATTGCAAATGGTGTAGCCAAACACAATGCTCTCAATTTTTTCCAAAGCAAACCATTCAAAAATTTTCAGCTGACTTTGCCTACCTTACCAATGACGATGTATAATTAAGCAGTCAATTTCAAAACTTTGGAGGTTAAGAAGTTGATTAAGTTCTGGATTTACCATGTTATTACAAAACATTACAAAATAAATAATTCTAAGAGCCCCTGCTGAACAAGTCTTGTGCAGCAGATTAAATGTGGCAAAAAAATAATCGTAAAACAAAAACAGAGCTTAACAACATCATGGCTTTAGCTAGTGGCCTTTTGGTTTAGGCATAGCTCTGGGAGGTTATTCATAACTTAGGGTTATTGCTTTCTCGATTGCTCCCTCATCAAAGAATTAGCGTCTAGTTCATAGATTTTGTTTGGAAAGATTTCGGCAAGGCGAGAAAATCTTTCACATAAATAAGTTGTAAGCATTTGCAAAGACAGTGATTACATTTCCTGCAAGATTCTATCCTCGGGAAATTCAAGCAAAAAACCTTCTATTCTGAGTAATTTGTTTCCCGAAATAAAACCTTTTTTAAATTAGCCCGCAGTTTTAATGATTTCTGATTGTCTGCTGGCTTACTAAGTCATCACTAAAGGGCGGCGAAATCTACGACAGCGATTTCAAACTTCCAGATGTTATTATTTGAAAGCTCGCTGCTAAATTATCACGAAATAAGTAAAAGTGACCAAAAAATATGAGTGGACATGTGTTCTGACTTCTTAGCTTTCTAAATTTGTCCAAGAGGAGCGTTTGGAACTTTACCGCTCGGAGAGTTTATCACAAAACAGTATATTAACAAATCAAGCAAAATTCCAAAACGGCAAAAATACGCAATTCAACTGCAAACGAGATAACAGAAAATGTGCGTCCGTATTTGAGCCAATATAAATGCGATTGAATTATCTTCCAATTTACCAAATCCTAATGCTGTAGAGTTCAGTACGCCACAAACAATTAAAAAAGCTACAAAGCGCTGATTGCTTGCCATGCGACTGAGCAGAGAGCAAAAGATTAAATCGGTAGAAAACGTAAACGTTATGACAGAGCAAGCTAAGATTGTAAGGAAGAGTTCAAAACAAACTCAGGTCGAACCGACAAACAGAGGAGGTGCTGTAATAACGTGGTATTTTCCTTGAAAATATCCTCAAATTCCCTCCCACATTATACATTGTATACTGGCAGGAAAAAGGGAAGTCAGTGAAGATTTCAATAAAACTGCAACAACTAAAGCTAAGGCTCCATCAATGGTAATTTCAAATCGTCACCACAATCATAACTGAAAATTAGGAATAATTTCAGAATTCATATAGATGAAACAGGTCGGTGATTATTTTATCAGTAGCGATATTAAAATTACCACCGAAAGTGCTAAAACTTTTACTGAAAATTGTCACTGAGTGATTATTTTGAATTGTCAGCGACAATTTCTTCTTGCCAATTTGAGTGATAATTGTGTTGATGATTTTGGTGACAATTTATCAAAAAGTTTTGATAGTATACCACCGAAATTACTACTAAAATTTTTGCTTGAGAACAACTTGCAAAAATTCTCGGTGTAGACCTTTTAAGCAAATTTAATGCGTTAGTCTACATTGGTATGAAAGGTCATAAATTGCTACTTTTCAAAAATTTAGTCGTGGGTCTAAACAAATTAAAGTGTTTTGGAACAAGACGAAAAATAAGCCGGGGAAATCAGCAAACATCCTTGCTTGTTTGGTATAAGCTACGCAACTTATAAAGACAAATTTGGCAAGGATAATACATGAACAAAAGTAGATAAAACTCTGGAAATACCTCTAGGGAGTGCTCCTCTTGACTAGGAAGTATTGCAAAAGAGTTACAGCACAAAAAGAATGAAATTACGGAAAAGCAGAATGTCTGGGCTAAATTCAAACTAAGTTTTAAACATAACAAGATGCCTAGAACAATATAAATTTTTGCAATGGTATGATGCTTACATTCGTTCTAAATTTTCCTATGCAAATGCATTGCCGATGGAAAATTCTCTATTGTAAAATTATAAATTTTTTTCCTTGTGTTGAATTGTTCCTGAGGATAAATTGTCCCCGAGGAAATTTTCACTGTCACTGAAAATTTAAAATTACTACTAGCGTAACATTAACTTGACAGTACACCCGTGAAGGGCACTGTTTCCCAGTGATATACCTTAGTGCGTGATTTGATACACACTTACAGTAGCTGTTCCGTACATCTGATTATATAAACCTGGCCTAACGTATTTATTTTATTCTATCTACGCTGCAATTTGCAGAAAAGTGATTTTTCTCGCTATAAGAAGTCTATGTCAAAGGCAAGTTTGAATAGCGTCTCTAGCAGGGTTGCTTAGATTGCGCACTTTCGTTTTTCAGCAACTCCAAAATCTTTATAGTTATGCTAATCAGCTTTAGAGTTGCCGATTTTACTAGTTTGAATTTTTATTACAACACAGAAACCAAGCAGAAAAATAAAGGGCAAATGAAGCATAGGGAGTAGTTAAAACTGAGTTTATTTCAATTTGTTTTATCGCTTTCATAGAATTACAGCCCTTTGGTTGCATCACAGCTAATCTTCAAACAAAGCTGTGGAATGCGCTAGAGAAGAAGTTTTTATGCGGTAGTGATCTCCAAAATTCAAGGTCTTTACTTGGAACTGACATGATTTGCCTTTTTCAAATGAAATAATTTTCCTTGATCTTTTAGGTGAAGCATGATTTTTTCAGCAACATAACAACGCCGATACCATTCGAATATCAAATTTACAGCTGCAACCCTTTTTCTGATAGTGCTGAGCTATAGGACAGTGTCGACAAAAAAAATTTTTTGTTTAATAAATTTAATATCAAAGTAATTTTTCAGATGGCTGCAACAACGCTCCATCAATTGCAATGAATATCGTGGTTCTGTTGGTGGCTCTCTTCATCTCTCGTACTTTGCAAATGGAGTAGCTTGATCTAAACACATAATTATTATATCCATTACAGCATGATTCATCGCTTAAAATTAAGGATGCAAGTTGCCTTTTAACACAAAAGACGATCTGCGTTTTTTTCTAGAATTATTATCAATATTATTGGAAAAAATACGATAATATTTTTGTAAAAAAACCCGAATCATTTCGTGTTGTTAAAAGTGAATTCGGCTGGTATTTGCGTAATAAACATTGGAAATTGCTCTAGTTCTTATTTTCTGCAGTAACATTATTCGACTTTTCACGTTATATTCAAATTAATATTTCATGTAATTACACAAGGTGTTTTAAAAATCGCTCATAGTTTTATATCGCTTATTTAAAGTTTAACTGAAACGTGATGTCAACAAAATTCATGTCGTGAAACTTATATTAACTAAGAATATTAGCGGCACTGATTTAGAATGTTTGTTCCCAAGTCAGTGGTACACCTGGACAAGTGCACCACTTTTTCTAGCAATCGTTTGGAAAAATCTGGCCAATCTTTGTCAACATCTTGGGAGTTTGCGAAATATACACGTTTCTGTCACGTTCTTCAAGCTGTGGAAAATCCCGAGGCTTTGTTACATAGCTTTCTGCTTGATGTAACCCAACTAGAAAAGAATCAAACGAGGCGAGGTTAGGCAAACAAGTAGCCGATTCCTCTAGACCATTATGATGAATCCATCGATCTGGATACAGCTAATTAAAAACCGACAAACCTCACGTCAATCATGCGCTGAGGCCCCATATTGTGGTACGGTGACTTGCTGCATGTTGGTTACGGTTGACGGTTGGCGGACACAAAATTCCAGAAGCACACAAGAAGGTAATTAAATCCGTTTACATTCACAAAAGTCTATCTTGCTTACGGAAAAATGAATGTGCTAATTAAGCTTTTGAAGAGATAGCACACCAGATCATTAGGTAGAGCGTTGCCTGTCTCATTAATGCTAATCAATTTGTATAGAATTGACGAGCCCCATACGCCGATATTATTCCAATTGCCACGACAAGAAAGGTGGAAAAGAGATTTTGAACACGGCTGCTTGAAGATAGAGAAGCTTCTGGGAATGATCCTAAAGAGTTTTAAACATTTCAATTGTCAGTCATAGTCAGGTGGTTCAATTACTTCTATGGGCAAATTAGATCAGAGGTATTCAAAGTTTTTACGATAAGGGCTAAAGTTCACTTCATGAAATCCTGAAGAATCCAAAAGATTTTTTGGTACACTAACTGATCTAAGTCAAAGTTTTATTGACCGTGGCCAAAATGATTTTGTATTGAAAATCAAGTTTTTCAGAAAGAGTTTTGAGTTATTTTCAGCAACAGCATGAGATAATATTTTGCATATGTAACCGTTTTATTATTAATTCAAATCAAATTTGGTCGTCAAGTTAGATACTTTTTATTTTATTGAAGATAAGAGTTTTCGACTCCAAACTTACTGCAAACAATTTTTAGGAGACCAGATACGGGCCGGAAATCTTGTCCTGGTCGCACTTTGGACACGCCTAACTTAAATCTTGTCAGAAAATAGCCTAAACTCACCTTACAAAATTTTTTGATAGAAGTTGCACTAATATTCGGTTCTGAAGGTGCTTCTCAAATCAAATTTTTTTTGACTAAGATGAAGTTCTTTTCGTAAAGCGGTGACATTCTCTTTACTCGCTTTGGCGACTTTCTGAATGGGGACCAGTACGGAGTCCAATATAACAATATTAACTTCCTTAATCTTTTCTCCAGATTTCATCCGAAAATTATCATTTCCTGCTTCGATATTGTCTACTATCTTTCTGATCAGTAGAGTACTTTCAACTTGATATGGTTGAAAAAAAAGAGTTTACATTGCTACCTTCTTAAGATATAGCTTGAAAAATTGTTGCATTCTGGCAGTATATTTTTTATCATAAACAGATATAGTCGTTCTTTTTGACAATTTTGTTTGTAAACTTAGCGTTTTGCTCGCCATAGCAACCGAGGAGCTTCCTCAGAATATGGTAGACCTTATAAATAAAAACTTAAAATGATAGATACGGTAATAATTCGGTAGATGGTATGAATTGTAACATCTACCGTATTCTAAGGAAATTCCCCGGTTACTAAGGGGAGCGAAACGTTAAGTTTACAAACAAACTTGTCGAAAGAACAACTATATCTGTTTATGATATCAATACACTCGACAAACGAAAACTTCCTGTTATATTAAGTATACTCTTTTATGACTTATGTCTTCTTAGCGATAACGGGTTATTATTATTACGCGTATGAGCTCATGCTCTGTTTGCATGTCTTTCGTCAGACTGGGCCACCACGACGGGTAGACTGCCCGGCCCCACCATCTGTCTGCCACATAAAGACGGAGGCGTCCCGTTAAGTGCCTTGCCCAAGGACACAACAAGCAAGCTTGCCGGCTTGTTCTCCACACTATCCCTTATGTGCTGAGCGCCAAGCAGGGAAGCTGTGAATACCATTTTTTAAAGTCTTTTGGTATGACTCGACAAGGGAAATGAACCCCAGGTCTACCGACTGCGAAGCGGACGCTCTAACCACTACACCATCGCGCCGGTTTAACGGGTTATCGTAAGTCCAGATAGTTGGCTGTATTCGTTGCCTTCTTCGTAGCTTTGAGACGACAGTGAATCGCATGACGACCAATGCGATTACAAATATAAGCTCTTAAGACGCCTATCCCTGGTAATCTCTCAGATTCGTTCACGAGGCCAATTCTTGTGCTGACGTGTTTGACCGCCCAATATACTCTTCGTCTTTCCTTCTTTCATATGGTTATCTTTTTTTGCTTTACAATCAAACTTTTATTCTTTGACAGTTAGCCTCTGGTTTCCATCGGCAAACTTTCTTTCTTCAGTCGGAGTTGCTACTTTTCTTTCTTTAACCGCCCTTGGGCTGCTATTTTTTTGAGCCCGGTTCTATTTTTGATTCCTTTATTCGGCACAATTTCTCCCCAAAAAGCTTATTCTTTTGCTTTTCCTCAAAATCAAATATTCCTGCCTGATTCTCCATATTCCCATACTTTCCACGCTAAGTTTTTCAGTAATCATGTTGACTACCAACTGATAAGTGGATATTGGACGAGCCCTCAGCTGTTCCATTTTGTACTCAATATTGGATTCCAAAAGTAAAACAACGCAGCGTATCGCTTGTAGAACTCTCGAAGGTTTTGCTATCATCAGTGCTGCGGTAAACAATTAATCTACCTACAGTGAATTAAGACCTTGTTCGAACAACGTGAAATGTACTGCATTGCAGATCCTGACAGGTCTGTTTCGATGTACAACCTTTCTCCAAGATCCCTCCTTCACGAGAACAGTTTTGGCTACACTAGCCAAGTCACAATACGGTTACCCGCAGTAGAAAACTACACACATGAACTGCATTATACTGTATTTATTTCTGGATTTTGGCAGCCCTGTTAATAGCCGTTCTTGCTATCTATGAGCGCAAGGATATAGACTGTCTCTTACTACTAGTCGGCTAGGCAGGATATATTATGTTAACTGTTGGTAGCAGAGTGCTGCCAAACAAACGAACAAACGTAAATCTCAACGGTGCTACCAACAATATAACCAGTAGTTTAACGAAGCCTCTACGGCTTCCAACAACAAACATCTTAAGGCTTTATAACAAGTAGACTCATATTTACGTCTACTTAATCTTTCTCTTTTCCCTTTCTCTATATCTCACCAAAATTGATGATTTCTGGTGAAATGCCTACTTGCTGGTTTCACCGGTGTTGCCGAAAGAGCTATCCGTCAGTTGTTTTAAAATATTGGTTAAGTCAGCTACGGCGGTTTCACACTAAGAACATTTTTGAGAGGAGTGTCGAGAAGTCGCTATAAATGGATGGCGTAACTTCTGCGCCTCTGCGGTCAACCATACCACTCTTAAATCAAAACTGGTCTAACTGACGGTCTACTATTTCACAAACTTTTATTCGTTTCTTCCAATAAGTACAAGAGCACTATTCAAAATTTGGGATTTTAAATGATGGCAGTTTTCACAATTACAGAAACAGACTATAATGGTTGTAGGCTATTTCCTGACTCGATGCCGTCCCTTTTGTAATCATGATAATGACATCAAGTTCCTTGGCAGCGTCTACGTGCCCAGGTTGCGACATAGGAAGAAGGTGCTATTCCACCTTCCAAACAGCTTGCACCCGATTTTAGTAGGCCTATTAAGCTATTTTCAAGCAAGCAGTGTATCCGTTTGAAGCAATTTCACACAGAGGTGAACTATTATTTTTTCAAATTTTTCCTGCCTTAAACTTTCAAGTTCATTGATTAAGTCTATAATCCCGAACTCGCAACTTTCAAATCAAGGTTAGTCTTACTCACAAATTGCCCTCATTTTTAAAAATATTTATTCGCGCTTCTCCAAGTACGAAGAAAGGGAATTTATTTAAAGTGCAAATGGACGCCCAAGTGGCCCTAATTCCGACATCCCTTCTTTTCAATGAAGACGGCTTTTTCTTGAAAAAAGCTTATGATTTCACAAAGTTTTATCCCTTTTCTTTACAAAGTATAGGGATAGGGGAGCATAAATCCAAATTAAGGGTACGTGCCAAAGCGATGCGTTTACAAAAATAAGCTTTTAGCTGGTAGGATTTTACATCTTGATCTTTTCCGTAATTATGTTTGTAACCTCACGTCTCTGACAAGCTTGCGGTTTGCAGTGTCCGCATAGGCAAAGCCAGGTGAAAGAAACTGGTTAATTTTTCTAGATTCTGCAGTAGTTCACATCAAGCTTTGACATCCTGTTACACTTTGCTACTCGAGAGCAATATTAGTCAGTCGCGCTGTGCGACTGTACAAAGATTTTTTAATCATCAGTGCACCTACAGTTTGGTTATTGCAATTCTCACAATTGTCTTTGTACTATCAAAAAAGAAAACACAACGATATGTTAGCAATAAATCATTCTGCTGCAACATTTGTGCAGGCTAGGATTTAGGGCGTTTATTCAGCCATAGGCAAATCTGATTTTAATATCCTTGTACAGTCATACCACTTGACTTAAGAAATAGTAATTACAGCATCCTTGCTTGACGCTCAGCACGAAAGGGGTGATGTGAAGAAAAAGCCAGAAATTTCGTTTGTTGTGTTCTTGGATGACGCACTTGACGGGAATTCTCTATCTTTATGTGGTAAGCCCATGGTATCTCGTCGAGAATTATAAGCTGACAACAGCAACTGAAGCAAGTGTTAAAGTGATAAAACCGTTGGTCTACTTTAGATATGCCTAATTCTCAAGATAGACTGATTGCGATCTCAAGATTCCCAGTCTGTAGCTTTTGAGGTCGTCTACCGGTTTGTTAGGTGGCCATCCTAAAACCTAACAAACTGGCAGACTATCCCAAAAGCTACAGACTAATTTCATTAGTATTTGTTCCTTATAAAATTTTGGAAAGACTAATTCTTGCTCGTATCTACCCCGTAATGGAACCCCAACTACCAACGCAGCAGGCAGGCTTCAGACAAGGTCGCTCGACAGTACAGCAAGTACTCAAACTCACGAGTGAAATTGAGAAGAGTTTCGAGAATGAATATAAAGCCGGAGCAGTAATGGTGAGTTTGTCAGCTGCCTACGATACTGTTTGGCACCAGGGCTTGGCCTTAAAGCTTGTGCATACCATCCCTGACCACCAACTTGCGCGCTTTGTCATGAACATCTTATCAAACCGCAGTTTCAAACTCAAGACCAGTACGGGAAAAATAAGTCGGCTATACATACTCAATAGTGGTTTACCGCAAGGTTCAACTCTGTTGCCTATCTCAGCGACATTCTAACAACTGTCTCCGACCAGTACGACTACGCAGATGACATGGTACTTCTTTACTTCCAAAAAGACTGGCCAAAAGTTGAAGAAACGTGATCTAAAGATATGGAGAACCTTGCAGACTTTTTACAAACCTGGAGAATTAAATTGAATACAACAAAGACAACTTCGATCCCTTGCCATTTAAACAACCATGAAGCGCAACGGCAAGTAAACATCTGCGTCCATAGAACCACCTTTCCTCACAGCCCACACCCTAAACACCTCGAGTA
Source organism: Trididemnum clinides (assembly GCA_963675345.1). NCBI lineage: Eukaryota > Metazoa > Chordata > Ascidiacea > Aplousobranchia > Didemnidae > Trididemnum > Trididemnum clinides. Next base: position 18,153,732 of record OY776305.1, read on the forward strand.
AAACTGGATAGACAGCTAACGTATGGACAACACATAGAAGATCTACATGGAAAAGTGATGGCAAGAACCAACTTCATTCGATGCCTGTCTGGATAAACTTGGGGTGCAAATGCTAAAACCCTCCGAACAGCAGCCTTTGCAATTGTTTAAAGCGGCGCAGAGTATGCCACTCCAGTATGGAGCCGAAGCTCCCATGTCAAAAAGCTGGACGTATCTCTGAATGATATCATGACGATCACAACCAGCTGCCTGAAACCCACCCCCACACATCTCCTTTCTGTACTCTCAGGAATCGACCCAGCCAAGCTGAGAAAAACTATGCCACCTTCAAAATATCTTACCACGCATGGGCAAACGAAGAACACCCACTGCACAGTCTAGTACCTGACCCACAGAGCCTATGCCCACAACGTCTGAAGTCACGCCGCCCCTGCTATCATCACGCAGCAGAACACCATAACTGCGACCACGATATCATTGAGGTCTGGAACGAAGAGTGGACTAAACATCAACGCCCTAAACAGCTGACGCTAAACCCTGGATACCACCGCACCACCCGGTTCCAACCTTCCTCGGAAACTGTGGTTTACCCTAAATCTCCTTAGAGCTGGAGTGGGGCGCTTTGGTGCAGAAACGCACAAATGGGGACTCAGAACATCAGCCTCATGTGCGAGCGGAGCTGCAACCCAAAATGCGGAGCACATCTTGTTTGACTGCAATCTCCTTTGTCCACCTAACACTGTCAACAAACCTCACTAATGTGACCGATGATACAAAAAATTAACTTCAACATCTAGCCAAAAACCTGCAATGAGCCCTCAAACGAATGAAGATTTCCAGGCTATTGAGTGCAAAAACAGCTTATCGTAATATCAGTAATAGGCTTCAATGCTTAAAAAATAGCAGTGAATAATAACTACTATTTTTTAGGCTGCTATTTTTGCTCAAATAGTTCCGGGAGAGATGCGATGTGACATGGCATCACAAGGAAGCAAAGCTATGTTTGATAGGTTTAAGAAAAAAGGAAAAAAGTAGGCTTAAATAAAGAATCGCCTGTTGCGTTTGAAACAAAAATTTTTGTTTGCCTTTTTGTCGGCAGCAACTTTTTAATACATTCTAATAAAGCTTTTTACCGCGCTTCTACAGTCAGTATTTTTGAGAAATTAAAATACTCTACAAAAAAGCATTGGAGTTAAAGATTATTTTCTTAAAATCAACTTTTGATAAAAGCTTTTTTGTCAGTTCAGTTGACTTATTCAAATGTGGAAAAAGAGTAATCCGAACCAAGTGGGGATGGTTTTTCAAAACAGTTTTACTAGGGGTTACTATATAGATATCCTCTTTTCGGAGAACATGTCCTATTACAAATCAAAAGTAATTGCCCTCTGAAGAAGCACAAAAGAGGCCAAATATATAGTATTTATTTTAAGTTTTCACGGCAGTATTCTACAAATTTTGCATAATTTTCCAAGAAACGATACTGTAAAATAACAACTCAAAATTCAGGTCGTAATTCCCTTTTTGGCAAAAACAAGTTAGATGATTTTAGTCAACTTCTAAATTTAGACTTTGGAAACAGTTTTTGTCCCTACCTGTATGTTGCTTCCTCAAAATAAAATAATGTTTTTTAGTGGTTGTCCTGATTTTCATCACAAAAACATGTCTTTCGTTAGGTCTTGAAAATATGGTGCTCCTACTTTTTCTTCTTAAATTTTAAGGAACTTTCTCAATAACACTGTGCTGCGTAATTTCTAAGGTTGCTAGATTGTTGACGGCACTTAATGCACTTTTTGACGCTGAATTCAAAACTGTTATCCGTTTTTTTCTATCAGGCCTAATTTTTTGGCAAATTGAGTTGGAAATTTTTGACAGCTTATGCTTTTTTGGCCGTCCAATCAAGATTTGTGATGTCGTAATAAAGTTACAGCACTTGAATTAAGTTTTGATGCAACTTTGGTGAGATTATAATTAAATAACAGTGATGCCACAATGACAAGAACACAATGAATGCACTTGATGCTTGAAAAGTAAAACGTCTCAATCGGTTGTCTCAGATTAGGGTAGCGCGAAATTTAACTGAAATCTCTATGTTTTACTTGGAATTAACAAAGGTTGATGTGCACTCAATAGTATATTGCCCATCGGTATTTACTCCATTAGCACATTTGACAGGTTTATTTTGTAATAATAATTTTAAGCTTTGATTTCAGAATGAGAAAGTGCAAAAAATGATCCCAACAGGCTCTGTTATATATGCGGCAAGGTCAACTTACCCAGTCGTCAAGCAAGAATCACGCAGTTCGTAAAGAGAGCCTACTATGCATATTTTGGATTAAAACTAGCAGACCAGAACAAGGCATTTGCTCCGAACATGTCTTGTAAAACATGGGTTGAAAGCATGAGATTATGGAGCGTAAAAAAGATAAAAGGTAAACTGCAGACAGTGACACTGTTTCAACAATGAGGTCTCTGCAGTGCAGTTGGTGACCGACAAGTAGTTAGAGGCTTCAAATAAAGCATAGCTTTGACCGTCACGCTTGTGGGATCTATACTAGGTCCACTGCAGTGGATGGTCTGCGAAGCCATATCACTCGTGAACGAGTGGCGGTTGTCGTAAGTGCACTAAGTGGAGATACAAGTGAATGGAGTGTTCTTCATCCACAGAGAACAAATCAAGTGAGCAAGGCACATGGAATGCGGAGCAAAGTATAAACCAACCGAAGTCTTTTACAGAGCTTGAACTGAACAACCGAACACGAGATTTATTTTGTCACCAAAGCATCCACTCAGCTCCTAGGATCATGACTGCGTGAAAACGACTTACTAGCTCCAAGCACTACATATTTCTGGTTTTGAAATAGAGATGAAGAATTTAGAAAGTATTTTAATTATGACGGAGACCATTCCTTGGCATTCTGTCAAGACATTTTAGGATTAATATCATCTATGGTCATAGTCTATATTTCGGTGGAATGGCGATTGTTTTTGGACACATGTGTGAAGTGTTTAAAGGCAATATTACTGCATAATGGGAATAACATTAGTTCCGTTCCTGTTGGACATTCAGTGAAGCTCATTGACTGTTATAAAGACTAAACATTTTTTTGGAATCTCTTCAGCATAGCCAATGCAATTGGAAAATATATGGTGACTTAAAAATGATTTCAGTTGTTCTTGGGCAGCAAGCCGGTTACATAAAACATGCGTGTTTTTTGTGTCTATGGGACTCAAGGGCAGATGTTCGCCATTGCACACAAATTAGCTGGCCATCTTATGTCTATGGGACCCGAGGCAGATGATCGCCATTACACACAAATTAGCTGGCCGTGTAGAACAAGTTTTACTTCTGTTCTTGAAAATGTCAAATCTGCTTACTTAGTTGATTCACAAAATATTCTTTCGCCACCTCTCCACGTTAAGCTCGGTCTCATGAAAAACTACAACAAGGCACATGATAAAGATGGCTCAACCCTCAAGTTCTTATGAATACAATTTCCCCGTATCTCTGAAGCGAAGCTACGAGCAAAAGTCTTTGATGGGTCACTTATCTGTCAGCTGACCAAAGACGCGGGTTTTACTGCAAGCATGAGTGCAGTAGAAAAAAAAAAACGTTGACAGCTTGTCGTGAGGTAATTTTGAAACTTTCTAGGAAAGCATACAAGCACTGATTACGAAGAAAAAATTAAAGAGCAACTTGAAAGTTTTCAATCCTTTGGAGCTCAAATGTCTACGAAAATGCACTTTTTGTGTTGGCATTTGGATTACTTTCCCACAATTGCGGGAACTACAACGAAGAACAGGGAGAGAAATCACACCAAAACCTTTACCAAATGGAAGAAAGTTACCACGGATATTGGGACATTTTTTTTATTTGCCATATTTATCCTCCATTCACAAGAAAGCTAATTGTATTGCTATGTTTTGGACGGTATGTCCGCACTCGCTTGGGAGTTGCTATTTGCGAAGTGTCTGGGCCACCTGTCTTCCACATAAAGTTGGAGCGACCCGTTAAGTGCCTTGCCCAAGGACACAACAAGCGAACTTGCCAGCTTGTTCTCCACAACCTCCCATAAATGCCGAGCGCCAAGCAGGGAAGCTATGGATACCATTTTTTAAAGTCTTTTTAAAAATGGTATCCCTGCCAAGGGGAATGAACCCCAAGCCTACCGACTGCGAAGCGGACGCTCTAACCACTACGCCATCGCCTCGGTTATAAAAAAAAAACAATAAGCATGGTTGCACATTACCGTTGGTGCTCAAAAAGAGATTTTCCTAATTCCTCGCATAGGAGAAAATCTTTGAAGCGACACTCCTTGTCATCATTAATAGAGGTATTGTACTTATCGTCGAAGTATCACCACACACCGCACAATGATTTTTGTGTTAGACTCTTTTGAAAGACTTTGCTTTTATCTTGCTCACTGAGGTTGACGAGTCTTGAGCCTTTAAAACAAATTTGTGATCTTAAGTGAATATATGTATGTAGTGTAAAGTGTTAACTTCCACTGTTAAATTGCGTGCCGTAGCACAAAATTATATGTCCGGAAGATTTCTTTGAAAGTATATGATTTTGTATCATTTGCTGTGTTATGAACTTTTGTATCATTTAAAATGCCTGTCTTTACAAAAAACTTGCATGCAAATAAAAGTACTATCTTACTTGCAAAAATTAACCACATACGTGACCAAATAAGCTGCTACAAAAATTTGTTTCTGTATAAAATGAGTGCAATACTTACCAAAGCTAGCGCACAATTAAAAATGCGATACAAAAAAAATTTGACCTGACTGGAAAAAACGGGTTGCAATTTTGATTTCAGTGCAAAAAATTAAATTGGAAACAGTTGAGACATTCTTGTGCTTCGAGAAAAAATTTCAAACGCAGCACAGTGTAATAGAAGAAAGAGTTTGCAGTAAATATGCGGTCAAAAAGTGAATTTAGAAACTTTGAAAATTTGATTTTGGTACTTAAGTATTTTTAATTTCTGTAGCTAAAATCGGCATTGCATAAAATCACAAAAATTGATTTACAAATAAATTAGACTTACAGTATAAAACACATACAAAGAGTACAGTAGTTCAAAATTTAGGCAGACCCTTTAAAAAGTGTAAAAATAGAAATAGATAAAATAGAAAAACAAGAAAGAAGAAAAAAACAGCAAATACCAAAAAAAACCTAATTCATTAAAACAAAAACTATTAACACTCAAAAAGTCAAAACATCAATGTGATCACTGATTTTTGTGACTTGGGATCGGAGCCTCTTCTGCAGCAAGTTTTGTGTTTTCTGGCATTTAGTTCGGCAGTGGTATTTCTCCATAGTTCCTTGTTTGTTGCTTTGTGCATTTTTGCTCTTTTTCTGAGTTATTATTGTCCTTACTTATACCAATATTTCTATCATTTATTTGCTGATTAATGATTTCTTTCTATTGTGCTAATCATGGAAATCAAAGATGATTTAATCAGCAAGCATCGCGCAATTCGCATAACACGTTGACTTTTATTTATTACGAAATATTGGCGCAGCCAGAAACAAATCTTTTTTAGGGAGAGGGGCAAAAATGTATTATTCGGTCTTGGTGGTCTTCACTTTTGTCCAATGATTTTTTCGAGGTCAATATTTTTATATTCTTTGTTGATCAAATTCCGTCTCAAATTTGTTTGTAGGTCAACATTTTTTTATATGCCAACGTTTTTTAGCTGTTACATCTGAAAGCATTTTTCTAACTTGATAGATTTCAAAACACTGGGAAAACATAGCTCCTGTGCCACTCCCTTTTATGCTTAAGTCTTGGCAACATACTCAAGAAACAAAAATTAAGTAAAAACCGGAGTCAAAAATTCCTACTTATAACCTACTTGAATGTAAGCCACCGGCATGTCAATAATCACGTTTTTGACAACACTGGCCAACAAAATTTTTTTTGACGATGCATAAAGATTACTTATTTATAGCAACATCAATGGGGCATTGTTCCAATCTTGAACAAAATTTCTTTTATCCGGTCCAGCTTTTGAGTAATTTGTCTTTTTAATATCGGCAATCAAGTCATTATCTACACCAGGGGTGAGCAGCCAGCAGTCATTTTATAGTTGATGTGCGGCCATATGTGGCTTCGTTAACAAATACATTGTTTTAAGTTCTATATGTATAAGGTATCTTGCATCAACTAATGCCAGTCTCCAACAAACCTATCTCCGGCAGTGTACCGCCATCATACGGCTAAGCGCGTTCATTCTGGAATTTGTTATTAATATCATTATTTCATTCATAAACTAAAAGAACCTGTTCCATCATTCTTTTTTTTAATATTTTTAATTTTGTGGCCATATGATTAAAAATAATTTTTAATATGAGTATCTAAGCGTAAAAGGTTGCCCACCCCTGATCTATACTATAAAGCACAATTCTTTCGGTGCGTCCGTGTATTCTAGTTCCTCTGAAAATACTGAGCATACAAATATCAAACTAGGCACGATAGACCACCTCCCTGAGGTGAAGGCCATAAGGTGGATTCGTTTCTGTTATGTTACCACATTTTTTACGCTTTGTTTTACATAACTCTCAGTTAAACATAAACGTATAATATTCCAGTTTAACATAACCGTAGCATCTCAGTCCAACACTTCACTGCGTGAAAAAAGCAAATGAATATAACACACTTTTTGCTTTTATCTATCTCAGTGCCTCTTTAGAGAGAAATTTCAAATGAAATACTCACTTCCAATTCTGAAAATGATATTGGAACCCATAATTTCGAGGCGTCTACTTAGCCTAGTCAATGCAAAGGGGTAAAAAAATCTATCTAAAATTCACGCTGCTTCACTTAGTAAAGCTTCATTTATAGAGTTTAATATGAAGCAGCTTTAATTGCTTCCAGTTTCATAGTTGTAGCCACTCCACAAACAAGCCCAAAATACCACTACTAAATAATAAAAGCAGCCCAAAATTCCGCAACTGCTTAAGTTTTTGCGCATTTCCTCAATAAAATTAAGCCCATTTCCGCGGAAAAACCGCGAAACCGGCTACACTGATTAATTGGGATATGTATTGCTACACCATGCAGTGCTTGCTTTTGTATGAACCTGTATGAGGTCATAACGAATTTTATTATTAGTTCGCAATTTCAACAACTTACTTAAATGAAAGCCAAGCGGACGTAATTGATCGTGTTTTAGGCAGCAATCACTTGCCATTTCTGGTCGGTGTTGTGGATATCGCTGACTATAGTTTAATTTTAGCGTACGACCTTGTACAACTGGAGTTGCAATTCAAGATTTCATAAGCAATGTAACAGGCAGAAGGCCGCAAACATTCAAAAGTTGTCAGAGCGTTTGCAGATTGTTTGAACATACCTGTTTTAAACTACTGTTGACGTATAATCAGTGCTGAATCACGATACCATTCAGCGTGCACGACCAAACGTTCGCTGGGCAATCTAGCCCACATATAAAGTCTATTGCTAAACAGATAATGCAATAGGTCTGTTATGACAGAAGACTGGTTGGAATTTAGAGTGCATAGAGAGTAGATCAAGAGAAACCTTAATAGGAATCAGACTATAGCCAGATTAGTACATTTATAGCACAAGTCATCGACTTATACAGGAATAATTTATCAAGATATCGGATCTTTTGTAGAAAGTCCCCGCCAAAAAAGTCATGCATAAGAATCTACATTAGTACTAACCCTAAACCTAATTATGTGGATTAGGGTTAGGGTTAGCTTTAAAACGTGGCGGGGTGTTTTTTCTGAAATCTCACAATTTTGCATTAGTGGCGGGGGCTTTCTACAAAAGATCCAAGGTATCTTTGGTTTGATCTATGTAGTTTATTACCAAACTATTCAATCAGAACAGACCCAGATAAGCTTATTGCCTAACATCTTCAATGCTGATGGTTCAAAAAAGGGTTTGAAGCAAAAAAGAAGCGCAATTTCCGAAATCACAACGCTCAAAATTATTCCATCTGTGAGATGCAGTGCTCTTAGAATTGCGCAAAAGCCTAAGTATAAGTTTTTGCAGAAGTAAAAAAGAATACTTTGAGCAAACTGCAGACAGTGACACTGTTTCGATCTATCAAGTCTCTTCAGCGCAGAAGATATCTTTACTCAAAGTGCATCGCTGACCTCTTGTATTACTTTAAAAAGGAATAATATTCACTAAAAGTTTGATCTTTGATAAATGCAAGATTTATTTTTGATTTTACGATCAAAATCTTTTCCAAACTTGCCGTTTAGTTTTGTTTCAGCACAAGCCCAACTTCACCAAATTGGAAAAATGTTGTTGCTCAGGGGTAGAAGTGGTAAATATTACTTTAGATAGATCCACTAACATGTTGAAAGATTGGGCCGTTATACTAGTTGGATTTACTTTATCTCTTGCATTCACAGCACCGGTTTCTCTCCAAAAAAATAATCGTCATCATCTAAAAAAAAAAGAGACAAAATTACTTCCCTTCCAAAAAGCACTAGGCGTAGCGATATAAAACTTGGTACGATTAATTACCACCGCGAGGTCAGTGGTACAAGGGGGTTGGTGTCGTCACATTGACGTCAAAATTAAAGAGAAATTTTAAAGAATTTTCAGGTTGTCACTGATAAAAATATAGAACTCAAACAAAAACCTACACCTGCCGCTTCAGTTAGGAAAACTATAGACCTTGAGAAGGAAAAATGACGTTACAATGAACGTTTGCTAGCAAAATTAGTTTTCAGTTCTCCAGTAGAACTGTTCTTAGAAATGCGGTTAAAAGCTTTTAAAAAGTTATTAAAAAGCTTTTAAAAAGTTATTAAAAAACTTTAAAAAAGTTATTAAAAAGCTGTCTTACATGAAAAACCTTTTAGCAATTCGCTTTACGTTAGCACCAGAGAAAACGATTATTTTTTAAGAATTTAGTTTTGCGGAAATTTAGTTTGATTTGCTTTAATTTAGCAATGAGGGGGCAGGAATATTCTGAGGTAATCAGGTGGGAGAAACGTTGTGCCTTACCCCCATTTTGGCCTTGCCAATAAATCAATAATATCATCTTATAAATTTTTATTTATTATAAAATTTAGCCTAATTTACAATTATGCTCCATCTTCTCGAAATTCCTCGGCTTTTTAGTGTACGTCATAATGGTTTTTGGCGTGCCACAATAACAGGAAATTGGTCTGATATCTTGTTTTCAGCTTACAGAGTAAGATGTCAATTAATATGCTGCAGTGTGATAAGTATGGACCTCAAAGTTTGTTTTTTAACAGCAATTGCAAATGAAAGTAACCAAACTGTATTCGTTTCGAATTTAACCTTCACCACTTTTTGAGATTCAAATCGGTTTTGACATGTTTTTGCGTTCTTGGCAGCCTAAATTTGAACTAGGACAACCAACATTTGTGTCGGTGGCCATAATCGTAAAAATAGGGGAGGCTGGGATTGATACTCCATACTACTTCTGTTTCCCCAGATTGTGGTCAGTGCCTCTTGGTCGTTCAGAAATTTGAAAAATGTGAAAAAAACTTTATTTTGAAAAACCTATGTTTACAAAACAAATCTTTTTTTGTTTTGAAGCTAAAAAGGGCAAAAATTGTCTGAAAAACTTGATCTTTAAATCAAAAGAAGGTGTTCAAGCTTTATTAGACAAAATTGCCTTCAGCTCCCACTCACCTCATAGTTAACAAATTGCTACACCTATGCCTGTAGCTAAATATGCAACGGCTCCATGAAAAGTTAACAAACATTAAAATTTGAAAGGAAATCAAATAGAAAACAATACCTCTGAGTGAAATTAGTCAGTAGACGAAAAATGTTTTTTTTAAACCGGATTGCGTACGTGAAGTTTGTGAGGTGTCGTCCCTTTCTCCTTCTCTGGCTACACTTTTGCCAAAACCAGAAAACAAGCTTAACCAGCGCTCTGGAAGCCACTGATATAATTCCGAAAGCATCTATTTGGGAAATAAGCTTACCAGCTAATAGCTTATTTTTGTACTCATGTAAACCAGTGGCTCCCAATTGGGGTCCATGGGACCCCGAAGAATCCACAGAAAAATTTTTTTAGGTGTCTACAAAACATTTCACCAAGGTCCACTTCACATGAACTTTGTAGTTGTGGCAAGTCCTACAAATGTGAGTAAAAAAGGTTTTTAAGAATAAAAACAAATTTAACTAAAGATTTTGGAAATATTCAGTAAAAATATCCCTAAATAGATAAAACAATAGTTTTCAAAATGTTGATCGCCAGAAAAAATCTTAGACAAAAATAAAAATTTTAGCACTTTATCTTCGACTGAACGGTTTGCAATTGATTTGGGATCCATAACATCAGCCAAGGTCTTCAAAAAGAAACTATGGCATCAAAAAGTTTGAAACTATCGATATAAACAATCGCTATTTTGCTGCTCATCTACAGTATTATTTTTTGCTCACGTTTTATCATTATAAGCCAATAAAAACTTGTGAAATAATTGGCCAATTGTGAATAATATTGGTCTTAATTACAGAGTAAAAGATAATAGGAATTAGATATGCAAGCAACGAAATTATAAGACAACAAACGCTGAGTGAAACCGCACAGCGCAGGAGAAAAAAAATCTACGTCAAAATGGCTTGATGGGTCTACCGAAATTGATTTTTTTTCTTTATGTTGACCCTAAGGCACACGGCTGCATCCAGGATATTTAGGTCACCATCATTACAACTAAATGCCTTTAGTATACGAGATTTTTGGTTCCGCGAAAAAATTGTGATGTCGAGAGGTTTAAATGTATGTGACTCAGATTTCAACGTTTTGACTTTTCTGTTTGGTGTAAGGTAATTTAAATTTCTCAAAATCTCAATACCAAAAATTTAGTTACGACTATCAGTGCTGTACTCATCTAAAGTGAGGACCCTTCAAAACCTTGGACGGGATCTTTTCCATACAGTTTTGGAGTGGGAGAGAGAAAACTTTATTTCCAATCTAATTCAAGACTAAGACCGACTTTTTGGAAATCAATATTTTAAACTCTCCAATGACATGTTTGCAATTCAAATGGCAAGTCGAAACGTTTCTCTTTTTTTTTTCTAAATCTACTTTAAAATTCCTGTTTTCTAAACAATTTCCTTTAAGAGGAACCCCTAGACATGGCTTCCCCAACGTCCCGACATCACGGGGGCGCCTCCCAAGCCCCTGACAACTCTGCTTGATTGAAAACTATATCGTTTGATCATCAACTGTCATCAATTTTTGACGAAGAGGAGTCGTATTAGCAATTGAGCCTTTGTTAATCTTTAAAAAAGCTGATAACCAATGTACATATGTCAGGCTTTTTGCAAAAGCTTTGAGAGGTTAAGTTCTGCTGTAAGCTAGAATGTTACAATAAAACTACGACGTCTCTGGTGATGATATTTCAGCGTAAAGTAGTTTTCTTTGAGTAACGCGGTAAAATAAATGGCGCGCAAGGAATGTATTGACAATAAAGACAGCAGACAATACCAGCGGTGTAGGCCTGCAATCATTCATTTGGCGCAATGTGTTATACAAGTGGTGTAGGCCTGTAATCATTCATTCGGCACAAAGTATTATACAAGTTGTGTAGGCCTGCAATCATTCATTTGGCGCAAAGTATCATACAAGTGGTGTAGGTCTGCAATCATTCATTTGGCGCAAAGTGTTATACAAGTGGTGTAGGCCTGCAATCATTCATTTGGCGCAAAGTATTATACAAGTTGTGTAGGTCTGCAGTCATTCATTTGGCGCAAAGTGTTGTACAAGTGGTGTAGGTCTGCAATCATTCATTTGGCGCAAAGTATCATACGAGGTGTGTCATTAAAGTTCTAGGACTGAAGTCAAAATAATCTTTTTTTTAACTTAATAAAAGGATTACTCATTGTCCCCTTCGAAGTAACCATCTTTGAGTTTAATGCACTTTTCTTTTCTTTTTTTCATGCATCAATGCACTCCTGGAATGACTATTCGGAGATTCTCCAAAGCTCCTTCGTCACGGGGTTTTTGATGGCATTCGTGTTTAAAAAATGTGTTTCTTTAACGATCTTTTGAATTTTTGGGGAAAAGGAAATAGTCACACGGAGCAAGATCTGGCAAATAGGGGGGGCTGCTCTAACACCGTCATATTTTTCTCCGCCAAAAACTTCCGGATGTTCAAGGCAGTGTGTGCGGGCGCATTATCGTTATGAAGCAACCATGTGTCGCTTTCTCACTGTCACGAATAAGTAAATTTGCGTTAAAAAAGAATGGTTTTTATATATGTATAGTTATTGTGATCTGTTGCTTAATTTTGCAGTGATCGTTTTATTTGTAAATTTGAATTGTTTGAAGCCCAAAAACTTGTCAGCTGTTTTCGAAAAAAGACCTTTTTTCTTTCGCATTTATTAACAGATTTGAAACTCACACGTCTTTCTAACGTCACAATGGTTGACAACGTGACCGATACAGTGTATTCTAGTGATTCTTGTTTTTTTCTCGAAGATTTTTCTTTTTTTTTATTATTACGGATTACGTAATTTATTAACGGTGTTTTTTCCTGTGTCACGTGATGTTCTAGCAATTTCTAGATTATTTTCCAGTCGTATATATATACAAAGCGGCTAGATTTTTTTTTATTTATTCAGAGTGTGATTTGGAGAGAGTGTAGTTCATAGAGAGATATTAGAGTGTAGTAAAAAGGCGTTGTTCTGTGGTGATTGTTGTGACAGGAATCAAGCGATTATTGTAGTGGTTGTAGTTTTGATTAGTTTGATATTTATATAGGAAAGTGCTTTAGTTTCTGTATTTGACAAGCTAAGGAACTCGAAGGTTTAAAGTGGTTTGTGAATACATTAGTTCTGTCTTGATTGAGAAGTGCGTGGATAAAAGTATCTTAGTGGAAGCCAATCTTTTCCTAGCTATTTAGTTGCAACTAGACTTAATTATTCAAGCGATACTATACGTCGTCTCAATATTAAAAAGTAAATTAAGATTGAGATAGAATCAAAAAAATTTCTATTGAAACGCGACGCTCACAAGTCTCGCCTTTTTTCCCTTACTGAGCGAAGCAAACGTTGCAGGATCTCTTTGTATGCAGGATGATTGACAGTTTGACCCTGCGGCAAAAGTTCATAATGGATCATGCCTCTGACGTCAAAAAATGCTTTCAACATTAGTTTGATTTTGGACTTTGACGGCCTTACTTTTTTGATGCGTGGTGATTGAGGACTCTTCCAATGGAGACTCTGACGATTGGTTTCTGGATTACGCTCAAAAATCCACGCTTTATCGCCAGTAATAACTTTCTTCAGCAAGTCAGGATTTGAAACAACATTCTCGAGAATGTCTTTGCACACATGCATGCGCTGCAACTTTTGATCATCATTCAAGAGTTTTGGTACTATTTCTGCACAAAGTTTGTGCATTCCAGATGCTTTGTTATTAATTGACAAACGGTCTTTCAGTTTGATCTAAATTCATCTGAGATCATTGGAACAGTTAACCGACCAATTTCCACACACCCTTTGCTTTACAAGCTCGACACTGGTTACATTTCTGCTGATGAAAGGCCTTCCACACCTGGGACGATCCTCAACATCCTCACGTCCTTGAATCTGTGCCGGAAAAAAACTTTTAAATGAAACAAAGTCTGCTCTTGGCAGACTTGTTGAAGCATACAGAGAATTTCTGAAAAAGATTTTTCCTAATAGACTAGAAATTTGAGATTAGTTCGTTGCTCTGTTGTCATTACTAAATTGTCAATCAAAAAAAAATAAGACTTGAAAACGACAGTAAATATGTTAAACTATTTACCTTTGACGCCTAAAATTCATAATAAACGTTACAGTGAGTTGAAGTTGCGGTTAAATATTCTAAGATGTTATTAAACTATTGGCCACTTAACTTGGTCTTATAGCTTAACTAAAGCTTACTCAGAGAGCAGAGTTTTTATAACTTTTGTGACACATCTTGTACAAGTGTTTGTAGGTCTGCAATCATTCATTTGGCGCTGAGTATTCTACAAGTGGTGTAGGGCCTGCAATCATTCATTTGGCGCAAAATATTATGCAAATGGTGTAGGCCTATAATTATCATTTGGTGCAAAGTATCATACAAGTGGTGTAGGTCTGCAATCATTCATTCGGCGCAAAGTATTGTACAAGTGGTGTAGGTCTGCAATCATTCATTTGGCCCAAAGTATTATACAAGTGGTGTAGGTCTGCAATCATTCATTCGGCGCAAAGTATCATACAAGTGGTGTAGGTCTGCAATCATTCATTCGGCGCAAAGTATCATACAAGTGTTGTAGGTCTGCAATCATTCATTTGGCGCAAAGTAATCATACAAATGGCGTAGGCTTGCAATTATTCATGTATTGGAATCTGATGTCTATAATACCAAAGCATATAAAATGATGTTTGAATTGATAAATGAAAGCGATTTCTACTGGAATTTCTTTTTTCGCCCTCTGCTAAGTGACATCATGTAAAATATATTACCATTAATTACAGACAGACTGCAGGGAACAAAAACCCTACCACGAGCAAGTGATTAGAGATCTAATTTACTCGCCGTTTTTAAACCGCAATGTTTGTGCTCTGTAAATGCAATTTCTTTTAGAGGCAGGGGTCAGAAAGAATCGACAAAGTAAGATTTGCTTGATTTCATATTTTGATTTTCCTCATTACCTCCAATTGTTATATAAATGTACACTAAGCAAGAAATTAGGTTAATACCCATATGAAATATTTTACTTGGAAAAATGGAACGTAGCTAGGTTTACCCTGATAAAATTGCTCTTACCACAAACGCTAAAGTGGCGCCTAATTTAAGGTCAGCGAACACTTGATCAATCTTGATCTTGCACCGCGCGCATTGGTTCATTTTTTTACAGGGAGTGTTTTGTGGTGCAGTTTTTCAGTAACTTTTTGGCCTGTGCAAGTCCGTTACTCGTCAGTATGAAGTCAGTTATTGTTACATTACTTTGTGTGATTGTCTGCGTGATCAGAACAGGTAAGTGTTAGGCAAAAATCTATTTAAAAAAACCTTATTTTCGACAAAGTGTGGTAGTATTTGTTTGGAAAGGATATAAAGCTTCAGCAAGCATTTGATATTATCCGATGTCAAAAGATTGCATTCGCTCTGGCGACTTGTCACTTATATCGTAATGCCTGTATATCATATACTGGCGTTTGTTCCACATAAGCTACGTTACGGTCCCAGATGTTGTTAGTTAATATATTTGTGGTTTGTAGTTAGATTATCATGCGTAGTGGTTGTCCGTCACTTGAAAGCTAGAAGCACGTCAAAAAGATAGTTGTGCATAGTTGCATCAAAGTAGCATGCGTGCAACGTTCCTTCTTTGACACCTTTCAGAGGATTTCGCCGAACTCGCCAAGGTTTCAGCTAAGACTTTACTGGCGCTGCAGGAAAGCGTTTCTTTGTGTTTGGGGTTTAAAACCATTCAATAATGGTACATGCTGCCTTGGCTGCAGAAACTGTGATCTATTGCATTAGCAAGATTTTAATTTTTATTGGATCATCTTTAAGTCCTTCGGCAGGAACCTACCTGTCGTTCAATATTAAAAGAGTGCAGTAGCTACGGCAATTTATTCCTTCTATCATGAAAGCTAAATATAATAAGCTCGGTAAAATATTTAAGAGTGCTGCATACAACAGTTAGACCAAATTGATAATATTTATTGGCAAAAATATAACAGTCTGTTTTGCTGTTAAGGCTCCACTTGTATTTCTTATTCAAATAGACTTTATTTGAATAAGAAATTCAATGGAAATTGATTCAAATAGATGCAAATTCAAATAGATTCTATTTAAATAAGAAATAGCTCAGGAGGCTTAACGGCGAAACAGGCTGTTGCATTTTTGCCAATAAATACACATGAAAGCTAAATATATTTTTTTGTGATTTTTTTAGCTACCTGCTCGTAAACCGAAGTGTTCTTAATATCATTGCCTTTGTGGTTCGTAGTTAAATGTGGTTAGTGCTCTTCACTTGGAAAATCACATCGCGTCATAGTAATTGATGTTAATTATTACATCAAGAGCATTGAGAATGCAACAAAGATACTATTATTTGATTGCTGATTGCATTAAAAAAAATTCCATGTAATTAGGTCTTATTATTCTTTAAGCATTTTAAACGACAAACAGATAAGCTATCGAGCAATTGTAGAGCATGCTACGTGACCTGTCAGTTAAGAGAAAAAATATTACGAACTTTTTAGGCGTTTTCAACTTTCTTAGAGTCACAGCATATTTTAATCACGGTGAATGAATTGGATTTCATTTTCCATTTTGCTGTTGTCGCTGATCGCCCAGCAGAAATCACATCGAACCACGTGTTGCAATCGGTGTGCTGCTCTGCGGAACATTAATATTGCGCGCAAACGTTGGAGTTGCACCGATGCATTTTCCTTCTCACTGTTTCAGACAAATTCCTCCAAACTACAGTGACCTCACCTATAACAATTGTAACGCTTTTATAGTTGTTTTGATGAATTATTGAGTCAAAATTACACCGACTGTAGTTAAAAACAATCATAAACGATACATTTCAATTAAACCAGTGGTTTGTTTTCCTTCTCTTTGGCGATGGCATTTCTGTGTCGAGAAGCGAACTAAATTTGAATCTTTTTCAGTATACCGAAAATGAATTAAAAGCAGCAAAGCTCTTCATTTTTTCTATTTAATACTTTAGCTACGTAACCTTTGTTCTTTTGCAGCTGATGGGTTGTCTTGTTATCAATGCGGAGTAAAGAACACTCCTGTGTGTGACGTCAACGAGCTTGGTGATCTAACTTCCAAAGCTTGCCCCGCAGATGCGAACAACTATTGCATTCTAGTGAACGCAAGCAGAAGTAAGATGTTAAGTTCTTTCGAAGAGTTGTGTCGTGGTACAGAATTTTGAAATTGCAGATAGTAGATTATTCATTCTCAAAGCTTTTTGTCTGACACTTTTCAAGAGAATCCGTCAGAAATAAAGTGCAAAAGATGAAGTGAGTTCACTTATATAGAAACACAGTTGATGAAAAAAAAAGGAAAAAGCTCTATCGTGATTGGTAAAAGAAGCGACCAATAGAAAGAGCGGAAACTAATGTGTGATTTTTAGACCATAAACGAATTTCTTTTGTTTGCATAAATTTGGTTTGGATGTTTTGATGTACGTGACTTCAAGGGTGGAAAGATGAAAAGAAGTACGGCCACGGGCAAGAATAGAAAACTTGTTATCATTATATTCACGTGCGCATGTAGGGTTTTGTAAGAGATGTTGTCCTATAGCAAAAAAGGAAGTTTCAGCTTTAAAGCTTCTGATTGGCTTGCATGAGCGGGCCAATGTGCTTCTGTCCTGAGAAATATACTTCTGAAGAATGGTTTTAGGCACGTGCTGCTTAATCGTTTGTTCTAGCCTTTGAGAAGTACGACCCACGTACCGACTATCACAGTGGCACAAAAATTGGTAAACAATGTTGCTTTAATGAAAAACGGGTAGTACATTCTTTTTAGCTGCAGGTAGAAGATGTCTGGTGGTGTAGACAATGCATGGTTCAACTGCAAAGTAACAGCGTTTGACGGCTGTTTTAATTTGCGTTTCGTACCTCATCGCAACATTGCCCAGCCATGGCAAGTGAAGATAAACAGGGCATTTCTTCGGATCCAATTGGGATGGTCTGCGAAACTGATTTATTTTCTTGGTTATAACAGTATTGATTACGAAAAAAAACGAATGTAATGAGCTTTTCTTTCAGCTAAATTCTCTCCATCCAATGCTTGGTTTCACTTTTGAAAAGGAATGCAATCGGACTTTGCCCTTTCTTGACGTCATGGTAGAAAAGAACGATCACGAATTTGTTACATCTATCAACAGAAAGCCGACTTTCACTGGCCAATACATTCGCTGGAATTCTTTTTGCCCCATAAAACGGAAGACCAATTTGATTTCAACTTTTGTCCACAGAGCTCTACAGTAGTAATCTGTTCAAAATCTCCTCTTCAAAATGAACTTTCCAACATTCGTTCAATCCTTATCAACAACGGCTACCCTAAAGCTGTAATCAACACTGTTATAACCAAGAAAATAAATCAGTTTCGCAGACCATCCCAATTGGATCCGAAGAAATGCCCTGTTTATCTTCACTTGCCATGGCTGGGCAATGTTGCGATGAGGTACGAAACGCAAATTAAAACAGCCGTCAAACGCTGTTACTTTGCAGTTGAACCATGCATTGTCTACACTACCAGACAACTTCTACCTGCAGCTAAAAAGAATGTACTACCCGTTTTTCATTAAAGCAACATTGTTTACCAATTTTTGTGCCACTGTGATAGTCGGTACGTGGGTCGTACTTCTCAAAGGCTAGAACAAACGATTAAGCAGCACGTGCCTAAAACCATTCTTCAGAAGTATATTTCTCAGGACAGAAGCACATTGGCCCGCTCATGCAAGCCAATCAGAAGCTTTAAAGCTGAAACTTCCTTTTTTGCTATAGGACAACATCTCTTACAAAACCCTACATGCGCACGTGAATATAATGATAACAAATTTTCTATTCTTGCCCGTGGCCGTACTTCTTTTCATCTTTCCACCCTTGAAGTCACGTACATCAAAACATCCAAACCAAATTTATGCAAACAAAAGAAATTCGTTTATGGTCTAAAAATCACACATTAGTTTCCGCTCTTTCTATTGGTCGCTTCTTTTACCAATCACGATAGAGCTTTTTCCTTTTTTTTTCATCAACTGTGTTTCTATATAAGTGAACTCACTTCATCTTTTGCACTTTATTTCTGACGGATTCTCTTGAAAAGTGTCAGACGAAAAGCTTTGAGAATGAATAATCTACTATCTGCAATTTCAAAATTCTTTCGTAATTACGAGGAAAAAAGACAAATTAAGAGTAAGGTAAACAACTGTTGTCTTGATTTGTTTGTCTATGGTCACTTTTTTCAGAAAAAAAACGAATTAAGAGTGAGGTAAACAACTGTTACTTGATATTTTTAATTATTTATGGTCACTTTCTCAGTATGTTCTGACTATTTTTACGCAAACAAGTGCTAGTTTTAAACATCTGAACATTTTGAACCGCATATTTTTTCAAAAGTTACGCTTTGATAAAAGATTTTACGATTATTATATCCGGCCAATTTCAAAGCAGCTCTCCTATTTTGTGAGCAATTGTCTACAGAGTGTTTTTTGTTGTTCTGAGTTTGTAATCGTCTTTTTTACATTTATTATAAAAGTTTTTGAATGTTTGAAGTGGCAGCTGATATGAAGGTCGTATGGTTTTTTGGCTGCATCTCTGTTCATTGGCCCATGCCATAAAAAAAAAAAAAAAACGACTGATACTTTGTACTATTTTATCAAAACACTGGCTGGTTCTGCCAGCAGTCCTGCCAGTCGGCTATTTGAGGTTAGGAACATCGGTTTATCCGGCTGTTCCAGCTTCATCAAAATAGCATTTGTGAGAACGGTAGCAAAAATTTGGTGCAAATGGTGGCATCGCCTCTTGTCATATCAGTGCTTAATTAAACTGGTCTTACATACAAACTCTCTATGATTAAAAAAAAAATTATCTTTTCCTTCCAATAAGCACAGGGATACAAAATCAAAGTCGGAGATTATTTAGAGGAGCACTTGTTTGACGACTTGATGCAACATCCCTCGTAATGATATTAGCGACACCAGGCTGCGTCTATAAGCGTTAGCCCCGGAATACAACACGAGGGGCTATCCCTCAGTGGTGGATTGAAAGGGCGTGTGGGAAATTCATCTCTGCCACCGGCTTTTCGTAGTCGTGGTTTTGTGAAATTGTTTGTTTGTATTTGACTGGAAAAAAAAATTTTGTTTTAAAATTTGGACTTCAAAAAAGTTGATCACAAAAAAAAAGAAATGCCTGCATCTTCAATTTGGATTGATAATAAGTCAATTCAGAGTTTTCATCCTTTCCATCAAAAGTTTCTGGATCTGCTACTGCTATGCTTCTCGCATCCGATCAACCGGTTGGTCTAATAACCCGTTTAAAAGCTAAGATTTTTCTCCACAGTAGATTTAGTCATTATAATTTTCCATAGTGATGTCGACCTACTGACCTCCTATTTTTTTGTTGATGTCCTTTCAAACTTCGAGTTTCTTTAACTATGCGCATGATTCCAATCTCCCTATTAATAAATTAAGACAGTGTTTACTTACAAGCAGAAAATATTTTCACAAGCTTTTATGCGTTTACTTAACTAAACGCATAGGGACATTGGCTAAATTCAAAGTTGTGGGACAACCCAGATGCAATTGATCATTTATTTATAGGAATTAAGCTGTGAAGCGATGGTTTCACTAATTACAACTTTTTCGCTATGGTGGGCCTAGTTGTAAAACTTGTAGCACCTGGCTGCGCTTATGCTCTTTGCTCCCGGTATAAACGCAACTAGGGGAGTGCGAACCAACCTGCTGCAGAGAGTGAAGCATTTACAGTTGAGTTATTACATTACGTCAGGTTACGGCTTAAGTAGATAATCTATCGACCGGGTTTTGTGCTAATCTAAGTAAAGTTGTCGATAAGTAGGTTAAGTGAATAATCTAGCTTTTTGTGCTAAACAAGAAAATAACTTTTTCTAAGTCCTGCAAGATTTCACATTAAAACTCGGCATTTTGTTCCACTTTGCTACAATTGTAAAATGTTTCATGAATTAAGAGAAATCAAGCGTGAGACATGACTGTGCTACGAAGGTATTCCAACGTGGAACCCACCTACAATTTAGTTAAAATTATTTTTTTTAATTGCCATTGCACTAATAAATAAACAAATTAAAACCGGTTGGTAAGTATACCGTAATATATCATTCAACTTAAACAGGCCACATGCAGGTAATACGCAATACCAAAAAACATGCTTAAAAACACTCAAATGTTTAATTGCTTTTCACATCTGTATTAAAAAGCGCAATTCTTTGTGTGTGCCTGTGTGTTTCAATTCCTCCGAAACTACTTGGTGTGCCATGATCAAACTTGGCATGATTAATCAACTCCCCGGGGTTGGTGTTTCAAGGGCATCATCGTGACATCACAATCAAAGATAATTTTTTTTAAATTTGCATTTCTCGACAGAGGAATACGGTTTTATGCCCTAACAAAAGTCCGCTTCCAATCTGTAAAAATTCTATATCTTTGGTGTCTAAAATGACGTCACAGCTAACGCTTGATTGCACAATTTATTCTCTGTTATCTAATCCAGGGCTTCTCAACCTTTTTTACCTTGCGACCCCATTTCTTTAGAAACGTTTTTAAAGGACCCCATATAGAGAGACTTGTACTGAACCAGTTTCTAGACCAGTCGCAAGCAAACATTTTTCAGCTTTCTAGATGAGTCCAATAAATACATTGATGGATAAAATTGTCAAACTCATGTGAAAAACGTTTGATGAGCATTTGCTCAATAGTTTTTTATTCAAATGATCAATTCTAATTGTTTGACACCACTTAATCGGGATGATTAAGACTAGCTAGCTATTAAAACTATAATAAAAAAAAAGAAAAATGGAATATTTTATAAAAACTCCTGAGAATTGTGAATGGTAAGCCTTTTGCTGCTCCATGCTTTTCAAAACTAAACGCTGAATTTGAAAAAGAAAACTTATCAAGAGTAAATCAACTCCATTCTTCCAAAAATAAGTCACACTTCCATGAATCACATCGCTGCAAATGATTATCACACTCACAATAAATGAAATAGATTAGATGCCTTGTAGTACTAGCGCTCAAAATTTCAAAGCAAATCTAAAATGTAAAAAGAAGAATAATAGTAATAATAAAAAAAGAACTGGTATATCGATGAGAAGGTTGAGCCTGCATCTTCTTCAAAATTTCATCAAGCATTGGCTCAATTGTTGTTAAAGCTGGTCTTAATACCATTTCCACCGATTTCAGTGCCCAATGATTTTTATTTTTCAGCTGTAAACGCGGCTTCACATGCATACGCTGAAGCAAATGGCAAAAGAATTCCAATGGCCAAATCTGCTAGTAATGGGAATTCTGACTTGATATCTAGTCAGAAACTACTCTGTGGTTGTTTTTGAAATTTCAACTTCAGCTGTGTATCAGAGGAAAGGTCTGCAAATTCTTTCTGTGCTTTTACAGGTAAGTGCTGAGCTGTGTCAGCTGAGGCTGCAAGTGGATTTTGGACCCAATCAAACCTTGAAGTATCTACATCTGGGAAAAAATATTTGAGAGAATTATTTTTCAAGGAGTTCAAGTGATCTGAAATGCTAGATTTAATTAACTCTATATTCATCTCCTGATTTTCAATAAAATCATTCAAGCAAGGAAACATAATAAACTTGGAGCTTTCAGCTAAATTAATCCATAGCTGGAGTTTTTTCAAGAAACCATTGACTTTGTCTTTCAGGGTTAACACATTAGAATTTTCCCCTTGCATAGAAATATTCAGGTCATTAAGCTTTTCAAAAATGTCTGCAAGGTAGCAAAGTTTACTGAGCCATTCCTGGTCATGAAAAAAAGCTTCAAGAGGCGAATTTTTTCCTGACAAAAATATCATCGCATTTTCCTTCAAATCTACCAAGCGGGGCAGGTATCTTCCTTTTAAAAGCCACCGTACTTCAGTATGAAGCAGGAGGCTCTGGTATTCTTAGTTCATGTCTTTGCACAAATTGCGAAATAGACGAGAGTTCAGAGCATTGCTTTTAATATAATTTATAATTTTGATGGCAACACTCAAAACTTCATGGAGGTCTGTAGACATCTTTTCAGCTACTAAGGTCTCACGATGAATCATGCAATGAGTAAAAGTAATTAAGGTATTAGTTGCAGAATTTACTTTTGACTGAAACCCTATGTTTTTACCTGACATGGCAGCTGGACCATGAGTACAGACACCAATACAGTTGTCCCAACTGAAGCTTACTTCTTTGAAAAAAGTATCCACTCTAATAAAAATGTCATTTTCTGTGTTCTGCCCTTCCAGTGATTGACAAAACAGCATGTCCTCCAGCATACTGCTGCCATGTACATATCTGATGAATACCATTAGTTGAGCAGCATTTGTTATATCTGCCGATTCATCCGACTGAATGGCAAATCTTGGACTTTTTTTACTCTATCAAAGAGCTGCTGTAATTGATTCTCACTAATTTCACTTATTCTTCGAGCTATAGTGTCACTCAACAGAGGAAATTTTTTAACTTTAAGAGCACGAGCAGACCCAAGAACAATTTCAGCTATTTTTACTGCTGCAAGGTGAACAAGTTCCTCTCCAACAGTAAAAGGCTTCTTGGATTTTGCAATAAAATAGGAAACTTCATAAGAAGCTCTAAGGTACTTAGGGTGCACCTGTACCTGCTTCTGAAAAGATTTTTTTGCTCCTGAGAAGCCTGTAACAGTCTTTCAAAGTATGACACTGGCTTTGACACATAGGAGCAGTGCTTTAATTTTAAATGTCTTTTCAATTTGGCAGGTTTCAAGCTTTCAGAAGCTAAGATTTTATTGTAAATTAAGCATAAGGGTCGTTCTTCACCAGTTTGAGTTATGAATGTTAATCCATACTGAAGAAAAGCTTCATTGTATTTACGCTTTCTAGTAGATTTAGTTCCAGACACTGACGGCTTTGGTTCCACTTCCTTATTGGTGCTGCTGACACACGGCACATTGCTTTCATTGTAGCAAGTGTTTTTGTTCACTTATATTAACCACTTGTCCATTGTGATGCAGGGTTGAAAATTTATCGCCGAGAAAGTAAAAAATTTCAAACTGAAATAGCAATATCCGAAGTACTGTAATCATAAACTATTTGCTCATCCTAAAATGCATATAATAATGATAGTAAGGCATAATTCTGTTTTAAAAGAAAAAAACTGAAGGCTTGATGCTTAAAATGAGAATTGACAGGAAAAAATTAGGCAGAAAATATTGTTGGATAGAAAAATGCAGATTACAGTTCAACGAAAATGAGAGCTGAAATCGAACTACTAAATTGCGAAAATAAACACTTAGCAGATCTCATTTCTTGAGAAGTTTTAGGAAAATCAGATGCGTTGCATTGCAAAAATAATTGACCAACAAAATTGCCTGACGCCAACTGTCTTCCTATGATTCTACATAAATGTGAAGGTGACTGCTACAGTTTCTATTCATATCCAAAAGTTTTAACCGCGATCTGAATAGTTTTTTGGGAAAATAAAAAAAGATTTTAAATAAATTAGTATAGTTGAAATAATTGATTTAATAATGCAAACTTTTGGGTTTTTTATCATTCTTTATTTCGGAATTCTTTATGAAAAATACTTTATCGCCCTGCTCCAAAAAAAAGAGAAATTGGTGCTTCAATCACCAGTTTTTCTGCGACACCAATTTTTACCTCCGCGACCTTAAATGGGGTCGCGACCCATGGGTTGAGCAGCGCTGATCTAATCAATAAATACTGATTGTAGAAATGCTATTGAAAGTGTTTTGGGGGGTACCAACAAGGTGCTTTTGATAAAAATAACTTTACAACAACTTAAGCTGATATGGCAATGCAACAACAGATTTTTTATTTTAGTATTACAAGCCTTCCAAAGAATTGATTTTCTCTTTTTTTCTCTTCCACTCTTCAAACTCGCTCTAGGATGTCACAATGCTGGTAGTATCAACGTGGTATTTCGCTACCAGGAATTGTGGTTTGATAATTTTTTTAAAATTGCAACATTTTTACACTATCTGTTTACTTAAAAATTGATTTGCGATCTTATTTTTCAACTGATTTTTCAAATTTATTTAGCACTTAAAGAATATTTCAAGGATATTTTGATGATATGTAATTTGTGCTTCAACTATTTGTTTTCACACTAAAAAAAATTGAACTTTTACACGTGTACCGCATCTTTTTACTTTCCTAGAAAAAGGTAAGCTGAGTAAAAAACAGTTAAGATTAACGTGTAAAGGCTGTAATGAGGCACTAACAATTAGTGTTGTTTGAAAGCTTAGGAAATTAACTTTCCAGCAATATAGGAGTAAAGATTAGTTCATCATGGCTGATCAAAAATTGGTTGCCATACATCATTTTCCATTTGTAGTTAAACAATTTTCTTGCTTGACCTAACAAACCTGCAATTTATAGAAAAAATAAGTTCTTTGATACTTTTTGACTGATTTTCCTCCCAAGCATGTCTCTTGGCATTATCTAACTAAATTTTCAAAAAAATTTGCTAAAGAAAAAATATCTAAAAATTTTGAAATGTAGCCAACCAGTCAAAAACACTCAAAATTTTGGTGCGTGGGCTTTGAAAAATTTCAATTTCCAAAAAAATCAAATCCTTTGATTTATTTGGACTGTTCTTCCTCAAAAGCGTGGTTCGTTGGCAGCTACTGACATTTTCAAAAAGATTCATCAAAAAATGAAGCCTCTAAAAATTTTAACATGTAGCCTACTGCAAACATAAATTGGTGATTCTCCTACAAAAAGAGGGAGTAAATATGGTCCCGCTATATCTTTTGCCAAGAAACATTAGTGCCGACTTATTATCTAAATGCTCAAGCAATTTCCTAGTCAACCGGGTGAAGCCGGCGCAGGCGGCTAATTTGATATTCTTAACCTTGACATTACTGATGGGGGCGGTGCTACTGTAATCACTTCACCGTAAATGCTTCATTTTGGGTTGGTTGGTCTTTGCATGGATGCGTTTAGGTCGGGACAACGCAACATGCACGTCGCCTGAGGCGTGACCTCACACAAGTACGTCTTCAGTTACAAAGAAGAGACAAATAGTGGTCCTAATACTTAATAGCTTAATCGTGAAAGTACATATCAATCACTTTGGCGTGAAAGTACATATCAAAAGTAGCGTTCCTCATATTTAACAGGCTATTCCAGAAAATTCATATCAATCACTTTGGCGCCCTTCCACAACTTTGATATGCTTTCAATTCAAGCCTTTGCTGAATTTAGCGAATGAAAGTGTGTTAGGTTTAAGGACGCCTATGGTAAAAGGAGGGTACATAAGACGTAGTAAACTTTTGGAGACATGTGTAGTGACCTAGTCACTAACATTGTACTACAAACCCCAACACTCATAATTAATTGTATTGTATTTAATTGGCAGCTCTGTTACGGTGACTGATCCGGAACCAATTAGCAGGGCTGCCAAGAAAAGTGTGGAATTAGCTGTAAGGATCTGCTTGTTTTGTTTCAGAATTAGGACAATATATAATCTTATTCATTCTAGAAGAAAAGCGAATTGTAAAAGATTTATTTTGAAAGCGAATTGCGTCAGTGCATATAGAAGGTACTGTTCTGGATTCAAGCATCATACGAATCAAGATTATAAGAAAGACTATTTATTTACATCGGTAAGAGACAATTGCAAATGTAGGAGATCCCTACACAATTAGCCGGCCCCGCCCTCAGAACACCCCATTATTAATGTCGAGTTTAACAATATATTGTTGTAGGAGGTTCATCAAGCCAAGCGGGCTTCACCCAATGAATAGTTGTGAAAACAGCAACAAGAAGTTTATGTTTATTGACATCGACAATTGTCGTTTCAAAACAAAATTGTTGTTTTATGAAACGCAATTGAATAAAAACCATTACGGGGTTTGCGCATAGCCACTGCATGTGTAGGGATCTCTACATTTGCAATTGTCTCTTACCGATGTAAATAAATAGTCTTTCTTATAATCTTGATTCGTATGATGCTTAAATCCAGAACAGTATCTTTTATATGCACTGACGCAATTCGCTTTCAAAATAAATCTTTTACAATTCGGTTTTCTTCTAGAATGAATAAGATTATACAGGGGGGTGCAAAAGTAGGTAGACAGTGATTAAAAAGAGAACAAATACATTGTACACTGCGTTTATTATACAAACAAAGAAATTTCCTTTAATACGAATTAAGAAGCAGATTCAATCAGAAGGACGTGTAATTAAAGACCCTAATCTCTTAGGTACTCAAATTGTTTGCCGTCAGCATTCACACACTCCTCCAATCGAGAACTGACACTCATTCACACTAAAGAACAAAGGTCTTCATTGGCATCAATTTCCTGACAAGCCTCCAAAATGAACTGACTCATGTCTTCAACAGTGCGTGGCCTGCGTGCGAAAACCTTCTTAACAGTTCCCCCCCAAAAAAAAAAGTCCGTGAGCGTGGCTGCCATTCGATGGGTCCCCGGCGCCTAATCCACCTGTTGGGAAATTTTGAGTCAAGTAGTGTACGCACATCGAGTGTAAAATGAAGTGGTGCCCCATCTTGCTGAAAAAAAAGTCATCATCTTGGTATTTGTACATGTACCTGCGGTATTATTGTATCCTCTAACATTGTATCCTTTGCTTCAGCATATCATGTCACCAATTTTTCTGATGTGATACTACTGTATACCTACTTTTGCACCCCCCTGTATATTGTCCTAATTCTGAAACAAAACAAGCAGATCCTTACAGCTAATTCCACACTTTTCTTGGCAGCCCTGCTAGTTGGTTCCGGATCAGTCACCGTAACAGAGCTGCCAATTGAATACAATACAATTAATTATGAGTGTTGGGGTTTGTAGTACAATGTTAGTGACTAGGTCACTACAATTGTCGATAAAGCTTAAATTGTTTGAGAGTTACTTTTATCGAAAACACTTTGTTAACATGTTTGAAAAAGCTTTCAACTGCATTTTTACGCTCAGTATTTTTTTGATGAAATAAAGAAAAGAAATTTTACAATCAATGGTTAATCATGACGTCATCTTACTTTCCGGAAAGATGAAACTTTTTTGAAGTTGGTATGTCTGATGTTGGCTTTTGTTAAAGCAAAAAAACTGCTTTCCTCTGTTAAGAAATACGAATTAAAAAAAATTGATCTCCACATTAGATGCAGCAACCCCACTAGGACACTCACCTCGGAGTAAAGGGCATTCCAACCAAGTTTTATGGTTGTACGACAAGCAGTTTCGAAGGAGTAAAAGCCCTCTCCCACACTCAAACAAAAATAAATGGGGTTTATGTTATAGATTACTTGATATAATAAACAATGTGAAGTAATGTAACAGGTTTGTTATATGTTTTACTTAAACTGAAAAAGATAGGCTTTACTGAAAGGAAAGGAGTTAAACCCAACAGTACTTGCGATGTGCTCGGCCAGGGGTTCCCCACCAGGAGTGCTCGCACACCCAAGAAGTTCGAGGCAGCATCTTAGGAGGTGCGAGATAGTTTTTAAGATTTTTGTGTTGCATTACTGCACTGTCATGCTCAGTTCATTCTGTGATAATTGTTCTGCACATTCTGTGTCTATTCGTGCATGCCCTACAATTGAGCTCGAGATGATCCTGATCTCAAAAAAAAGGTCAACACATGAAAATCCAGCCGCGACATCACTATTTCGTATACCAAGTTTGGCTGGTAACACCTGATCCTTACACCTCCCTCAGAAAGTTATGGCCGGCGGGCGGCATGAATTTGTCGCATGTTAAAATCTTTTAGGGGTGCTAGAACATATTAAGATATTTTAGGGGTGCGAGGATATATTAAAATACTTTAGGGATACGGGCCATTACAAAGGTTGGGAACCACTGAGCTAGGCGATGTAATGCATTTCAATCAGGCCTGCCGCCAAACCATTTGTATGGATTGGCTAATCAACACTATATTAATTTTTTTAGGGATTAAGTGGATTCAGGCCTATTGTTTCCTTTGCTAAAAGTTCCGATTTCAACCAATTATAGTTGAGCTGTTAGAACTTCTTTTGAGATCAATAGATGTTGGTTATCATAAAGTTTGTTTAACCCTCTCTGGATGTAAATGAAAACTTTTTAGACATCTGAATGAAGACTTTTAACTTTTTCACTTTTTGCATACCTTGTTTTTGTCTATAAGTCTAAATGCGTGACATTTACTTTCAGACTCTATCTACACTGTTCAAAGATTTTGCTCGGCAGATATAGTAAGTGGCTGCCGCAGCGTACCGGACCCACCTGGTCTTATTATATCAAGCAGCTGCGTTACACGTTCATGCAACGACAGAGGTAAATTCATATGCTTGCCTGATATTGTATGTAAACTGGGGATCGTGACATCGATACCATATTCTACGATTGAGATTAGATGTAGACTTGATTTAACACCTGCATGAAAGTAACGGCTATACTTATGAACGCAATCAGTAATTTTTCTCAATTTGTGAATTAGATTTTTAAAACGGCTCTCATGCAGATTCTAAAACATGTGCATCATGGACCCATTTTAATCTAGCACTAGAGAGACTTGGTGGTAAACATGAATCAAAGAGGTGTTGCTTAATATAAAATTTTGGTAACGAGTAGTCCAGGGGAGTATTGCATGCAGCATAGCCTAAACTTATTTATTTCATTTTATATGTTTTTTAGCTGATAGAAAAGTGATTTGATCCCGGTACAAGTCTCCTTTGAGGTCACGTTTACTTTTTGATTTTACATGTGTAACAAGTAGCCCAGACCGAAAATTTTTGTTTGCTGGTAACTTAAAAAATATTAATCTATTCTTAATATACGAAGATAAGTTCTATAGGGTTGCCAACTATGCAGGCACATCGCATTTTTACTGCAACACCGAAACCAACCAGAAAAACGAAGGGTGGTAGGACGATGTGAGGGCAGAAAAGACTTGAATCTTCTTACAAATTTGTTTCAGCGTTTTCAAAAAATCGCAGCTATCTGAATGCATCCAATTAATCTGAAAACAAAGCCATTGACGCACTCGAGATGCAATTTTCGTATGATAATGATTTGTGGCGCTCAGACATTTCAACCTTTTTGAAATGAAGTAGCTTCTTTAGTTCTAGGGGAAAGTGTGACCTACCGAGAACATGATAACCCAGAAACCATTTCTGTAAGATATACCAGCTGGTTCAACGGCGGGCCAGGTCGAGGTTCGAACCAGCTCTTACAACTTCTTAGCCCTTTCAGCAACGCGCTCGCATCTATCGATTCGTTTCCAAATTCCTTCCTGCGTTTCTGCCACTCTCGACTTGCTAAACAGACAATCAGGGGGAGCTTGACGTATATTGTAGATGATTTGAATATTACGTAAATTTGTACGACGTGAACGACCAATAAATAGATTCAATGACGAACGACAGCGCAAGCGGTTACCAAATAATTTGGGCTGCACAGTTACCCGGATCTATTATCACTTTATTACTAATTTGCCTACTCAAACTCACTAATAAGCGTAACAATTTAACTCCCTAACGAAAAAACTGTTCAATTGTACTTCAATTTAGTATCAAACTACAGCCGGGATTCTAGTGAGAAAAATACTCCTAACGCCAAGGTGACAACTCTTGATTGCAATGCAATATAAACCAGAACCAAATAACAACCTTCAACAATTGAAGCACGCTTGGGGCAATTTCGTGCTTGTGCGATACAGTCCAATAAAAAAGCGTGAGAAACAGCGTTGAACAACAAAAACTCAATCAGGCGTCGTCGGCTCGGGTTCAACTCTAGATCGAGACAACGGAATGCAGCACTCAAATAACAATATTTTACAATTTCGCAGCTTCAGGCCTTCATTTTATGTCGTTGTACTACAGCGCTAACAAGCGAAGAATAAATATTTGCTGAATAAATTTAATATTAACGTATTTTTTCAGATGGTTGCAACAGCGCTCGTTTTGTTGCAATGAATATCTTTGTCTTGCTGATTGCTCTCTTCATCTCTCGTATTTTGCAAGTGGTGTAGCTTGATCTAATCTTAAAATATTCATCATAAAATTGTGTACTAGCAACAGCTTATATAAAATTTATCATATTCTAAGTTTGATTTTTTTCTGAAACCATCATCTGATTCAAACAAGTACAGTAATATTTTTGATAAATAAAAAACTGAAACATCTTATTATGTTTGAAATAATTTCCTCTCGTATTCTCATGAGCAAAATATGTGATGGTGGTTGATTTTATTTTCTGTCGCGAGATGGTATAGTTTTCAAGTTACGTTCACATCATTGGTTGTTGTTTCTTGTAATAATGTATGCATAATATAAACAGAGAAAAGTAATGACTAAAAAGTTGCTTTAGAGCTACTTTCCATTAGTTTCAGAGATACGTTTCAAGAGTGAGAAATAGCAAGGTGTTCATAGAAGTTATCAAGACATTTGAGAGATATGTAAACAAATATTTTGTAAATACTTTCAAAATTTATTGGTAGTGACCCCTTAAAAAAAGCAAAAAGCGTTTGTTCAAACCATAATTACCGTTCAATAGAAATATTTAATAGTCTGCACGTACATGCTGATTTTGAGAAGGTACCTTTTACTTAATCGGCAAACGAGATCACGGCACACCCACCAAGTTTTTAGAAACTCACGTATCGCATAATTTTTGTCTCTTTTTATGTAGAAAACACTTAAAAAACTTTTGAGGACCCCTTTTTGACGAACATTCAAAAAATATGGTTGAGGCCACCTTATATTTATGTGACAAACTTGTTAAAAAATATGGAGAAAATGTTGTCTTCCCACTCAAAAAAGTTTTATAGCCTTCCTGACTATCTATACCTTTAAATTGCGAGCCACTATGATGTTGTGTCTCCTATTACAACATATCCTGCCACATCGAATAGCCAAATTAATTTTATAAACTAGCTAGGGGCGATAGTCATGCACAAGTCGAGGGCGATAGTTAATGACAATTGTTGGACAGGAGGCAATGGATGTGAGTTCGGGTCTCACTCCTAGCCTGTTTTTTTCAAATTGGAATTTTTAAAACTTTAAAATAACTATTCATTCTCTTGATGCAGCAACTTTAAATATGTTGAGCTACTTTTATATAACTTAGCATATTGCTACAGTAGATACTTAAGCAAGCTGCATCGTAGATCGGAAATTGTCAGATGATACCAATCGTTTTCTCCTAAGCATGCAGTTTCATACTTGTTCAATCTAACCAAATCAAATTCTTGGTTACTTTATCGCCAGTTACGTTTCTTTTTTGGAGGAATCTACGCACAGAAATATGGATAAAGCCAGAGGTGATCCAAAGAAATCATAAACTCTTCCAAATTTTGCCACATTTGTAAAGTTAAAGGTGAATTTTTCATGAAATTTTTATTTGAAAAAAACTGAAAAGATGGACTTCCAAAAATTGCTTGCACAGTTTTGGTTCTACAAATTTTTTTCCGGTCTGCTCTATTGATCTAATGCAGAAACTAAGCGGTCATGTTGTTGCTGTTGTAATTATCCCTCCTCTTCCGCGGGATGGCTGTACGGCACGAACGGCAATTCAGGTTCACCCCGTCAACCTAATTGAATTGAGTTAGGAGAAAGATGTTAGCCCATTTCGAACCAGTCATGAGCGGCTTGTAGCCCTACCACCAACAAGGCGATCTGCCATTTGTAGGTACGCTAGAGTCGCCTTTTACGACATGCAGGGTGAGCAATCTCACATTTGTGACCCGGTGAAACACGGGTACGCCACCTGTCTGCCGCATGAAGATGGAGGCGTCCCGTTAAGTGCCTTGCCCAAGGACACAACAAGCAAGCTTGCCGGCTTGTTCTCAACATTATCCCTTTTTATGCTGAGCGCCAAGCAGGGAAGCTGTGAATACCATTTAAAAAATTTTTTTTAATATGACTCGATTTAGGGAACGAACACCAGGTCTACTGACTGCGAAGCGCACGCTCTAACCACAGCACCACAGAGGTAGTAAAGCGGTCATCGAAATCATGATCTTAACATCGTTTGTGGCGGCAGGTGAGCTACGCAGCCAAGTGGTTGGTTGACTTCACTCTGGTCACAGTGTAAAAGCCAGATCAAATCAGACCCGTAACTAAGATTTTTGTTAGAGAGAGGGAGGGAGTGAGTGAGGAGGAGGAGGCTAATCAAACTTTTAAGATCTTGTTTGTGAAAGAGATATTGGATGTATCCAATATATGTATAACTGATATAATATATAGTATATGTATCTAATATATCCATAATCAATAACCAGTATTCAAAGAGATATTGGATGTGTCCAGTGAAAAGGATTTTTCCCTTTTCTGACCAAACACAAAAAATTATTGACAATAGGGAAAGACCTCATATGCACCCTTTAATTTTCCATGCAGCGTCTTTGAACATGATTTTAATAAATCGAGCATTTTTGGTACTTGCGCTTGTGATGCCTTTGCCCTCAAAATATTTCTCTTCTTGTCCTGCTGTCGACTCTTTACGTCGCTCGGTCTCTTGACAACTCTTTCTCTTTGTACGCCTCGGGATCAAGCCGAGGGAAACTGTTGGGATTTTGGGGTTTGATGGTCGACCTGTCATCCGCCATCTTGAGATAGGGTTCGGGTAACAACAACAAATTTGTAGTCTTGTCAACCAAATTAGGTGGACCATAGCAGATGGCAAACTAACTTTATTGACCAAAGATCATGTTGAGTATTTAAAGTACTTGCGTATGGTCCTACATGACAAAATTATCATTAATATGTTTGCCAGCAGTAAGATTCTCTACAGGCCAATAATGATAAAAACAAAAACATGGCATGATTTCAATATCTCTGGCAATGGTATTGCATTGGTTTTGTTATCTGTATCGTTTGTGCAATTGTATTAGTATTGAGCAGCAATTACAGTCATTTGCAAAAGTTTAAGACCAGTCATTCAGATTGAATGCATTTGTAGATTTTATCATTGTGATTGTATAATGCAGATTTATGTGACGCAATATCCTACTGAACTTGCATCAGCCACTTGTCCATCACCAACATATGATTTGCTTTCGCTGAGAACCTGTTTAAGTTCATTTCAATTGATTTTACAGCGTAACTAGTTGTGTACAAGCTGCTGTTTCAGATCCTGAAAATGGGCAGAATATTGTTACTTTCCGAGACAAAAAGGTCCCCCATCGTAGTTTTACGTAAGAAAGGCTCTCAGAACAAGAAATCAATGCAAAGATTCGTTTCAGCAAGACTGCTGTACATACAGCAATTGAAATTTTAATAATTATGGAAGTTACCAAGACTTGAACAGAAATAGGAGGCCAATGAAAACATCCCACGAAGTGATCTGATGATGAAGCGCATTGCTGTATGCTCCCCAACAAGTTTGCGAGGTGGTTTATATGACTTAAGACCAAACAGAAATCTCAAAAGCTGAGAAACTGTGGTAATGTAAAGATCTGTCTCCTTTAGAAGCAGCGCAGCACAAATATTCTCCGAAGAACTTGTTGGGGAGCATACAGCAATGCGCTTCATCATCAGATCACTTCGTGGGATGTTTTCATTGGCCTCCTATTTCTGTTCAAGTCTTGGTAACTTCCATAATTATTAAAATTTCAATTGCTGTATGTACAGCAGTCTTGCTGAAACGAATCTTTGCATTGATTTCTTGTTCTGAGAGCCTTTCTTACGTAAAACTACGATGGGGGACCTTTTTGTCTCGGAAAGTAACAATATTCTGCCCATTTTCAGGATCTGAAACAGCAGCTTGTACACAACTAGTTACGCTGTAAAATCAATTGAAATGAACTTAAACAGGTTCTCAGCGAAAGCAAATCATATGTTGGTGATGGACCAAGTGGCTGATGCAAGTTCAGTAGGATATTATGTCATATAAAAGTGTATTATACAATCACAATGATAAAATCTACAAATGCATTCAATCTGAATGACTGGTCTTAAACTTTTGCAAATGACTGTGTTTGACTTTTCTTGATGCAAAAGCCAACAAATTTTATATTGACCACAGGGAACCCTTGCAAGCATGTTTCGGGGGTTGGGCAAAGTTGGCCAGCTATGGTACTGACTATTGCTAAATTAGAACTTAGTCCTGCCCACGACACGACTAAACGATAAAGTCAAGGCATAGTTGCTAAAACTTTATATTTTAGAGATAGATCTCAATTTAAACTTGAATTCCATCTTCGATTCAATTATAATTAAATTATGATTTTTATTCTTGTGATTGCATTATAAAAAAGCCGGATTAAATGGTAGTAATAGATCATTTTGTTGTTGCTGGGCTGCAAATCGAATTTTCAGTATTTGCGTTTTTTTCAAAATATGATTGCATATCACAAGTCTAGCAATGCTGCAGTTTCAGTTGAAATTGTACCAGAGCGCATTATGACGTCAATTCATGATGTGAAAAAACAGAGCTACATTAGAAGCGCATAAACCCAAGAAAAAAAGCATTTAAAGGTCATGGTAGAGTTTTTTTTAATCGGAAACGCGTATTTAATTTCTACTCGGAAAACTTTTAAATGCGTTTTTACAGTCAGTGCTGTCAAGGACGAGAGCAGGAAAGAGGAAAATGCGATTATTGAAAAATTGATTTTCGAAAAAAAGGGGTTTGAAATTTCGGTGAAAATATATGAAATTTCGCTTTGAAAGTGGTTATCTCCGAATAAGAAAATATTTTCACCTTCTTTTCGGATGAAAAAAAGCAACCATCCAAAATTTTCAAGCTTACTTTTGTATAAAAAATTGTTGCTTACAAATTCCACTGCACTTTTTTTAATAAGAATCAGTAAATTTCGGATTGAGACTGGTTGTTCTTAAATTTTTGAGAATTATCAGCCTCAATTGCTCTTGATTTGTTCGTAAACTATATTTCAAAATATAATTATAACAGCTTCCGCAAATACCCATAATTTTCAATCATCTCACATGTTATCATAAATATTGAAATACAGTATTTCCTGAGAAAAAATCATTTTCATGGCGATTATCCAAACAATCATATGCAAGGTAGGCTACAGTAAGTTTCCAAATTCACAATCACTTTGCTTCAGAAACGCAGCACAGTCAACAATGTAGTGGAACATTACAAAAGCAACAATTAGTGTCGCTATGTACTCTACTGTGCTACAGTACAGAAAATTGTTCTTAATTTTTTTCCTGTTTCGAGACTGGCGTTGTTCTTAATTTGATCTTAAATTTTGAGCAAAATTGAGCCTCTCATAAATTTGTTCTTATAAAAAAATGTACCATATATTGTCATGTCTCCTCCCCTCAAAACACTATCAGCCAACGCCCTCAAGTTCTGTTTGAGAAAAAAAATCACAACAAAACGTTCAGATTGATGACATTTAACCCCTCAATATTGTACAGTTTTGCAAGTAGATTAGTGGGTAGTCGTTTTTGCTAAAGAGAAAATCGCTTTCCTCTGAAAAGCGAAGCAAATTTTGAAAAAGTTTTTAATTGTGACATCATTATAACTTTAGTAAATCGCGAGCTTTTGTATAAATTAACTCAATATTTGTATTATAAAATTTTGGCGGCGTAGGAAAACAATTTGTTTAATTGTAAATCTAAACAACCTGTCTGTTTTCTCAGGAAAGCAAATAATTAATCTATTACCAATTGATTGATACCACTTTTTGTTCGAGCAACAAAAATATATTAACACAAACAAATTCAAAACTTCTATAACACTATCTCCTGCTATCCATTGGGGCAAATTTACATCGACGCAATCTATGTATTTCTCTCTCACTTTCCTTAGTTTTCTGCGTTCTGGAGGCCTTATTGGTCTTCCCTTTTTGACACATATCTGTTTTCAATTTTTCTCTTGTTTAACAACAAGACTTGTCGTTCTTCACCAAGTCCAACGTATGCACTCTTTTCCTTCTTGTTTTTTTTCCCGGCAGTCTTCGCTAGTGTCTTTTAATTGTTTATCACGCAAAAGAATTTGTCCAACTTATTCATGTTTCTTATCGCTTTTCACCAAACATCTTCTTTCATCCACAGTCTTTCACGTCTTTTCATTCGCAAGACGTTCTTTCCATTCCTCTTCATATCCAAATTTTCCATGCTTCCGATCTTCTAATGTCAGTCCTCCTGGCTTCCACGGCTCTGAACCTTTCGTTTTTTTCATATTGGAAAGGTTTCGTTATAGACAAAGCATATGACCATGGATAATATGACCAGCCGCTTATTATGACCAATTTGGTAAGGTCAGGAATTTCTCCATTTAAAATCCTCCGTTTAATATGACCAAATTTCGGATAATATGATCAACATTCTCCATCTCTCTTGTTACAGTACAGTAGTTTTTCTCGCCACGCACTTATAACTTCACCTTTTCAACATATTGTTACATACAGTACTTGGTTTTACCGTTACTTGTACTGTCACAATACTGTACTTTGTTTTCCTGCCAACGTCACTCTGTTACTTCGGTTGAACGACGAATTTGACGGTATTTGGACTTCTTGTGGCTTAAGGCCTCGATTCAGGTGCGGTTATGGCGACTTCGATTTTTATAACTATTCGGATATTATGACCAAAATGGTCGGCCCAAGGTGGTCATATTAATCGGCGTCTACTGTAGTTACAGAGAAGCAACAATGGAAATTATTATTATGATGTCACAAAAATGATGCAGTGGATCTCATGACTGATCAATGTTATGTCATAATCATGCCGTATAAATATCGTAAACAACTTATAGAAAACAAACCGGCTCAGCAGGCCTCGCCCGAAGGCCTCCCATTAATGACGTTGAGATCAAGAATATGGGTTCAGCCGGCTTCACCCAATCGGCGGTTGTGAGAAAGGTGATGAAAAGTTAATGTTTTTCGCGCATGCAATCCTCGTTGCCGAATCAAGTGTTCTTTTAAAAGTGAAAGAGTTGAA
Organism: Trididemnum clinides; assembly: GCA_963675345.1. Lineage (NCBI taxonomy): Eukaryota > Metazoa > Chordata > Ascidiacea > Aplousobranchia > Didemnidae > Trididemnum > Trididemnum clinides. Next base: position 18,191,274 of record OY776305.1, read on the forward strand.
AACGTTATGAGCAGGTTAGGCCTAGCTCTTATTTCCATGATACGGATGTCTTTATTCCTTTAAATGAGTAGCCAATGGGGACGTTATTCAAGTTAAGTTATTAGCAAAATTTAAGTAGAATTTCACAAATACAAAAATTGAATATTCAGTGGCAGGCCTGTTTCACGACTTGTTGCACTCTTTTCCGTAGTTGAATTTGTGGCTTCAAGATCCAAGCTACGTCTTAGGACTACATGCTCTCTTCCTCTATTTGTAGCTTCGCGTAGCCAAGGGGCCTTGCACAAAATAACTTCGACCCGTATTCTCTAGATAAAAATTTTCAATTGTTTTATTTTTTATTCATGCAGTGTCACCAGTCGGCTTTTCAAGATATATTCTTTTCTTTTTTCATATTAAAAGCAGTAATCTGATATTGTTCATGTGACGCCTCCAATGTTCATGTTCATGTGACGCCTTTAATGTTCATGTTCATGTGACGCCTTTAAGTCTTTGCAGCCAGGGGGTGGTTCTCTGATGGATGATATTGAGATCTAGTGCTTCAGGTGTTCCGTAAGTGGGGCAATTAAGAAAAACATGGTGGGCAGTTTGGTCCTGTGCACCGTACTCGCTGGATGAAGATGAATGCTGACCACAAAGAATGTATAGCGATTAAATCTTCCGACTGCAGTACAAACCGACTTAATGCAACCCAAGTTTTCCGAAGTAAAGTACAACCGGCTAGATTTGTAATGTTTGGAGGTTTGGTGAATTGCGCAGGGCGGCTGGATGTCTCCATTTTAAATCTTCATTCATTCAGAAGGTTAAAGTGAATCCACTGAGCGCGAACTTTATAAAATCTTTGATCTAGGGGCACTTTTTGGAAGAAATTAAAAAATAGTTTTTGTAAAAACTGCAAAATATGTTATTGTTAAATTGTAGTCACAGATGCGAAACATTCAGGCAACTAGGCTGCTCCAAGAGTGTTTTCCTGCTAGTGTCCCGTTAGTTATGCCTGGCGGAAAGCAGGGCTGGGGAGTCGGTGGTCTGAACTTCCGACTCCGACTCCTGGGAATATGAAAGGTCCGACTCCGACTCCTGCTTGTCAATACTAATAGCAAATATTCTTATATTTTCTTTTACCATCTATATATAAATCAAATTTGCATGTCATTACTACCAAGTGAATCATCAGGCTAATTTTAGAGGTCTGAATTTCTTTATGGTTATAGCTATGCCCTCTTGACTTTAACAAAAAATTTATTTACAGAATATATTGACTAATTATTTGTATTATAAGTTATAACTATTAACACACTGCCAAGAAGACATATCACTAATAGCTAACTTGTGCAAGGCAAACTAAAGACCAAATCCTTTTTGTGTCAACCCAGTATATTTTTTCTATACTTTGAATTTGATATATGGTGGCTGTGAAACTTGAAAGTGTTAACGATTTTGCAAATGACTTATCAACAAAAAAGAATGGATAATAAAACACAACCTTAATGATACATAACCGAGAGCTGTAGAGACGTACATCCAACTACTGTGGCATCCGGGTGATACAAACAGCATCTTTACCATTAAAAATGAATTCTTTTTAAGTTGCGAATTTGCATGATATCCTAGAAAGCCAAACTTTACCTGCTATTGTTTTGATAAAGAAACAATATAGGGTTTTTGAGGAGTCGGAGTCGGAGTCGGCCAATTTTTGCCGACTCCGACTCCTGAAGCCCCAAAAATTCCCCGACTCCGACTCTCCGACTCCGACTCCCCAGCCCTGGTGGAAAGTACTTAAAAGCAGGTTTAGCCGGTGATGACAGATAAACATTTATGTCGTCTAATCGAGCAGCAACAAAATGTTAATATTAATGAAGATCATAGTTTCCGAGCCCTAAGTTCTGATCATCTAATATATGAAGGTCAAGGTACACAGTACACGTTTTTGTAGCTTTTCATTCGGTTTTGTATGTTTTGGTCCGCTTTTGTACGTTTTTTGCTTTTAAGCGTATTGGTATGAAAATTTTATCCGTCTAGATGTTCATATGGTATTACATAGTGCACCTTGTTGTGTGAACAACCGGTTTTGTCTGCAAAAACAAATACGCCATTGGTAAATACTTTGCAGACAAAATCGGATATTCGTACAACATCACATCTTCTGTCGCATTATATAAGTGCATGAATTTAAGCGAATGAAAATTTTGGTGCGAAAATTCATGAGGCCAAGAAACGTACAAAATTCGAAAAAAACGTATACACAGCCTTAAAGCAAAGTTCTGCCAGACCGTACGTATGTGCGTTCGCAAAGTGAACAACGTGAATTTAGAAGCTTTGAAAATTTGATTTTGCTACTTAAAGCATTTTTTAATTTTTGTAATGAAAATCGGCATTGCATGAAATCACAAAAATTGATTTACAATAAATTAGACTTACAATACAAAACCTCTACAACAAACCGTTCAAAATTTAGGCATACCCTTAAAAAATAAAAATCGAAATAGATAAAATACGAAAACCAGAAAAAAAAATCAGCAAAAACTAACAAAAACGTAATTCATTTACAAATTAACACAAAAAAACAAAAACCATTAACACTCAAAAAGTCAAAACACCAAAACCAAGTGTCAATATAATTGCGGATTTTTGTGACTTGGTGTCGGAGCCTCTTTTGCAGCATTTTTTGTTTTTTCTGGCATTTAGTTTGGCAATGGCATTTCTCCATGGCCCTTTGTTGGTTGCTTTGTGTGTTTCTGCTCTTTTTCTTAGTTATTATTGTCCTCACTAATACTAATATTATCAGCATTTATTTGCTCTTTAATGATTTCTTTCTATTATGTTAACCACGGAAACTAAGATGATTTTATTATCCGAACATTGCGCAATTCATTTAAAACGTTGACTTTTATTACGAAATATTGGCGCAGCCAAAAACAAATCTTTTTTAGGGGGAGGAAGCAAAAACGTATTATTCGGTCTTGGTGATTCTCAATTTTGTCAGATAATTTTTTCGAGGTATATATTTATTAAACCTCTAGTAACTAGAATACAAGAGTCTAGTTGATCAAATTCCATCTCAAATTTGTTTGTAGGCCTACTTTTTTCTTGTCGTTGACGTTTTTTAGCTGTTGCATCTGAAAACATTTTTCTAACCTGATAGATTTCAAATCATTGGGGAAAGCATAGCCCCTGTGCCCCTCCCTTTTACGCTTAAATCTTGGCAACATGCTCAAGAAGCAAAACTTAAGTAAAAACCGAAGTCAAAAAATTTCCTACTTATAACCTACTTGAATGTAAGCCCACAGTACGTCATTTTAATCACGTTTTTGACAACACTGGTAAAAAAACTTTTTTTGACGTTGCATTACTTATTTGTAGCAATATCAATGGGGCACTGTTCAAATCTAGAACAAAATTTCTTTTATCCGCTTAAGCTTTTTAGTAATTTGTTTTTTAATATCGGCAATCAAGTCATTATCTACAGTGTGAAGCGCAATTCTGTGTATGTGTGTGTGTCTGTTTACATTAACTCCACCAAAATTGCTGGATGTAGGAGCATCAAACTTGGCACGGCTGATCAACTCCCCAGGCTGAGTGTCATGAAAAGTTTCTTGACGTCATAATCAACCAAAATGTTTTCTACAAGTCGCGTTCTTGAGGGAGGAAGACTCTTTTTCGCTTAAACAAAAACCGCCTCCCAACTTACTAACTTCCAAAAGTTTCATCCCTTTCGGGTCTCCGTTGATGTCACAGATAACGCTTGATAGCATAATATGTTCTTTGTATTTTCCCAATAAGTACTGATTATAGAAACGCAATGTGAAACTATTTTGTGAGATATTAACAAGCTGCTTTTCAAAAAAAACAATTCTACTGCAATTAAAACTCAATTGACGATGCAACATGTTCAAAATGGTTAAAAAATGCTTAAAATGCTTCAAAAAGAATCTTGTTTTAAGCATTTTAAACCTTCTATGTATGCTTTCTTTCTCTTTTTTTGAACGCTTCACATCTCGCTCAATGATGTCATAGTAGGTCTGGTATGATTGAAGCATGAAGAAAGGAAAAAAATAGCTGGCAGCTACGACTTTGCCTGTTATTCGGTGTTATTTCAAAACCAAATAACTGATATGCTGTCTGTGACAAAAGAATGATGCATTACAGCATTAACATGACGGTTGATCAAAAAGCCTGTTTTGTCGTGATGCAATTGTAAATGGCAATACTTTTGTACATTTATATCGCAAGCCTGACTAATCTTGACCGCTAACGCATAGCAAATCAAATGTTGCAAAAATAAACAAATTGATAATTTTTGACGTTAAATCTTATAGGAATCACAAAAATTATCCGTATCTTTACTGTAGTAACCTGGTTCATGGATTACGCTGTTAAACCACAACCTAGTCTTGTGTAATAACTTAACTTTAAGTGCTTAACATTGGATTAGTTTGCACTTCCCCTAACTGCAATTATGCCACAACCAAGAAATGCACGCGCAGCCAAAGATGTTAGGTCATAGAAATAGACATGTATTGCCAAACGTCGTAGGTAACATACCAAATATTTAATAGCTTATTTCAACAATAGAAAAATTTGCTCAAAAATGATCACCAGCATCATACGGTACCATACAGCAATCTATTACATCATGTCAATAACCCGCGACCGGTTTCGACCTTATTGGGTCTCATCAGGCGGGTGTAAAAAACACTCAATAATAAATATGCTAAAAAAACAAATTTGCCATTGGGTGCAAAAAAAAGAAAAATGCAATGCAAAACAATATGATACAGCAATACCTATATCATGGGGGTCACATTCAAGGACACACACACATGACATGGACAACAAGTCACATCGGTAAGCCCTAATAGGGGTGCAGGATCATTGTCAAGACTCATCAATAATACATGAGTTGCTAGTTGCTAGCCAGCAATTTTCAAGGTGATCTCCTATCTAGAGGTGATCTCCTATCTCCTATCAATTTTTCTATTGTACTTTGATGCTGGAGGCAGATCCCTCTTGATAGGAGATCACCTTGAAAATTGCTGGCTAGCAACTAGCAACTCATGTCTTATTTCAACAATCACTTCGGCTCCTCTCCTACCCTTCAACTTTCCATTTATGCTTTCGTGCAATTGGTAAAATAAATGGAATAAAGTTTATGAAATTATTGTGGTTGTTTCAATTGTGAGCAAGTTCAGCTTCTAACTGCGGGTTTAAAAGACGTTGCTAGGGACTTCAAAAACTTTGGGAAAAATATACTGGTTATGCGCTAACACTCCTGATATTTTTCTACTCGATTCCCATCAAAAACATGATAGCTATGAGCTTGGTTGGTTGGTTTATACCTCCTCTTTCTTAAGATGGAGGTACGGTGCGAACGGCAATTAGGCCCAGGCCGCCGACCTAATTAAATTAGGCTTGGGTAGTGATTTTCAAAGTGGGTTCAGTGGAACACTTGGGCTCCACGAAGCAAGGTCAGGGGTTCGGTAAAGATATATTCGTAAAGAATTCCACAGTGAATTCCGAACATAGCTGCCAATCTTGCGAATATATTCCAAGATTGGATGTCGAAAAGCGGTCGATCTCCAAAAAAAGGTCTTCATGACATTAACTTTGTCAAATAAATCATTTCTTTTTTGTAATAAGTATTTTTAAAAATAAGGGTTCCGTTATAATACCAGTAATGTAAAAGGTTTACTATACTAACCTGGTTAACTTCACTATTCTAATCTGGTTAAGTACCGGTAATACTTTTGATTTTTGAACGAGAATTAGCTATGTCAAAAAAACAATAATTTTTCGTTACTGTTCTTATAAATACTCATATTCTTACCCTTGATATTGGCCTGATGGGGCGCGGCAATTGTAATAACTTAGCTTTGAGTGCATCACTTCGGGTTAATTTGCGTTTTCTGTGGCTGCGTTTATATCAAAAGCAAGCAAGATATGCGCAGCCAGAGGCTTTAAATGTTATAACTAGGCATTCAATTACGAAAAAGTCGTAAGTAGTGAGCCTATTGTTTTGTATCTTAAATCCTAGAAATTAATGGATCAATCACATCAGCATTGTTTCACAACTAATTATGTTATTGTCCCATAGCTGAATTTATGCCCATATGCATTTATTCAAATGAACATATGAAAATTTGTAAAAGTACTCACTGTTTGTAAAAAAAGCGAAGTCTTGATTTATTTGGAGAAAGATTGTTATTGTGAAAGCAGTTTATGAAATCCAAAGTTCAAGGGAAAATCAACTGAAAAAATCTGGTCAGTATGTCCATACCACCATAACAAATCATAGTCGCCGAATACCAAATTATCCATGGGGAAAATGTTTTTTGAAAATGGGTCATTAAGCTGACCGGGTGATCGGATGCAAGGCATTGCGGAGAAGGCACAGTTACTTTTGCTCTGTTCTGAAACCAAGACATATTGGTGCAGCCGAAGAACTTGGTGTCACAAATATTTTAGAGGGGTCGCACCAGGTCGAGAAATAAGCCCAACACCAAATAACCTATATTTGTAATCGTACAACAAAAATAATTGTGGCATCAACTCCGAATCTTGATTTTGTGCCCCAATACTTACTGGATGCAACAGATAGAATTTGTGAACTGATCGGGAGCTTTTGAGTAAGAACAATTTTAATTCAAAGCATTTGAACGACGATCGGGATTAGAAACATAGGGACGATGCTCTTATTTGTACCAACTTATCGTTGCTGGTCTCGGAAATGTCACTTGAGTGAAGCCGGCTAAACTAATGTTTCTAAACCGAAAATAACTAACCCGGCTTGTTAACCCTTTAAAGTATTAAATATTTTGGAAAATAATAGCCATTCTGCTACTAAATTTTTTTATTTACCCTATTTGGTCCAAGAGATTCGCGTCGCGCTAAGTCCAACGTGGGGTAGTTTTTGCCCCGAAAGTTTAAAGCGTTATATCTTTTGAAATATCCCACGTAGAAAAACGATTAAACCTGCAAACGGAAGAAGACTTTGTGTTATTTTGTATTTGCGTCCAACATGTTTCTGAAATTATTGCTTGCAGAAGAGAAAGCAATCAATCTGAAGGCAAGTCAAATTTTAATAGTTTCCGTTGGTTCTCATTTAAAAGAAACAAATATTTCTCATTCACTTCACCACTCTTGACATCAAGACAAATCGACTACTTAGCCCAGTTGCGCTCGGCTGAGTCGTGTAAGGTCAGCGAACTTTAGTAACCTGTGAAACCCAACAACAAATCGCCGCTGAACAGATTATAACAATATAGTAGGCATCTGTAACATTAGTTACTGGTATGCCAAATACGAAATTTTAAATTTTGACGCGAGCCGTATCAACTTTTTAAAACTAAGTTTGACTCTTTCAGTCCTAAATTAAAAAAAATTCTTCAAAAAAGTATTTTCAGTGCTGGACTTTGTTTGATTGGACTACCGTAATCACAAAAATACCAAAAAAGTTTTGTGCTCTTTAGGAGAGTAGATTTTGGGGGATGGGATACTCAGATCCCATCAGGACCGTAGGAGATAATCGCACTGGTCAAAAGAATAAATTTTGTTTTAAAATTTTTTCACGCTAATCTAATAGCAATCTTTAATAAAATCAAAAAGACATCACAAATTTATGCAACAAGGTTATATTTCACATCCAACAATAACTCTCACGAGTGATACTCAACAAACCAGTTTTTTGAAGCGTTGCAGCAAAGATGGATGTTGTTATTAGCACAGATGCAAGAGGGTCTAGCTTCAACTCCTTTTTCCGAACACACTTCACATCTGCCTTTTTTGTGAATGAGTTGAGGCAGATGAACCTCAACGTTACTCAGTCTTACTGAAGGTGAGACACTCTATGCTATTTTACACTTTTTTGGAACACCAAAAGATCTGCAGCCTCTAGCAAATGTACGAGTAAGCAGACCCATAGCAAAGTTTCTCTTCGAAACTCTAGAAACAAAAGTTGTTGCTTCTTGCTTGCATTACGAACAACATAACTATTAACAACTGCCATATCAAGCGAACCAAAAAGAAGTTTATGCCACCGCTTCATGCTTTTCCTGTTTATTTCATAAAGCTGGCGTTGCATGTCGTGTTTGTCCACCCCCACCCATGATCTGATTGTAGTCTTTTACAACGTGGAGGCAGGTGATAGTTACCTTTGCGCCATATTTCTGTTTTCTTTGCACTGTATCCGTTTCAATTTTATGATAATTTGATATCAGGTGCACTGGTTTGCTGTCTTTACATTTATAGACTTAAAGTCAAAGTCACCTCTTTCGAGTGACTTTTCATCAGTTATAATCGGCAAATTTTTCCGATTTGGTCGTATAGTTCTATAACCCAAAATATTTTTTTTTAGTTCTTTTAACAAAGGAACCGATGAGAATAAAATATCAAAAATAACTTTCTGGTATTTTCCTTGCAAGCAGTCGGTTTACTGATAACAGCATTGCCTGTCAAACCAAGATTTTGAGCAGAGCTCTCTTCCGAAATATTTTACCTGTATACACTTCAACTTTGTAAACATAACCATGATTGTCTGCAACGCACTGCAGTTTATATTCACGCCTAATTAGTTTCACAGGATTGTACTGTTTTAGTGAGGTTCTTTCCAAGAAAGCGAATCATCGATTCATCAGCACTGACATGTTCATTTGGTGAATATTTTTGTACAAAAAAATAATTTAGTCGCTGCACCAGAAGACGAATTAAAAAAATTTTGTCGCTTTGCGATGAATCAGTTTTGTTGTTGTCGTTGAGGTAAAGATTGTTCAATATGTAAAGAAGCAATCACGAGTCATCGCTTTCCAGATGGGAGAAATACGCATGTCATTAGCTTTCATCCAATATCACTTTAGCGTTGGGAGTTTATGGTATGACATCAGAATATTTATCTCAAAAAATGCATAAAGTTCATCTTTTGTAATACTTCCCGCTCTGCTTTTTTTGGGTGCAATATAAGCTTTGCAAGCTTTCTATCATCTCCTCATCAAAATAAATTTGAAAATTGGGGTTGCTGTAAAAGTTTCACTTGTGCGATGAGACGTAAAATTAAAGGGATTGATTGTTCATGATTTCTTTCTCCAGCATTGACGTTGTGTATTGGTACTACTAGCCTTGGTAGCATCATTACCATTTTTAGCATCAGTACATAAAGTGGCTCCATTGTGGTTTGTAGATGATTGACTTTCTATTTCATCATCATCTTGTGAACATGAAAGTGGATCTGTTTTTTATGTGATGTCTAAGTCTTCATCAAAATTTTCATCAACATTGTTATCAGAGTCATAATCACATGATATCTCTTCTAGTAAAGCTAGGACATTAGATTTATTTAAACGTAGCTCTGTTTACATTTTCAAAAATTAATGAAAATCAACAACCTGGCGACATGTTAAAATAAATGCATACATCATGAGCTTTTCTGCTGCTAGCAATACTATACAATACTGCTGTAGTTGGTAAATTACCGATTCCTTATTAGATTTGTAGTACCAGTAGACAACCTATACACCAATTGCTTGCCAAGGTGCAGAATTCATTAGAGCACATTTGACAACTGCCTGCACACTATTTCACGCAAACCTCTCATTTACATCAAAACAAATACATGGTAAACTATAACTAAGTGTATAGGGACAAGGTTTGATAAACTACTACGCAGTGTTCCCTCTAGATTTCAGTCAGTGCGTAGTCACCGACGCAAGTGCGACATTGCTAGCAAATGTACCTCTCCTTATCCAACTTCCGCCTCCGTTTCAATCCCACACAAACTTTTCTTGGGGCCATCTTTGACCGCTTTGCTTTTTTTTCTAAACACGTATCTTCGCTGAAAACCAAGTTTTTCCCTCGTCTCAAGGCCTTACGCTGTATCTCAGCTTCCTAATGGGGCCCCTCTAAAGAGTCCCTCTCTCTTCTGCATAAAGCTTTTCTTCAGTCCGTTCTCACATATGCTTCACCCGAATGGTTTCATTTTCTAAGCGTTATCAATATCACTAAATTGGAACGCCTCCACCGAGCGGCTAGTCGCGCCATCTCCGGGTGTCTCTCATCCTCTCCTATCTCAGTTCTCTTCTCTGAGGTTTCTTTACCTCCCCTACGAGTCACCCCGACTCATTTCGCTCAGTCATCTTGTGAGCGGGCTCTTCGTCTCCCAATCTCTCTTCCCATTTTAGGTTTGGCCCAACTAGGAGTGAAACCAAGACTCTGCAGATCGTCCTGAAGAGCTTTTGCGTCCACTCACACAACTCATGCTTTCTTCTACTTCTACTAGGGAGGCTGTTCTTGCTGGCCCGCAGCCACCTCATTGGAACCTGCCTTCCTTCACTGTAGAGTCCACCCTTTCCTTTCCATGCTCCTGCTCTGATCCCCCTTCCTCTTGCCAAGGTGCAGCTCTCGCTCACCTTGACTCTCTCCCACCTTACGATTTGATACTCTGGACAAACGGCTCTGTTCCTTTTCCTTTTGGCAAAGGCGGCTCCAGCGTACCTGCCAACTGCTTTCTGGCACTGAGGCCACTCTTTCCTTTTCGACATACCCAGTATGCTCAAGTTTTTCCGCTGAAGCCTTCGCCATTCTGCACGCTCTTTGCTGGTCTCGGCAGCACCAGCAAGTCTGCCACTCCTCTCCTCCTCTTATCTGAATCTCGCTCTGTCCTCTTCTCCATCTTTCCTTTTACCGCAATCTCTCTGACAGATCTTCAGGAACTGACTTCTCCTCCTGTATTATCAGGCTACAATGGTTCCCCGAACACTCGTTTCTCCCAGGGAACAACGCGGCTAATGAGCTGGCCAGACGAAGAGCGCTACTCGTGCCCTCTGTGATCTCTTGTAGTCTCTCTCCTTTTATCTATCGTATCCACTCTTCTCTTTTCTCTGACTGGAGGCGTACTGTCTTATCTAAATTCTTTGACACACAGGTTTCCTCGATTTCCACTGAGGAACTTGTGCTCCCTTGTCACACTTGCTGTGTTCTCTCTCGTCTACGCAGCAACTGACACAGCCTACTGTTAAGCTCTTATCTCTATAGGATTAGCAGAATCTATAATCCTTCTTGCAGCGCCTACGGACACCGTCCCAGGACACCTCTCATCTCATTCTACATTGTCCAGCTACGGAATCTTTGCGGCACTCGCTCTGGCAACTCTCTGTCTCTAGACGATTTCTGTTCCAGGCCCTGGGGAGTTGCCTGGCTTCTGAGGCTCCATGGTGTTCCGCCATGCCCCATCCCTCGGAAGGGGTCAGATAAAAACAACAACAACAACAAGCCGATCCATTGAACTAAAGCTGTAGCTGGTCAAACATTTTCCATCACGCAATTTTACGAATTCCATGATCTCTTGCGAACCTTAAAAATTTTTTTATTTGCATACCGTGCTTTAATTTATTGCTTGGCTACGAGCAGTATCAATTTTCTGAAATAATGCAACTTTTTACAATCTGTAAATAGTCAAGACCTCAACGGCGCTCTAAAGAAATTTTGCGAGAAATATGGAATCGGGATGTCGATAGACAGCGATTTATTACCAAAAAAGCAAATTAGTAATACTCAATTTACATGCATACCAAAGATCAATGTTTACAAGAAAACTACTTTTAGGTGCAAAATTATCAGAGGGAAAAGTTTAACAAGTTGTTTTCTCAAGAGCAGAATTGCCAGTTCATCTAACGCGGTCACTGCCACATATTTTGCATTTACGGAGAAACACAATTGACATTTTGAAGTAAAAATTTGATATTTGAAGCTTGTAGCATACGATAGAAGCATTTTTCGCGAAAATCTGTCAATCACGCGCCAATAATAGAGTCACTAAAACATGCTTACAAAAAATAAGTACGAAGGCGATGGTTTCACCCGCTGAATCAAAGAGATCCTTTGATGATGGTGATGATGACTCAAATTAGTTCTGCCCTCTCATCTTTGCGAGAAAAGATTAAGGATACAGGTCAGCCAGCAAAACATTGTTTTACAAATAATCTCTGCTTTTTGTGCCATTTTAGAAATAATTTTGAAAGCCTTGTAGATAGGGTAGCAACCGTCCTTTATTTTTTTATTCTGTCCTTGCCCTTGTCCTTTTTATTCTTTATTTTGAAATCGATCCTACAAATTTTAGGAATTCTTAGAGATGAAAATTTGTGCATGTGGAAAAGCGATGACTTTTTTTAAAGATCGCACTAAACGTTTAGGAAATTATTGCAGATTGAAAAGAAAACCATTAATTTTTTGTGTCTGAAAAGTGATGATCTTTTTTGGGGCGGGAGAAAACATTTATGACCCAGATTGGCAAATGTGCTGGGGAATCATCAGGCATAGAAATTTAGCTGAATGCAAATCTAACTTTTCACATTAGCTCCCCGATTTCGGCTTGAGTCCCCCGCTCTCGGCAAGCTGGCAACCCGTATTTTACAAGCATGTTTCATCAATATTATTTGTCCTACATTTTTAGTCGGAAAATTCGCAACCTTACTTGTAGACTAGAATATAGAATGTCATATACAGAGCTCATGCGTATGGAAGGATGATCACAACAAAAAATTGAATATTAACCAACACGAGAAAGTTTCCCGTAGTTAATTAGTTAGCTTAGTTTCCAACCTGCAACCCTGTTGATATGCAGAGTGTTTGCGCTGGTGATTTGTGTCAAGTGGGCTCTAGCGGAAGATGTATCTAGTTTGCTAGCGAAACGGCGATTTTTGTTTGCCATTCTTAATAGAAGAAATGCGGTGTTTGTTGCGTTTTTATTGAGTCTCGTTTTTCAGCTGCTTGCTGTCAGCATAAGCTGCTGTATTTAGCATACGTGGATACGCATTTGGCGTTATACCATTTTTAAGCAAACTACTTGTATAATTCAATCCATGATGGCCTATGCTCATGCAATACTGAAATAAAATAACTTCTCGACAACCTATTTGCATTTAAAAGCAAAACGAACTACCAAACTGAGAGCTGAGTCAATGAAATTAGTAAATAGGATAATGCAGTGCAAATAAAAAGCACAGAGCGTTATGTTGACAGCGAGCAAATATAATTGTCGACAAGACCACTGCGCGAGTGGGACCTTGAGCTGCGTTGGCTATTCATCGCAAAATTTTATTTCATTTGACAAAACGTCAATTCTGAATATCTCTGAAACATTGAAAATGGCTTGTGAATTTGCGATTCAAGCTTCTTTCTCAATTCCCTTATTCTTTTTCAATGAAACATTTTAAAGCACAGCTATCCATTTTATTAGAGGTGTGAAGTCGGACCTCTCTGTCACAGAGAAGCTCTTGGACGTTGTTGCCATGCACGGGACCACAACGGGGAGGAACATTTTTGATGCGGTGGAGAATTCCATAAGTAAAAATGAATTAACGTGGGAAAAGTTTGTAGAACTAACTACCGATGGTGCACTAGCCATGTGTGGGAGAAAAACAGGCCCTGGTGGGACTAATGAAGGAGAAAATGCAAACAAGTAACTGTCAAATATCTATGGCAACATATCATTGTACTATCCATCAAGAAGCTCTCTGTGGAAAGGTTCTGAAGCTGGATGATATAATGACTACGGTTATGAAAAAATTGATCTTCATTCGGGCGCGTGGTTTAAATCACCGGCAGTTCCAGCTGTTTTGCATGAGGTGGGCTCGGAGCATGGAGACGTGTCGTATCATACAGAAGTAAGGTGGCTGAGTAGAAGCAAAGTCCTCAAACGTGTGTTTGAGCTTAGAGAAGAAATTGCTCTTTTCATGCATGGTAAAAGAAAACCTTTATCTAAACTGTCAGATCCAAACTGGCTGTGTGACTTTGCTATGCTGTGTGACAAAACGGAGCATCTCGCCCAACTCAATCGGAGGCTGCAGGGACGCAAACAAGTTGTCACGCAGATGTTCGACATGATCACAGCTTTCCAGCGTAAGCTTGACCTTTGGAAGTCAGATAATCTTGCTCACTTTCCTGTTTGTCAGAGCATCTCAGCCTCATTTCCAGATGCTTTTTTCTGTACGCGGTTGGCTACCAAACTTTGCTGGTTAATGAATGAGTTTGATAAGCGCTTCCTTAACTTTAAAGCACATCACTTAGGCTTTGCCATCTTTACCAATTGTTTCACCACTGACGTCTGCAGTGCGCCTGATTACCTTTAGATGGACTTAATAGAGCTTCAAAGCGATAGTGGTCTGAGAGCAAAATTCCAGAATTCTGCAATTGAGGATTTTACCGTCTGCTGCCCCCTGGTTTGATGCCACAGCTCCAACTTCATGCTCCTCGTGTTCTGTCCATGTTTGGGAGCACCTATCTGTGCGAACAGATGTTCTCAATAATGCATCTAAACAAGACCAAGCACAGATCACGCATCACCGATGACAACCTCCACGCTGTTTTAAGGATTGCCTCAGCACAAGACCTAAAACCAGACATTGGCAAACTGGCCAAGGGAAAACGGTGTCAGACATCAGGTCTGGCCGAAAACAAATAGGTAAGCATTTTTAATAACTTTCAATAAAAAATCGTATCAAACCTACCTCAACCAAAAATAACAACAGTTGAATATGTGTTGAATTTAGTGATTGTGCTTGCATTTTGTTCTGTGTTTATTATTTTCAGAACACGACCAATGAATGAAGATGGCATCTGAGGTGTTGTCTCAGGTTGAGGAAGGATCTACTGAACTCTGTTCAAGGACAAGCAGCATCACCGCACCAATTTGCCCTTATAGTTGTGAACTGAGACAGCTGTTCTTTTGTTATTTTTAGTTAAATACATATGCTACTTGTATGTGTAGCAATGTATTCACTACATTTGCTGGTTTTTGTGTTCATGCAGACAAAAATCACATTTATACTGTCTTAACAGTTACAACTGGCCCTTTGAGGGCAACCACAATGCTGATATGGCCCACGGTGAAAATGAGTTTGACACCCCTCCTCTTGGGAATGCACATACTATATATATGGCAATTAACCCTAAATATTTTTTTGTGAACTTTAGTTACGTCTTCTTTACGACTGCCCGTTTCGCTCTCAGGCTGCTACAACGAGCGCAGGGTGAGGTTACTATCTTTTTTATCTTTTAGCTATATGTGTGCATATTTTAGCAGTCGTGTGTATAAATTTGCTAATAATTTTCGATCTACGACCAAAAGTCAACTTAAATTTTGTCAAAAATAAATTGAATTAGTTTTAGGAAAAGTCATAAAATCTAGGTATTGTAGGGCCATCGTGGACAAAGCTGTACTTCAGAGAAAATTGCTCGGGCAATTATTGCCCCGCTTGGGACGAATAGGGTTAAGTAAACAATAGTAAAAATTGTAAAATGATCAAACTTAATTTGGACGAACATAAACAGGATAATGCGAAAGTGATTTGTAAATGACAGACGAATATATTCGGGTTAACGCTTTAAGGGGTTAAGCTAAATTTGTAAATACTGCAAAGCCAGTTAATTAATTGAGCTATCTGTTGCTGCACTACGCAGTTCTTTCTTTTGGATCAGCTCACGTTCTATGACGTCATAATAAGTTTTATTATTAGTTCGCGATTTCAAAATATAATTGAATGAAAGCCAAGCGGACGTAGTTGATCATGTTTAGGCAGTAATCACCTGCCATTTATGGTCAGTGTTGTGGATATCGCAGTGAATAGTTTAATTTTAGTGTAGCAGTTTAGGATTTCATAAGCGGTGTGGTAGGTAGAAGACCGCGAACATTCAAAAGTTGTCGGAACGATTGCAGATTGTGTGAGCATATCTGTTTTAAACTACTGCAGACGTATGATCAGTGCTGGATCATGATGCCATTCAGGGTACAAGACCAAACGTTCGCTGGGCAATCTACTTCACCCATATTGCACAGTCTATTGCTAAATAGATAGTGCAATAGGCCTGTTATGACAAAAGACTGGTCGAAATGCAGTGCAAAGAGGGTAGATTAAGATAAACCTTAATAAGAATCAGACTATAGCCAGATTAGTACGTCTACAGCACAAGTCATCGACTCATACAGGAATAATTTATCAAGAAATCTTTGATTTGATCTAAGTAGTTTATTACCGAATTATTCAATCAGAACATAGCCAGAGATAGGCCTAGCACATAACATCTTTAATGCTGATAGTTCAACAAAAGGTTTGAAGCAAAAACAAAGCGCAATTTCTGAAATCACAACGCGCTCAAAAGTAAACCATCTGTCAGATGCAGTGATCTTCGAATTCCACAAAAGGTGTAAGCACAAGTTTTTGCGGAAGTAAAAAGGAATAAGCTCTTAAAGTAATACAAGGCCAGCGATGCACTTTGAGCAAACTGCAGACAATGACACCGGTTCCACCTATCAGGTCTCTTTAGTGCAGTTGGTGACTGACTTCTGAAAAAGTTTGATCTTTGATAAATGCAAGATTTATTTTTGATTTTACGATCAAATTCTTTTCCAAACTTGCCGTTAAGTTTTGTGTCAGCACATGCCCAACTTCACCAAATTGGAAAAATGTTGTTGCTGGGGGGTAGGAGTGGTCAGTATAGATCCACTAACACATTGAAAGATTGGGCCGTTATGCAAGCGTTTGGATTTACTATTTCTCTTGGATTTCCAGCACCGGTTTCTCTTCAAAAAAATAATCGTCATCATTACAAAAAAAAGGCAAAATTTTTCCAAAATATCTTTTTTAGGTTGAGGAGGCAAAAACGTATTATTCGGTCTTGGTGATCCTCAATTTTGTCAGATGATTTTTTTGAAGTCGATATTTATTTAACCTCTAGTAACTAAAATACAAGAGTCTAGTTGATCAATTCCCATCTCAAATTTGTTTGTAGGCCTATTTTTTTAGTTGTCCACGTTTTTTAGCTGTCACATCTGAAAACATTTTTCTAACTTGATAGATTCAAAACATTGGGAAAACATAGCCCCTGTGCCCTTCCCTTTTATGCGTAGGTCATGGCAACATTCGCAAGAAACAAAAATTATAAAAAACCTAAAGTCAAAAATTCCTACTTATAACATACTTGAATGTAAGCGACCGATATGTCATTGTTAAAAAATTTCTAAATTTTGGCCCCATTTAAACCGCTTTTTAGGTTCTATTTATTCCTCTACTTTGCGTATTGAGAGTTGAACCCGCGTGTTTAGTTTTGCAGTTATGCGTTGAAGTAGTGTTGGGTAATTTTGTTTTGTACTTGTTATGCACGCCTTTTTCACTCAGCCCTTTGACCCTAATTCATACAAAGACGTTTTTCTTTGGCACTTTTGACTGTAAAAAAAACTTTATAATTGAATCACTTTGTTTTGGGACTCGATGAAGTAGCAGTTGGTCATATTTGCGAAACATTTGAAAATTTAATTCTTCTGTCTTGATTGAAGCAAACAAATTGAAAAAGGGGTTCGACTTCTGGGCTAATTTCTTCGGTTATTCTTCGCGTAATACAATTGATCAAAAAAACCATCAAATATTGGAAACTTGTCATTCAACACGGTAATCGATTCAGATACAAGACAGAAACGGAAACAGCAGACCGTTTGTAGTTTCAAATTTACAGTCATTTTAATCACGTTTTTGACAACACTGGTCAAAAAAACTTTTTTTGACGTTGCATAAATACAATTACTTATGTGTAGCAATATCAATGGGGTGCTATTCCAATCTTAAAACAAAATTTCTTTTATCCGGTCAAGCTTTTTTAGTAATTTGTTTTTTTAATATTGGCAATTAAGTTATTATCTACAGTGTGAAGCGCAGTTCTCTGTGTGTCTGTTTATATTAACTCCACCAAAATTGCTGGATGCACGAGCATCAAACTTGGCACAATTAATCCGGGCTGAGTGTCATGGGGGGTTTCGTGACGTCATAATCAAACACAATTTTTTAAAATTGGTGTTTCTTGACAGAGGAAAATTCTTTGTTGCTCAAATGAAAGCCAGCTCCTGACTTACCAACTTTCAAAAGTTCTTCCCTTTCGGGTCCCAGATGATGTTACAGTTAACGCTTGATCGCGTAATATGTTCTCTGTATTTTCCCAATTAGTACTGGTTGTAGAAACGCAATGTAAAGCAATTTTAAGAGATATCAACAAGCTGCTTTTGAAAAAAAACAATTCTACCGCAATTAAACTCAATTGACAATGTAAAAGCAGATTATTTTAAAAGTATTTTAAGCCATCTAAGCATGCTTCTTTTTTTCTTGAACGTTTCACAACTCGCGCAATGATGTAACAATATGTCTGGTACGATTAAAGCAAAAACAAAAGGAGAAAGCAGGTGGCCGCTACGCGTAAGCCTGTTATTTGGTGCTGTTTAAAGCCAAATAACTAATATGCTGCTTGTGACAGAAGAACGATGCATTACAGCATTAACATCACGGTTGATCAAAATATTTGTTTTTTCCGTAATGCATTTACAAATTACAACACTTTTTGTACATTTCTATCGCAGGTCTGGATAATGATTCTCCGCTTTGCGCCACCGTCTTTCTCTCTCCTGTTAGTATGGGAGATAAATGCGGTATGCAACAAAAACAAAAGAAAAATGTAAACTTTTACCCAGGATCACAAGTACATTTCGGTAGAAAATCAACCAAGCCACATTTACCATTGTCGCATGGTGATGGATCACAAGGATTGTAATAAGGAATAACTGGAAGTAAAAACACAGTCAGCGGATAAACTCAAAGGTTGCTATAAACCTTTATAGCTCTAAATTAATTAGAGGGAGTCGTTATCAAAAGTTTTTAAGGCCATTTTACATATGTAGAGCAATGAGCTTTCTGAATACCACGCTAGATTGGTTACTCTACAAAAAAAGTAACTTTCACACGCAATAGTGTAGGCGAAAAAGAGTTAAAATGCGCTGTGCTTTATCCGACTTTCGGTCAACTTGCAACAGTGCTTGATGTGGATGATGTTATTATGAGGAGTGAAGAGTCCAGTTTTTCTCCACACAAGTATTTTTTTTGGCTAAACTGCCTTTATGCAATCTAGATTACGAGTTATGATGAAAGTTATGCTCTTTGTGCTGTCTTGTTTCTGCACTGCTGAAAAACCTTGAAAAAAAATTACAATACACTACTTGAGTTTAGACACAAAAAATTCACATAAAACTTAAAGTGAAGCTATAATAACTGCAATATCTTACTTCCGTAAGAAGCAACAAATCCTCTGTATTCCACTGAATCATCACTGACGAGGTGAACGCTGAAGTCACCCATTCCGCGAAGTTCTTCTTCAGGGTTATAATCCCTAAAAGTACAATTTAAAAATTTTTAAACCTGATGCTCATTAGGCCAAGTTCGTACATCTCTAAACAGTGAAAAGACCACAACTGCAAGCACAGCACTTGGTATTTTATGGTAGGGAAGACGGAAGGGAGACTTTTTTGTATTAATAGATCAAGTATTTAAAAGTGATTGTTTTGGCCTTGTTGGTCACGAAACAAATTTAAAGATCATCATTTTGAAATGTGTTGATGGGCTGACAGCAGTCTGGGGTGATGGTGGGTTGCAGACCCTCAGTTTCCTACTTTTATGGCTGCAACCACAGCAACCCAATGAACAGCCTATTATTTCACGAATTATTTCCGTGTTTCCAAATAAACGCGAGTCGTAAAGGGAGGGCAAAAAGTCAAAGTCGGAAGTGAGAACTAAAATTTTGATAGTTTTTACGATTACAAAATAAATCACTTGGTGGTGAACTTATTTCGCCCAACTTTTTTTGAATCTTCTCACAATTATTTTTGCGACCGCATATTTCTTGGTAGGGTCGATGTTCATTGGTCCAGGCAAATGGCAAAAGGGCTAATGTCTTCCCTAAATTTCTTGCACCCAATCCCGGTAGCCCTATTAAGCCTTTTTCATGCGAAAATTGTTTCCAGTAGATAAGATATCACAAGGTGTTATAAACTTATTTTGTTTTTGATCTTCGCAACAACTTTGAATTTTGCTTACTATGTCCCTAAAGCCGACCATCTTTGTCACCAAATTCAGTATCTATTGTTCAGTTTATTGCAATAGGGGATGGTTTTATGTGGATAACCTACCGACAAAATTCTTGTACTAAACCGGCAGGTAATTCTTTCTAAATACTGCAAAAGCTGACATCAAAACTCTACAATCGAGATACTGTTCCACTTTGCCACACGTAAGCAGTATGTCTTAGTGCTGAAATATGTCTGGAGAGCGACACAATTGTCAAGCGCAGTCTAACTCGGTATCCAACTTAAGATCAATTTCTACAATTGTTTGATACTTGATTTTCCTTGTGCCATGACATTTGTAAAAAGTTAGATTAATACGTTAGCTATTTTTCATTCTGCTTTGACAGGCAGCACATCAGCAACAAGCTTCACTAATGCACCCTTGCTTTTAATATAACATTGGATGATAACTACAAATTTTGCTGTTTTGTTAAAATGGTATCAAGACGCCATTGTGGCATCACTACGCATTATGACACAGCATAACTATATTTGAAGCGTTCAAAAAGGAAAATGGAAATGTATGCCAAAAACCAAACGCTTACTGCTTCGCCATTAAAGCTCAAACTATTATAAATTTATTTATTTTATTGGATGGGCTTTTATAATTCTTTCGCAAAAGCTTTCAATTACGTTTTATTGATTGTTACTTTTTGAGAAAATAAGGAAAACAAATTTCAAAGAAAAGTTTATAATAGCGTGATAAAAATATCCTAAAATTGTCTCTCCCCTTAAAGAGCTGCAGCTTTTTGCAAGTTTGTAAGCCGGTTACTTGCTTGTGCTTGAGCTAAAAATCGCTTTCCTATGATAAGACATGCAGCTTCTAAAAATCATGTTCGCTTTCTCATTATCATAATGTCACCGTAACTCATCAACTTCCTCATCACTTTTATCCCGGGATAGAAATTAATCGTGCAAAATTTCATGTCGCTACGTTCAGTAGTTTTGTAGGAGTTTTGACACATCTGACAATTCTAGGAAAACCTGCTCCAAACCAATTGGTAGAGTCAAAAGCTACCAATAGTTGGCAAATTTCTCGCTACTCGTCTGGAAGCACATTTTGAACTGTCAAAGATGTTTTCACTGGCAACAGATGGATGCGCTTCGATAATTAAAACGAGTCAAGGAATTTAAGAGCTCATTAGCAAAAAGCGTAATGAAGATGATTCGTCAAATTTTTATTCATGCGTACGAGCTCATGTTCATTTATGCAAGCCTGCTTTCAGATAAGACCACATCAACTGGCAAACTGTTTGGCCTACCATTTCTCCGCCACATAAACATGGGGGTATCTCGTTAAGTGTTATATACAAGGACAAGTGCTGAGTTGCACGCTATCACATTTACGCTGAGGGTCAAACAGAGAAGCAACAAAAACCATTTTTAAAGCCGTTGATATGACTCGAGCACGGAAATTAAATCCAGGTCTACTGACTCCAATGCAATCGCTCACAGCACTATTCGACTGCGAAGGACGTTTACGGTGACACTTCACAATTGTATTTTGAAACTGGAAGCTCTAGTTGCTAAGTTACTGAAGATGCCTGAAGTGGTAAAAAAGATAATATCAACAGAAAATTGGATTCAAATAAACATGGTTGTTATTAGTACTAGCGAATTGTGGCAGATATTAACCCTTTAACGTCCGGTGTTAATTTGAAGCAACTAACTAAAAATGCTCCGTTTATTTCAACTTATTGATTTTGAAGTTGCCAATGACAAATGTTAATATCAAAACACATAGGTCTTTCCCGGTATCTAAAAGAATTTTGAAGTTTTGGATTTTATAAGTATTTTAGAAAATCTTTTTTTTTAATTTTTGGTGTGTATGACCTTTCGGCATGGTCATGAATTTGCTTCACACCAAATTAGAAAAAATTAAGTTTTTGATTTCTAAAAAAAATCACAGAAGCAGCAGTGAGAAAAATATGTTTAAAAATGTTGTTTTAGAAAATGATATAACTCAATAAGTCTTGGGGAGGTTTTTTTGTTATTTGTTGCTTTAAAGTAACATTCGGCCCAGTTTACACTAAGTTATCTCAAATCAGCCTAAATTAAATATAATTAAATTACTTCCAATTGTTCCTTGTAATTTTTTAACTATGTTTGGATGTTTATATTGGCAGCATTTTTACTTCAGTAGTTTCTCAACTCGTAATGACAGTATGGTTTTTATCTTTTCAAACAGTAGTTTTGTAGAAAAATAGTACCCTAATTCTTTTATTATTTTTAAGATCAGTTTATTGGAGTGTGTTTGTAGGTACAGTAGTCTCTAGTTGAAAAGTAGCTTAGATTAAAATATTCACGTTTAGATTATATTTAATATTTATTAGCTATATAGCCTATTAAACACTTTCTTTATAATGAGACCTTCATCATTTTATGGCAAAAATTGATGCATTCCGTTACCATTCAATAGTGATGTGTCATCAGAAAGCAGGGGAAACAATCATTTGCATGGGAACAGTCACAACCAATGGAAATTGATATCATCAAATCCCCTGTTGAATATTTTAGATATTATTTTAATGAAACCCTTCTTGACCAAATTGTTTTTCAATCAAACTTGTATTCCATCCAGCAAAATTCCAATAAACCATTGAGACTAACTCGATGGGAATTGGAACAATATATTGGTGTTGTTTTGTACGTGGCATGTGCAACACTACCAAACTCTCGTCTTTACTGGAGTAAAGTGTACAGGAACGATAACATTGCAAATGTCAAGGGACAGATGGGAAGAAATAAAAAAAAATTTACATTTTAATGACAACAGCCTTCCTCTGAAGCTTCAAATTTTGATAGAATGTTCAAAATAAGGCCACTAATCGACCATCTCCAAAGCAAAGTATAGAGAGTGCCAAGCTCTGAATTCCTATCAGTGGATGAACAGATTATGCCTTACAAAGGAAATCATAGCTCCAAACAGTACATTCCATTGTTCCCTTTAAACGCGAAAAAGTGCGAATTTGCGAAATTAAGTCCGGCGGATTCGCAGTTAAAATTCAGCAGTGCGTAAAAAAGTCCGGCGGTTTTTGGTAACTTTTTCCGTTTGTTAAAATTTTTGCGATTTGCAAATGCGTGGGAGACAGTAAATGGGAATAAAAGGTTGGACAGCCGCTTTTCTATGGCAATGCAACGCCTCGCGTAAACATCGCCTGGCTATGACACAATAACGAGTGAAGGCGACTTAAAAATATTGCGCATGCCGTTACCAAACTTCTTTTGTATCACAAATCAACCCCAAAGCTAGTAACATAAAGTAAACAGGTCAATTTCTATCGTAGCTAAAGAGCAGTAATAGCGAGTAGCTATCAAACTTCACTTCAACTCAAAACATAAGTTTTCGAGGGAAGTTTGAAACTGGAATTGCTTAACTTATGTTTTCTCTACGTTTCAACGCTAATTTCAATCGTGCTTGTTAGATAAAAAAGCGCATAGCTCTCGGTTTCACTTTAGCGTACAAAACGCCATTTTGTAAATCAGAAATAAATAACCTCTCACTTGCTATTTATAAAAACTAAAAGTAAAAAAAGAGTACGATTTCTAACCAATTTTAGTTTTAAATCCCCTCCAAAATTTTTTTTTAAATAAAATGCAGCTGACAGCCATTCGCTGTGGTAATTTGCCAGCCATGATTGAAATAAGCCTTGAAACGAGAAGAAAAAATATAAAATGCAGTTTCAATTTCTTTAACCCTGCTTTGGTACCATGAAAAAAATCACGTTAGCAGTTCCTTGGGGTCAATATGAGCCCATTACTAAAAATATATTTTGCCACCAGTAGAAAAACTCAGATTGTTATCAGTCTGTGTTTATTGCTTGAAAAATGTAGTGGAGTGCACAATACACGAATATTTTACTTCTGACACTGGTTACAGACCATCTTGCTGTGTTCTTCGCAAGTGGTGCTATGACATCTGCTGCAGGTGGGTCTGTGCTTTTTGTCCTTCAATCTCGGACAAAGAAAGCATCTCTTGCGCCCTGATGGGCAATGCTGGGTGATGTTTACCAGAGGTGCTTCTGGTAAAATTCCAAAGCTGCAAATGATTTGTGTCATAACCTGAGATGTTTGCGGGATCACCAATCTGCGCTTAGCTAGAGGAACAATCAACGATATGAATAGTTTTTTCATGGGGTCAATATGACCTCCAATAATAAAATGTAAAATTTACACTAAAAACAACATCGAAAGTAAGATTGAATAAATAGAAACAGTTGACAAGAACCTGTAAAGAAAATACCTAGCGAGATGAAACTTTGTAATCTCTAAGTTTGGAATATTTAGCCTATCAAATTCGCCTGGGATCATATTGACCCCATGGTACCAGAGCAGAGTTAAACAGGTTTTTTGTTCAAGTCCAGCCTTTTTTCAATTGCTGGAAAGGAAGACTTTGTCTTGACTTGTTTTTTTATTTTGGTTGGTCAACACTTCTGAAATTTGCTTTGATAACTTTTTTGAGGTCGCGCATGAAAACGAGAAAAAATATGACCAGACCACATGCCTCTGTGCATTTCAAAAATGGGCAAAATGCCAAAAACGTTTGTAAAAACGAGAAAAATGTATGACCGGATCGCGTGCTTTTGTGCATTTCGAAAATGGGCAAAATGCCAAAAACAATTTCAAACCAACAAATGCAAAAAATGCTCATGAAAACGAGAAAAAATATAGTCGGGCAACATGCCTCTTTGTATTTCGAAAATGAGCCAAATGCCAAAAACGCTCATGAAAACGAGAAAATGTATAACCGGGCCACATGCCTCTGTGCATTTCCAAAATGGGCAAAATGCCCAAAACGTTCACAAAAACGAAAAAAATCTATAACCGGGCCACATGCCTCTGTGCATTTCGAAAATGGGCAAAATGCCAAAAACGAGAAAAATCTATAACCGGGTCACGTGCCTCTGTGCATTTCGAAAATGGGCCAAATGCCAAAAACGGTTGAAAAGCACTGAACTAAATATAAAGTCTCCTCATCGAGGTACGTCGGAGGGGAAAATGAAGGATTTGTTGTACGCCAACCAAGACTATCGGCAAACTGTAAGCTATGCAAAGTTAGCTTAGCGTATACAGTGACTAAACAGCAGTAGGCTACTGCAAGCATCTGTTTTTACTCTTTCAAAATATGTTACTAAGACTGGTGTAACCGTTTGTTCAGCAATGCCCGCCAAAACTTGTCCGGCGGTTTTCGTACATTTGCAAGCAATTTCGCATTCGCGCCGGCGGTTACGCACTTACAAAAATCTTAGAGGAAACAGTAGTACATTCCTAAAAAACCTAAGAAATGGAGTTTTAAAATTTTTGTATTGACTGACAACAAAGGCATTGTGTACAACTTTGACGTTTGTTGTGGTGCATTAAAGCCAGTCAATGGGTTTCCAGACATAGAAGCTAGTGGTAACATTGTGTTGCAGTTGGCCCAAATTGTGCCAAAAATGAAAAATTACTAGTTATTTTGTGACAATTGGTTCACAAGTATTCCTCTATTACATGAGCTGGCAAAAATCGGGATACAATGTCTGGGAACTGTACGGCCAAATCGTCTCCCAAATATTTCCATGCCAAATGAAAAAAAAAGGAAGAGGAAATTATGAACAACGAGTCACATCAGTGAGCTGAATGGAAGTACGAGCAGTGAAATATTTTGATAAAAGGCCAGTAATGTTTGAAACGACTTATGCCAGCGTGGAACCGATCATAGAAAAACTAAAATATGACAGCAAACAAAGAAAGAAGATACCAGTGCCTACCATTGCTTCTTTATACAACAAGCACATGGGAGGGGTTGATCGTTTAGACCACTTGATTGCCCTGTACACGAGGGTAATTCCTGTTCGAAAAAGTTCTATCACAAAATTTTTTACCATTTAATAGATATGATGTGTGCAAGTGCCTGGCAGGAGTACAAACAATGCTGTAACATCCTTGGAGTTGAAAAAAGAGAAGTCAAATCTCTTTTTGCTTTCAAAACCGAAGTTGCAGAAGCATTCTGCAAACAAGGAAAGATGGTGCTGAAGACAAAGGGAAGACCTTCCACCAACTTTGTGGAACAAAAGTTTGCAAAAAAAGCGAAAAAAGGCCCTGTCAAACCAATTCCAAGTGCTCCGGTGAGAAAAGATCAAATTGGTCATTTTCCTGAATTTGGAAAAAAAGGAAGATGCAAGATGCCAGGATGTAAGGGAATTACAAAAATCTCTTGCATGAAATGCAAAATCAACCTTTGCTTTACAGCAAAAAACAATTGCTTTTTATTGTTTCATTCATGTTAAATTGTGTTACGATTTTTCATTATTTTCTGCTATTTATCAAAAAAAATCAGCTTTTGGTGACGAATGTTGCTTTTAATCAACAAAAAAATAAAGTTACAAAAAAAACATAAAATTAATATTTTTTTGTATATTGTACATTGTCTAACAGCAAATCATCTATAAAACAGCAAAGTAGATTTTTATACTAAAAAAATAAAATTCAGGCAGTAAAGGGTTAATGTTGACTATGAAGACCTGCTTATGATCTGGTGAAAAAATGTATGAAGCCGCGTTACAAGTCTTAAAAGATAAAATTCAAAGTGCTTCTTCGGTGAATTAAAGCGTTTATCGAAGAAACGAAACTCATCTTTCAGCTGAACAACGAAAAAGGGTTTCTAATTCGGCGTTCATGGCTGATTATCACCACAAACTTTTTGTGCATAAATCTCCCCCTTGAAGGAAATAGCAACACAATGTCCACTTTTGTTAAATAGCTTTGTCTTTGGAAAACTTGGCTTGCACTTGGTGTTATTACATATTTTCCAACTCTTTCCAGACACCGAGTGAATAGAATATTTGAAACGTGTATAAAGCTTGTGAATAACTTGATTGATGAATTTGAACGTTGCATTAGCAGTCATAATCCTTCCCTGCCTTTATTGAAAATATTCGCAAAATCTTCGGCAGTTGAAGCGACCACTGCGGGTAATAATACTCAAATGAAACTGCTAGTTTTGTTGTCAGACCTTCAGTTGATACCATCACTTAAAATAATGGCTGAATAGGCTTTTTGGAGTCAAGCTCCAGAGAGAAGGTAAGCTAAACTGATTACCAATGCATCGAAGAATGTTTTTATATTTGGTTCTTCTTATTAATGTCAAGTGTTTTTTATCGAGATGCCCAAAATCAAATAAAATATCGCCATTGATTAAGATTAGTCTTTGTCACAAAAAATTTGTGCTTACTGCTTCTTGGAGGATAACATCCAGTTTTGTCGAACTTGTTCAAAGTCAAAGCCCATTTCAGGTTATCGAATGCTTTCACATTTTTATAATCTTCTTGCCATTCTTTCATGCTTTTTCTATTGCTATTTTTGAACGGTCGCTAATATAGCTTTGCAATAAGCTATTTCACCATAAGCTTTTCGTGACGTCTCATCGGTGGTGGTATAGCATTAAATGAATAGAATTAGAATGAATGAGTTTTTACATTTCGATAATTTAGACAGCATGCAATCAAGGCGAGCCAATAGCAGCGCTTTCTGAATAATGCGCGCCAAAGAAAGATATTTCGCAATTGCGAATTGTGATGCCTGACAAAAAGCGTACAAGGAGATCACATAAATAGATAAAAAAACCGCGAGAGTTATTCCAACAGATGGAGCAACCAAACTAACTCTTTCTGTTTACACAACACCGGGCGCTTCATCTTAATAAAAACAGCCTCTCGATGATAAAGGTAGAAAGAGCTGCGTACTGTAGCGAAGACGCAAGATTGCATGTTGTTGTGGTTGATCCGCATTTTTCATTTTCTATAGCAGTTGTTGATTAATGGCGTAGTTACAGTCCGGTTTCCTTCATTTCGTTTTCACGATCAACAAGCTTGAAGTCGTAGACGAATCAGTTTTCGTATTTATCATTTACGAATAAGCTGTTTTACACGATCCTGAAGTCGCTGAGATGTTTACCTTACGTACCAACTGTCGCAGCAGAACTTATATTCATACTAGCAGGATTTGCCGGCGTCGCCCGCAGGGTCCCCATGACTTAGGTTTGGGTTAAAAAATTATAGTTTAGCGAACTTGGTCGATTTTTGTATCGAGTTTAAGTTCGAGTTCAGCTTGTTTTACGAGTTTGAGTCCTGTGAAAATTTATCAAATTCTTTCCAGTTCAGAAAATAAAGTGATTCAACTAAGCACGTTTGCAGTAGCCTAAGCACGTTTGCAGTAAAATTACTCGTTCAAACTTATGTTCAAACATCTGATTTAATAAGCAAATGTCGTTGCCAGGTAATATGTGTATTGCCAATTTGCATTGAAAGCGAAAATTGAAAAATAACTTGCAATTGAATCATTGTAGGTTCCCTAATTATGCGCTTTCGATCAAAACAAAGACCATGTCTACGACTCATTGTTTACAAAGAAAAAGTTGACCGTCAATTAGGTAACCCGTTCTTTATTGTGACTGTTTACATTGCAAAGCTGTAAAATCTAATTATAGCGTTCTTTTCAATGACCTTAATGTTTTCATAAAGCATTTAGGGTTTTATGCGGAAAGCAGACTTAGTTTAGGTCGAGCTTAAGCCTAAGCCGAGCTAGCGCATGTCGGGCTTGCAAAGGGAGGCTTGGTGGTATGCAGGCCCAGTTGGCAGGCGCTTTCTCGCAGCCTGGGTTGTTAGTACGTCTTTCAGAACAGAAACCGAACCTGCCAACCTGGAAGGGTAGCCCCTCACCCCTGTCAGGGCACATCGTCAACAAGTTCCGAAGGCCAGCAGTCTTGAAGCTAAACATCGAAGGCCTCGCTACAAGCAAAATGAATGTACTTCATCATGTCGCCGTGCAGTATGAGGCACTCGTCATTCTACTTCAGAAGTCCCACTGCACTTGTGCAGATAAGCTAACAATACCAGATTTTACACTAGCTGGGTCTTCTTTAAGCAGGAAGCATTGCCTTGCGACGTTTGTCCATGACCGGCTAAAATGGACCCTTGTTGATCAGTCTCCAGCTACATCGGAGACTGAGTGGTTGTGCGTGGACGTTGATGGTTATAGAATTGTAAATGTCTACAAACCTCCACCTACGCGACTGCAAGCGTCTGATCTCCCAGTGTTCCCTCACCCCGTTCTCTATGCTGGCGATTTTAATTGTCCACATGTCAACTGGGGTTATAGAACCAGCAGTGACGATTGAAAGTGCCTTGTCGCTTGGACAAGACTAAACGGCCTTGTCCCTCTCCACGACCCAAAGGACGTGGCTACCTTTCATTGTGGCCGCTGGAACACTGGCACCTACCCTGATCTGACATTTGTCAGTTTTGGTCCAGACAGCCGTGTACCTAACAGACGCATCTTAGAGAAGTTCCCTAGGTCACAACATCGACCCTCGCTTATTGTTCCACCAAGACTTGCTCTACCTGTTAAGCGATGGAACTTCCGCAAGGCCAACTGGAGCCACTACAATGCATTAACCAACAAACTTGCTAAGAGTTTGTTGCCATCAGATTCACCGGATGTGGATCTGGCCTACCAGGACTTCTGCAGTGTCATCAGAACAGCAGCCCACAAATTCTATCCCACGCGGTCGTCGAAATAACCACATATCGTGTTAGAATGCTGAGTGAGAGAACCTGTACTTTGTATTTCTGCAGTCGTCTGAAGGAAGCAACTCTAACGGGATTGCCACTGCCCTGCTCCTTAGGCTCGACAAGAAATGCGGAGATCGATGGTTTGAGGCAGTTCAGACTATCGACTTTTCGCACTATAGTCGAAAAAGATGGAGTATATTGAACAACTTAACTGGTAAATCACGGTGCTCGCCTCGTCACTGTGCCGTCTCAGCTAACGCTATTGCGTTCCAGCTGATTAGAAACGGCAGATACGAGGGTATTGACCGTGAGTCATCTCGACTCATCTCACAAGACGTGTCAGATCTTTGAAGGGCCACTCCAAGATGTCTAGTGAACATCTCTAAAAGTTTTACTTCTCACGAGTTCGTTGCTGCCCTCAAACACCTGAAACCAGGAATAGCTCCAGGCCCAGATTCTATTTGCCCTGAGCTAATAACCCATGCTGGAGCTGCACTGAAGTCCTGGTTGTGTGGCTTCCTTTCTTCCTGCCTACGCCACCTCAAAATTCCAAAAGTCTGGAGAAAAGCACTGGTAGTGGCGATCCCTAAACACAAGAAGCCGCCCTGTTGAGAACCCGAAAAGCTATCGTCCCATCTCCTTGGTTTGCATCTCCTAAAAGATCTTCGAGAGGCTTATACATGCTCGGGTTGAGTCGATTGTTGACCCACTTCTCCCTTGGGAGAAGGCTGGGTTCCGACGGGGAAGGTCAACCGTGGATCAAACTGTTATGCTTACTCAAAACATCGAGGCTTCGTTTGAGGCCAAGAAAAAGGCTGGTGCCGCGTTTGTCGATCTGATAGCTGTTTACGACACTGTCTGGCACCGTGGTCTCACCTGCAAGTTGCTTAGACTTCTACCGGATAAGCACATGGTCCGGATGATCTCGGAACTTGTCCAGAATAGAAGTTTCACGCTCACTACCAGTGACAGTGAGTAAAGCAGGCTAAGACGTTTGCGAAACGGTCTCCCAAAAAGATCGTTCTTGGCCCTCATCCTTTTTAACATCTACACATACGATCTACCCCCCATGACTTCCCAGAAGTATGCATATGCTGATAACTTAGCATTGCTGTATGCTTCTCGAGATTGGAAGGCTGTGGAGGACACTCTTAGCCAAGACATGACTACACTTTCAGCTTATCTCCAGACTTGGAGGCTAAAGCTCAGCAATACGACTACGGTTAGTGCGGTCTTTCACCTAAACAACAAAGAGGATAAACGTGAGCTTAATGTTTACAGCAATGGCAACCTATTGCCACCGTGTCCAGTCCTAACGTATCTTGGGGTAGAGCTGGATAGGTCCCTCACTTTCCGTCACCACTTCGAGGCTTTGCGCAAGAAACTCTTCACCCGAGTCGCGCTGTTGAGGCACTTGTGGGATCCGGATGGGGTGCAGGTGCCAAGACATAGCGCATCTCTGCTCTTTCCTTGGTCTACTTCACCACTGAGTACTGCGCACCAGTTTGGTGTCGTAGTACGCATACTCGCCGCATTGACAGCATTCTCAATGATGCTTTGCGCATTGTCACTGGATGCTTGCGTCCCACACCAACGGAGGACTTTCCTGCCCTCGCAGGCATCCAGCCAGCTGAGCTCCGCCGATCAGGAGCGACACTCTCCTTGGCGAATCGTGCTATCCATAATCCCGATCATGTACTGCACGGACAATTGGTTGGGCAGCAGAATGCGCACTTGGGGAAACTTAGATCAAGGCACCCATTTGTACCTGCTGCGTGGAAACTATTTGGTAGTTTGTCAAAACTGGACATCCGCGTGAAGCAGTGGACGAAACATAAATTAAATGCGGACTACTTGAAGAGTATTTCAAGGATCCGTGCTTTCATTCCCAGGGCCAGTTCAAGACCACTTGAAATGAGTCTGCACAGAACATCTTGGGTAAGGCTCAATTGCCTGCGAACTAGTGTAGGATGTTTTCACTCGTCCATGTACAAATGGGGTCTCGCTTCATCACCGAATTGCAAAAGTGGTGGCACTGAGCAAACTGCAGATCACGTTATGTCTTTGTGTCTCATACATCATGTACCAAGAGGAGCACGAAGTCTGCAGATTTTGCATGATGCAACTTGATGTTGGCTTAACACCACCACTGCCAGCATCTAATCTGGTCAGCGCAGCAACCCTGGTGGTAAAAGAATAGACCCACGGGCCTGGCCTTGATTTGTGCTGGCCCGGATTGAGTTTGGGTACCTGACCAAACAACGACGACGACGGTGTTAAGCAGAAACTAAACTCAAACGACACTTTTGAAACCCCGGCTTGATGTATTATGACGTTACCGTTATTGAAAGCCCAGATTATGAAAGGATTATTATGAGGTTGGCGTTCAATATAGTATGTTTTGTGGAGTCATGTTGGCAGATAACATGCTGTACGTTATTGTGGTGCGATACAAATGGATGTTGTTGTTTGCAAAAAGATTTACTGTTACTGATTTACCCCTTTGAACCGTGGTTTCTCTTTTGAACCCTTCGAATGCCGGCGATAAACAAAACTATTCTATTATTAGATTAAACAACCCAAAAGAGCAAGTAATGTGAGCCCAACTTTAATAATTTGCTGGCCGGTACACCGGCTTACAGGGTAATGACGGTAGGCCCAAAGGCCGGTAAACCGACCTTTCGGGTCTATAAGGCTTCTCAGTAAGGCCGGTATCCCAGCCTGCAGGGTTCAAAGGGTTGAAGCCCATTGCCCAAATTTAGCAACAGCAATACACTAACAAGGGTTTTGCCTCACTGCATACATTAGTCGCGATTTAAGCCATCTACAATAGTGACTTATAAAAAGCTTACTTAAATAATTAGTGAGCCATACTTAACGCTAAAACTTCTTTCTGCCAACGAAATCGATGACTTAAGTTGGGCTGAAGTCATTTTTATGCTAAGGCCGAATTAAAGCAAATAGCGCAGGCAAAAATCTTAATGTCACCAATATTAATACGAAAGCGGGCCCATCAAATCGTCAAACATGCCTACCACCAAACAGCTTATTTCTTTAATTGTCAAAACGACACCATTTGGGCGACGCCATCAATTTTGACTATGTTTTACTCCTCTCCCCTTACTCTTTTAAAAATTACGAATAGTAGTTTGTGTCATCGTTCTTTCTTTTTGAATACTTCCGGTCTTGATCAATAAACCAACATGATCACTATTACATGTACAGGAACTATGGTTTATATTTACTAAAACATTTCGTTATAACTCTAACAAATGTTTGTACAGCGAAGCTGGCGCAGCTGCATTAATTGAGACGTTTAGAATCGGCACAGGTGATAGTATGGCCTGCCGGGGTTAAATTGCACCATACTTAGGAGAAATATTTTTGTCTAGTTTGCTTGATAATAGTTTTATAGAGCTACTGGAATCAAACCTGAAAATTTGGGAAAAGCAAGAACGTATTTAACTTCTATGAGCATAACTAAGCGAGAAAAAACAAATATGAATCATAATGCGTAGGCAGTAGGGACTTGAGATTGTTTGAGGCGAAATCAAAATTAACAACGTCACTGTGTTCAATCACACCACATGGAAGATATTATTGGTATTTCGCTTTACAATAGCTTTATAGAGCTATCGATATCAAACTAAACATTTGGGGAAAAGCAAAGGCACTTTAAACTCCCCAGGACATGTCAAGCAAGGAGAAAAGAACACGCTACATAATGCGTAGCCAGCTAGGACTTGAGAAAGTTTAAGGGGAAATCAAAAGAAAACAGCGTCACCGTGTGAAATCGCACCACACGAAAGAAAATTTGCCTTTTTGCTTTAGAATGGCTTAATATCAAAAATGTAATCCTTACTTCCAAACTACCGGAAACGCAAGGCTTCCTTGGGTTCGTGTCAGTAATGAACAGAGTACATAGACCTAAGGCATAGCCACGATCTTAAAATGAGATATTCTATTAGGAAAAGGATCACAAAAATTCGTGAACATCTTATGTGCAGAAAACACATAAACTTTTGGTAACTTAATACAAGAGCCTGATAGGTAAAGCCGGCTGAACCGGCACTCTCAATCCCGACGTTACTGATGGGCGCTCTTCGGGTGACACCGTCGTATATACTATAAAGCAAGGATTTTTTCTTGTACTGATATGCTGCCTGTTATGGTATTTATGTCTATACTCTACATCACTGTAATAAAATCCCAAGTTTAAAAAAAAATCAACATAAAACCATAACCATAACAATTTGTAAAACTGAATATAGAGATAACAATAGCCGCTTTGGTCGCTATGCCGGAAACAAGACCAGTAGCGCAGCCAAATTAGGAACTCAATATTACAAATATAAATAGGAAAGCGGCAGCACCAATTGGCAAAATAGGCTTACCATTAAAAAGTTTTTGTCTTTTACCGTGAAAGCAACCACGATTTCACCGCTGCAATCAGTTTTCATTATGTACAATCCCTGCTTCCTCACAAGTATTAACAATAATTTGTGACAAGATTCTTTGTGAGCTATGCCAGTCATGATCAAGAGAATACTCATATGAGGATCACAATTTCGTGTCAGAGAATTGTGAAAGTGCATAAAATTCATTAACTTTTCGTTACTGCTGACACAAGAGCCCTAAGGGCAAAGCCGGTTGAACCGAAATACTAAACCCGGACATTAGTGATAGAGGGCGCATGCCGGGCGACGCCGGCAAAGCCGTCTAGTTTGATAAAAATAAAGGGCGTCGCCGCAGTTACACTAATCCCAATCATTGCACTTTTGAATTAATACCAATTTTACTCGTAAACTTCCTCCCATTTCACAATTACTATTCTTTCGTTCTTATAAAAATATGGTCACAGAGTCAAAGTTGGGGATGGACGCCGTGAAGTTGGTCATATTACGACAACAGAAATAACTAAATTTAGTAGTAGGCCTATTCCACAATTTTTCCGTAACTCATTTTGTCATGAATGTCATGTTCTCATGTTCCTTTCCTGCATCTACGTGTCTTAGTCCCGGCATAGGAAAAAAACAGGCAATTTCTCCCACTAAATGTCTTGTTATTGGTCAAATAACTCATTTTTATGAAAAAATTTTCCTCGTACGTGCCGATTTCACACAGTGGTATAATTCTTTTACTTTAAACCATTTTCTTTCAAACTTTGTGCTTCCTACACTATGTCCCACCTAATACCAAACTCTCCACTTCAAAACTGAAATTGCGCTTACTCACAAGCACTAAATAATTTCACAAATTTTTATTCGTTCCCTTCTTTAACTGCGTGAGGGTTATAACTTCAAAGTTTTGCAAAAATGTTAAAGTAATTGATATCATTTCAAGAATAAACAGTTGACCTAAAAGGCGTACTGCTTACCACCTTTTTTAGACTTAGAGCAGCAGTGTTCAACCACATTTGCAACGACACACCTTGTATCAGTTTTCAACAAATCTGTACACCCTGCATGGAAGCATTTTTCCTGAAATTCAGAAAACTTTTCCCCAGCGTTTGACCGGTTTGTCGTTGAATCAAAGAAGATGTTTGTTTTTTGAAGGCCGCTGTTTTCCTGCTCTCATTTCTGCCTATATGTACTCCATTTGTTGAGTACGGTTATCTTTTTTTTCAGGGATTGCTGCTTTCTAATGCTCAAGTTAAACAACGCCGTTCTTTCAAACTTATTCTCGGAATAAGGCCTTTTTTAAAAAAAAACTGGTACACCCCTGAACACCCTATCACGTTGGTACACCCAGTGGTGTACTGTACTTTACCCCCACTTGAAAATCACTTGCTCAGAGAAATAACTTAAAGCCTGTGGCTCTGCGTATGTTCCTTGGTTTGACCAAACGCACCCAGCATGGTCAAAACGCTTAAAAAATGAGAAAATGTTTAATCCTATTTATTGTTTGATCGCTTTTTGCATCGTAATAAAGGTTAGATTGTCGTAAAGTTTTTGTCGGAAGCACCTTGTTAATGCCTCGCAAAAAAGCTTATAACCGCGTTGTTGCGGTCGGTATTTATCAAAAGACAAAGACAAACTTCGCAAATACATGTAGTTGTTGATTATTTCGTCATCTTTTTTCCTAAAATGTCATATTTATGGAAGTTAGTATATCGGCTGATGGCTTTTTTTCAAAGAAAAAATGCTTCTGCAACAAAAAATACAAATTTAAAAATAACTTCAATTGTGAAGTCACCATACATCCCAAACCTTCTTGTGATACTTATCTACTGTAGGTGATCAATAGTATAAAGTTTTATGACTGCATATAGTTTCGGAGGAGTAAACACAGACTCAAAGAAACATAAACAGGAAGAATTGCTCTTTACGATATCGATATGATATGACACTGTTTCGACCTATCAGATCTCTTCAGTGCAGTTGGTGACCGACATGAAGCTAGAGGCTTGCAATAAACCATATAGCTTAGACCGTCACACTTGTGGGACCTATACTAGGTCCACTGTGGTGGATGGTCTGTCAGTACTCTGCGAAGCCATATCACTCGTGAATGAGTGGCGGTTGTCGGTGGTGCACTAATTCTAATAACTGTTAGAAAAATATTGCTGTCACAGCCTAGTGGTCACAAGCTCTTATGGTAATGCAAGAGGCTAGCTATGCACTTAGGTCACCAACTGCACTGAAGAGACTTGATTGGTCGAAACAGTGTAACTGTCTGTAGTTTGAAAAATGCATCGCTAGCCTCTTGCATTACGATATGATATACTTTCGCAGATTCTGAAAAACAATTCAATTTTGGGAGCATAAAATTGGGATTTATTTACGATTAGCAATAGAAAAAATATAATTAGCATTGGTAAGACTTAAGCTATAAAGCACACTGCCGAGAAATACTTTTTATCATCATTACGAATTATACAGAT
Organism: Trididemnum clinides; assembly: GCA_963675345.1. Lineage (NCBI taxonomy): Eukaryota > Metazoa > Chordata > Ascidiacea > Aplousobranchia > Didemnidae > Trididemnum > Trididemnum clinides. The sequence goes on from OY776305.1 coordinate 18,227,626, forward strand.
GATTGGTTACCATGCTCCTTGTCTCTACAGTGGAGTTCATTACTTGAGCCTTGTCATTGCTAATCACACTAATTGCAGTTGGTATGTATAATTAGTGATATGATAATTGTTATAATCTTGCCAAAATTAAGTTGTCCAACAGTTAGGATTCAATACAATATCTAATTTAGTCTAGCTGTAGGTACCTATTTATTTTACTGATTATGATTTTAGTGCAACAGCGAAACGTTTTAATAATAATGTTTACCAACATTTTGATTATGTTTTTCAATAACGTTTAATTTTCTTTTGGCTTTTTTAGCTCAGTTACAAAGCGTAAAGATCTCGCTCCTTTTTGAATTAAATCTGAACTTCTTTATCCTAAACCAATGTTCCCATTTTCTAAGTTTCCACTGCTTTTATTTTACACCATTGTGAAACTTCCGGCTGTAATTCTTCTAAAATCAGGAAGAATAAAACGTAACTTGGCTACGGTTACAATTATAGATATAGTGCACAAACCGTTTAAGATACGGTACAAGTTTTTAGGAGTTTAATAAAATTTATTTGATTTTGGAATTTAAATCTATATCCATGGAATTGGTACAAAATATCTTGGTCTTTTTGTTGCTGAGTGCTCTACATGTGCAAAGAGGTAAGTGATTTACATTGTAATCATCAAAACAAAAACAGAAATCATTAAATATTCAAAGGGAAATATAGCTAATGATTTACCTAGCTGTTGGAAGCTTTAGCTGGACAACCTTGATAGGCGAGTAAAATAATGTAGCGTTTTAACTGAAATTTGATTCTATTTTAACTTTAATGTACAGGGAGTCCACAAAGTCTTTAGACAATTTAAAAAATTTATTGATATTACTACTAACGTTGGAAATGTCTGAAATGTTTAAATAATATCAATTAAATGGTCAAGTTTTTATTTAAAACATTAATGAACTCTATCTCTAAAATGATTAATTAATATCAAGTAAATAGTCAAGTTTTTATTCAAAGCATTACTAAATTTCTGTATGAGCCCCATTTGTAGCACGGAGGACATCTAAACGATATTAAATTTCAGTTCACGTCCTTCTTAACATTTCTTTATCACTTGTCTCCACAGCGGCAGTTATTCTTTTCTTAAGGTCACTTATCTCTTTTACTTTGGTGCGGTACGCAACATCTTTCATGTAGTCGGAACGAAAGCAGTGCGGATGGACTTCGATGGGCTACGACTAAATGACTAACGAATACGTTCGATGCCTTTTTCAGAAGTTTTTGACCATCCACTCCTCGGATTTAGTAGCAACGTTCCCGTTCCCACAAACTGCTTATGCCAATTACGAATCGACTGACGTACTGGGGCCCGTTTTACATATTTAGCTATAAAATTTCTTTGTGCTTGAATATCATATTTTGTTTTGATAAACCAAGAAACACATTGTGCTTTTTCATGTGGAGTAGTCATTTTTAACGTGTTTGGAAATCAGTTATATTATTTAGCTAATTCATATTTGAAATAAAAAAAAGGGATATTGTAAAAAACTTTAATAACAACTGATTAATATGCAAAAGGAATTATTTTGATAGCATTTTTTAAAATTTTTCAATGAATATATAAAATTGTCTGAAGACTTCGTGGACACTCTGTATTTCTTAAAATTGAGGCCACCTGTAGTATCACTTGAATAATTGAGTCTGGTTGCAACTTAATTCAAAGATAAGCTAGGAAAAGATTGGCTTCCACTAAGATATCTTAGCTCACGCACTTCTCGATAGCTAACTTCTTTTTCTTTCGGCTTTTCCCGATTAAGGGTCGCCACAACGGATAATCTGCATTTTTATAACATAGAATTTTTGTTTTTACGGTCGGATGCCCTTCCTGCCACCAACCCTCTCTTCATAGGGAAAACTGGGCCACCTGTCTTCCACATAGAAGTGGGGGTATCCCGTTAGGTGCCTTGCCCAAGGACATAACAAGCGAATTTGCCGGCTTGTTCTCCACAACCTCTCCCAAATGGCGAGCGCCAAGCAGGGAAGCTGTGAATACCATTTTTTAAAGTCTTTTGGTATGACTCGACAAGGGGACTGAACCCACGTCTACCGTCTGCGAAGCGGACGCTCTAACCACTACGCCATCGCGCCGGTTTTTACTTCTCGATAAAGAACAAAATAAATATATTCACAAACAACTTTAAAACTTTGAATTCCTCCGCTTGTCGAACACAGAAACTAAAGCACTTTAATATATAAATATCAGAGACTAACCAAAATTAGACAACCACCAAAATAATCGCTTGATTCCTGTCACAACAATCACCATAGTACAACGCCTCTTTGCTACCTTTACTCTGCCATTCTCACTCTATCGCAAAAATCTCGCCACCTTATATATATACTGAGATAAGTTTCCAGAAAATGCTAAAACATCACGTGACACAGAAAAGAAACCGTTAATAAATTATGTAATCGGCAATAAAAAAAAAAGAAATCTTCGAGAAGAAACAACATTCACTAATATTATAATTATTGCAGCTGGTGTTTGCCTGTTTAGATAGAAACCGGTCGTGGAAGTAGTATTTTAATCATTTGATTGTAGTTAGCCTATAGGTTGCCTTAAAATCCAGCAATTCAACCAACATTTACTAGAATACACCGGAACTTAGTCACGTAGTCAACCACTGTGACGTCACAAGAGGCGTGTGAGTTACAAATCTATCAATAAATGCGAAAGAAAAAAGTTCTTTCCACGTCTCAAGGCTAACACTGCATCTCTGCTTCCTCATGGGGTCCTTTCAAGGAGTCCCTCTCTCTTCTGTATAAAGCTTTTCTTCGGCCCCTTCTCACTTACGCTTCACCCGGATGGTTTCCTTTCTTAAGCGTTACCAATTTCACCAAATTGAAACGCTTCCACCGAGCGGCCAGTCGCGCCATCACCGGCTGTCTCTCGTTCTCCTCTATCCCTCTGCTTCTCTCCGAGGCTTCTTTACATCCCCTATGAGTCACCTTGACTCATTTCACCTCTTTTTCTTATGAGCGGGCTCTTTGTCTCCCAACCTCCTTTCCTATTTCAGGTTTGGCCAGACTAGGAGTGAAACCAAGACTCTCCAGATCGTCCAGGAGAGCTTTTGTGTCCACTCACCCGCTCATGCTTCCTTCTATTTCTCTCCGTTGGAGGCTCTTCTTGCTTGCCCTTCCTTTTCTCCTTGAAATCTGCCTTCCTTCACCGTGGATTTTGCCCTTTCCTCTTCATGCTCTTGCTCTGATCCTCCTCTCTCTTGCCAAGGTGCAGCTCTAGCCCACCTTGACTCTCTGCCCCCTCTTGATTTGGTACTCTGGACAGACGGCTCTGTTCTTTTTCCTTTTGGCAAGGGCGGCTCCGGCGTTCTTGCCAGCTGCTCTTTCTGTGGCACTGAGGCCACTCTTTCCTTTTTGGCAGGCCCAAAATGTTCAAGTTTTTCCGCTGAATCCTGCACCATTCTGCACGCTCCTTGCTGGTCTCGGCAGCACCAACAAGTCTGCCATTTCTCTTCTCTTCTCCTACTATCTAACTCTTGTTCTGACCTCTCCTCCATCTTTCCTCTTATTACAAACTCTGTGGCAGATCTGGCAGGAACTGACTTCTCTCTCCTCCTGTATTATCAGGCTTCAGTGGGTCCCCGGACACTCGTTTCTCTCGGGTAACGTCGCGGCTCATGAGCCGGCCGAACGGGGAGCGCTACTTGCGCCCTCTGCAATCCCTTGTAGTCTCTCTCCTCTTGTCTCTCCTATCCACTTTTGTCTTTTCTCGGACTGGAGGCATACTGTCTCATCGAAATTCTTTGACATACAGGCTACCTCAATTTTCACTGAGGAACTTGTGCTCTCTCGTCATGCTTGCTGTGTTCTCTCTTGTCTATGCTGCAACGGACACCGCCTTCTGTTAGATTCTTATCTCTCTAGGATTGGCAGAATCTATACTCCTCCCTGCAGCGCCTGCGAACACTCGCCCCAGAACACCTTTCATCTTATTCTGCATTGTCCAGCTACGGACTCTTTGCGCCGCTTACTCTTTGGCGACTCTTTGTCTCTATACAATCTCTGGTCCAGGCCCTGGGGAGTTGCCCGGCTTCTGGGGCTCCATGGTTTTCCGCCATGCCCCCATCCCTCGGAAGGGGTCCTGTAATCAACAACAGCAAAGAAAAAAGACTTTTTTCGAAAACAGTTGGGCAAGTAGGGCTTCAGACAATTCAGATTTATAAATGAAATAATCACGGCAAAATAAAACAACAGATTACAGCAACTATACTTATATAAAACTATTCTTACAACGCAAATTCACTTATTCGTGACAAATAATTTCCTGTGCTAACATAAACTCGATGAGTAGGTGGTGTGACTACATTTTGATATAAACTATTATAAACGCACTTGCTGACTGGGCTGATAGAACATTGCCGTTCCTTGATGAAACACAAAAACTTTACAACTTTCTTCAAAACTTTCTTTTGACCTTAGTCGGGTTTGTTTTTGCATCAAAAGGTGATCATTTTAGAACTCAGCAATACATTTCAAATATTAACATGCTTGCACATCGTGATCACACTGCGTAAAGCAAAAGAAAGCGCAGATTCTTTGGTCTAAACCCAAACAGACGAAATAGCTAGGAAAAATGTTTTTCACAGAACAAAAGTTTTCATCCTATATGTTGCAGCTAATTGGCACAAAAGTTTTAACTTATTTCAAGTTAGAGTTTCGCTTAGAACAATAACATGGTTCAATGGGTCAAAGCGCCATTTCAAGGAAATATTGATTGCATGATTGTGCGTTCAAACCCGACGGTGATTTCGTAGTTGTATTATAACGAATAGCGGTTTGGCAAAAGTGTAGCCACGTCTTTCCGAACTTTTGGAAAATATATACATTGATCTTATGGAAACCTTTTATATATCGATCTTATGGAAACCTTTCTTGTTTTTTTTGTAGCTAAGTTTATTCAAAAAGCAGGTAGGAAGCTTTTTAAAGGTTATCAAAAAATTGAATAACTAAAATTTCAGACTAAAAATTTCAAAATTTGTGGTACAAATTGCATTTCCCCTTTTCGATTTTGCTTCTAGTTGCGCTCTTGTTTGGTGCACCCTTGTTTACGCTACTTGTGGCAAAAATATGCTGCGCTAGCTGCATTGAGAGCTTCGAAGCCATAGGCACATATACATGCAGGTAAAGATCGGCCTACATTGTGATTGCTGCCAAAGTCTTAACGCACAGCAAAAACTCAATCGCGGCATCCAAACCTTTTTGATGATGGAATCAAATTTAATTTAAACGCGAAAAATCCGACTGATCATGTAGAACGGTATTGACACTGTGACAGTTTTTTTAGAATAATCAAACAATTATAAGCAAATAGCCAAATCTCACACTTAATTTAGATGCAAAATATAGTAAAGTAGAATGATTCCATTAGCAAATAGCGATGATATCAAGCTTTATCAGTAAGGCGACAAAATTACAATAAATATGCGAGAGAATTATACAGAAGCACATTTTTTACGTACAGTTGAGCTTATTGCTTTTTGACTGAGATTTAGCGAGATTTGCGACAATAGATGTACGGTAATATCACGGTTACTATCGCTATAGTTTTGCTTTAGTCACCAATTAATTAGCAAGAATTACGTAATAAGGTAACAATTAGCACTCAATGTTAACAAGAAATTCGGCAGCTTATAATAAATACACTTATTGACTGTATGCAACTTTTCAAAACGATTCAAACTTTATAGCGGAGATTTACACTTTGACCATATTTTTGGTTTTGAAAAAGATCTAAAACGACTGATGTGCTCCAGTTTTGTAGTGATGCAAATCTAAGAGATTCTCTAGCGAACTCGTAGAAGTAGACAATGAAAACTTCACGGAATTGGTTGTCCTAGATATTATTTCTTAGAATAGCTTAAAGCACAAAGACACGAATTATAAATGTAGGTCTCCAACAGCTATATGTGGTTGATGTAAAAAGAGATCTTGCAATTTTACTAGGCTGAGAATTAGTTTTAATTAAAATTCTCAAGAAAGAGATTTTGTGTGTAACAGAGATCATAGCCTCTTCATCTGTCTTCGATCTCCGGACGCCCGAAACGATTCAAAATGTTACTGTAAACGCTGAGCTCAAGCTTGTTGAAGAACGACCGGCAGTTTTTACTTGAAAGAACTAACTGCGATGTGCAGCTCGTGATTAAACTGCTGCGCAACAAACCAAATCGCCAATCTTGAATTTTTTATCACAGCACAACTTCGGCCCACCAAGAAAAGCGGTTTCATATTATTTGTTTCCTCCAATCTGCAATACGTAAACGTAGAGGAAAACTAAACAAAAAACTAAACAAGGCCAAACAGCCTGTGCCTACACCATCATCGCCACTTAAAAATGTCAAGATGTTATATATGATCATGTGACCAATGAAAATTATTATTAACTTGTAAGGGTTTCCGTGCGTCAATAACAGTCACTACTGAGCAGAAACTGTCTTCTTTAAGTCTAAAAATTTCTCATAGTAAAAATTAGTGTTACAAAAATTTTTTGATCTACTTTAACCATTTTTAATGGGGTCATTGAAATAGTAACACTCAGAACTGACTGCAACAAGCGATAATCTTAGGTTTCTGCTTTGCCAAAATAGAACTAAACTAAGTTTTAGGGTTACTGACAATTGTGATTTCAACAGGAAATGGAATATCTTGTTATGAATGTGGAACATCAACCTCGCCACTTTGCACGACTCCTGATGTTGGATCGCTGGAACTTCAACAGTGCCCGCAAAATTTAAGCAGTTGCGCTTATGCCCACGTGGTCTTAAGTAATTGTTAGACTAAGTTTGCTAAACTTGTACAATAGGCCTACATACTGATAAGACTCACCAAAAAGTTGCATAAAAATGTTCAATGCTATAACCAGTGATTTAGGTCTTACGACCAGTCTTAAGATTGTTTTTTTGAAGGTCTTGGTCTTCTAGTCTTAACTTTTAAAGATCTTTAATATATTCTAGTTTTAAGACCAAAAAGTTTTGGTTCTACACTTCTAAATGTCTTAAGATTGTGTTTATCTTTATTGTTATTGTGTTAAGTCATTTCAGACTAAGCAATTTACAAAAATTTATGATGATCAAAATAAAGGCGTAGTGTTAATTGGCAGCAAATCCTAGTCTTTGTTTGGCATTCGAAAAAGACGGCTTTTCGCAGATGCAACCGCGAAATATAAAAGTAGATAGCAAGTCTTTTTGGATGACGTCGCGAGACAATAGGCAGAAAAAACATAGGAGCTTTCTGGCAATTCGAAGGTTTGACTGTGCCGCTGGAGGGTCAAAGCTTCTTTTGCGTGAGATTGAGAGAAGACATCAATATTTGCTTATGAGCAAATCGACTAGCGAGACGTTCAACCATATTTGGGCAAAACTAACGGCTTTTACAAGATGTGAAATGGAATCTTGGGGTAGAGGCCAGCAAAATTGCGTCCATTTTGGAAAATGGTCGCCGAAGCTGACTGCCAACCAATTTTGAGTGGCTTCGCATCTAGAATTGCTTGGAATGCCTTTAATATACGTGTGTACCAATTTTGTGCTTTTATGACAATATGAACCATTGGTCTAAAATATTATACAAGGCTGCTTGACTCATAAACTTTTTGAAAACATCACTTTTTAAGACTAAATTCTAAACCACTTAATTCTTACTTTACTCATTTATTTGTTTGACTCATGCTCTGTTTGCTAATCATTAGTTTGATTGCAACGAGTAGACTGCTCCGGTCCACCATCTGCTTTCCACATAAAGAGGAAGGAAACTCGTAAATTGTTTTTACCGACTTCTTGTTTTTACCGAGCGAACTTCTGGATTTTTCTCCGCACTCTCCCTTTCGTGCCAAAGGATCAAGCCGTAAAGCGGTTAATATCGTTTTTTAAGTCTTTGGTTTGACTCGATATTGGTGACTTACTTTAGTATTGATGCGTGTGATCGACAAGAAATTTATGTTTTGACTCAAACAACGTATGCAGTCACCTTTTCATTTGGGGTTGTCGGAAATTAAAACTTATGTTGCCTATTTTTTGTACTTAATTGTTGCTACCTCGCGAGTAACGTATCGCAAAACATGCATCTCTTGCAAATTTACTCCCATATTCTTGTTCTTACCCAATGCTCATGAATTATAGACAATGACCAAAAGTGTACAATTTCGAGTACAAGATTCCAAGATTGAATTTTTAGAAAAAGTTAAAGAGGATCACAAATGGATAACACTTGTAGCACCTAATTTCGAAAAGCTCCTGCAATCGAGCCACTGCATATTTTATATTGAAAGTTCTCTGCTGCGCTTCTTTCAGTAGGGTGGCAAGAGGTGTGCGGTCCGCTCAGGGTGGCCACTGCAAGGGATGGTAAGTTTTAACACAGAAAGACAATATTTTTGTTGGGCCTGAATACTGGATTTTATTATTAACATTCGTGATTTGCTTAATCCAAGCACCGCTTGGTTACCCAAGAATCACATGAATGAGTCAATTACGCGCCTTGGCCTGGTGAAGAATGAAAACTTAAACAGACGAGTGAGCGGATGTTGTTGCCGAAGATCGCGAAATTTGTATAAAACTTGTAGAATTGTTGTCCGACGATTACCCAAAACAAAAGCAGGCCAAAAGTATGCAATTTTGTTGCAGATGGCGACCACACAATGATGAGATTTTGCACAGACCAACTTTTCCTCAGCTGCCCAGGTCTGCCATTTCCATCTGGCATCGATTGGTCAAACGCCGAATGCTGGAGTCTTCATTCCTGTAGTGGAGAAGGTGCAATAGATTAGCGACTTAAATGTGTTTAATAACTTCATATAACTCAGATCTAACTCCATGAAGCCTCAAAGCAGTTTTGGACTCAGTTGGTTGTTTACGTTTCGAATGTCTGTTTCAAAAATTAGGCAACTGGTTGAGTAAAGAAGAACAGCTGGTGTGCAAACCAGCTTTGCTGTTGCCAATATTCGCGGTGAATTGGATTTTTATTAATTAAAAATTAAGTATTTCATTGCCACTCAGGAAAATAGAGTAGCTGGAAATTGATTTTTAATTAAGTTATCTTCCCTTTCCCAATTTTTCCATTGGTAGCAATCGAGCTACGTATTGTGTTCATGCTTGTTTTCCAAGATGATATACAACGCAGATCTAATGAGGGCGTTGAGCACAATACATCTTGATTACAAAACTAACGTCTTAATTTTCTGAGCGATGCTTAATGTTCAAATGTACCCTGCTAAGCAGATCATTGAATCTCGTTGCAGAATTTCTAGTCACTAAACTCAAACTTGTCCAACTTTTGTGACAGCAGTTTATCAGTCGCTAAGTGAAAGCACATCCAAAGGTAATAGCCAAGAATATGATTTGAGAAAAGCAGTTTTTGTCATAAACTTTTGAAACTTTTTTCGCTGGTAAAATGCCAGGAAGTAAAATTTCAAAAATTGGTCATCAATGCTTCTTTATGTCAATTTTTCCAACGTTTTGAAGGCACTTTTGGAGACCCACGACATTTTCTTTCTCTATCTCCCTCAACATCGGTACCCATGTCAAATTAGTTTGAAAAAACGCTTAGTTTTTGTCTTTTAAGATTACTTCAACATAATAAGTTTAACTGTTTGAAACTGAGTCTATGCAAACATGCTTTTTTCAGACGGTTGCAACAATGAAAAAGCATCATTCACTCCTGTGAACCCAGGTAATAAAACAGTTTTAATAATTTATTGTAGAATTGGCCTGGTCTTTCTTTTTCTTTTTGCAGTAGGCTGCTCTTGTATAGATAGCTTTGGTATTGGAGATCTCCACCCAATAAGCATAAGTATACTGTGGTTATGTAGTTTGAGTACTGTTTCATGTCAAATGTATCAAATCGATGTAGTACAACCATTAATATAACATAATTGTTTTACTTTTGTTAAATTCTTTTAACACTGGTTAACAAAATTTTTCTTTCTTTTATTTCCCAAAAAAATTTTGACAGCTTTCACAAATGCACTCAAAACACACAATTCTTTTTCATTTATGGAATTTGTAAAATCACGATCGTTTATTGGTTTTCTTATTTGAGGGTCATCAAAAATACCAGCTTTTAATTTTTCTATCGTTGATGCCAGAAATTTTGTGCCAATATATTTGAATCAGTCACCATTATTTAAATACCGCGGAATACCAGAGTGTCTAATTTTATCCCAGCAGCTTTCTGGTATCTGATAGCTGGTTGCTACCGGCTTGGATAGAATTTTACAACCTAAGCAATGAAGGAGCCGAGGGAATTTAAGACAACCACTGTGGCTGTTTCTTTTTAGTGTTTGCTATATCAATTCTATATTTTACATGCGATTACCACGAAAGTGAACTTGTATGATTTAGCCATTTTTAGTGTAATTAAGACTTTTCAATTAGTCATTATTTGCGCTTTCTTAAGTCATAATCATTTTGTTTGCTAATGGCTGCGAAAAATAGACATAAAATATGTTTCTGGGACGATTCTTACGTAAAGTATGGTTTCACAAAAGTTATTGGTTGTGATAAACTTGACAATGCTCAGTGCACATTGTGCAATACCATTTCGGGCAACGATTCCTTAAAGCCTTTGAAGTTAAAGAAGCACAAGGAACTAAGGCATAAAGAGAATACTGACCCAGTTGAAATGTTCAAAGCGAAACAGCTCGTTATGATGTGAGGGGAACGCTCCCTGCGTTAGGCTTTTGCCTAACTTCCCAACCACTCCTGCGCGCTTCATATAAAGTTTCTTTGATAATAGCAAAAGCAAAAGCACCTCACACAGCTGGTGAAAAACTAATAAAGCCAAGCGCGGTAAAAATGGCACAAATTATACTTGGCCGAAATGAGGCCAAAAGAATAGATTGAGTTCCCTTGTCCGATGACACTGTAAGAAACAAGATTGCAGATATAGCAAATGACATTTGAATCAGCTTAACGCTAAATCCAAGATAGCCCTTGTAGAATGTCTTCAATTTGATGAAACAACAAATATCAAGTCAATGAGCCAATTAGTAGCATACGTGAGATTTGTTAAAGAAAACGCGATTGTGGACGAGTTTTTATTTTTCTAAGAAACAAAGGAGAGAACTAGAGCTAAAGACGTCATTGATCTTGTTAATGCATTTCTTCGTGAAAAATTAATCACATGGAATAAAGTGGGATTGGTATGCATAGATGATGCGCCAGCTATGACAGGGCATCGATCCGGTTTTGTAGCCCTAATGAAACAAGTTGCTCCGCATATATTATCAAATCACTGTGCTATTCATAAATACGCCTTTGCTTGTAAGACACTCCCTCTTGAATTGAAAAGTGTTCTTGATTCTGTAGTAAAGGCTGTGAATTTCATTCGTGGCAGGGCCGTGAATTCCCAACTATTCAAAGCATTTTGCAACGACCTTGGAAAAGAGCATCAATACCTTCTTTTCCACACCGAAGTGCGATGGTTATCTCAGTGAAAAGGGCTCTCCCGTGTTGAGGAACTTGTCACTGAAGTTGCCGTGTTCCTTCGTGAGCATGGGTCAGTGGAACTTGCTACATTATTTGATGACGATAGATTTTATTTGAAGGTCTCAGTAAAATTGGTGATCAAAAGACTTGCTAATGGCTGACTGCTTTGTTTAATGATCACTTAAGCAACCTCGAGAAATAAATGGACGATTACTTTCCAACATCTGAACCTTCTTCAGAATGGATTCAGCAGCCTTTTATCGATGACATGAGCGACAATAAGCAGCTCAACCTTCATGAGCAACATCTGAAATTGCAGGGTTCTCAAGCTGCAAAAACCACATTTAGCTCGCTCCTCTATACTGATGAAATTTCGGAACAGTACGCTGCAAGAATATCCTAAATTGGCAAAAAGAGCTCTGCAGACATTAATTCCATTTCTAACGACATACCTCATTGAAGCTGCCGTGTCTGCTTTAGTTAATATCAAAACTACGTACCGTAATCGCCTTACAGTTGCAAATGACATGAGAATTGCTCTCAGCAATATCAACCCCCGAATTGATGAGCTTGTTTTGAAGAGACAAGAACAGAAGTCATACTGACTATCATTTTTGCTTTGTTTTGCCGAGTAAATTGTGATATTCCACTAGCCACTTGTGTTATGCTTTTATATAGTGAGTTTTTTAATTAATTAGAGATCCAGTAGTAAACAACTTATCCTCCTTATCACAGTAGTGTTTGTTCTTTTGACATACCCCACGTTTGCAGGTTGCGCAGACAAGGGGTCCCCAAGCCAATATCTTTAAGAATAGGGGTCCCAGCAGTTGAAAAGGTTAAGAACCACTGCACTGGAGGGTAAGCTTGAATATTTTTCTCATCACGTACCAATGCTTTTCTTATGGGCCAGTCTTGTTTCGTTGAGAGCTGGGCTTTAGCTCTGCTATTTCACAAGCATAAAAAGCATGGAAACTTCGTATAACCACACTGTAATCCAAATAGAAACCCAGCCATTTTTATATCAACACAAATGATCCAGTTGTGTTCGTTGTATGAAATGTTTTCCAGTACAAATTTAAATTCGCTATTTTGTTTTTGAGAGTTGTCGGCTACCGAAGATTAATGGATCCAAAAACGTTATCATTATGCAGAAGAACACATTTCAAACTCCTTTTGCAGCTATTATTGAAAAGTTTCCAGTCGTTAAAATTTTATTCAAAGACTGCGAGCTTTTTTAAAAGACCTTCATCGTTGTTGCAGTACACTATATCCTTTTCTTGGGTGAAATACGGAAAAAGTTCTTTATGACGTTTCCGGTAAAAAATGATGAGAGTACCCAGTTTCAAAAAAGTTTTTTCTTCAAACCTTGAAGCCAGCAGCTCAGAGCACTCTTTAGAAAGATTCAAATCTCTGGTCAAGTCATTTAGCTCTTCTTGGGAAAAGAATTGTCCGGATAACAGAGATGGGGGGAAATCGCTTTCTGTCAGGGTGTGTTATCACTGTCAATTAAAACATGCTTCTCTTTATTGGAGAGAAAAGATACCAGCTGTAGCAAGCTTTCAAAAACTGGAACAGGAAGTTCTTTACTCTGTGGAACTGGTCAGATTGCAGAGTCTAAGTTTGGATATATCAAGGAGTTCCTATTCTTCCTGCTGATGCTTTTCGCTTTCACTGCACAAAAATAGCAGTCATTACAATGATCTTTTGGTTCTCGCCACACCATTGGAATAGCAAGTAAACCCTAGGCTTTTCTACTCTTGTTTATCCATTGCCGTAAATATTCTACGCAAGGTTTACTCACGATGTGGGATGCCCAAGACTTGTCTTGATTACCCAGCATCACTTAGAAGCAGGCAAGATCAGCAAGCTTTAAAAAATCACTGATAGTTTTCCTGTTATGCTCTAACGTGTATTTGCCACAGATATAGCTGAAAACTTTTGGTTCATTTAAACAGCATCTTCTTGATGATGTAGCCATAATTAAGATTCTTATAAACTTAAACAACCGGTGATATTAATGAGCTTTAGGTAACAAATGGAATAAAAGGGAGGACATGCAGTCGTGCATTGTGTAAACGATCAAGCATAACGTAGAGTACGGCAGCTTACATAAATATTTATGACGCCACAAACAACCAACGGATAAGTAAGACATGCAAGAGATAGCACATGACTTGAAATTTGTGATGTCCAAGAAAAGTGAAAGAGTAGAGCTTAAACCAACAACAACAACATAAAACCTTAAGCGCGAAAAACTGTGTTGGCCTGTGTAATTAAAATTCAATTTTCACAGCACAATATTTGGGCCACTCTCTGAAAAATTGATTGCCATCTGTTTAAACAGTGAAGGCCATTACAAAAATTGAAATTCTAAAATAGCTTTAAGTGTTGTCCGGATAGAAAAATAATGACTGCATTTTTTAAATCAGCGACCTAAATTTATTCTAAATCATCTTTCAAACCTTAAGCACGAAAAACTGTTTTGGCTAGTGTAATTAAAATTCAGTTTTCACAACACAGTATTTAGGCCACTTCCTGAAAAATTGATTACCATCTGTTTAAACAGTGCTTACTTCATAACATCGCCGAAATGAGTTTCAATATAATTATTGGGCAGGTATATAATCTGACAGGGGCAAGATATTTACGTTTATTCTAGGCTAATTTGTACTGTTTTTATGTTTGAGCTCACACTGCGCTACTGATTACGTTAGTCGCTTTTCGACGATTTTTTTCATCAACATTGGTTTTGTCAGCGCGAGTTTCATTAAAAAAATCTTATTGTAAACTCCTTGATAGTGGGTTGTAAAAAAAGAGGCAACATATGACAACGCTATGTCCATAGGTGTTACGTAAACAATCATTTCTTCTCTTTTTTACTGGTCGACTAGGCGGGACATGTTATATTCTGTTAATTACTAACCTAGCCACATGTAAAGAGCAGCTTTTTCATGTGCTCCCCTGCAAGAAACAAGGAATACGTAAAAAATCGGAAAACGTTTTCTTCATGGTAGCTTTGTTGGGTACACAAATAGAAAATGTATTGAAAACAATGAAATAGTTTATAATTATTGTCTTCACTAACGAATAATAGTATTGCATTGCATTAAACTGTATTGAATTATGCTATTTCAGTAAAATTGTATAATGTTGTGACTTCGGTAGTAAAACCCATTCAGCCCTGCAAAGAGCTGATAACACTGAACAACAAAAAAAAATTTATCGCATGTATCTGAGGGTTTTTCAACTGTTTTTGGCTAATTTGGGGGCGCTGATTTCGAATCTGAAGCCGGATTTTTTCTATCACGTCTAGTTTCTGAGATACTGAAAACTGTCATTTTGTGTATTTTCGTTTGAATTTTACGTAATGGTATCACTGCGATAACCTTTATATACCAAAAATGGCATACAATTAATCTAAGTGATCAATGATAATACTTAGCAGTCACAAGAACAAAGTCAGTTAGCACAAACTCAAAATTTAATGAACAACTGACCTCAGTCATACTTACAAATAACGCTACTTGAGTATCTATAACAATTTAGGGCGTTTAGCACTGCGAATATAAGATGAATCATTTTCTCTCTGCAGAAACCAGCAATAGTCACCCATCATGCTAGCGTTAGACTTTCTTTTATAGCGGCTTTCAATCACAGCAATGTCTTGATGGAACCGTTCTCCATGCTCATCACTCACTGCCCCCAAGTTCGGTGGAAAAAAGTCAAGATGAGCATGGAGGAAATGCAGCTTTAATGACATTCGGCAACCCAATCGTTGGTAGGCTTGCAACAGGTTTTCAACAATTTCTACAAAATTTTCAGCTTTATATTTGCCCAAAAAATTGTCGACAATCTGTTTAAATGATTTCCAAGCATCCAATTCTGTAGAATTAAGTTTTTCTGTAAACTGGTCATCCAGCAGTAGTTTTCGAATTTCCGGCCCAATAAACACTCCTTCTTTCAGTTTGGCTTCGCTTTTGAAAAGTCCAAATTTCTCTTTTAAATACATAAATGCAGCGCCGTCATGATTCATTGCTTTGACAAAGGTTTTCATCAGCCCCAGTTTAATGTGTAGTGGAGGTAGAAGGACATTTTCGGGATTTACCAGAGGTGTGTGTTTTACGTTAAACCTTCCAACTGTCGGATTTTCACGTGGTTCCCAAGCTTTTTTTCTGAAGTGGTTAGTGTCATCTCGGCTATCCCACAGACACAAGAAACACATGTATTTAGTGTAACCTAACTGCAACCCAACAAGTAGTGATATAACTTTTAGATCTGCGCAAATCTTCCAGCTATGTTTAGAGTAATTGATAGCCTCCAAGCAAGTTTTCATGGCTTCATATGTCTCTTTCATGTTTACAGCGTGAGCTACAGGTATAGATGGTTTAACGTTCCCGTTATGTAGCAAAACTGCTTTTAAACTAGTTTTGCTAGAGTCGATGAACAGTCTCCATTCATCACTGTCATGTTCGTAACCTAATTCGATCATCAAGCCAGAAACATCTTTGCAATAGCACAAGTTGTCTTTAACATCGAAGAAGGATGATAACTTTTCATGACGAAGTCGAAACTTGGAAATTTTAGTGTCTTTTTCAAGCAAGTTCCACTGCTTTAAACGTGAACCTAGTATCTCAGCTTTGTCTTTAGTTAATGTCAAATCTCGCACCAGATCATTTAACATGCTTTGATTAATCAAAGTCGGTTTTTTAGTGATGCATCCTTCCGTGTCCTCTTCACTCTCACATGCTTCACTGCCTGTCGTTTCATGCTCAGTTGAGGATTCTTCTGATTCTTGTTTTTCAAGTGAAGGGGGTGAAGGAACAGGCAGATCATTTCCATGAGGAACTGGTTTAAGGGCAGAGTTACAATTTGGATATACAATTTTTGATTTGTTTTTCCGGGAAAATCCTTTGATGTTGGTTAAGCAAAAATAGCAGTCAGTTGCATGGTCTGTCTGCTCACGCCAAATCATTGGTACAGCGAAAGGCATTTTCATTTGCTTCTTATTTATCCACCGAAACAACTGAGTTTTGCATGCATTGCAGCAAATATGAGGAGCCCACAACTTGTCTTGATCACCAACTGCACAGCCGAAATAACACTTGTAAGCTATCTTCACTTTCGAAGAAATATTTCGACGATGTGTAGATGGAGTGTACTTCCCGCAAATATAGCAAAAACTGTTGGGATTATTCTTACACTTTCTTCTATTGTTTGACATTGTCAATGGACACAAGATTCTACACTATAATATAGCTGTAACACAAATGGTAAAAAAGCTAATCATATATTTATATTTGATAAAAAAAAAGTTTAAGCCAGTCCTCTTACTCCTCTCCAGCTATATCACGAATTCAGTTGTTTTACATTATTAAATTATTAAATGTTTTCAATCAATAAATTCAATAAAACACTTATTCTCAAACTTTCCTTCATTTTCACACATCTGAACAATATAACCTTATTACTCATACAAGTTTGAAGGCAGTGATATCAATAGCAATGAGTAAAGCTTGCTAGCGTACAGTGATTCAATCGGTGTTGATAGGTGTGGAATGCGTTATAAGACTCCCTTACCGCATAAATTTGATATAGGCTAAGTTCAGATATTAACTCCCATGCTTCTACCCTTCAGTTGGTTTTACAGCAATATCAGCTTAAGACCAGCTGTATCATCACTTTCATATACATTGCTTTGATAGAGTTCAATAAATATTGTTATTTGTAGTAGCAGCTATTGTTCACACTTTTAGGGATGGTGTAACAACATGTTGAACACAGTAATAAGAATGCATTGAGTCAGATTTCATCATATATTCAATATCTCAGAAACTAGACGTGATAGAAAAAATCTGATTGCAGATTTGGATTCAGCGCCCGAAAGTTACCCTAACACGCTCTTCAGGTTATCAGATACAAAATTTTTGTTGGACAGTGTAATCCGTAACAGACTTCTTATCAAAAACACTATTGTTTAGAAGTAAACTCTTCAAATTACGATGGAAGGGAATGGTAGATATTTTACTGCCCATTTTATATGCTACGGTGGCAGATATAAAAAATTGGTCATACGTTGATCGCTATTGATTGCATATTGCACTCCAATATTAAAAAGATGAGAAGTGGTACAAAATTTGAATAAAGCTTTAGTTATCGACCATTTCATATTACTCTTTTGCAAAGAATAAGTGAAAACTCTAACGTTTTCGTCTAGCTCTCATCAGGAGTTATCGCTAGAATGAAGCCTGGTGTTGATGGCGAGGTATTTATAGCGAACGAAGCTGGTGAGAATGGCGGAACGTTCTGATTGGTAGACAACCAGACGTTTCGTCGAGTCCGAATCAATGACGTAATTTTAATGTGTAGACGAATTCTTTTTTGGCGGCAAAGCTCCGGTTTAAGCATTTTGATGAAAGTCGCTTCCAAGGTAGATAAATGAAAAAGTGTTCTTCCTTTAGCCAAAATAGAAAATTGGTTGTCATCGTAGTGAGCGGCGCATTTTTTATTGTTGAGGAGGTGTTGTCCAATTGCCGAAGTGCAGGTATGGTTGGATTGAGATAAGTCACAGTTTGTTTGAGCTTGATTTCTTATTGCTTTCGGTATATGCTGTTTTATTCTATCCTGCAGTCTTTGAGATGTGCGGCCTACGTACCGACAATCACAGCGGCACACGTATTGGTAAACGACCATACTTTGTTGCTTGGTAGGCACGACATCTTTGCGGACCGTTGGAAGCATCTTTCTTGTGGAAAACGCTACACGAAGCTTTACCGCACCAAAACATGAGCTGACAGCAGTTTTGCATTGATTTTCAAATTTTGTGGAGATATTGCCAATCCATGGTAGTTTAAGGTAAACTGGACATTGTTCCGGTCCTTCTTTTGGCGGTAATTTAAACTGTTCAATCTTCCTTTTTATTCTCGAATTAATTACATTTTCTGGATAACCATTGGAGTAGAGAATCGATCGAATGAAATCTATTTCCTGGGGTAATTTTGAAGGCGAACAAATTTCCAAAGCTCGGTGGAAAAGAGTTCCAATAAGATTGTTTTTTCTGCTTTTGGGTCCAAACCAATCCCAGCGATTGTACTGGCCGGAAAATGAAGGTTTTCGGTAAACGGAAGTTAAAAATTTGTTGTTACTTTTTTCCACAAGCACATCCAAAAAAGGTAATTTGCCATTGACTTCTTTCTCATGCGTGAAATTGAGAGACTGATGCAGTGAATTGAGTTGCTTTAAGAAAAGATTGCAATTGAGCTCATCCTCAAACATGGCAAAGGTGTCATCCACATATCTGAAATAGATTGAAGGTTGATTGTTGTCAATAAATAATTTTTCTTCTTGATATCCGACGAAGATATTCGCTAGGGCTGGACCAAGTGGACTGCCCATAGCAACACCATCAATTTGTTTATATATTTTGTTATTAAAACTGAATTCAACAGAAGTAGTTGCAATGTTCATAAGTTCAATAAAGACGTCTTTATCCATGATTGGAGGAGTCAAATTGCTTTCATATAAGGAGTCCGCACAAATTTGGATAGTTTCTTCCAATGGAATGTTGGTTTTTACCAACATGGAATGTTGGTTTTTACGAAATGGTTTTTACCAACATTCCATTGGAAGAAACTATCCAAATTTGTGCGGACTCCTTATATGAAAGCAATTTGACTCCTCCAATCATGGATAAAGACGTCTTTATTGAACTTATGAACATTGCAACTACTTCTGTTGAATTCAGTTTTAATAACAAAATATATAAACAAATTGATGGTGTTGCTATGGGCAGTCCACTTGGTCCAGCCCTAGCGAATATCTTCGTCGGATATCAAGAAGAAAAATTATTTATTGACAACAATCAACCTTCAATCTATTTCAGATATGTGGATGACACCTTTGCCATGTTTGAGGATGAGCTCAATTGCAATCTTTTCTTAAAGCAACTCAATTCACTGCATCAGTCTCTCAATTTCACGCATGAGAAAGAAGTCAATGGCAAATTACCTTTTTTGGATGTGCTTGTGGAAAAAAGTAACAACAAATTTTTAACTTCCGTTTACCGAAAACCTTCATTTTCCGGCCAGTACAATCGCTGGGATTGGTTTGGACCCAAAAGCAGAAAAAACAATCTTATTGGAACTCTTTTCCACCGAGCTTTGGAAATTTGTTCGCCTTCAAAATTACCCCAGGAAATAGATTTCATTCGATCGATTCTCTACTCCAATGGTTATCCAGAAAATGTAATTAATTCGAGAATAAAAAGGAAGATTGAACAGTTTAAATTACCGCCAAAAGAAGGACCGGAACAATGTCCAGTTTACCTTAAACTACCATGGATTGGCAATATCTCCACAAAATTTGAAAATCAATGCAAAACTGCTGTCAGCTCATGTTTTGGTGCGGTAAAGCTTCGTGTAGCGTTTTCCACAAGAAAGATGCTTCCAACGGTCCGCAAAGATGTCGTGCCTACCAAGCAACAAAGTATGGTCGTTTACCAATACGTGTGCCGCTGTGATTGTCGGTACGTAGGCCGCACATCTCAAAGACTGCAGGATAGAATAAAACAGCATATACCGAAAGCAATAAGAAATCAAGCTCAAACAAACTGTGACTTATCTCAATCCAACCATACCTGCACTTCGGCAATTGGACAACACCTCCTCAACAATAAAAAATGCGCCGCTCACTACGATGACAACCAATTTTCTATTTTGGCTAAAGGAAGAACACTTTTTCATTTATCTACCTTGGAAGCGACTTTCATCAAAATGCTTAAACCGGAGCTTTGCCGCCAAAAAAGAATTCGTCTACACATTAAAATTACGTCATTGATTCGGACTCGACGAAACGTCTGGTTGTCTACCAATCAGAACGTTCCGCCATTCTCACCAGCTTCGTTCGCTATAAATACCTCGCCATCAACACCAGGCTTCATTCTAGCGATAACTCCTGATGAGAGCTAGACGAAAACGTTAGAGTTTTCACTTATTCTTTGCAAAAGAGTAATATGAAATGGTCGATAACTAAAGCTTTACTCCAATATTAGTCCACTTCAGCGCCGAATAGCGAAAACACATAAAATACTTTGGGCCAATAGATTACTGGGTAGAAACAGTAGAGTCTTCCCTAACCAAACAATATTGATACGTTATTATCTCCATAGCCAACAAAGCTAATATTTACAGCCAACAAAGACATGCTTGCTGGGCATTTTATATGCTACTGTGGCATATGTAATAGATTGGTCATATACACACGGTGTTTCAAATAATTTGACATCATTTTGCAATCTATTAACTTTGGCAGTTCCTGTTTAAATGACTAAATTTACACAGCATGTGTAGAAACAGGCCAAAATTTTGTGCTTAATATTTGATATGTTTATCTTCTCAGGTGTAGAAATTTTTAATTGATAAATTATTATTCGTACTGCGTTCAAACCTGTGTGTTTAAATAGTATTCACTAACAGAGAAAAGACGTTTTGTGTTTTGGAGTATGCTCGAACAAACTCAAACAAGAGTGAGCAGTGTGCGTTTGTGAAAAAGTTCTCTAAGAAATCACCAACAGCAAAGCAGATCTGGAGCTGGAAAAAGAAATTCGAAGACGAAGGCTGCCTGTGCAGAGCAAAAGGATCTGGACGACTAGCAACAACAGAAGGGAAGGTAGAGCAGATTCGCCAAACACTCTTGCGAAGCCCCAAAAAGTCGATAAGAAGAACAAGTATGGAGACCCTGATACCTCCAACGACAGTTTGGTGGGTAGTAAGGAAAGGTTTGGTAATGGAACCCCACAAACTGCAGGTCCTTCAGGCCATAACTGCAGCTGACCAGCGAAAGCGCAAATAATTCTGTGTTGATATGCAAGAGAAACTTGAAGACGACGAGTTCAATAAACGTCCTGTGTTCAGTGATGAGGTCACATTTCATACGAATGGCAAAGTTAATAGGCATAATGTACGTATTTGGGGCGAAGAAAATCCCCATGCCACTACTGAGCATGAGAGGGACTCACCAAAACTGAATGTGTTTTGTGCCATCTTGAAAAACCATGTTCATGGCCCATTTTTCTTTGAGGGAAATGTGACTGGCGATGTTTATATGCAGATGCTTCAAAACTGGCTAATGGAATTGCTTATTGCAAATGAACATGAAGATTTCTTTTATTAACAGGACGGTGCTCCACCTCACTGGAAGCTCACTGTGCGGGCTTATCTCAATGACGATCTGCCAAGGAGATGGATGGGGCGTGCTAGTGGTGAAGACAATGTGATGGTGAAATGGCCTCCACGTTCACCTGACCTGATCCCCTGCGATTTTTTTCTCTGGAGATATGTGAAGACCTTGGTTTATGTCCTCCCTCTTCCTGCAAATGTAAACGAGCTCAAACAAAGAATCACTATCGCATTGGAGACAGTTATCCAAAACATGCTGCATGGTGTTTGGGAGGAGCAAGACTACCGACTTTACGTGTGCCGGGTAACAGGCGGTGCGCACATTGAACATTTGTGAAATCTTTTATGGAATTCAAGCGCCTTTAAATTTCTTATTCAAATTTACAGGAATAAATCTTGTTTTGGTCAACATTAAACCCTGTTGAATTTCATTTGATCTGACTATTAAGTTTCTGTAATATTTACATGTCAAATGTTTTGAAACACCCTGTATATTGATCTGTTTTAATTCAATGCTGTATGCATATAAATTAGTCTAGAAACAGACAGTCTTTTCGAACCAAACAACCATGATACATTATTACCTCAACAAAGGCATGTTTGCTGAGTAGGTGTTCTAACTATTTTAACTTTGAAAGTGGTAACATGTTAATAGTGCATTGCTCGTTTCATTGCTCTATATGCTCAAGTCCACACACCGAATCCGAAGCAACTTAAGTTTTTAAAGCAATTTTTTGAAACACGCTTATGTGCTTATCTTAGTCTCCAGAAAACATGGCGTAGTTAGTAACCTTATCTCACTGTAACCTTGACGCGATACCACCACTGTAACCTTATCAAGCAACTTAAGTTTTCAAAGGAATTTTTTGAAACACATTTTTGTGCTTATCGCAATCTCCAGAAAACACGGCATAATTTGTAACCTTATCTCACTGCCTTGCAGAACCTGTAGACCCAGCGACCCTTCTGTCTTGTTATCAGTGTGGGATTGATGGCGCCCGTGCTTGTGATGCCCAAGGAGTAGGAAATCTGAGTCCAACAAAATGTTCTTCACATCACAAATATTGTGTTTCAGTCAAAGCTACAACAAGTGAGTAAACTGTTACTGAAAATAGATAATGTTGTTTGGACTATCCAGTCTCATCAGCTTCTGCAAGGGTTGTTGCCAGTTGAGTTTTATGTCATTGCATTTCATTTTATCCTAACAAAAAGACACTATACGAATATAAAACTGGACTTGCGCTTAAACCTGCTTCGATGTTGTCCATAACACTCTCACCAAGCTTTCCCACCACAGTCCTGCAACAGCTACAAGCAATTAAGTAAAGCCCCCGTAAAGAGCCTGTTTTGAGGGTATAATAATAACATGTCATATCACGAATTTCTCTCAAGACTGCAATATCTGGTTTGCCACTTTGCAAAAAAACTCTTTCACGACAACAAAACTGTAATTTATCCTGTAGAAACACAAGTAAACTTCATAAACTTAATTGTCAGTCTAGCAATGCGAAAAATCAATTTCATCCAAATGTCATCATTAGTTAAATTGCAACATTAGTTATAATTCGGCAAAAATATAATCTTTTTTCAAAATAGAGTTAAATTTCCATTTATGAAAGCATTAAGCCGAGAGTTTTGATTTCTCGAAGAGGGCCATATGTGTCAAAAACGTTTAGAAATTTCATCAAAAATGTTTAATTTATTAAGTCTGCTATGCATTTTAACGCTTTGGATTTTATTTAGAAGTAAGTTTTAATTCAAAAAGGATTTAGCCTCAACTGGAATTTTCTCCGGATGAAATCGATTTGGCGTAATTATAAACGCACTACTAATCTCATATGACATTTTCGTGCATGGATCAACAAACTGCCATTAATATAAATATATTAATCAGTGACGTACGCAGGGGGCTCAGGCACACTCCCCCTCAGGCACAACAAAATGCCTATTTCAGCGACTATTTGACCAAAATCGTCCTCGCGCTCCTCCCACAGGAAATTGTGGAACGTGATTGTCGGCTGCCATGATTGTAACCGACATCGATTTTCTCAAACACTAGAGGTCAATACTCTCTCATCACACACAATTTTGAGCACTGCATTCATCGTGCGCCGATCTCCACAAATAAATGTCTCGTGCCCCTCAAGAAATTTCTGCGTACGCCCCTGAGCATAATATAGCATAGAAAATTTTTTATCTCTGTTGTTGTAATATAATCTATTTTAATGTTGTAGTTGACGGCCTTACAGTTCAAAGGTATTGCTCTAAAACTGCGGTAACAAACTGCAATAGTGTATTTGGAACTGTCAGCTGTGATGCAAATTCATGTGAAAAAGGTAAGGATTTGAAGATGCCTGGCTTGTAAGCTGTCTTCCTCACGCAGTTTATAGCCTAACTTTGTAATTTCAAATCGGCGTTTGGGGGACATTACATCATTCTCTCTCTTTCTCTGTCTAACAAAAACTCAAACATACTTCTAGTTAGAACAATACAGATTTAAAAAATAGCTTACATGGTCAACCGACGCGATGGCGTAGTGGTTAGAGCGTCCGCTTCGCAGTCGGTAGACCTGGGTTTCATTCCCCTTGTCGAGTCATACCAAAAGACTTTAAAAAATGGTATCTATAGCTTCCCTGCTTGGCGCTCGGCATTTAGGGGAGGTTGTGGAGAACAAGCCGGCAAGTTCGCTTGTTGTGTCCTTGGGCAAGGCACTTAACGGGACGCCCCACCTTTATGTGGAAGACAGGTGACCCATAAACCTCGAAAAAGGCAACTCCCAAGCGAGTGCGGACTTACCGTCCAAAGTATAGCGATACAATTCGCTTTCTCGTGAATGGAGGATAAATATGGCAAATAAAACAAAACAAAACAAAAAACTAAACGCACATAAACATAAACCGTCACCTATCCGTACGTAGGCTGCAGCTGCGTTTTAGCAAAGCGTGAGCGAGAATATTACTGAGGGCAGATCGAAGTCAGCTTCATAGTCTTTTTGTTATGACCTGATGTGTATCATTAAAGCTTTACTTAACCATATGTTGTGTTGCGTCGTACAAATATAAAATATGTTGTGTTTGATCGTTTATAGCGGAATGCTCGCAACTCCTGAATACTGATAGACCCTACAAGATGGATATGTGGAAATGTAACCGAAATTTACTTTGCTATTTTGATCGTTTTCAAGCGCTTTCAGGGCATGATGTTCTATAATATTTTGTTCATTTTTCTATTTTCCAGTTATGTTTTTGTACGGCAAGACATAGCAGTAGACTCTATTTCAGCAAACCGTAACCTATTTATGAATGATCGATCGCCTATTTCATCGTGATTTGTGTTTAAATTTTCAGATGGATGCAATGCTGCTAGGTTGGTGAAAGCAAGCGTGTTGACTATGTTGGTGGTAGCTTTCTTGTGCTTGTCTTATACAATGATTTGAAACATTGATTTAGCTTCTCGTTTCACTACAGTTATTATCATTACCTTTGACATGTTATGACATTACTCATCTAGCTGTGACTTGTATGTTTTAGAGCTTTGTTAATTAGAGCTTAGATACGATAAATTGAAGAGGGTAGGGGCAGTTAATATCTAGACGTGTCAAATTCTTGGTTTTTCCAAAAGCAGAAGGATAGTTTTTACGCTTTGAACATCATGTTCTTGGTTCTCAATCAAAAATATTTAAAACCCATTGCCAGTTAAGGTTTTTCTTGATGATATTGTATCTGTGTATGTTAGATATATATATTCTTCTGTGACGGGAACACTTTTGTTGTTTACGCCTGTTTCGCTTGTTACACATCGTTGTGTTCGGTCCCGCGTCGAAGTTACCAATACTGACGGCACAATGCTGAAGCAAAGCCAGTAGGCTACAGCTACGCAGATGAAACTCCGTAAGTGCCTAAAGCTAAAAAGCAACAACCAACTTATAATGAGGCTTCAACACACGTCTGTGCAATTGCTGCCTCCATGAAATGGTATTGCAACCGACTTGACCCCATTAATGACAGAAGGAACTTTTGCGAGTGAAGGGAATTTCTCAATACTCCTCAATGTCAAATAAATCGTTTTTATGTTTATTTGACTTGATAATGCAGTAGACTGGATGGAATGTTAACTTTTTGGTGTAACTATTTGCAATCATTCTTTCTACAATAAATTACTCATGAATGCTGTATTTAAAACGTATTACTCCAATAATTTTGCTCATGAACCTACAAATAAATTCAACATTCCAAAAATTATTACTTTTTATTTGATGTGAGTAAAAACTGATAAGGAAAAGTGAAAACAACTATCTTGGGATTTAATTAATAACATTGGTTAAAATAATTTAAATAATGGGGTTAAATAAAAATCAATAATAATTGTTTTGGATTAATTTGGTTGATTAATAATATGTTGGGATAGTTAAGGACAAATTGCTTTCGTGTTCTAGCTACCCCGTATGGAGAATTTTAGACCATGTGGATAGTTGTAAGTCTTCTTCATAAACCACATTATTTAGCAACCTTGCAATTTTTAAAACATGTTGGGTTTAAACACTATTGCAAATACTTTAGTGTATGCAGTGTTGACCTTAAAAATACTTTAAAAGATGCTGCTCATCAATGTATTTGAATGGTTTCTAGCACAATATCCGAATGGCATGTAGTTGATTGTGCTCTTTTGAAGTCTGCTTAGTGGCTGATCTTTACACATTTTGTACTCAACAATTCCAAAGGAAAAACAACGCATGTAAGCTGAGAATTAACAAAGCTGTTTATCTCAACTTGTGAGAACATGTCTATTAAAATTCGTCATCTAATAATAAACCTCGTAGCATCAAGTATTTTAATGAAAGCTCTTGTATTGAGTTTCGTTGATGAGACTATTGTAAGTTGTAACTAGCATTCCCTAGGAAACAATTAATCTGTCAAGCATTTTTGACAGCTTCCAGTGATGATTTTAAGACAAAGCAAGCGGATTATCTGTGGTGCTAGGGGCTTCTCATCTGGGTTTGTGACGTTTAGCACTCAAACCAATCTCTTTTAACTTTTCACCGTGGCATTCTCTTTAAGTTACTTAAGGTCCCCTCGAGCCAGAATTGCCTCGATTCCCCTAAAATAGATATGCCTAATGTTAATATAGCTTTGAAAAAGGCTGTTTGAGCCATAAGCTTTTCGTGACGCTCTCATCAGTGGCGGTATCGCGTCGAAAGGGAACATCTAAAATGAATAAGTGTGTTATATGTGAATAATTTGGACGTTACGCAATCAAGACAAGCCAATGATAGCGCTAGTATTGCAAAGCGCGCCAAAGAAAGATTTCGCAATTGCGAAAGTTAGAGAAGGCGCAGCAGGAGGCCATATGCCACGATTATCGAAAGAGTTTGAGAGTGTAAACAAACTCTTTCTGTCTGCATAACACCGGGCGTCGGGTCTTGATATAAGTAGCCTCTAAAAGATTAAGATGGAAAGAGCTGCGCGCTGCGGCGAGGATTGAAAACCGCTTATCATCATAGTTTAATGCGCATCGATCATTATCTAAAAGATGCTGACCAATGGCAGAGTCACAATCCGGTTTGGTGTCGGATTCTTGCCGATAACTCCTTGCCGAAGTACTTCGGCAATTGGACAACACCTCCTCAACAATAAAAAATGCGCCGCTCACTACGATGACAACCAATTTTCTATTTTGGCTAAAGGAAGAACACTTTTTCATTTATCTACCTTGGAAGCGACTTTCATCAAAATGCTTAAACCGGAGCTTTGCCGCCAAAAAGAATTCGTCTACACATTAAAATTACGTCATTGATTCGGACTCGACGAAACGTCTGGTTGTCTACCAATCAGAACGTTCCGCCATTCTCACCAGCTTCGTTCGCTATAAATACCTCGCCATCAACACCAGGCTTCATTCTAGCGATAACTCCTGATGAGAGCTAGACGAAAACGTTAGAGTTTTCACTTATTCTTTGCAAAAGAGTAATATGAAATGGTCGATAACTAAAGCTTTATTCAAATTTTGTACCACTTCTCATCTTTTGAAAGTTTCTAAAGTTTCAAAGAATGAGATTGATGACCTAGTTTTTAGTCCATTGAGAGATAATGTAACACATATATTACTTGATTGTTAATTGTTATATCATTATGAAATAATAACCATTTTTCTGAAACTTATTGTAATTTTGTTGTCACCAACAATTAACCCCTATTGGACCGCTACCAGAACCAACCGTCAAAATATTGAGGATGTCTTATATGCTTGCCTTTTTATCCTCATAAACATGTTAATAAAAAATTTTTGACTTTTCAGTTTTTAGTTTTTGAGATACATGAAGTTTCATTTTTGGAACAATTGTCCAATCCGTAGTCGCAAGACTCGCAACTTTGCTATTTTCATATTTATCTTTTTTTTGCCCCTCGATTAGAAAACAATAAGTCTTAAAATTTCCCAATTTTGCTCCTGAAAGTTGTGGAAAGGATTGCCATTGTGATGAAGAGTGATGGTCAATTTTCACTGATGTGAAATTTAATTTCAAACTGTTGCTTTTATGCTGGTTTATGTTGCTTAGTAGGATACAGAACAAGGAGGTAGTGGAAGTACGCTTCCATGTTCGTTGATTTCTTGATTAGTATTTTTCCCAGTTTAGAGTTTGATATGATAGGATGATACATTAGGCAAATATACAGCATGTAGGCTTCACAAATGCAGGTTGCTGTGTTAACATATGACTTGTTGTTCACAGAACAGTACATATAGTTTATGTCAGGTACTGTAAATTATTTTGGCTTGGTTGGCTTACAATGCGTCTCACTGGTTTGTGATGTGATAATGTCTTGAAGAAAATATCTAGGATGAGAAGAAGCTACAGAATCACTTTTAGGTAACGACAATTTTTGCTGTAAACAATCTATGGTTGCTTTGCCTTCAAAGCAGGGTATGGCTATGCAACCAATTTAGTACAGGGCGAGGATGATATTAGTCATAGCTCGGAGACATAAAGATGTTGCTGGATGGGTGGAGGATTGTGGAGACTCATCTGGAAAAGAATATGTTGCTTTCAAGGCCAGCAGCAGCGTTGGCCTCCCAGCTAAAAAGAAAAAGCGAAAACCCACCCTAAAGGCTGCAAACTGGGAACGTGGTACCAACGTGAGCGATCCACTTACCATGGCATGCATCCTGCCTCTATTGGAAACACGACCAGAACTGTGTTTATTTGTAGCCATTGCAGATTTTCAAGTGGCTCCTGAATGATAAAACCTGCAATCTCTTCATCAAAGAATCTAAGCGTTATGCCTCGCAACATAATGAAACAATAAAACTTTTCAAGGATGAGATTTATACTCTTGTTGCAAGTATTTTTTTCTGGCTACAACGCTAGACCACGTCAACGGCAATATTGGTCTTAGGATGATGATTTAGCATGTTCTGCGGTTCCACGAAATATGGCCAGAAAACCCTTTGAAGAAATAAAAAGTGTTCTTCACTTTGCAAGCAATGACTGTTTGCCTTAAGGAGACAAAATGGCAAAAATCCGAACTCTACAAGAAACTGTGAATGCATCATTATAGCTGTTTGGAGTTTTTGCCCAGGATTTATTAGTAGAAGAACAGATGGTGTCATAGTTTGGGACACATTCATGTTTAATATTTATTCGCAATAAACCGATTTGTTTCGGTTATAGGAACGGGGTACTCGCATCAAGCTGCGGTTGTCTATCTAAATTTGAGACTTATGTTGGACATCAGAGATGAGACAGACCGACATTGGGCCCATACATTGTCTCAAATCTACTTTCGCTATCAGTGAAAATCCACGGCAGCTTTAAGTATACTTTGATAACTTTTCACTTCTTATTAACTGCTGGTTGATCCAAAGCAGTGTTTCCCAAACTGTGTGCCGCAGCACATTAATGTGCCGTGGAAGATTTGCAGCTGTACCGCGAGTCCTTTCAAAGTGTTTTTATTGTTGCAAATTTTCTCCCAAAATTGAGAAAATGCTGCCATTACAGACCACGGCGAGAAAAGTAATGATCTTTTTTTTGAAAATCAGCTCCATTTGGGGCTGCATCACGCGATTTCCGGTGTTCGTTGCCCATAAAAGCGATGATTTCCAAAAAATTGTAAAAAGGGTTATTACCATTATCGCTGTTGCCTATGGAGCCACTCGACATCAATTGGAATAGATTCCAGTGGCTGGTGTGCCGCGAAATTTGTTCAACTGATTTCCTGCCCCGGCAGACAAAAAAGGTTAGGAATCACTGATCTAAAGGAAAAACAATTTCGTGCGCTAAGGACGATCCGCGAGAATCGACTTATAAAATACGCAATGAGTTTTTCAGAAGCGGTCCAGAAAAAAGAACATAGCTTTTGCGACCACTATTCTGACAAAAATGTTGTTTTGGTGCAATGGAATGACAATTGAGTTGTTTATATGGCGTCGAACGTTGTTGGTGTTCAACCAATAAAAGCGGTCAAGCGCTCTAGTCCACGTCAAAAAAAGCTGATGTTCCTCAGCCGAACTACTTCTTGAAGTACAACCAAGGGATGGGCTGCGTTGATCTTTTGGACTGTTTCATCAGTCAATATCCGCCAACCATTCATTCGGAGAAGTTGTATTACCTTCTCTTCCTCAACTGCATCAACATGATTGGAGTAGTAGCGTGGCGATTAAACGTGATTCTTCAACGCGATCCCCAAAAAGACAAATTAGATTTTACGAGACTTGTCGTGATTGTGTTGCTTAGAAACGGAGTACGCTCTGAAATAGCTAGGGCTCTAAAAAGCGGTCAGCAAATTGCAAGCAAACTATTGGACAAGACCAGCCTGTTGATTGCGTGAAGTAGGGCCAATGTGTTTGGTGCAAGAAAAACACAAAAAAATGCTATGAGTGCAAGGTGCAATTACACGCCAATTGCTTTTTGCCTTATCATGCAACCGTTTAGGAATGATGCAATCACCTCATCTTGTTGCCAATGCAGATAAACTTTTTGTAATTTCGTTCCAAGTCTGATTTAGTCAGTGTGTCATATTGTAATTGTTTGCCAACATTACGATAAATTTGCTTCATAAATCAAATTACATATTTACTTAATCGTTATAAACGTTCGTTGAAAAAATTAATTTCATTGCTATGTGCTCAAAAAAGATTTGATTCAGTCAGCAATTCAATTGCAAGTATGGCGCTTTGATTATGACGCTTTAGCATAGGCATTGGACCATTGTTCCAATACTGGAGCAAAATTTTTAAACAAATACTGCTCAGCGAATAAATATGATATCAAAACTAAACTTAAATCTCCAGAATAATAAATGCTCAAAGAAAAAAATTGCATTGATAAAAGTTTAAAATTTGTTTTTATGACGACTCTGTTTCCCGCTGATGCTTTTAGTTACTCAAATATTGTTGAGTGATTGTAACTGATAGTGATCCGTATAACTATTGCCCTTGAGATGGGCTTTCCAGATCATCTTATTGGCTCATCAGCTATGGTTGATCGGCGTCGGCCAAAGTAATATAATTCTAAGACGTTTGCGCGTTAAGTTGAGTTCTCTTTCTTGTTTCCTTCATAGTTAAAGCAGTGCGCGGATTTAAATTTTGCCCACAGAGTATCTGCGTAGCGCCGTTAAAGAATTAAGTAGCAATGAGTCAACGAGTGTTAAGGCGTTAATAACAGTTAGAGCATCTAGTTACCAAAACTCTGCTGCATTCACACCCCAAACTAGCGGGTGAGGATCGTGGAATTGAATCCCACCCGAAGACAGTTTTTACTAATGCTATTTTATGGCAGTGACGTGCTGAGACTAACATTGTGATCCAGGGTTTAATATCGGTTTACTACAGGTAGCTCTTCCATCAAATTTAATTCATGCAATTTGTACTAAAGAGGCTTAAAGTATTCTGTTGTTTTATCTGTCTTGCACATCACTCATCATATCTCTGTATTATCCTGATGCATAGTGACGTCATAATGCTGTGTGATAGGTTTAGCAAATACTGTAGCTTTTCAACAATTGTTATGAAAGCGCGGATGTACCATAGTTAAGGTGAAAAGCGAGCAATTTAATTATCCAACAAGTTATGGTAGACTTTTGTAGAAACCAGAAAATAAAAAAAACTAATGCTGAGTTTGTGGCACAAAATACTGTGAGGAAACAACGCTGAAACAAGATTTGACTATGTTGGTGGGATTTCATCAATCACTTGGTAGCCTTTTTTGAATAGTGAAGATCAGCTTAGATTTTAATAAAAGTGCAGTGAGGTCCAAAGAACTTGCAGGCAAAAAATTTTATGGGGAAGAGCAAATTTTACGGGCGATTTTTGATATTCCAAACCACCAATTTCGAATTTTAAAAGGCCTACGAAACAACTTTGAGTACAAATATAACTAATTTTAGACAAACAATTTTGTTTTGTGATGATGAAATATCAAGAATTGGTTGATGAAGTCTAAAGTTTTAGGGGGAAATCGAAAAACAGCACCCTTGCGGGAAATCGTTCTTAAACGGGGTAACAATTTTTTTCTTTTTGCTTTTTCAAGCAATATTTGAGTAAAGGAAGTTAGTAAGCTGTCTAGTAAAAAACAAATGTTTAAAATTGATCTTCAGCCTATTAATTTTCAATTTTCGGTAAATTTGGTTCATTTGGAAAAATCGTCTTGTCTTAAATATCGTCTCATTCCCACGAAAATGTTGAATGGCATAATTATTTAAAGCATCATTTCAGCAATCGAAATTTTTCAATTTTTCAATTTCTAATTAATAGAACTAAAATTTAATTCAAAATATTTTACTCTTAATTTTTGCAGTTTAGTTCTTAAAAGAGCTTAAGATGCCTTTTTAGTATTGGCAATACTGGTTAAATGCACTTTCATGAGCTATCTAATTGAACACATTTTGTTGTCAGACTAATTGCTTTTAGTAACAAATTTTTGTGCACTAATTGCACTCCTTAAAATTAAAAAATTATTTAAAGTCGAAGATATTTACAAATTGGAATCAGCTTAATATAGGCATTTTAATCATCTAAAGCCGGCCCGTAATTCTTATTCAAATACATTTTCCGATTTGTCAAAATTCACGGCTACAGCACAATACAAGTTGATAAGGATCTGCATTTTTTTTTTACAAATCTGCGTAGAAATATGGTAGCCAGTAAACTAGTAAACGTATTATTTCAAAACAATTACTACTGAACATTATATTGGTGACTAACTAGTGAACATTATATTCAAAATTAACTTAGCCTAGAAAGTAGCATTTAATTGTAACACGATGCTTTTAGCGTAAAGCGAAACGTTTTGAAATAAAATGTTCACTAGTTTACTGGCTATCATATTTCTACTCAGATCTATATTTTCTTTCGCGAATGAACAAAAATTTATTGATTGAAATCAAATTGCATGTAGAGGAAAGAAATTATGAGCCGAATACATCCTCTCTTAAACACATTGCGGTTAAAATTGTTTAAAAAAATAGGCAAAACGTTTTTATTAATCCAATATTAAATTTAACTAGACATATTTTGGACATTGCCCAGGCGCAATTAAAAAAAGCACATTCTTTAGCAAGAATAGTTTGTGCATTTGGTAAGAACAAAAATTTGCAGAAGTATTTGTGTCTTTGAAAAGCGCATCTGTGACAATTTACTTGACTTCTTCACATTGTTTGTGGTATATATGCGCTGTTCCCGCATTGCTGGTAGCTGTGAACCAAATTTGACCACAGTTTCAACAAAACTAGATTTACCACTTTCCTGCGACTAGAAGATAAAAATATCTAGTTTATATGAATTTGAATTGATTTATCTAAATGGAGGTCAAAATTTAGTTTTGTTTTTACGAATTTCTATTTATATGTGTATTTTTACTGCAAGCTATTGTTCATGTAGACAAGTAGTCTTTCAACTGTAGCTCGCCTAAAATTTTAAATATAAAATATCCTGCTGTTTTTACTTGAATCAATCATTGTAGCAACTATCGATTTAAGTTTTTATTTCAATTTTTTTGCGTATGGAAAATTAAGAGCGATGTTAAAAATTCCCATGCCAATGGTGGAATGCTTACAAAGTTAACAAGCTAAACGGATTTTGTAACTTGATAAGCTATTTAATATGTTGTTGATGCTACAGTAGTTCGTATGCTAAACTTATGTGTAGCCATGGAGCTCATGTCACCAAAATTTGTAAACAATATTTCAACAAGATTATGATTATTTTTTCTCTAGCATTAGATTGTATCAGATTCACCTTAAAACTTTTGTATAAGATAAATTATAAGCTGCAGTCAAAGTCGTTTTAGTAAATTTATCCAACAAACTAAAAAAAATGTCAATTTAAACATCATCAATAAACTTAAATCTTTCTTTGTTTCTTTTTTTTTTGACTACGTCCTAGCGAGTTACCACAAAATTAAGGTTTCATATCTTTTTGATTTACTTTTTCACTAAAACCAAACATCAAGCTCAACAGTTGCCCTCTGGTTATAAATCATTAAATCTTCCAAATCAAAAGCTTACCGAAGATCTTTGATATAAGGTTGCCATAAATTATCTATTTATTAAAAGCCTTCTTTGGGAGCACTCAGAATTTTGCCACAAACAGCTGTTTAGGTGATACAACGTATGTGCAGACTTTCATTTTTATAAAAAATTGTTCACAAACAAAACTTAAGCTGATTTTTGATCTGTAGTTACTGACAAAAGTGGTCATACTCCTATGATCCCTTTTCTAAGTTCGATAGCAAGCATGACTGACTGTTTCGACCTAGATAAACAAATTTTTCGCCGGAAGAAAATTTACCACTGCGTGTATGGAACCGTTCATTGACACGATCAAAAAAGATAATGGCTTCTCACATTGCTAGGACATAATTATAAGAACACTACGGCAGAAGCCTACTTTGCAATATCTGCTGCCCTCCCAATTGGAGAATTACCATTGATTATGTAGAGGAGCTCCTCAAATTACGCTTCAATTGAAAGAGACTCCAGTTGCTGGATTTTGCGTTCTAGCTACACCGCTGCATTTAGTAAAGATCTTTCAAATATAACAAAGTTAGCTTTTGTCATTTCGTTTCATGTATGTCAACTTTTGCTTAACTGTATTTAAGCTTTTGCTAATATATAACTTTTGGTGACACTGAAATATATTCAAGCGTTTGGCCCGTGATATGGGAATTGAATCAAAGTTTAAACCAAAGATGATCAACAATTGTTTAGACAACAAAGTGTGCGAGGATTACTTTCATGAAAAAATACAACATGACCAAAATTTCCTTGTTCATCCGGCAAAGAAAAAAATTGATCATCCAGTAAACAAATCTTATCACCAGTGGTTTATTGCTAAATAATAAAGTAGGTGGACGGTTGGCTTCAACCCTTGTCATTTTATTACCAGGTTATTGAAAAAAATTAGATTGTTCAAAATCCTACACACCTTAATAATTTTTTTATCTAATGAATACAAAAAGCCGGTATTTATTGAAATCTGAAATTCGAAAAACGAATACCCAATTCCATAATGCTGCGAAATTGTAATATTAAAATACAAAAATTACAAAACATATAATCTGAGAATCATAGGCGAAGGTGGAAAATTACAAACCATTGCACCTAATTGGTAACGCAGCATACGAGCGAAAAAGGGCGTTAACAATTTACCGAAGTCGAATATAGAAGAAAACAACGATGAGTATGCCACCAAGGTCGCCCGGCTTCAATCTTGTGAATTGTTAGCCAACTCGCCGTGAGCGTGATGGCATCATAAAAACAAGGCACTAGGCTTTATATGCAGCGTTCAATCTAGCTTTTTCAGATCAGTTGTCCGCTAAGCTGCGTAAACTGATCTCCAATGGGATATGAAGCTAAAACCAACCAATTTGTCAACCCACCCCGTTAAGCAACGTAAGACGTCGTTGGTTGAAGTCTTCAAGTATGGTTGAAGTCTGAAGTATTTCTGCTGTACATTGCTCGTTTAAAGGACAACATTAATGAGTGGGTTCCTTTTGCTTGTGACGGGACGGGCCCTGCTGATGAGTCCAAAAGGACGAAACGCATCCAGGGATGGTCTCGTCAAAAATGGTTGGGTGGTATACTCATTGATGTTTCCTTGTATATTCGATCTTGGTAAATTGTTAATGCCCTTTTTCGCTCGTGTGCTGCGTTACCAATTAGGTGCAAGGCTTTATAAAACATATAATACAAAACATATAAACAACATATAATTGAACTGTTCGCAACAAAGGGTATATTAATTAAAACAAATTTATTCAAAACAGTATGTTTGAAAACATATTTTAGAAGCAATAAAATAAAAAAAAATTTAAATATTAATAAAATATGCCTTCAGTCAAGCGTTTTTCAAAAAAAGTAAGTGGACGGCGATCCCTTTCCAATACACCCCTGCTTGCCACCCATGATCATGTAGGTCTATCCAAGAACAAGATTTCACGAAAGCTTAAATCATTTTGGCTGGTCTATTTAAAGGTATATTCCCCACAGATGTAAAAAAA
This sequence comes from Trididemnum clinides, assembly GCA_963675345.1. Classification (NCBI taxonomy): domain Eukaryota; kingdom Metazoa; phylum Chordata; class Ascidiacea; order Aplousobranchia; family Didemnidae; genus Trididemnum; species Trididemnum clinides. The sequence continues at coordinate 18,263,760 of OY776305.1, forward strand.
CTTGTCAGGATCATTACGACAGCTTCTTCATGATGAACTCATAACTCTTAAACACAGCTAAAGCAGTAGGTAGAATTCAATGTCCCAGGTGCTTATAAATCTGTGATTAAAAACCAAAAGCCATCACTGATTTTGTGAGGAAGACAAATCGTACGTATTTTAAAGTGAAGCTTGATGACCAAGATATACCGTGGGCACCTCATATTGTCTACAAAGCATGTGTAGAAAACTTAAGATAGTGGGCTAATAGTTCGGACGAAGTCTTAGGTTTGGTGTACCGGTTGTTGGAGAGAACTAAAAAACCATTTTCACGAGTGCTACTTCTGTTTGGTGGACCTAAAAGGGGTTTAATCATTACAAAAAAAACTTAGAATTACCCCAATTTAGAAGGTGCTCGTTGACCTGCGCCTCACTGTAAAGAAGTTAGAAAGCTCTGCAGGTGACAGCGGTGGAAGACTGTTTGAAAGTAGTTCATCAATTCCAGAGCAATTCAAGCAGGAGGAGCTGAGTGATCTTATCAGGGATCTCAACTTATCCAAAGAATTAGCCAAGTTTTTGACATCGCGACTCAAAGACAAAAATTGCCTAAAAACCAGAGCTTCAATAATTTTCTACCACACGAAAAAAAGGATTTCTTCCGTATTTTAGGGAAGAAGAAGAACTTATTCACTGCAAAGACATCGAAGGGCTTCTACTGAAAATGGGAGTGTCACAATATAGAGCTCAAGAGTGGCCTTTATTCATAGACCGTTAGAAAAGAAGTTTAAAATGTGTGTGCTACATGACGGTAACAAATATTCATCTCTCCCAATTGGCCATTTAACAAAACTAAAGGAAAACCACAACAACATTAAAATGATATTACAAAAACTGGATTATGACTCTCACTAATGGTAAATTTGTGTATACTTGAAAATGGTAAATTTTTTGCTTGATCAGCAAAGCGGCTATACAAAATATTTTTGTTTTACCTGCCTATCGGACAGCCGAGCGCGTAATAATCACTGAGTGAAAAAAGGGTGGCCTCCTAGAGATTCCATGAGAGTCGGTGAAGCTAACGTCATCAACGAACCTTTAGTTGACAGAGAGAAGATCATCATTCCACAACTCCATATCAAACTTAGTCTGATAAAGCAGTTTGTGAAAACCTTACCTATCTGTAACTGGGGATTCCTTCAGCTATATTTGCAGAGCATTTCCTGCTTTGACCATCGAGAAGCTGAAAACGGGATTTTTTGATGGCCTTCAGATCCGTACACTCATAAAAGATCCATGCTTCATGCACTCTATGACAGACACGGAGTCTGCTGCTTGGCAATCATTTATTTCGGTTACACAGAACTTCCTTGGACATCGAAAAGCTAAAAATTACCAAGAGCTGGTGGAAGATATACTTTCCAAGTTCAAAGATTTAAGTGTGAAGATGAGTATCAAGGTTCTCTTCAGCCACTTAGATCGTTTCCGACGAACTCGGTGATCTAAGTGAAGAGCATGGAGAAAAGTTCCACCAGGACATTAAGGTCATGAAAGAGAGGTACCAGGGCAAGTGGGATGCCCATATGATGGCCGACTGCTGTTGGAGTCTCCAACGTTACTGCTTGGCCGCATCACATTTCAGGAAGTTTTACAAAAGAAAATTTGTAAACATCGACTAATTTTATTGTACTATATGATATATTAATGTGCTTTGACACTTTATTTAATGTAAATCCTTACAAAATGTAAATGTACTTTAATCGTTACTTAAAGTGGTGTTAGTGCTTTTATGTGACCTGTTTTTGCATTACAAAAATTTGTTGTTCAGTGTTAATATCGCCCAATTTTTTGAGTTTTTACTTGATTTTCACATTAAACATGATTTGCATCTAGTTGCCCCATATAAAATCACTAAATTTTGCTTTGGTAACAGCTTATTGAACAAAGTTAATTTAGTACATGTAATAAACACGTAACACATGCAGTAACAAGGACAGAAAGTGTTCAAAGTGTTTAAGGTAATATTCTTAGGAGGAAGTGTTCTTAGAGATAATGTTCAAAATGTTTTCCATCAACTGCAGAACAACGACGTAAGCGATTCAACCAATTTTGAATTCCTCTTTAAATGATATTGAGAGAAATATCGTTCCATGCATTAGTCAGTACCTACTTTAAAGAAGAGAAAATGACAATTTAATAGCTAACAAATAACAATTTAATAGTTAACACAATTCAATAGCTAATGCCATGCACATCTAAAATAAAAAGTATAATTATAGATACAGCATTATGACAGATAAAACATTTAAACTAAAATAAAAAACCAAATTCGATGGTTTTATGTGGGCACTCTGTAGAAAAAGGCTTTCGGCGATAACGGTTGCCGTCTTTCGCGATATTGCATCAAAAATGAAAGAATACTGAACAGACATGCTCGAAAAGACAGATACAGCCACATCAAAGTTGTAGCATAAAGAGAATATCAATGTCACAATTTGAGTATTTTTAGCACTTTTTTGAAAAAAATATAGAATATCTCAAAAACTTGAGCCAATTTGGAAATACCAATATCATTTTCGGATTCAGCGACACAAATTACTTTATTACCGTTGAAACCTTCTTGGCACAGAAATGTGTATTGACCAGTGTAATGCTCAAGTTCTTGTAATCAATTTCAATCTTTTTTTAACATTTTTAAGAAGTTCTCTAAGCTGGACTTTATCAAAAGATTTCGATTCAGGAACTTCTAAATGAATTTTTTGTCTTATCCTCTTCTCTACTATACTGAAGAGAATTTTAAATATCAGTATGTGACTCATCAAGGCTTTGGTTGGTAATTGCTTACTCAGTTCAAGTAGCCTACCAAATAATTTTATTTGAAATGTAAAAATTGACTTTAGCATGTCAACTGGAATCAATCTTCTCTGGCATTTGTAAATTAAAGACTACTATATATCCACACTTTCATCTTCCAAGTGGGATTTTATCAAATCCTTGAGTTTCTCTGCCCTTATTTTATTCGAGAGCTACCTGAAATCATCTTTGGTCGTGTTTCAATGTTGCCATTATCATTTTTAATTTTGCCGGTGAGATCACCATTACCATCATCAAAGGGAGATTGTGTATATAAACTATATATATTAGGAAGAGAAAGTCTGACGTTGCTGGCAAAGTGCTCGATAACAACCAACGTTAGAGCTATACGTATATAATTTTAAACTCTGCACATCAGGATAAAATAAAATAATAAAACCACTACAGCTGTTTTGCCAAACGGCTCATCAGGTGTCAACTTATTCCGTTAAAATCAGAATAAATTGCCCCCTGATGAGGAAGAGAAAGTCTCACGTTTCACTCAAGTCTCAAAAAGAGAAAGTCTCAGATCGCTGGCACAGTGCTCGATAACAACCCAGGTGAGAGCTTTACGTATAAACTTTTAAGCACTACATATCAGGATAAAATAAAATAAAGCACAAAACTTACGTGCCGTTTACTTTTGAACCAAGTTCGTTTTGACGTTACTGCTAACTGTTCAAGTATGGACTAAAACTGATATCCTTACATAAAGCTGATCAGGCAAGAAGTGATTTTGCTTAAAAAGCAAAGGTTATAAACTAAAGGCGGTGCTTTAAAGCATAATTGGCAGTACGCGGCTGCATGTCAGCGGGCGTCGGCGCGCGAGGAGATCAGCTCTAAAGACGCGGGTTCGAATCCCACAGGAACCAGACACGACGCAACACACCCCGGGGTAAAAATCAGTTTTTTCGCGTAAAGTTAAAAGAGCGCCTAACTAATTTCGGTCTCTAATAACTGCGCCGCGGCTTATATAATGCACGGCCGCCAAGGGGTTAGCCACTTCGCTTATTTCACTCTCAGCATAGCTACTGATTCTGACAACTAGCACACCGCAAGTGTAATGACTAGTGTATTACATAGCGCGACCCAATAAGCAACGTAACTAACGCCAGATATCACTTAACAATCACACGCGGAGATTCCCCCACACCGTTCTTCGGCAGGGTTTGCGCGATCACAGTGCTTGAGCTACTAACAGGGCCCCCACACCACAGGAGCACACCGGGACGGGCGTTTCACCGAACATTGAACTTGTTAACATGAACGGTCCCAATGCTCCGGGCCTGGGTATTAAGCTTGGGAGATGCATACATAGCGAGCGACATTAATTGCTAGCTCCAAGTGGTTACGATCGATAGAGAGCGTCTTGTAAGGGAGAAGCGAAACGACAAAGCAAGTGCTGAAGGCGCGAGTGCTGCTTTTGAGAGATATTCATATATATATATATATATATATATATAATGTGATGGTAACACAATCTATCACCTTTGGACGCTGATTGTAAAATCCTTGTCCAACATCATAATCCTCCAACATGTAATAGCCTTAGAAAAGAGTTTTTGTACCCTAAAAATGCGATTTCAAAAGCTGCCAATTAAAGCCAAACCGACTGGCAGTTAAGTCGCCTTGTCCGAGCCCCAAAACAATAAGGTCGTAACACTGCAGCAGTCATACATTTCTACTGCAGAGCGAAATCAATAAACGCTGTTGACAGAGTTTAACAGTAAATATCACGCTTTAAAAGATGTTTATATCACGAAGTTGTTCTATTAATTACGTATAGCAAAGGTGTGCAAGCTGCAGCTCGCGAAAATAAACCGTGCCACCAACGGAAGAGTGCGATTTGTGGTCCGCGTTCATAGGATGATAATCCAAAACAAGAAAAGATCTTCTGATTGAAAACCCCACCTCTTTGAAGTGTATGACCAAATGATGTGGTTTATAATGTAATCAATTTCAAAAGTTAAACAAGCTGCTAAAACAAGTTTTTTTAATCTCATAAAATATAAAAAACAATCTACAACAGTAGCAGTAGTATTAATTAACTTTGTCCCTATTATTAAATCTAGTGTTTCCCGTAGAGTAGACAAAGGTGGCGGAATTTATCTCATTTTTATGCTATAAAGTCGAGTTTTTGCACTTTTTTCCCAAAGCACGTATTCTCCCTCGTTAGGCCAATCTCGTTGATTTTACTTTCCACCTGCCTTTACTATGTTATCTTCGCTTTTCCTTTCTTTTTACCATTCACTTTAAAGTCCAATGTCTTTTTTAACACATGCTCGCTATTTTTTAAAAAATATGCCAAAACGATCACACTCTATTTTCTTTGGGCATTTTATTTCAGTTTTCTTCAACCCCAACACATCCGCCAACTTCTTACTATCTCGTTTATTAATCCTTTTTTACACCACACATTACTCTTACCATTGCTCCCTAGATTTTTTGCATAATTGCCATCACTTATCCTTGAAATGCGATGTCTCCCTTCCGTATAAAATTGACAACTCGCACAACTTAATAAACTTTTACTTTCATCCTCAGCAAACACTTTTCTCTCCTAACGAATTATCCACATTCTCAAAATTTTACTCAATCCAACTCTTGTTTTTGCTGTTTTTGCCGCATCACGCCCACTCACCAGTGGCATTCAATCTGTCTTCAATTGTAATTGTAAACGCATTCAGTGTTGTTACTATTATCACAATCGCTTAACTGGTTCTGCCGCTACTTGTTTTGCTTTTGTTTATGCAGGGTGGCCGAAAAGTCCCAGGACACTATACATGTATTTTGGGTGGCCGAAAAGTCCCAGGACACTATACATGTATTTTTAATAAAACACAGTATTTTTTAATGAAACACACAGAAACGTATATATTCAACAAAAAAGAGAACTTTATTAGAAACAAAGCAGAAAACAACTAGAGTAATTTAGTGGTCTAGGGGATCAGTATGTTGGCCCTCATTGTTCTTGCACAATTCCATTCGCCTCCATGTTCTTTGTGCCATTTTTTGGAGAGAATTCCTTGATACGCTAGCAAAAGCTGCAATAATCGCATGCTTTAGCTGATCAATGGTTTCGTATCTAATACCAGAAACTTGACCTTTAATAAAACCCCATAATGAGTTGTCTGGAGTGGTCAAGTCGGGGCTTCGTGGTGGCCAAGCAAAAGAATTTGATCCGCGGCCAATCCATTAGAACAACATTAGAATATTAAAACAGTAAATACACTGATGTCAGTCATGACCTGAAATAACCTAAATAACCTGAAAAAATAAATCAAATAAATTGTTTTAACAACATTAGAATATTAAAACAATCATATTTAACAGCATTAAAATATTAAAAATAGAGTGTCCTGGGACTTTTCGGCCACCCTGTACACAAAGAAAGTATTTTGCCAAACTGGGAATCACAGTTTTTGTTTTTGTACATCTATAAACTCAAATTTCTACATATTGCGATGCCTCACCATCATTCTCACCTTCCCTCAACCCACATCAGCATCGCACATGCCATACATCCATAGGTCTCCCACACAAAATTAAATCTGTATTAGCATATTGTAGGCTTAGTCCATTCACAGTGCTTCCCGCATAAAATCCAAATATGCCCTTGTGGGAAATTTTAGATCATGCCATCGATGCATTGCTGCATTACTGCATAGACCTCATACAATTTGAAGTTTTAGCATTTTATAAGATTGCATGATTTGCAAATACTTAATTGAGGCAAAGAGAGATGGTTGGGAGTGTTTTGTACAGGGTATTGCAGAAAATAAACATACGGCTGATGAGGGTTAGCAACCGGAAACAACGTTGCCCTGTATTGTTATTTTGTCTTATACTGATTGTAATATGCGGACATTATACTCATATGCTATTCCTGCATGTAGATTCTAGCGTTATGCGGTTTGAACATGTAAAGTGCCTATGTGATATTGGTCAAAAGCATTACCCCAGTACAGATTTACTTTTGTGTGAGAGACCTATGGATGGCTGGCATGTGAGATGCTGGTGTGGATTGAGGGAAGATGAAAATGATGGTGAGGCATCACCATATGTAGAAATTTTAAGTTTTGGCATTCTATAAAATTACATCTATAAAATTCACTAGCCGGCTTTGCCGGCATCGCCGGGCAGGGGCTCTATAAAAGTAATTTCGGGGTTTAGTTTTTCGGTTCAACCGGCTGCGCTGGCTTCACCCATCAGGCTCTTATGTGAGCAATAGCGAAAAGTTAATGAATTTTATGCACTTTCACAATTCTCCTACACAAAATTGTGATCATCATATTCTCTTAATCATGACTGGCAATGCTCACACAGAATCTTGTCACAAATTATTGTCAATACTTGTGAGGGAGAAGGTATTGTACATGTCAAAACTGATTGTAGCGACAAAATGGTGGTTGGTTTCACAATTACAAAAAAACTACTTAATGATAAGCCTATTTTGCCAATTGGTGCTGCCGCTTTCCTATTTATATTTGTGGTATTAAGTTTCTAATTTGGCTGCGCTATTGGTCTTGTTTCCGGCATAGCGACGAAAGCGGCTATTGTTGTCTCTATATTCAGTTTTACAAATTGTTATGGCTATGGTCTTATGTTCATTTTTTTCTTAAACTTGGGATTTTATTACAATGCTGTGGAGTAAGGACGTAAATGGCATACATACCTTAACTGGTAGCATATCAGCAAAAGAAAAAATCCTTGCTTTGTAGTATGTACAACGGCGTCACCCGAAAAGCTCTCACCAGTAACGTCGAGATCGAGAGTGTCGGTTCAGCCGGCCAAGCCAGCTTCTTCTATCAGGCTCTTGTATAAAGAGTTATCAAAAGTTTGTATATTTTCTGCACATAAGATGTTCACGACTTTTTGTGTTCCTTTTCCTAATGGAATATCTTATTTCAAGATCGTGGCTATGCCTTAGGTCTGTGTGCTCTGTTCATTGCTGACACGAACCAAAAGGTGCCTTGCGTTTGTCGTTGTTTGGAAATAGGAAACACATTTCTGATATTAACATATTCTAATGCAAAATAGTAAAAATGTCTTTCGTGTGGTGCGATTTGACACAGTGACGTTGTTAATTTTGATTTCCCCTTAAACTTTCTCAAGTCCTCGCTGGCTACGCATTATGTAGCATGTTCTTTTCTCCCTACTTGACGTGCCCTAGAGAGTTTAAAGTGTCCTTGCTTTTCCCCAAATGTATGGTTTGACCCTGGTAGCTCTATAAAGCTATCATAAAGCAAAATACTAATAATATCGTCCATGTGGTGCGATTTAACACACTGACGTTGTTAATTTTGATTTCGTCTCAAACTTTCTCAAGTCCCTGCTAGCTTCGCATTATGATTCATATTTGTTTGTCCTTGTTTAGGTATGCTCATAGAAGTTAAATGAGTACTTGCTTTTCCCAAATTTTCAGATTTGATTCCGGTAGCTTTATAAAGCTATTATCAAGCAAAATAGAAAAATATGTTTCTCCTAAGTATGGTGCGATTTGACACCGGCAGGCCATACTATCACCTGTGTCGATTCAAAACGTATCAATTAATGCAGCTGCACCTGCTTCATCGTGCAAACATTTGTGAAAGCAACAACCACATGTTTTAGTAAATATAAGCCATAGTGCCTGTTCATGTAATGGTGATCATGTTGGTTTATTAATCAAGACTGGAAGTATTCAAAAAGAAAGAACGATGACACAAACTACCATTTGTAATTTTTAAAAGTGTAAGGAGGGGGGGAGATGAAATATAGTCAAAATTGATAGTGTCGCCCAAATGGTGGTCGTTTTGACTCATAAGGAAATGAGCTGTTTCGTGGTAGGCATGTTTGACGATTTGGTGGGCCCGCTTTCGTATTTATACTGGTGACATTAAGATTTTTGCCTGCGCTGTTTTCTTTAATTCGGCCATGGCATGGAAAGGGGCTATGTCTTTCCTGTAAGTCATATAGCCTATTGCAATGGGCGCTTATTAAGCTCTTTTCAAACAAAAACATTCCCTCTTAATCTAGTGTTACAGATTGATGCTATTATTGTTTAATTTTGATCTTTTCTTAAATTTGGGATTTTATTACATTTAACTTTGCCCCTAATCCAGACCTCCCTACTTTTAAATGAAGATTAGTGTTTTGTTCCGATATCCTTGCAATTACAAGTATCAATAATGGGCTTTACCATTTATGTTCGCTATAAAAATGATAGTAGATCGTTTTGCTGCCTGCTGCCGTTTTCATTAAATAGTGGCAAGCATTGTAAAGGCATTTAACATTATGACCTCACAATGCGTTTTGAGCCATTATTATTATTAGGATTGCTACTTACCCCTTCTTCGTTACTGCAGGTTAGGGCTTCTCAAACTTTTTTGTTCTGCGACCCCATTTTAGAAAAGAAGTTTCTACGCGACCCCTGGATGGGTAGCCTACACGTTAATGATATTTAAGCAATAAACGTCCCATTACAGGCACTTGCGTGCTTTGTAACATTTTAGTTTTGAAAGAGGAGCGGGGAGCGGGGAGTGAAGCATTACTTAAGCTTAATCTTATTATCAAATAATTATACAGAGTGTTAAAAAAGTAACGCAAAATTTTTCGTAATTGCAACAAATCACGTCACAGACAGCGATTCCAATTTAACTCTTAACATAGAAAGCTAATTCAGTTTTAGAATCTTCTCTTTCACGCCTGGTTACTACAGATATTTGTTTCTAAATTGATTTTTTTCATACGCGTTCACTTCACTTTGCAATCACGCTTTCATTTTCTTCGTGCGTGAAGTCTACCAGTTGTGCAAATTATAACCTTGTGTAGATGGCTTGACGTTTCACTATCAAAGAAAGGATTGATTTGGTGAGAAATTACTACCCATCAGGAAATAATGCATCAAAAGCCGCAAGGAAAGCAGGTGAGAACCCACCTCAAGCTTCCAGAGTAATGAGACTTCTTCGTAAACTTAAAGAAAGCGGGTCTGTTGCTGACGAAGCTCGATCTGGTCGACCGTCTGTAAGTAAATCCGAGGACTTTCAAAGAGTTGTCTTACAAGAAATTGATTCAAATACGCCAACCTCAACTCGCCGTATTGCGCGTCTGATCTCCGTTGCCTCAGATTACGATGTGTCTCACGCCACTATGTTTAACACATTGAAAGAGCTTCGCATTTATAAAATAAATAAAACTTTTAAGATATTAAATTTTGCGTTACTTTTTAAACACCCAGTATAAAATACGTGAACTCGATCTTTCGAAGGGCGAAGCATTACACGAAGAAAACCTTGCGAAAGCAAGAATTTTGCATATATTGGTCACAAAAAATCTGTTCTTGTACATTTTTTACTTCTGTCATATCCTTTGAGAGCTATCTCTGATGTTTCCCTCTATATTTGCGCCAGTGATCACAAATCTCAAGTACGTTTTTCTAGGGCGAAATCATGCAAATGCGCACTATCCAGTAACAAAAAAAGTACAGTAACTATCCAGTAACAAAAAAAAAATACATGATGGAAATAGCGAAGCAAATAAAAAGTCATTTTATAAAATTTATCAAGCGCATCTAACGGGATGAATATTGCGCATGATGATTTATGAAAGAAATGAACTGATACGTCAGAACTGCTTGCTTTCGAAATAATGTCTTTATTTGCATAATGAAAAAATTCAAGAATTGACGCAAATGTAGCTAACATAATTAGTTTTTAAATTCTCGTGAAAAGACCAAAGCAAGGTAACATAACGCTTCCTCAAAATACGCTACTGGTGATGTAAGCAACTTGCATAGCTTACGCACTTCACTTGGGCTTCCGCTTGGCTCTACTTAAACAAACCAATCTTCCCAAGATTAGCAGTAGTTGAAAGCTATCTTGTGAGGCTTAAAAAATACGATTTTAAATTACAGATAAGGCGTTAACATTTTTCTTTTCGTTAGAAGTGTTTGGACCACGGAAAATGAAGCTTAGCAGCATTTTTTCCGTAATTTCTGTATTTCTATATGGCATTTTATTTCACACTATAGGCTATTTTTTGTAAAGATATGTTGTTGCAAATTTTCCTGTTTCTTCCTGATTTTTTTGTCTTGATCATTTCCGCCTAGTTTCCCTTTTTCTGACTTTTAGAGTCAAATTTTATCATATAAGAAAATTTTCTCAAATAATGAAATTTCCTTCCAATTTGGAGCCGTGTCAACCAGGTCGATATCGGTCAGCATGTTACAACAAACAGGAAGTAGCAATGAATAACTTGTTTCGATTTATAACTTTATTTGTATTTGCGATAAATATAATCTGAAAAAAGTGTTATGAAGTTTCATGCACCTATTTTGAAGTATAGATATTAAATAATTCTTCAGCATAAAATTTGTAACAATTTCTAGATAAGTAATATTTTAAAAAAAATCAATTTGACCCATGACTTCAACTGAGGAAAAAGTAAACTAAGTCTTTTGATTGGCTGAACGGAAATCTACTATTGCCGTACAAAGAAAGTTTAGAATTGAATGCAATGAAGAACCACCTCATAGGAGCACTAGTGCCAAATGAACAAAAAAATTTTAAGAGACCCGCTTTGTCCATGATAAGCCACGGTCTGGAAGGCAATGTCTCAGCGATGAAAGTGCTGCATCCGTAGAAGATTCCTTTACAGCAAGTCCAAGAAAGTCTGTAAGATCTGCAGCATTACAGCTTGGGCTCCCAAAGATTATAATTTATTGAATTTTTTTATGTGGACATGTGAAAACTACTGTGTATGTAAACCTAGTTTACAAGATTTGAACGTTAAAATAATTAAGATGATTTCAGGAATTACTGTAAATGAGTTGGCAAATGTTTTTCGTGAACACCAAAATCGTATAACCCTTTGTACTGCTAATGATGGAAGACAAGGCAAAACTTAAATAAAATTTCATTAAAAGCTTAAAAATATAGATTTTCTTCTACCTAATTTTTTTTACAGATTATTTCTATTGTAAATATAAATAAAGTTATAATTTTTTTAAAGTGCAGACGGACTTTATGGACACCCTGTATTTGCAATTTATTTTATCTTTTTATAGGGTGTAGTTTTTCTGAAAATTATAATTTAGTGAAGGTAAGTCAAAAAGTTTTTGGGGGTTTTGAACTGGCATGATGTACGGTACCCATTTTTGATCAGCAAATATCATATACCACTTAGCCTAAACTAGTTAAAGTTATATATTGCTGGAAAGCAAATTTCCTAAACTTTCAAATGAAACTGGTATTTAGCAACATATCATATTTTTCAAAACCTAAATGTACTTTTTTCTACTTACCATACAAATTTGTTTGGGAGGACTTTGAGACCCCTAAAAATTTTGAAAATTTTAATAGGTAAATTTTATTATTATTGCTTCAAATTTTTTCAAATGACGTGACAAAAAAGTAGTTTTCAGACTGTGTTAATGATAAAAGCTTTGGTTTCGTGGAAAACATGTAATCTCAATTTGATTTCAAAGTAGTCGGCTCTTGGTAAAAATTTGGCAATTTTTGTCGTCTGCAACTGAGTTCTTGGTCTTTTTAACCCTTTTAGGGTAAAAAATACAAAAAATAGGGTACAAATTTTACATCTTCCGATGCGTGAGGAATTAATCGTGATCGTTTGAAAATTTTATGAAAATCGGTTGAGAAATATAGTCACAAATCTATTTTTTAGTAAACTAATTTTGTAACTCAATTTGAAAAAATTTGAGGAAAACACTGAAAACTCGAGGTCATCAGTTGATGATCGCGGAAGCAAAAGAGTTAAAGTTCGTCAAAGCTTGTTACAACAAAATAATCTTTGTAAATTCAAACAAGAGGCTAGCGATTCACATTAGAAAGTAACTGCAGACAGTGCATCAAGTTTCCCGCTAACAGATCATACAGTATCAGTGCAATTGGTAATCGACAATTGGTTAGAGGCTTTGCTCGGTAAAAATAGAGCATAGCTTGGAACCTCTCACGTATGGGACTAAAAATAAGTCCACTGTGGTGGAAGTTTTACGAACACTGTGCGAAGCCGCATCATTCATGAACGAACAGCGCATGTTGCAGGTGCACTTCATCTAACACACTGCTCAAATAAAAGCGCTGTCAGCCCAACCGTCATAGTCTAGTAAATTCAAAACAGAAGTGATTTCCAAGACACCGAACTTTACATCAAGAAGGCGAGCTAGAAAGCAGATATCAAAAACAATTGATGATCAACTGATTTCAGCCAAATCCGTAATACGCAGTAAGTTAGAGGTCTTTCATCTAATTGGGCGATATTAAGACAATTTTGTATTCCTTTACTTTTTATTATATATAAATTTAATGGTTATTCCCTATAGTTGCTCATACACCAGTACACACACACACCAATCCAGAGGTGTTACGCAACAAGAACAAATATATTAACCATTGCTTGCAACCAGTGATAGTTAAAGCCGCCTGAAAATTTCCTTGAGTAACATTATTGTTACTTATTCAAAAAAGTACTCAAGAAAAAGTAAAAAGCAATGATTGGTCCTCTTGCTTGAGTAAAGTAAAAAGTAATGAAGAGTTGTACTACTCAAGTATTAAAGTGGGAAGTAGATTTATATTTTTAGCAATTTTGTTCTGTATCTCTATAGACCAGGGGTTCTCTATAAGGGATGCTCCCACCACATGGGGTGCAAAAGGCAGTGCAGTCACCAGAGTAAACACAGTGAGGGCGCACAAACCCACAATGAGGGCGCACAAACACATAGTGAAGACGCACAAACCCATAGTGAGGGTCCTCAAACCCAGAGTGAGGGTGTACAAACCGATACTGAGGGTGTACGAACTCATGGTGCGGGTGCACAAACCCATTATGAAGGCGCCCAAACCAATAGTGAGGGCGCATAAACCCATAATGAGGGTGCACAAAATCATATTGAGGGCGCACAAACACATAGTAAAGGCGCACAAACACATAGTGAGGGCCCACAAACCAATAGTGAGGGCGCTTGTTAGTTTTTTGATTCTAAAACTGTGTGTTGCTTGTGGCGATGACAGTGTATTTTTACAAACGTGGAAGTGCTGGCTGATTACATTTTTCACTCAAATTGAAGGCGAAGACCTTTTTCTTGTTTTTGGTCATCAGTATTGTCTAAGCGCGCCTTTCTTTAAGTTCCATTCAAATTAACCTTGCCAAACCCCTTTTTTTGACAGATCAATGTTAGCGTTTGTGAATAAACAGTGGTAACTTCAGCTTCGAATACTTTACTTACCCCTGCTCCAGCAAAAACCAAGATTTTACATTTGCACCAAACAGGGGGAGCACAAAAAGACGTCGAGGGTACGGCATCCCTCAGCAACAGCACTGGCGAGAAGAGATTTATAGATTGAAGACGTCTTTGCCAAGTTTTAGATTTATTTACATTACCAATCAAGTTAAAGATTTACGTGTGTAGTGCATGCAATGGTGTTATCATAAAAAGGAGTTCGGCTCGAGAGTCACTTTTTTGGGGAGTGAAACTACTCTTAGAAAACTATCAAAAGAGAGCATTTCCATTTAGGTTTATGTCTTTCTCTTGATTAACACCGTGAAATTTAGACTGAAAAGTTTTTTGGAGCAGTTTTTTGATTCGGGGTTGAGACTTTTCGAATCCTTTCCGGGTGTTACAAATTATGATAAGGAGTGTAACATGAATTTTTTTTTCTTGCTTGGAGTTCAAGATGCCAAATATATTGATATTCGCCAATCTAGACTTAAATGGTGCATAGTATAGACATGCATGCTTAGTTTTCCTAATAACTGCTACTTTTTCTTCCTGGTCTATTTGATAATGTTTTTGATTATTGTCTTATGGTTTTAATATGATGTTTCTTAATGGTTAAAAGTCTTTAAAACGTGGACCGATTCAATTAAGCGATTGCCCTTTTGCTTCTAAATTAAAAAACTCAAATCTTTATGAGATTCAAGATTTAAGCTATAAAAACTAGAGCCAAACGCCAAATAGTCAAAAAAAAATTTCGGAGGGAGGAGGGGGAATATTTTTTATCCTGTATCATAATTTTAGTGATGACCTTCTTTCATTTATTTTCGAGTACACAGAATTTAAGTAAGAGTCATTAAACTATGAAGCAAGTTTTAAAGATATTTTCGGAAATGATGCTTTCACGATTACCTTTTTTGGGTGGCACTAAAGAACTCAGCCAAAAACAAAATTTTTCTAAATCCTTGAGGAAAGTTTAATTGCTTCTTTAGTCTTTTCTGTGGCTATCATCTTGCCATGACCAGTAGCTAGTTTGTAAACAAACTAGCATATGCTTAGAAAGACAAAACAAACAGCAAAAAATTTTACTCAAAAATCTTTCAGTTTGCTTTTGGTGCTAAAAATCTTAAATTCAAAGAGCTTCGTGACAACACGGCCAGCTGATAATTACTCACCACACCTTGCCTAGTTAGCGTTAAACAATAGTATTTGGTTTTCAAAATTCTAACCAAAGATAGAGCACATTAATGAAGGATTTGCAGTAAATAAAAACTTGAATTCAAAGCTGTTTTTTGTGCTAACATACCACATTCCAATTCAACAGACATTAAATTTCGAGCATATACTAAAGTAAAATTTATAGCCACTCAAGTAGCGTTACTTTCTGCTTAATCTACTCAAGAAAAAGTAAAAGTAGCAAAAAAGGAAACTACTTAATTAAATTTACCGAAGGCCCTACTTAAGTGTAGTTTACCTTAGTAGAACTACTTCGATACTGACCGTTTCTGCTGACAACTTTCAATTAAATTTTAGTGACCATTACTAATCATTTTGAAAACAATTTTGTCAACCATTGCTAATAACTTACAAAAAATTTTATGCTATGGTTCTGACTTCTGGTACACATAGCGCGTCACTTGTATCCGGGACCCTCCAGGTAACATTTTTCTGGCGGTTACATTATTAAAGGATTGCTTTAAAAGTAGGTTATTTAGGTGGAAAAATTTTTTTAGAGAATACCATCAACTCGGGAAGCTTTGCGATTTTTAAGTCGATAAGATACTAAAATAAAAACAAAGAAGCAGAAAGCCCTGCATTAAGAAAATTTTTTAAATATACGACCAGCTTTGCAACATAATTTACTTTCTTATTCAATATATATTTTTTCACAATCATGATTTAAACAATTATGGCAAACAGAAATTGGCTTTGTCACTTCAACCTAATTGCAAATTACATGATATAAAGGAGGTGATCAACCAAACCAAAGCGTTTTAAAGCAAACCCAACGCAATTGCAAACATCCAAAATAAATATGGTAGCTTCTATACATACATTTTTTCCATGCATCAATTACAGCAAGGTAATTAAGCTCAATTCATATTAGGTTTAATTGATACGAAAGGTAATCAATTTATAGGTCACGAAGGGACACCAGTAGTCCAGGATGCGTTATTTGGCAACGTTTTGAGCGGAGGAATAGGCCGGAGGAATGACGTCATGAGTTGGTAAGAGATTTTTTGGTTAGATATTGGATGTGTGGAGGGTAAGTTAAAAAGAGGGGGTGGTATTATGTGAAGAATACGATGACTCATTCGCAATGGCGGGGTAGGAATTATTAAGTTGGGTCCTACAAATCGGTAAAGAGTTAAAACTGTTTTGTAGGTTGCGTCATTAGAGGTCGGTAAGGAGTCAATTGTCTTGTCCAGAACTGTCAAAAGGTTTAGGATAAGAGTTTGAACTTGATTTAGAATATAATAATGTATAAAGATTACGTAATCTTTTATTCATCTCTTTGTTGGGATATGATGTAATCTTTGTTTCGGTATTGTATAGACTTGCCCAAGCTCGAATCCTTGCCTATGTGTTATGATTTTGTCCAGATTTACCCGACAATGCTTAAGTTATATTTTTGCATCTGTGATGCATACCTTGCCTCCTTATTGTGCAATTATTAACATTTCGTTGTTAAGATCTTTCAAATTCTGTAACATATTTGTTTCCAAAACATGGCCACAGGATTTTAAAACAAAAAGATTTGTCAATTCAACTGCTTTAAAGCTATTTACGAAGTTTCTGCATTACGCAATTATGCTGTTTCAAGCAGACACAGTAGCTCGCACTGTACAATATCGATTTACGAGACCGTGCATTAATTGTAAGGATTGGTTTTGCTTACTTGTACGACGTCACGAGTCCAAACATTGTCTCAAAATGAGACAACATCAATTGATCTTCACCATGAACAGCCAATGCTATTTAAAAGACAACTTCAAACTGGTAACAAGTATCAACTGCAAGCTCTACTTCGAAATCAAAATGCTCTATTTGTTATGTAAACGGTCTTGAGTCCGATTCTGACTGACAGTATATTTATTTGATACTCAAAACCTCGTGCAATATCAATGCTGATGTTGTTTAGATTAATCGCTCAAACAAGTCTTGTGATCAATTTTGTTGTCGTATGGACTTGTGATATTGTTTAATGGTTACGTCGAGATCTATTTTTCACACAAAAATAATGTGAAAATGTAAACTAGTTGACAAAACATCAAGTGGCAATTTAACAAACCAAGAAATAAATCTAACACTTTTACTAGATTTAGTTCAAACCAAATGAAAAACTCTTCTTGTTACGTTCAGACCTATCTTTCACAATAAATTTTCCTGGGAATGCACCTAAACTAACATTTGAAGCACACCATGCGTCATTGTGTGTCGGCATTGCCACCAATGTTCCAAACTTTGAAGGAGTGGGTTATGTCACAAACGGTGATAAAAATCAATTGGTGCAAAAAATGCTGGGTTGTCTCGAACATGCATCGAGTGACGGCTACGAGGTAATGAAAAGAGGTCGGTAATAAGTGGTGAAATAAGACTTGTCCAGGTTTGTCTGATATGATGTTATACCACATTGTATTATTACTTTACCAGAGGTGTCCAAAGTTTTATCGCTTCGGGATATATTTCACTAATGTGAAGTCTTGTGCACTAGTACATTTTACTAATGTAAAGCCTTTGTGTAAATGTAAAGCCATTTTATTAATGTAAAGACCGCACTTTGTGCAACCTGCTTTAGACGTTTAACAATGACCAGTACGTTTAGTTTGACGTTTTTGTACCCAAACGTTTTCAAAAATGTTTAAAATTACCAGTTTAATACACTGTGAGAGTGATGGCTTGAAAATTGTTAACTAAGAGATGCAAGTAGAATATAAGGTTATAAAATTTCATTATAAATTGTTGAAGAAATATATTTCAGACTGTACAACCCAATACTTGTCCAGATCTGTTCAAAGTCTTATAATATGAGTTATAGGCTTATAACATTGTATAGTGTTAAGTTGAGACCTATTTTTTATAAAAAAAGTTTTCTGGAAATGGATCTGTACAACGTTTGAAACATACCATGCGCTGTTGAGTGTCGACATTGCCACTAATGTCCCAAATTTTGACGAAGGAGTGTGTTATGTCATAAACGGTAATGTATGTATTCCAATCTTCCAGTGTTGCTTATATTGATGTTTTACACAGTTCCACACACCGTCTGGAACTCTTGTTAAGTTGACACAGATCAGTGGCGAAGCAAGATTCATCTTGTAGTGAGCACTTTAATTTGTATTGCAGAGTGTCATCGTCAGTTCCGCATTGGCAGGTTGTGTTTGTTGCTGGATTAACAAAACCTCACTTCTTCAGCTCAGTTTTAGTTCTAGCAACGCCTGTACGAAGGCAGTTGAGACATCACCACATTGTCTATCCTGAGTTTGATCCTGGAGACAGTTTTTCCTCAGGTGTGATGTTTAAGCAAGTGCTTTGTGACAGCGCTTTGAGCTGATATTGTTCAAACGTTGGAAACCAATAAAAAAGCAAACAAATTATAAAAAAAGAATTTGAAGCATATTGTCAAATAGTAATTGTTACCGGGTTCAATTCTGCCTCCTAAGACTTGAATTTGATCAAACAGACATCGATTCAACAATTGCTGGACAAGACTGATTTTGTAATTAGAAAACGTAAAATAGAAAAAATTTGCTCAAAAATGATCATCAACATTATACAGTACCACACAGCAATCTATTACATTATGTCAATAACCCGAGACTGGTTTCGACCTTTTTGGTCTGACCTTATCGGCGACCGATTTCGACCTTATTCGACCGGTTTCGACCATGTCATGTGTGTGTGTCCTTAAATGAGACCCCCATGATATAGGTATTGCTGTATCATATTGTTTTGTATTGCATCTTTTTTTTGCACCCAATGGCAAATTTGTTTTTTTCAGCACGTTTATTATTGAGTGTTTTTTACACCTGCCTGATGAGACCCAACAAGGTCGAAACCGGTCGCGAGTTATTGACATGATGTAATAGATTGCTGTATGGTACTGCATGATGTTGGTGATCATTTTTGAGCAAATTTTTTTTATTTTACCTTAGTGTGATGCTGGAGGCGGATCCCTCTTGATAGGAGATCGGCTTGAAAATTGCTAATTAGCAACTAGCAACTTCTATATCTTATGTAATTAGAAAAGTCAACAACTACCTATGCATCAAAACAGCAAAATTGAGGTTTTTGGACATTCCGCATTTTCTGGCACCTGGCTTCTCTTACCGCAAATTATTAAAGCAGGTAAAAATACAAATTACAAACCAGGTTAGTGATCGTTTGGGAGGAGATTGGTCGAGGGGAGGTCCTCAACTTTGACTATTGGACGCAGAGCAATATTTTGAGCAAAAATTTTGGAAGAAAGTGCGTCTTTTATGCCGTCAAATACAATGGTAAAAATTATTTGCCGTCAGAAGATCATAAGTTTAGATTTTTTGTTTTGTACTGAGCTTTTCTTTTTATCTGTTTTTGAAGAAATATATTCCAGAACGCTGTTTTGAGACATTGGAGAGCGATAAAGAGTCGATGTATTTTAGTGTTGGCCGTGAAAGCCTGTGTGACTGACATGTGTCCCAGAAAAATTGAAAGCATCATATTTCAGAAACAAATTAATTTGGATACTGGCTGAAGTGTGTCCCAAGTACGCTGACAATTTACAAATGTTAAAGCGTTTTAAAATCCAATGGGCCCCGGAGATCACAAAAAGTGTTTTTAGAGGTAAAATTAATGTTTTTTCACATATGCAAGATAAAAAACGTTTGATTTTTTTCCAAAGCACATTGTATTGAATGCTGGAATTTATACCATTTCACGTGGTCTGTGATAAAACTATTAAAGGATAACATTCGTTACTCGAAAGCTCTTGTAATTAATGCTGTTGTTGTGTAAACTTATTATGCAAAAGTTGGGTGATCAATTCCGTTGTTTTACAGAGTCGTTAGTTGTTGCTATAGATCTCATACAGTTAGATGTTAGTTAAGAGTCAAGAATGTTACATAATTAAATTTAATCTGGTAAAAAAGAGACTTCATTCGCCAACATTACGTAGATCTTACGTCACAAGTTATAAATCGAAGCAAAAGTATTCCTCTGGACTAGCTTCATGAGCAATTTAATCACTTTACAGTAAAACTATTATTTTTAAAGATTTTCGAAATCAAACACGTTTGCTAGAACGTTTGGAAATGTAGTTATTTAAAGCAGAGGTCTAAATTTCGCTTCCAGGTAAATCTTCGGTGTAGGTTATCAATTTTCAAAGTGTGGTTTAAATTTTACAGTGACAGCTGGATGAATATGTCCCAATAGAATTAAAACTGTTGTATTTCAGATACAAACTAATTAGAATATCGACTGAGACGTTTCCATGCACGTTGAGAATTCAGTTGGTTTTTGAAGTTTTAATTTTTGTTTGGTTTCTACTCATGTAACACAGGATATTGACGCAATGATACATACTCTTTTAGACTTTTGATCCGGTTTGAATCTTTTTTGCTCTCAACTTTAGTGTTTTGCTTTTTGCTCTCAACGAGCATAAATGTGAGCTCTTGCGGAGTACAGCTCAGGTCATGCAGTGTCTGCAGGAGACCGATCAAGAACATTTTTTTTGGTGTAATTTTTTTGTTTGTTTTGCATGATTGTTATTTATTTTTTCTGTGTAAAAAAGTTTTTTAAATATACGCACCGTTTTTAGTAGTTTTTTTGTTCGATTTTTTTAAGAAACAAGTTTTTCGAAAATAAATATTTTTAAGGTTTTAATTTTAATACTAAAGGTAGAACTGTATAAGTTTACGGTCTTAGAGAAATTCCTATAATCAAACTCTTCAGTCGCTACTACACTTGAAAGTCAAAACTTTTCCTCGCAACTAGGATTTGACATCGTGATTACCGCGCGAGAATGTGACGTCATGATGATTTGCTGTACTTAAGGCAGCATAGCTCGTTAAAAAACAATCATATTCAACGTTTGCATAAGTTGATTTAACAAAACCCGGTTTTTCTTCGGAATTGTAGAGTGTTGTTGGAGCCGTTCTTAATAAACTCCAGGGAAAACGTGTTTATAAATTACAAATAGCAAACTGATTATCTAAAATTAGTTTGTGTAATGAAGCTGGTTCCTGGCATCAAGTTGAAAACTAAACCTTGTATTTTCGTTTCTTCCTGTCTAACAAACAAACTCTTCAACTCTTTTGTCAATACTTGACCCCATCCACTTCTTGAAAATTGTGTCAAGTTATTTCACTTTCGTTCTGCGGTCCTCTCCATTAACACAGAGATGTACCCTCTTGTTTCTACTAAATCCCACTAGATACAGATTGTTCGAGACTATCAAGATCAAAATCATCTAAAACTTATCGAAACACAACATCTTTTTGTATTTACAGGCACAACTTATCATTTTTCAGTGCGCATACCTACAGTACTGCAAAAATTATTATGGATTTTTTATTTTTTTGATACTTTTGGAGTTTTTTAATTGTTCCTGTAACTGACAGCACTAATGGTGGTTCAAAGCAAAGCTGTTGCCATTCCACACAACCGAGATCCAGTGTCGTGCGATCCTGCATATTATGACGTCATAGTCACGCAAGAGAATGCGAGAACAAAACCAGTTTAGCTGAACATGGGTATAGTTAGAACTGTTTACTGCTCTATTGAACCGGTTTTGCCTTCAACAATTTGAAAATCTTTGCTTTTAACAAGAAGTTTAAGGCCATTTGAAAGTTTTCCTAACAATTTCCAAGGACAAGACCAGTCAGAGACAAAACGTTATTATGGATTTTTTAACTAGGTTTGAGAAATGGGGAAGAACAAGAACTTGAGTCCTAGAAAGAAAGAGCAAGTTAATGTTTTACTTAAGCATAGTGACTTCAAGCAGAAAGAGATAGCCAAGAAATTAAACATATCAACTCAAACTGTTGGTGCCATAAGAAAGAAACTGGAAATAGGAAGGTTGTACTCACGTGATCAAGCGTCATCAAAATGCGCTTTCGAAAAAAGTGGCTGACCATTTTGAGTGATTTTGCATTAAATTGAATAGGAGTGATATCACTTTTTGCAAAGCAAATTGATAAACAATTTCCGAGAACAAGACCAGTCAGAGACAAAACGTTATCATGGATTTTTAACTAAGTTTGAGAAATGGCAAGTGGAAGGACTTGAGTCCTAAAAAGAAAGGGAAAATTAGTGTTTTACTCAAGCATAGTTGACTTTCAGCAGAAAGAGATAGCCTCAAGCAGAAAGAAATTCCTTCAACTGTTCGCTATCAGCTAGTTCCATGAACTGATATTGCCCCCAAAGCATGATCTTGGCAGGAAATTGAACTGTTTTCCTCTCAAATTGTAGCAGAAACTTCCCACCAGACCTTCGGCAAACAGTCTGTACTCTATCATCAAGTACTGCAGTGGTAATTTATTCGGAAAAATAACCCGAAACATTAACAAACATGTGCTTGCAATATTAGGTCTGAAGCCAGGTAAGTTTAACAAAGTGGTAGAAAAAAAATCATAGTTGCGGTTGGTTAATTTTTGGCTAATAAAATTGGCCTGAAGTGATTTTGTCATCCATAACTCTATATTTGATGTATGGTCTTTTAGAAAGGCCTTATCAACATTAAAAAATTTTTCTATATTCAATTATTAATTATTTTTGTGAGGCGTCTTACTTTCGACCAATCCTCTGACGTCCAATTTTTATGCTGTAAATCCCACTGATACCTTGCCCGCTTTATTTTCTGAGTCAAACCAGTCTTCTTCCTAGGCATGGCCGTTTTCAGCCCTTGTTCCAGAAGACGGTTATTGATGGTTTTTCTGTCCACAATAATATCCTGATTGGCCAATCTCATGAAAAGTTTCTTACAAAAGGCTCTTCTATCCTTCAGTGCCATTGCTTTGATTTTTTTTCAAGCCTAAATGTTGTTTTCTTTTTCCGTCCACATTTTCTCGTCCTTGAGCTGTGAATATAGGAAGGTTGCATATGATGTCACACATTTCGCGCCAAAAAAAGGGGCTGACCAAAAGTTGTAATTTATGCTGGAAAGGTATAGGGCGAACACCAACCTTTTGGGTTTTTTGAAAACTAATGGGAAATTAATTAAAATTTGGAATGAATTATTGCTAGTTAGATACTCGGAAACAAATAAATTTGACCAAAAGCACTTTGGTTGAGATTAGGTATTTCAGTTGGCTAGTCTAAGCTTAGTACTATGTGCCAATTAAAAAAAAATTGCCCCTAAAAGAAGTGCCATCTAAATACCATTTGCTCCTCACTTCAAAATAAACTATACAAATTAGATATCAGTCGGTACATTAGCAAAAACAATCATTATTTGATCATTATTACCGGTACGGTAAGCTTGCCGGCAAGCTTACTTCTTGTGTCAATGAGCAAGGTATTTAACGGCATACCTCCATCTTTATGTGGCAAACAGGTAATGGGGCCAAGCAGTCTACCCGTCGTGGTGGCCCAGTGTGACGAAAGGCATGCAAACAGAGCATGAGCTCATATGCATGAATAAATAAATCGGTACCGTAAGTTTTTTAATTAACCTTGGTTCAGCAGCCTAGGTAATAGCCCAAAAAATTGTTTAAGGAGTGGTTAAGGTCACAAAATTACATCTGACATATCAATATGACTGGTCTACAATCACTATTAACAAAAAATTTCAAAAACTTGCTGATTTTATCCTACAATAACTAATCCAACTTATGACCAACGGTACAGAAGTCTGCCCTGTCATTTAGGCTACAGTATAACTTAAGTTTTCAATTTTTCAGAATGCTTATGCCACTAAATATACTGTATAAGTTACACATTACAAGTAACCTAAACTCAGCATTCCCAAACACGCTGATTAATCGAATATAAAACCCTCACAGAAGCTGACTACAAATAAACCTGCATGTTTAGCCCATGAAATTAGCTCAACTATTAGCAATAACAAGCAAACCTTAGCACCTCTTATCTTACTTTGAAGTTAGATTCATTCCTTAACATCAGTAAAACAACATATTTAACGTTCATTCAACAACTGTCACGTTTATCGATTTGCTTTGCAAAAAGCGATATCACTCCTATTCAATTTAATGCAAAATCACTCAAAATGGTCAGCCACTTTTTTCGAAAGCGCATTTTGATGACGCTTGATCACGTGAGTACAACCTTCCTATTTCCAGTTTCTTTCTTATGGCACCAACAGTTTGAGTTGATATGTTTAATTTCTTGGCTATCTCTTTCTGCTTGAAGTCACTATGCTTAAGTAAAACATTAACTTGCTCTTTCTTTCTAGGACTCAAGTTCTTGTTCTTCCCCATTTCTCAAACCTAGTTAAAAAATCCATAATAACGTTTTGTCTCTGACTGGTCTTGTCCTTGGAAATTGTTAGGAAAACTTTCAAATGGCCTTAAACTTCTTGTTAAAAGCAAAGATTTGCAAATTGTTGAAGGCTAAACCGGTCCAATAGAGCAGTAAACAGTTCTAACTATACCCATGTTCAGCTAAACTGGTTTTGTTCTCGCATTCTCTTGCGTGACTATGACGTCATAATATGCAGGATCGCACGACACTGGATCTCGGTTGTGTGGAATGGCAACAGCTTTGCTTTGAACCACCATTAGTGCTGTCAGTTACAGGAACAATTAAAAAACTCCAAAAGTATCAAAAAAATAAAAAATCCATAATAATTTTTGCAGTACTGTAGGTATGTAAAGCAAAACTACAGCTTATTATTATTGCGATGAAGAATTTTCAAAACGTTTGGTTTTATGTAACAAGATCATCAAATGTACAACTTTATCACTTCTAGATATGGTATACGAAACAAAATTACATAAAATTTTAAGCAAGTTTAGTCGAATTTGTAAATTTTTTTATTCAAAAACCTGTCATCATCCATGAACATGTAACGCTAACTCGGTTTTATGCTTGTGTATAGGCTCATGGTAAAAACTTTAACCTGAGATCCTACAAGTCTTCATCGATTAGGAAAGTTTTCATCACAGTTTAACCTTTAAACAATCAATTTCGAAATTTCAGTTTGTCTTTGTTTTGCTATTGTTACAATTACGTAAATTTGCGCCAGGGAATAGTTTTACATATGTATAAAGTCATAATCTGTTTGTTTGACCATGATTATTTTATTTGTAAATCTGAATTGTTTGTAGCCCTAACTTGCTAAACTGTTTTAAAAAAAAAGACTTTTTTTTCTTTCGGATTTATAAATAGATTTGTAACTCACATGCCTTTCTGACGTCACAATGGGTGTCTATGTGATTTAGTTTTCCAGCGTATTCTAGTGATTCTTGCTTCTTCTCGAAGATTTTCGTTTTTATTATTATGATTACCGATTACGTAATTTATTAACAGTGTTTTTCCTATGTCACGTGATGTTCTAGCAATTTCTAGATTATTTTCCAGCCGTATATATCAGGTGGCGAGAATTTTTCCTTCACAGTGTAATAGATTCAGAGATTGAATAGTAGATCAGAGTAGAGTAGAAATTAGTGTGGAAAAAGGCGTTGTTGTGTGGAGATTGTTGTGACAGGAATCAAGCGATTATTTTGGTGGCTTAGTTTTAGTTAGTCTCTGATATTTAATTATTGAAGTGCTTTAGTTCTGTGTTTTGGCAAGCAAAGGGATTCGAAGTTATAAAGTGGTTTGTGAATACATTGTTCTGTTCTTGATCGAGAAGTGCGTGGGTTAAAGTATCTTAGTGGAAGCCAATCTTTTCCTAGCTATTTAGTTGCAGCCAAACTTAATTATTCGAGCGATACTACAAGTCGCTTCAATTCAAGAAGTAAACGGAAATTGATATAGAAAAAAAAAACTCTATTTAAAACGCTACAGCTATAAACTACAAATAGAAAGTGGTATGCATGAAAAATGCAATACGCGTGACGTAAAATGTGGTATGCGTCAAAAATCCAAAAATACACACATCACCACCTACAAAGCTTCAACTTTGTGGGGCAAAGTTTATTCAAAAGATTATGTATTGTTCTTGTTTCGGGCGACAAGCTTAGCTTATTCGACATGTAAGGTGCAAAATATGTGACTTACTGACGAATAAATATGGTGGGTGGTTTGGAAATTAGAAGTCAACAAAATGCGTCACTAAACCTCAATGCGGTTTCATATTCACGAGTGTAATGAGCGAGTGTCCTACAATCAAATAATCGTTATAGCTTCTGTTTCAATTTTGTGAGTTTGTTAATTTGACATTTTTTCGAATTTTCAGATTTGTTAACTTAATTATCTGAGATAATGCTGTTATGAGAATTACAAAACTGCATGATAGACTATCAATCATCCTCAATGATAACAACGAAAAATCTTACTGTAATATCAACAATCACTCTAAGCCAAAAAGATGTGTACAAATTGCTGGAAAATTGAATGTTCTGGGGGTCGATGGGAATTTCAAATTAGCTCTCTAAGTTGTAGTTTTTGGAATTGTGAAATGTACTAGTACACAAGACTTCACATTAGTGAAATATATCCCGAAGCGCTAAAACTTTGGACACCTCTGGTAAAGTAATAATTAGGGCCATTTTTTTATGACCTAAAAAATCGAAAAATATGACTTTATTTTTTGAAATATATGACAATATATGACTTTATTTTTAGAGCATCATATTTTGCTAATCTCATAATTAGCAAGTCGAATGCAAGTGTTTTGGATATATTTTGAAGAAAAACACGGTCGATCAATGATGTATTAACACGTCTATTTCACTTGAAAATCATCAATTTATTAGTGTCACTCAAGTTCAAATGTCTTATGCATTTAATCAATTATGCATTTAATCTACTTAGTTCCATAATGATTTTTACATCATTTTTTTCCAAGCGCTTCTTTATGTACTTTTTTAGCTGCAGAGGGTCACTTCCAAAACCAAGAGAGTTGATATCTTCATAGGCCTTTTGTATTGTGTATGTAGAATTTTCCATTTTAAGAATTAGGTTTGTCAGCCCATTGTAGCATTGACTAATTTCAGTCAACTGACTGGTCAGCTTTTGCTCATTCAATATACTTTTGGCCTTTCGCACAATCACTCCTTCACCATTCCATGAATTAACAATTTCCCGAACTTGTGGTAGTTTCTCAGCATAGTAGTTAGCAGCATCCAACCAACTCCCCCAACGAGTAGCAACTGGCTGCGGAGGTCTTCCACAAACATCAAAATCAGCAGCTCTGGTTTTATTCTTCACAACGCTTGCTTTTACAGCAGCAATCAAGTCGTCTACTTCCTTGTAAAAACTTTTTATCTTCAAAGCACAGTTATGCATTAAGTGTGCAAGACAGGTAACATGCAGGAGGTTTGGATATATTTCTTTTAAAACGTTGCCTGCACGGCACATGTAGGATGCAGCATCACATATCAACAAATTGACGTCTTCCCTCCTTACCTTAAATTTCTTTATGACATCATCCAGTTCATGGATTATCTTTTGGCTATTAGCCGAACCATCAATCACAGAGCATCTAACCAAAAAGCAGCAGTCCGGTTTATCCAGCGTACCACAAAGTATGTGCAAAAAGTTTTTATCTCTTAATTCAGTTTCATCTATAACAAAAAACAACGGCTTCTCACTCAAGTCTTTTGCCAGCTTCTGATCATTTGCTTCATCTAGTTCTTTAACTTTCAGACGACAAAGAGTTTCAGATGGTACGCTTTGCCCCAAATCTCGAAAAAGCTGTCGAATAGCTGGATGATTTACTTTTGCCATCGGTATATCAGATGATGCAAAAGCTTGAACAAGTTTTATTGCAAAATCTTGGTGTTCACCAGAACTGATAAATGTTTGACGTGTATCGGAAGTTCCAGCACTATTTGCCTTTTCAACGCCTTTTCTGTGCTTGAGAGTAGCAACATGTTGCTCCACAAAGAATCGCTTCTCATGCTTAACTATGCACCAGCATAGCGGGCAGTAAAGTTCATCTTTTGGAGTGACTGTGAACTCCTTGAAGTCTTTTATAATCGATCGGACCTTTCTCGCATCGGAAACTTTTATTTTTGGCATGCTTACTTCACAATATATAGTACTTTCACTAAACAAAAAATAGCAGATAGCACTTCGATCTGACTTGAGTTTTATCATTCTGTTCAAAGTGTCATCTATTTTGTTGCTATTGCTAGTACTGACATAGAGATGGAACAGCTTACTCCTACTATGAGTTTCACTAAAGCTAACTGTTGACAATATTTACTAAAATTTAGAGAGGCTTTAGTAACTAGGTCAGCATTAAACTTAAGGAATTGAATGGTCAGACAATAGTCACTACCAGTACCGACATTCTAGAGCAGGGCTTCTCAAACTTTTTTGCTCTGCGACCCCCATTAGTCGTCACTTTAAAAAAGTATTTCTGTGCAACCTCATTGTATACGAGTATACCTTCACCTTAATGACACTAAGACGTAACTTCCCGTTGTGAATTTAAAGTGAAATTCCTTCAGTCAGGCATTTGCTGTCTAGACAGTAAAAGTATCTAGGACTCTAGGTAAATTACTTTTGCCATGCATTGCAAAATAATGTACTGTATTACTGTGTATTGCAAAATAATGTGGCTGGACAACGTTACAATAGAAACTGTCATCAAATAAAGAGCGGAATCATAAGACTATACTTAAGAATGAAAGCACTGCTATGAAATACTTCAGGAAACTCTGCATTAGAACTTTCCTTGCCTTCCTTATTTGGTGTATAGACCCACTTATCAAATATTAAAGTCTGTAGGACCTGTTTACACTGCATGGACAAAGTTACGGGGGGTTAATCTTTGCATTTTAAAGTAAAAATGAAAGGTCATATTTTATGACCAAATGCAAAAAATATGACTTTTTATGACTTTATAACTTCTTCAATACACCCCGTAACAAAGTAGTTTTTGTATAATTATAGGTTTCATAGCTTTTTGTACCACCAAAAAATATATGACTTTAATGACTTCTACTCGCCTTAATAATAAGACAATGTGGTATAACATCATATCAGACAAACCTGGACAAGTCTTATTTCACCACTTATTACCGACCTCTTTTCATTACCTCGTAGCCGTCACTCGATGCATGTTCGAGACAACCCAGCATTTTTTGCACCAATTGATTTTTATCACCGTTTGTGACATAACCCACTCCTTCAAAGTTTGGAACATTGGTGGCAATGCCGACACACAATGACGCATGGTGTGCTTCAAATGTTAGTTTAGGTGCATTCCCAGGAAAATTTATTGTGAAAGATAGGTCTGAACGTAACAAGAAGAGTTTTTCATTTGGTTTGAACTAAATCTAGTAAAAGTGTTAGATTTATTTCTTGGTTTGTTAAATTGCCACTTGATGTTTTGTCAACTAGTTTACATTTTCACATTATTTTTGTGTGAAAAATAGATCTCGACGTAACCATTAAACAATATCACAAGTCCATACGACAACAAAATTGATCACAAGACTTGTTTGAGCGATTAATCTAAACAACATCAGCATTGATATTGCACGAGGTTTTGAGTATCAAATAAATATACTGTCAGTCAGAATCGGACTCAAGACCGTTTACATAACAAATAGAGCATTTTGATTTCGAAGTAGAGCTTGCAGTTGATACTTGTTACCAGTTTGAAGTTGTCTTTTAAATAGCATTGGCTGTTCATGGTGAAGATCAATTGATGTTGTCTCATTTTGAGACGATGTTTGGACTCATGACGTCGTACAAGTAAGCAAAACCAATCCTTACAATTAATGCACGGTCTCGTAAATCGATATTGCATAGTGCGAGCTACTGTGTCTGCTTGAAACAGCATAATTGCGTAATGCAGAAACTTCGTAAATAGCTTTAAAGCAGTTGAATTGACAAATCTTTTTGTTTTAAAATCCTGTGGCCATGTTTTGGAAACAAATATGTTACAGAATTTGAAAGATCTTAACAACGAAATGTTAATAATTGCACAATAAGGAGGCAAGGTATGCATCACAGATGCAAAAATATAACTTAAGCATTGTCGGGTAAATCTGGACAAAATCATAACACATAGGCAAGGATTCGAGCTTGGGCAAGTCTATACAATACCGAGACAAAGATTACATCATATCCCAACAAAGAGATGAATAAAAGATTACGTAATCTTTATACATTTATAACTGCTAGCTCCACGTGGTTACGATCGATTGAAAGCGTCTTACAAACAGGAAGCGAAACAACAAAGCGAGCGCTGAAGGCGCGAGACCTCCGAAGGAAGCAATGCTATTGAGAGACATTTACAAATTTACAAAGCCATCCCTGGACGCGTTTAGTCCTTTTGGACTCATCAGCAGAGCTTGCCAAGGGCCAAGAGATCCCCCAAATAACATTAACGTTGTGTTTTAAAAACAATCTATCACAAAGCACAAGACTTACGTGCCGTTTACTTTTGAACCAGGTTCTTGCTTATATCTTAAACCTCTTGACAGTTCTGGACAAGACAATTGACTCCTTACCGACCTCTAGTGACACAATTTACAAAACAGTTGTAACTCTTTACCGATTTGTAGGACCCAACTTAATAATTCCTACCCCGCCATTGCGAATGAGTCATCGTATTCTTCAAATAATACCACCCCCTCTTTTCAACTTACCCTCCACACATCCAATATCTAACCAAAAAATCTCTTACCAACTCATGACGTCATTCCTCCGCCTTAAACATCGCTAAATGATACATCCTATGCTACTGACACCATCAGTTAGGTATAGGGCTTAAGTGCACACTTATCCCTGCGAAGTTTACCTTAAAACAAAGAGGTCATGCTTGATGCACGCATCGGCTATGTCACTAAAAGCTTTGGTCTTAATTACCTCCTCCGCCACTCCATTAATCATGGTTGCTCGCCAGTAAATGACGCGACATCACCGTGATGCAGTCGCAGTACAACTTCACATTAAGCCATGGCGTAGTACCTCATGCATTAAACAGGTAGTTACAGGCCTATAGGCTACATTGCTGCTGAGCATGGGACATCCAACTCTGTAAAACAAGCAGTCAACTGCATAAACATATTTTTGTTTTAAAATGGCCAGCGCCCAACATGCAAAATCTGGAAAAGCTGGTGATTTTTGAAAGCTGGAAAAGCTTGTGATTTTTGAAACTTTTTATTTGTTTCTTTGTAGATCTAAGCCGCTCCTAGAATATTTCTTTGCCAATTCTTTCGTGAAAAACAGTTTCAGAAAATTGTTTTGTTGAGCGCAATGACGGTACTCAACCTGCTGGGTTATAAATTAAATGTCCTCAAAAAGTAACGATTAGCATTATCAAATAGGTTTATTTCAGTAGGATGATATGATATAGTAACATGAATAGAAAGAGAGTGGTATTGTTTTATGAAACATACTAATGGCTGTTGTTCGACACGTTGAAGTAGATGTAGATTAGAATCCTAATTTAAGTTTTGTTTTTTAAACCCTGGCAATTACAAGATCTAGAGGTAGATTCAATTATTAGTTCTCTTAGAAAAAAATCCTGTATCTCTTCGTTCTGCTGTTGAGTTCAAATCGCAAATAACTTATTTACTTGTATGTCATCAATATGCTGTGCTTTACCGTTTTTATTCCTCCGATGATGTTGGCTGTTCTAACCGATAAAACTTTAGCTTAAATGAAGGCACCTCATAACATATTTTTGTGGTAACAA
Source organism: Trididemnum clinides (assembly GCA_963675345.1). Classification (NCBI taxonomy): domain Eukaryota; kingdom Metazoa; phylum Chordata; class Ascidiacea; order Aplousobranchia; family Didemnidae; genus Trididemnum; species Trididemnum clinides. The sequence continues at coordinate 18,295,562 of OY776305.1, forward strand.
TTCACCAGCAGTACAAAGAAAGGCCGGGATTTTGTTAATTAATGCCTGGCGAACAGCTTCATGAAATATTTTCTATTAATTCTTTTGATACTGTACTAACAGCAGACTGTTAAAGTGATTTTCTGTTTTTTTAGTTTTTGAGATTTTCTATTTTTTAGTGTGAAGCTAGTCTACACTATCTTTAAAGATGTTTGCAAAAAATTTGTCAACCAGTGTAGTTTGATACTTGCTCTTGTACAGATCATCACTCTTGTACAGAGCAAGCACTTAAACGCACACTTGTGGATTAGCTATGAAATTTTATTCTCCAGTGATGTATGGTCGGTTAAGCTACCACAACGTCATATTCAGACCTGTGTCGAAGTTACCAGTGCCGCTGGCACAGTGCTTTTCTAACAGTTTTGCAAACGTTGAACAAAATTTTCTTAATGCAAACTTTCTGCTTCTTTATATTTTTATTTTTTGTATCTTATTGACTCAAAATTTGCAAAACTCTCCAAATTCATGGTATTCTCTGAATAAATTTTGCCCCTAGCATTGCCAGTGGCGCTGCCACAGCGCTTTTCTAACGCTGTAGTTATAGTAAATCGGTAAAGCTGTGCCATCAAGCAGGGCAAATTACCCAAGTGCTTTTCCCAAGGACACGGCTACATAGTCACGGTGAAGTTTTAACGCACAATTATTTTTACCACAGACAGCCAATTAACTGGCTCAACTGCGTTACCGATTCACCATAAATATAAAATAGCAGTAAATAAGGTTTAACTAAAGACTCCTGTTGTGAAAATTGGTAGTACGAGGTATAAATGACTTTCAGTAGATTAAGTATCTATACTTTACTGGTTTAATTTTTAACTTTAAAAAGAATCTCTCTTTTAATTATCTTTATTTGTAAGCAAATTAAATTGTTACGAACTATATTACAACACATGCTATTGGCTATTCAAACTTAAATATGGTTAATTCTGTCAGTTATCAAATAATATACTTACAATTGTCTTGCTCAATTGCCTTTTCAATTCCTCATCATTCGATGAAGGAATCAGTCGAGCTTCCCATCCTGTGGAATCAGCTGACTTCTTTATTTTGTGTACTTCTTTGGTCAAAGTATCAACTTTCTCTATCAACGCTTGTATCTGCTTTTGTTGTTTGATTAATATTTCTTTGATATCATTCCTTGCGGTAGAAGAACAGCTCCTAAACATGCAAACTTGCTTAGCGCTTGATAATGCAAAAGTATTTATTTTACAAAAATTGTAGTTAGCCAAAGACAATTCAAAGACGAAAAGTCAATATTACGCCCTTCTTTCCGCGTTTTTGAAGGCTTAGACGTGCTGATTCAATGTATGTCTATCACGACCAGGGCGAAGTCAGCAAGGGGCAACGACGCCATGGTCCCGGTTATGTCCCAATTGCAAAATAATTTGTCAAAATAATCGCTTCGTAAGAAATCACTTCCCCAAAAGGTTCTCACGTTTTTTTAAGACTAACATAATGAAAATCATCACTCCAAAAAAGTTGATTTCCAAAAATAAAGTCTTCACGTTTTTTAAGACCAAAATGGGGAAAATCACTGCTTGGAAAATTTCTATGATGTAAAGATTCAAACCGAAAAAATGATCTTCGATTCAATAATAAACTTAAAAAATACTTAAAGCTTCTGTTTAAAAACTTTGCCCCTCCACACTATTTGCTGGAGCAATGCCGCACTTCAAATGCCGGATGCCCTTCATGACGAATACCAACAATGAATTTATAGAATTTTGAACTTCAGATTTTTTGTTGTTTCCCATAGTCGGGAAAAATTACCTCTAAGATGAATGATAATAACCAGATAGTGTCAAGTTATCAAAACAGGTATCCACGATTTACTGTTTCAGTAGTGATGATTGAAATAATGGGGAAAATTTGACAGGTTTGGTACAGTTATTTCATCACCTATCACGTCTTCAGAATGCCAATCGGCCCCTAAATTTTATTCAATACATTGGTATTAGTGTTGGGTGTTGGCCATTGTTTCAAAATGGGGCTCACTTTCTGTTGTAGACTTGTCCGTTTAACTCGATGTTCATGCTCTCGTTACGCATTTGCGGTAATTACCAAAAGAATGAGGCATCAATGAAATACAAGGGAGTGCAAAGTCAGTGTTTCATATTCTTCTATTGCAAATAACAAAATTTCAGCTTTTCTCTGTTTTTTCGTAATTCATCGTGCTCCTGATCAAACCGAGAGGCGCATTGCACATTTTTTATATTTTTGATTTTAATTGGAGCTAGCTTGTTCACGACATTTTTCAAAGCACAGTTATAGCGGGTAATTGCTGAAGTGACGTTTCTGCGTTTGAAAGTAGAAAATTTGGAACAAAGCTTTGTACAGTCTGATAAAACTTCCGAAAAAATGTTAGCTGTCGGTATGTATACTTAACATGTATAGCAAGCACACTTTTCCTTTGGTCTCCGTTACTCCGACTACTGGCTTTAGCATTTCAAAATGGAAGCTATACGGGACTAAAGTCTAGGAAAGATACTTGCATATTTGAGAAGAGAGGCTATTGTTACATACTTCTCCTTGGTCCTTGACAACAATGCAAAAAGATCAGGCATCTCGTGACCACTATAAATTGATCTCCAAAAAAAAAAATAAATTAAAAACAAATGAAGGGTTCTTTTTTAAGTTGATCTCTAAAGATTATTAACCTCCCACTACAGGCAAGAAGGCTCAAAAAACATATATTTTTACCTTCTCAAGGAAACGTTTGTTGAATATCAACTTTTCGAAAGCGAGTATTTTGCCCATTTTGGGTGTTTTTGCTGAATTTCGAAATATCCTTTGTTGATGTTGTGTTTTTGCCCTTTCACAATGTGACAATCTTTTTTTGGAGATCAATTTTCTTCAAAAAATTTTCTGCCCTTTATTTTTAAAGAAGTACACATCAGCAAATCCCCAGACCTTAAAACTTAACAAATAGAAGCAATTTTAAGCTCAAAGTTTTCAAGCAGTATTTGTACCATCAACGCTTAACATCTGGTTTTATTATGCGTTCTTGACTAAAACAAAGGTTCTGAAACACTATTTGGCGCGACTCACAAAAATAGTTCACAAATCTCACAACTTAAGCATTATTCAGCATAGTATTGCCAAAAATAATTTTCGAAAAATTTAAAGAAAACTCCTCACTGCGGTATTGATCTCCAAAAAAAATGTCTTCATGTTTCGTTCAAAGCTCCTCACATTTCACTTCACGCTAAATGATAGTCTTCCAGTTTGGTCCCTAAAAGTAACTCGTCCGAATTGATGTTTTCGTCGGAATTTTTGGCTACGCAAAGCACAAGGTGTCGCGACTCACTACTTGAGAACCCCTGGACTAGAATTCTAATGCAAGTAACTGTCCAGTTCGCCCACCACCTGTTAAGATATAACTATACAAGCAGCACATCGAAGATATACGTCGATAAGTGTCGGTTTGAAACTACCCCACCCAACTCTTGAAGGCTCAGCAGTACAAATCTCACGACACTTTGCACTGCCGCTCTTGTAGCTGTTCATATTGCTCCCTTAATATGGAGAATAAGCGCCCCAACAATGAATTCATTTATTGCCAATGCTGGTTGGAAGTGCTCCAGCCAAGCTTCGAAATTAAAAAAACGCTATAAACATAATATCGTACTTGAGCAATCCCGAGCAATCAATGATCACTCACTTTGCTCTCAACGCAAGGGCGCAGCGAGAAACAAAGATTTTTTTGAGGGGAAGACGTTTTTTCCAAAAATATTTTGTATTATTAAAGGCAGGATTTAATTAGGATGTGATGCAACATTTTACATTTTTTAAAATTTTTTTGGCAAATTTTGCGTGGAGTTTTGATTGCAACTTGTGATTACTTCTATGAGAATAAAATATCTTACGTAATTCCGTTGTTTCCTTATAACAAACTAAAAACTAATTAATGAAATTCAAAGTTTGTGCGGAAATCAAAAAATACAACACCTTTATGGGCGCAATCGCGGCTAAAGTACAATATTTTTTCATACTTTACCTTAAAGCAACTAAATATCGGGATCAGGTTCAAGAAATTGGGTATAGGGGTACATTATCCCATTATCCAGGCAACTTCTGGTTACACCTGCGCCTAAATGTGTGAAATCATGAACTTCCTCAACCGCCACTCAACAGCATTTCATAGCAACGAAAACAACACCACTGCGACTTGGAAAGAAAGTTAGCCTTAGAATACTCTTTGAAATGGCAGTAGATCGTTTGGGTGAAAATATGCATCGACAGAACCTCAAATCATTAGCATCATGCCAATGTCTAGCAAGCCGCCCAGATCATATGTACTCTCTACCTCTACAAGATTCTTCTCCGACCAAGGTGTCAACTCTGCTCAGGATCTTACAACCCTAGGCGATCGTGTACAAAGAAGTTAGGAGCAAAGCCAGGAATTAAAAACTTTTTGAGCGAGCAAAAATGAATTGTTAACAAGAATTTTAAAAATGCCTGTTTTCGCATCTTCAGGCGTAGCGCAGTGACAACTGCGCTAAATAAAATAAACTAAATAACGGTGGTAAGCCGATGGTTCCCAAACTTTTTTAGTTGGTGGACTTCTTTTGCTTCTTTGAAATAATGACAAACTTTCATTAATCGTCAAAACAAGGTCTGCTTAGAAATTTCAAACGAAGTTTCACAGGATGCCTCAACTCTAGGCTTCGGCAAATATATACTCTAACTTTTGCTAAAACCAAAATGTATTCAAGCTTTTGCTCCTCCGTGATATGGATATTGAATCAAAGTTTAAGCCAAAGATGATTGGCAATTGTTTAGACAACAAAGTGTTCATAGATTACTTCCTTTAGAAATACAGCATGACAAAAATTTTCTTGTTCATCCAGTAAAGAAAAAATTTGTCATCTAGTGAAGAAATCTTGTCACTCATAATTACGTAGGCCTATCTAAGAACAGGATTTCATGAACGCTTGAATCATTATGGCTGGTCTATTCAATTGCTTGCTGCATTAATGAACTTATTGTATGATGCTTTGTACAGTCCAAAGTGCATTTAATTTAAAGTGGTACTGTATAACTGCCACGAGCTAAATTTAGAACCTATATTAATCTCAATCAGATTCCGGGTCCTCCCGCAATGAAAAAGCCCAATCGAATTATGTATCCCACAATTTTATTTCCAAACAGTGATTTAATTTGTAAAAAAGGTACCTAAGCGTAAAATTTTCTTTTTGCACGGGTCCCGCATGGCGAACATGCTCTCCATACCTCCTCCCAACATCTAACGCCGCTATCGGCAAAGCTGTTAAATTAGTCATAAAAATACAGTATTAAAGAGTTGTTTTCTTGTTCATCTACACGTAGCACGAAGTAAGATTTAGTTTTAAACTTCACGCAATGCATATTCAATCATTTCCTAAGCGCCCTTAAAATATAAAAAGCTTACTAGTAAACTGTGCAGGTGAATTGCTGGGAAGCAGCTCCTTAAATCATTTAACTCGAATTTGAAGCTCTGTTTGTCGACTAGCAGTGATAGTTGTATATGTTGCTGTAACAACAGCGCGTTCGGATATGCTGTCGGAGGGTAATTTGTGCTTTATGAGTGAGTGGGGCATTGTGGCTGCGACTGAAAAAGCCAAGACTGAATGAAAAGTCAAAAATATTGAACTTTCCCACGGTTTTAAGATATCGACCGAGAAAACATTCAATTAGATGTAGATCAAAATACACCATACTCAGTTCAGCAAAATTTTTAGACCTAATCTAATACCTTTGAAAAATCTCCCAATAGGCTATCACGAATTAAAATGAGGTTTTCTGTCAACCTTGTTACTGGCCTCCCTCTCTTTACCCCAAACAATATTTGGTTGCGGCTCTTCGGCAACTTGTTCTCTGAAGCCTATAACGAAAAATACTGAGTAATTAGAGCTGAAACAACAACAGTCACTGGCGGTATTACATGTAATAAGAAACAATTCGAAACCCAAAAAGAAGATTTTATTTGAAAGTGCCAGCCGGCGTCGCCCGGCAGGGCTACCAGTCAGTTGTGTCGGGTTAGTAACATTGGTTCAGCCGGCTTCAACCAAATTATGTTCTTAAGACTACAAGCAATAAATTGGTACTGATGGGGACATGGCCCCTATGCCCACTAATACCGACAGTAGTACCACTGCTTTCTATTAGGAGAGGTGTTACAGAAACTTCTGGCCTGATCTCCCGCCTAATGCTGTCTTCTAGAATCACGCGTACCACAGGTTCCACACAGAGATTATGATTGAAATAAATTTAAAACGAGGGGGTTACGAAGTTGCTTGTAGATTGAAGAATTTAGACTAAGATACGATACGGAACGATGCAGTACGGTTTTCTGTAAAATAATTAACACACATAACTCAACTACACAAACGTAAATTCACTGAAGCACTCACCTACTATAGCTTGACCGGAAATCAGACCCAAAAAAATGATCGAACAGTAGATTGTAAGCGTTCGACTAACAGTTGCTCACAATACAATCTAACAGTAATTTACTCAAATTCTAAAACTGACTCCAAGGGCAACAACGGTCAGCTATATTGGGGAGGCAACAGTGATCAATTAAAAGGCAAAGGTTATCGGGGGTAACGCTTAGTACGAAAAGCTATGACGTTATCTAAAGTCTATTAATAGAGGGCGAGGCGCGCGAGAAACAACGCTAAATAAGGGAACATCGAAACAAAGCAAACATAAGCTCTGCGATAAACAAGGGAAACCGGGTTCAAATTTATGGCGAATTGAAAAGGCAATACTTGCTGCAACAAGAGGTCTTAAAAAGTCTCTATCATTTTACAAATTCTGTCCGTTTCATCAAAAGAGTGCAGGAGAAGAAACGCAAAGTTGGAAATGGGCGCCGCAAAAGCTTTTGTTTTGCGATAACACAAATCAGTTATTTTAGCGGCAAGCATAATTTATGACTTAGTAAAGTCCCCTCGGGAAAATAATAAACAGTATAGAAACAAAGAAATCATTGGCATAAACGATGTCTCTGGTCCTGATCTTCCTGTTCCTTTTTTTGCTGCTCGCTTCCGAGGGATTGCTTGTGTTACATATTAGGACCGCTACTTACTACTTTTTCATAATTGCATGCCTATTTGTACGAGCTAAAGCCTCTGGTTGTGCGCATGTAACTTTGTCCTGGCATAAACCCAGCCATGCAAAGAGCAAATTAACCCGAAATAAAGCACTAACGGTTAAGTTATTACAATTGCAGGGCCCGCATCAGTAATGTAGAGGTTAAGAACATCAACTCATCCGGATGCGCCGGCTTCACATTGTTTAATAGAAAATTGCTTCAACGTTTAGATCATATGTAGCAGGACAATAATATTTTGTTGCAAAAGAATAAACAGGACCATCTTTATCACCATAGTTTTTGTAGGGGAATCACGAAATAATGCTTGACAGACTTCATTTTCGATAAATCTTTTTGAATATTTTAATAGGTAATGACAAAAAACGATGCATTTGGAAAAGAGAGAACAAAATGTACTACAGGACTTAAAATTTCTAAAAATAATGCAATTATATGAAGCCCAAATATCAAAATTTTGAGTGCTTTTGACCGGTAAACTATACCTAAAAGTTTTTAAAGACTATTTTTTGTGATAAATCTTTTTGAAAAATTTTGATAAATAATGGCAAAGAAGCATGATTTTGATTGAAAATAGTCAAAATGTACCAAAGAACTAACTTTCTATAAAAAATTGCCAGTTGCTTTGGTGTAGGAGGCAACATTTTTATCTAGAAATGAAAAATCATGTATGACAACCAATTTCTAAGATCAGCCAGTATAAACTTATCTTTTGCCATAACTGACTAGAGTTGATATTGCTGGACAGCAAATTTTCTAAGCTTTCAAATGACACTAATTTTCAGTACTTTACCACTACCTTTACATATCAATCTTACCTGTTTTTATTTCGCTTACCGCTTTTTAGAAAGGGGTAAAAAATTACACTACAGGTGTTAAAGTGCAATTTTTTAGCATAAAAACAAATAGCAAAAATACATATCACGCATTATCGGAATTGCCTTAAAATAACTTTAAATTTGTTTAAAAATTTTGAAATTCGAGAAATGAGGTCAGAAATCAGTTTTTAATTTAACTGATTTTGTAAAAATGTTGCATATTTTGAAAAAATCATTATATTGTGATCTCTGCTAGCGAAAGTCTGTGTGTGTTGATCTCACCAGACATAGTGTGACCTCATGGAGCAAGTTTGAAGCAAGCAGTAAAGATAAGAAATAGCATGCTTAGAAGGCTTAAGATGCTTAAATGAAGAGTTTGTTGTTGCATCGTCAATTGAGTCAAAATTGTTACAAATTTGCTCTTGTTAGGAGCACCTTGTTAAAATCTTGACGACGCGATGGCGTAGTAGTCGGACCACCCACTTCGCAGTCGGTAGACCTGGATTCATTCTCATTGTTGAGTCATACCAAAAAAGACTTCAAAAAATAGTATGCACAGTTTGCGTGCTTGGCGCTCGGAATGTAAAAGATGTTGTGGAGAACAAGCCGGCAAGTTTGCTTGTTCTGTCCTGGGGCAAGGCACTTAACGGGACAACTCCACCTTTACGAGGAAGACAGGTGGCTGTGTTTTCCCTCCGAAGAGAGCGTTGGTGACAGGAAGGGCATCCGACCATAAAGACAAAATGCCATGAATTACAAAATGAAGATCAGAAGTTATTTGGTGTGGCGACCACTAATCGAGAAAAAAGCCGAAAGACAGCACACGCCTTCTTGATATCTTCCAAAAAAGCGATTAATCGCGTATCGACGATTGGTAGTTTTTGAGTAAATTAAGAAAACAATTTTTACAATCAATCATTATTATGACGGCATGTGAGATTCTACAAAAGTGAAATTTGTTGAAGTTGGTAAGTAGGGTACTAACTTTCGTTTAAGCTTAGAACCATCTTTCTCAGTCCAGAAATACGATTATTAAAAAATTATCTTTGATTGTGACGTCACACTCCCTTTATTACACTTATCCCGGGGTGGTGATCAATCGTGCCAAGTTTGATCCTCACACGTCCAGTAGTGTCGAAGGAAATGTACAGACTCACACACACACACACACACACACACACACACACACACACACACACACACACACACACACACACACACACACACACACACACACACACACACACACACACACACACTCAGATAGAATCACACTTAAATATCGGTTCAGCCGGCTACACCGACTTCATTGAAAAATCGTTTCTGAGAGCTCAAACAAAAATTTGTTATAAATAAAGGGCATGGCCACTATGCCCCTAATTTCGATTATCGTATTTTTTTAACTAACACTCATTCTGCTCACAAACTTCCTGCCATTTCACAATCACTATTCTTCCATTTCACAAAAGAATTATCTTCAATTGTGACGTCACCACGACGTTCCAAACCTTCTTGTGGCACTTATCATCAGTTGGTGATCAATAGTGTCAAGTTTCTTGACTGCATATAGTTTCGGAGGAGTTAGCGCAGGCTCAAAGAAACGTAGACAGTGAGAATTGCGCCTTATAGTATCCATATGATATGAGTTTCGCAAATTCTGAAAAAAAAGGATTCAATTTTGGGAGCATAAAAATGGAATTTATTCACGATTCTTTATAGAAAGAATATAATTAGCAGTGGTGAGATTATGAAGTTATGAAGCACACTGCCGAGATATACTTTTTATTATCATTACGAATTACATAAATTGTTTACCATACTTCTTATCTATGCAGTGTATTTCATTACTTGAGCCTTGTCATTGCTAATTATATTAATGCAGTTGGTACGAATAACTAGTGATATCATAATTGTGATAACTTTGCCTAAATTAAGTTGTCCAACAAATAGATTTCAATACAATGTCTCATTTAGACTAGTCTTAGGCACCTGTTCATTTTACTGATGATGATTTTAGTGTAACAGCGAAACGTTTTAATTAAAATGTTTACCAACATTTTGACACTTTTCTTTTTATCAAGGATTAGTTTTCTTTTAGCTTTTTACAGCTTTGTCACGAGGCGTATAAGTTTCCAATGTTTTCATTTCCTGAGTTTTCACAGCTTGTATTTTACTTCATTGTGAAACACCCGGCTGTAATTGTGCTAAAATTAGGAAGAATAAAACGTGATTTGGCTACAGTTACAATTTTAGGCATAGTGCAAAGGCCGTTGAAGATACGGTACAAGTTTTTAGCAGTTTAATAAAATTGTTTTGATTTTGGAATTTAAATCTATATCCATGGAATTCGTACAAAATATCTTGGTCTTTATTTTGCTGGGTGCTCCATATGTACAAAGAGGTAAGCGATTTAGTTTGTGATTACTATTGTAAGGGGTGATTTGCTTTTTGTCATATATTTTGATTCTTTGGTCAAGAGAAAACCTTTTGTCGGTTATGATGGAATCTCGTTGTCTTCAAACCGGTTTTGGAGCCGGCGGTACTGCTGGCACAGCGCATGTCTGCCAAAGTAGCGCAACCTCGCAAGAAAATTGTCTTACAACCCCTTCCCCGATAACCCAAAAACGTAGCTAACTTGACTACGTTGCAGAATATAAAATACTACAGAATGTAGATCTGGGTCTTCGTTTATTACAGCTGGAATACTTTGATTTGCCCTTCAATTTTTTCGAAATGTTTTCCACTTATCTCAGATGCTATAAGCTAAACTCTACATTGTTATAGTGGCGATAATAGCAATGTGTTTAATTAAGCAATTTCTGAAATATAAACGCAAAAATTACTAAATATTCAGAAGGGGAAGAAAGCTAATGATTTACCTAGCTGTTCGAAGCGTTAGCTAGGCAACTCTGATAGGCGAGTAAAATAATATTTCTTGTGCTAACATAAACTCGATGAGTAGGTGGTGTGACTACATTTTGATATAAACTATTATAAGCGCACTTGTTGACAAGGTTAATAGAACATTGCTGTACCTTAATAAAACTAAACAAAAACTTTACAACTTTCTTCAAAACTTTCTTTTGATTTTAGTCTGGTTTGCTTTTGGATGGAAAGGCGGATCATTTTCGAGCTCAGCTATACGCTGAAAGTATTGACATGCGTGCACATTGTGATCACAGTGCGCAAAGCAAAACAAAGCGCAGATTCTTTGGTCAAGACCCGGATGCACCAAATAGCTAAAATAAATATTTTTCACCAAATAAAAGTTTTCATTCTACATGTTGCAGCAAATTGGCACACTAATTTTAAGTCGTTTTAAGTCAAGGTTTCACCTGTAACAATGACTTAGCTCATTGAGTCGGAGCGCCTTTTCAAGGTGATAATAATTGCATGGTTGTGCGTTCAATCCCGACGGTGATTTCGTAGTTGCATTCTTAAGAACAGCGGCTTCGTAAATGTATAGCCAGGAGGGAAAAATTCGTCGTTCCGAACTTTTGAAAAACGTATGTATCGGTCTAATGCAGTGTTTCCCAACCTTTTTTATTATAGCGCCCCCTTGTTCTTAAAAAAAATTCATACCGCCCCCCAACTTTCAAATGTTATGCACAAATTACTACGCACGTTTTGAAAATAAAATTACTTACTAATCGTCACTAATATCTTATGAATGTATATTTAGTAAGCTAGCAGCTAGCAATATGTTGATTGCACGAATTAAGGAGAAACAAAAGAATGTCAATAAAATATACATATTGTATTTCCCTCAAAAATAAAAAAATGCCCATTCAAAACGCTTAACACTAAAAGCAACAAACGAATCAAAAACACAACCTCAATCAGTAATAACTAAAAAGCGGAAGTTCCAACTAATTTAAAACAACGAACGAATAAATAAAATAACATAAAATTACGCCTTGAAAAAAAAATTTACTAAAAACTAAGTTTCACTGAAAAAAATTGATTCTTTAACTTTATCCTATCTAATCTCAGTTGCTATATTTAATGTGACGGCTGAATTTGGTGTTTGCATGCTAATTCTCTTATTCTCGGTTCAATATTACTCAAAATCAACCTTAAGTCTCCTCTTTCAGCGATTTGCAATCGATTTCTTTGTTTCGTCAGTAGCTGAGTGACAACACTAAATCCTTGTTCAGCCAAGTATGTAGTTGGAAATGCTATGAAATAAATTTTAACTTCTTCCCACAACTTAGGATATCTTTCAGGGATTTCTTTTTGTAACCAAAATTGTTGATATGATTGCTTGAAGAGAGATTTCAATTCGAAGTCATTTTTTAAAGCAATCAACTCTTCTTGTATTTCAATATCTGTTTCATTCATACAGCTATCTGTAAATGGTTGTAGAAACCAGTCCGGTACCTTCATGTTTATAATATCTTGGTATCTACAGCTCATATCCTTGTGCAGCGTTTCTAAATGATCGCAATAGATCAAGAGGTGATCATCCGACAGATTTGAGCCATCACAATTATCATTTTCTATCGATTCTAGTTCATTAAGTGTCTGAAATTGAGTTAGATTCCGGCGGCCAATATTATTCTTGAATAAGATTAGCTTATTTATAAATGTACAAATCTTAGAACTTGCTTGAATAAGATTTAAATTACTACCTTGCAATTGCAAATTAAGGTCGTTGAATATGGTGAATAAATCTACCAAATAGGCAATGTCTCTTTTGTGTGCTAAGAGATAATCGCTCAATTCATCACAATTATTTTCATTGAGAAACTGCACCACGCTCTTGAAAAGAGAGTAGAATCGTTTTAAACAATTTCCTTTTGACAGCCACCTCACTTCAGTGTGCAATAAAAGACGATCAAATTCTTCATCGTTGCTGTTACAAAGTTGTCCAAACATCCGGGAATTTAGGGGTTGAGACTTTATTCTATTTACTGATTTAATAACAGCATTAAGAGATTTATGAAGCTGTTCACTCAAGTTTCGGGCAACGAGATGTTGCCGATGAATTACGCAATGTACTGTAAAAACGCATGGTACAGCTTTCTTTAAGCATGCAAGGAAACCTTTGTATTTACCTGTTAATGCAGGAGCACCGTCTGTTGCACAAGCAACAATATTGTTCATGGGGATATTTTTGTCTTTAAAGAACTGATTAATTACATTAAAAATAGATACACCTCTAGTATCCGTTTCGAGTTCTTTCGCAAACAGCAGTTCCTGTGCAACATTCTCATCTTTAATAAAACGAGCATATGCCAAAAGAAGTGCCTCATTACCTGGTAGTGTAGACTCATCAAGCTGTAAACCAAATTTTTGAGTTTTAAGTATGCCACACAATGTTTCTTCTATATTCGACGCCATTTCGTCAATCCTTCTCTGTACAGTATTATTACTAAGTGGAATTGCTTTCGTTATTGTACTGGGTGAAGCATGATGCACTACTGTACGCAAAACTTCCTCTATCGCTGGCAAAATAAGTTGCTCTCCAATTATGTGAGGTTTTCCTGACTTAGCAATCATTTTGGAGATATTGTAGGAACAAATAAGTCCATCGTCATTTTTTTGTGACTGCTTCGTCGCAAAAAAAGATATGGTATTTCTGTTCTCAAATTTATTTCGCAATGTTTGAAAGTATGACAAAGGTTTTTTCTCATTGCCAGGATGGATCTTTTTAAAGTGCTCAGAAAGTCTGGATGGCTTCATTGCCTCATTGGTGAACACTTTTTGACATAGAAGACACATCGGCAGTTGTTTGTTATTAGGAGAACTGATAAATCCATACTTAAGATATTCCACGTTATATTGTCTGCACTTTTTTTTGAGCGTGTTATCTGTCATTATTATGGTTAAATATATTTACTGAAAATAAGTTTAACAGTTATACAAAACATTGATAAAATACGTGACCGTAGTGATAGCGACATAATTAGATACATAACCAATAGTAACATTATTACTAATAATGTTATTTAAATTGTCTATAAATAATAGCTGTTTGATTTTTAAAATATGAAAAAGATCTTTTTTGAACAAGTTAATAGTATTCAATATATTGAAAATATATTAATTCTGTGTGAATATCACAAGATCAATTTAAAATTTAAATTTACGTCTGTGAATAGTATTTTAAAAATGGAAAAGTCCTCGAAATAAATAAATTGAAAAATTATTTATTATTTTTGAACAATTATTCTTGTAGTATTAATAATATTTATGCATTAATTTTAAAAAGATACACAAAATTTGGTTAAATAGCACCAAAATTTGTAAATTTACTAATGCTGTAGCTCAGTTAAAATTTGCTTATTCATGTATATTCCTTGGTTAAAATTCTCATTAACTAAATGTAAAAATGATATATTGAAAATGTTCACAAATGTTCGATAGGTTCTATAATGTTTGTAAATATTATTTAAGTCCAAAACTAATTTACTAATTCTATGTGAATAAAAGCGCGAGCAACATATTTGTCACAAACCTTAACAGGGGGTGGTTAGGGCGTGTGTGACGTCTTATTTATTTTGGCTAAAAATATATTACTCTTAGATTGTGTCTGAAATACGCTTCACGTAGGCTTCAAGGTAAGTCGAAATTCTATGCGTAGCTTTACTTAAAACTCTCAATTTATTAAGGACAAACTCTTTTGCCCTATTGCTTCTTTTAATTTAAGTAATTCTTTAACAATCTAACGTCTCTTCCAGTTAGATTAATTACGCTTCTTTTTAAATTCAACAATGTTATATTACAGCTTTAACAGTTTTTGACTTTTCACAACAAAAATATTTCACTTCAGTATCGATTTCAATGTACAAGCACTATTGCTTAAAATAACCGCTTCAAATTCTTCAACAACGATAGGCTATTAACAAATGCGATAATACTTTTCCATTTTTCACCTCTTTTCACTTCCCATCCCTCTCTATGTGTTTTTTTTCATGCGCAGCTACGATATTTATAGAAAATTATCACATGACCCAAGAAACTTCCAGATTTCCAAATAAAACTAAAGCAAAAATGCTAGAACAAAAGAAAGCTCTAGTAAATTAGTTATAGCGAATGACTATAAATAGCGTCAAAATTTAGAGGTTACTCGAACAAGCGAACAAGCTGGATTGTTACGTCATAAAAGCGTACATGTTTTTGCAAAGAAAAAAGGCAGCTGTAGTAGGCTAAGACTAATCTTGCTAGCAATGCATTTAACAATACGAAATATACAAAAACAAAAGCATCAGCAGAAAAGCGAGCAATGACAAGAAATCTAACGAATTAATATGATATTTTGTGACAATATTACACACATATGCCACCGTCACGAACACACGGGGTCTAACTAAGAGTGTAAGCAACTGAACTGTAATGAACTGATTGGTGCCTATTGCCTACATACAGCAGACGCAGCAAAACGAGGTAGAAATTGGAAAAATACAGTAGATTATATATTCTTCTGTACAATTGTTTCTTGTGATAACACGTAGAATTGTAGTATGTAATGTATTTTATATATTATTATTTTATTTTTTATAAGCATTTTTATAACGCCCCCCTTATGTGTGTTCAGCGCCCCCTCAAATAAGAAATTGCTCACAGCGCCCCCTTGCAAGTCTCCAACGCCCCCAAGGGGGCGATACCGCCCACGTTGGGAAACACTGGTCTAATGGAAACCTTTCTTTTTTCTCTTTGTTGCATTAAAATTTTCTAGAAAAATTTGTTCTAAATGTTTTTTGTCTACGCCTTTGTGCATAGAATAGAGCAAGGGTCGAAGAAACGCCGTTACCTCGCGGTAATTTGACGCAGTTTTCAATTTCACTAACAAAGGTAAAGTTGAAAAAGTTGGGGATACAAGCGCTAGGATACAAACTGTGATTTCATAAAATAGTTCTTAAAAACATTAATGATTTCAATAGGCAACCTCCAAAAGTTTTTTTAGAAAAACAATACTTCTCGAAATTATGAAAAAAAGCGCTTTAAAAATTTCAAAATGTAATTTCCAAATAAAGATATCTTTACTGTAGCTCAAAATTTTTGGCATATTTTTGGTGCATGAATATTTAAGGAGTGTGCATCGTTTTTGACATAATATGGGTAATAGCCAAAAACGTTGCTAAGCGGTCAGAAATCAGTTTGTTTTTTTGTTTAATTGGCAAAAGGATTGTTGTAGTCGTAAGATATCAAGTAAATAGGCTACACGATAAACAGGATTTGACAATTTGTAAGTGCAATGCGCTTTTTTGCGCCATAGAATTTTTCAGTGATTGTAGGAATTGGCTATAACCAATGCCTTTACTAGAATTCGGGACGCCTGAAACGATTTCAAAATGTCACGGTAAACGCTGAGTTCAAGGTCGTTGGAGGTCGACCTGCAGTTTTTACTTGAAAAAACTAACTGCGATGTGTAGCTAGTGATTAAACTCATGCGCAATAAACCAAACTGCCAATCTTAAGTTTATTAACACATCACAACTTCGGTCCATCAAGAAAAGCGGTTTCAAATTATTTGTTTCCTCCAATATGCAATACGCAAACGTAGAGGAAAACTAAACTGAAAACTAAACAAAGCTAAACTAAACAGCCTGTACCCACACCATCATCCCCACCTAAAAATGCCAAGACGTCATGTATTGTCATGTGACGAATAAAAATTATCATTAACTTGCAAGGGTTTTCCTGCGTCAGTAACAGTCACTATTAAGTAGAAACTGTCTTCTCAAAGCCAAAAAATTTCTTAAAGTAAAAATAATTGTTACAAAACTTCTTTGATCTACTGTAACCATTTTTAATGGCGTTATTTAAATAGTAACGCTCAGGATCGACTGCAACAAGCGATTTCTTGAGATGCTATTGCTATTGCCAAAATAGAATTAAACTAAGTTTTAGGGTTACTGACAATTGTGATTTGAACAGGAAATGGAATATCTTGTTATGAATGTGGAACATCAACTTCGCCACTTTGCACGACTCCTGATGTTGGATCGCTGGAACTTCAACAGTGTCCGCGAAATTTGAACCGTTGCTACTATGCCCATGTAGTCTTAAGTAATTGTTAGGCTAAGTTTACTAAACTTTGCAATAGGCCTACATACTGAAAAGACTCACCAAAAAGTTGCATAAAAATGTTCAATGCTATAACCAGTGATGTAGGTCTTATGACCGTTCTTAAGATTGTTTTTTCACGGTTTTGGTCTTGGTCTTCTGATCTTTACCTTGAAAGGTCTTCTGGTATTAAAAATATTCTAGTCTTAAGGCCAAAAAGTCTCAAAAACTTCTAAATGTCATAAGATCATGTTTATCTCTATTGTTATTGTGTTAAATCATTTCCGACAAAAAATTTTCAAAAATTTACGATGATCAAAAAAAGGCGTAGTGTTAATTAGCAGCAAATTCTAGTCTTTGTTTGGCATTCGAGAAGCACGGCTTTTCGCAATTGTGACCGTGCAATAGCGAAATATAAAAGTAGATAACAAGTCCTCTTGAGTGACATCGCGAGACAACTGGCAGAAAACAATAGGAGCTTTCTGGCAATTCGCAGGTGTGACTGTGCCGCGGAAAGTCAAAAGCTTATTTTGCCTGAGCTCGAAAGAATGGTACGTTTCTTTCTCCTATAGTCTCAATTTGTTCCTGGCGCAATCTTCAAAACAGGTATAAACGCATATTATTTTAAAAGTCAGTGACTCGACGCCGACGTCTGCTCGTCTCAACGCACCAACGTAACTGTACTCTACCGTTCTTCTACCGTTAACCGTTACCGTTAACTCTACCGTTAACTGTGCTCTACCGTTCTTTTCGTCCGCGAGCAGCACACCTTATCGGCATAATTAGCACACAGCACATAGAACCCGCCCGAAGGCGAACCGCGCTATCAAGACAAACCGTGTTCAAAACTAACGTATAACAAAGAAGACATTAATTTTTTCTTATGAGCTAATTGATTATCGAGACGATCAACCATATTTGGGCAAACCAAATGGCTTTTACAAGGTGTGAAATGGAATCTTGGAGTCGAGGCCGGTATTGGTACAGCAAAATGGCGACCATTTTGGAAAATGGTCGCCGAAGCTGACTGACAACCAACTTTGTGTGGCTCCATATCTAGAACTGTTTGGGATGCCTCAATATGCGTGTGTACCAATTTTGTGCTTTTATGACATTTGAACAATTGCTCT
The DNA here is from genome assembly GCA_963675345.1 of Trididemnum clinides. Lineage (NCBI taxonomy): Eukaryota > Metazoa > Chordata > Ascidiacea > Aplousobranchia > Didemnidae > Trididemnum > Trididemnum clinides. The sequence continues at coordinate 18,313,654 of OY776305.1, forward strand.
GAAATATCATACAAGGCTGATGGACTCATAAACTCTTTGAAAACATCAATTTTTAAGACTAAGTTTCAAAACACTTAATTCTTAATTTACTCATTTATTTGTTTGACCTCATGCTCTGTTTGCTAATCTTTAGTTTGATTGCAATGAACATACTGCTCGGACACATCAACTGTTTCCCATATAAAAAGGGAGGAATTGTGTAAAGTGTTTTTACCGAAAACACAACAAGCGAACTTCTAGATTTTTCTCGGCACTCTCTTTTTCGTGCCAAAGCAACAAGCGGTAAAGCGTTTAATGTCTTTCTAAAGTCTTGGTTCGACTCGATATTGGTCACTTACAGTGCTGTTCATAATTCAGGAGCCACCTTGCGAAATTTGTCGATATTCTTGTTCCAAGCCATATCTATTCATTTATATGAATTGTATATCTACATGTTATATATTTTCGTGAAGGGTATGTTGCAGGTAATTTAATAACAGCAATAAGTTTTTTCTGAAATTTTTTTGAAAGCCAAGATGCATCTCATAATGTGACGTCATACCGAAAATTGATTTTGTCATTAGTAACAAAACAGCATAACAATATTATTGTGAATAGCAATAAATGGATAACGATAATTTTTTTGGCAATAAAATACGTTAAAGTCATTTGACAATTAGTTTGTGATTTTTTTAGTGATTCCATCACGCTGCTCTATTTATGACGTCATAATTTATACCACATTTTGATTTTGCCAAAAAAATTTTTTTAAATGCATTCTGTTGTAAAACTGGGGTATGTAACAGCATTGTCAAATTATTAGCACTCTTTATAAAGATCATGGGGCCCTAAAAAGGGCCGTTTGAATTGAGAAGAATTGGATTAATATTTTATTGGCCATCCATGGTTATTGATGACTAGTTTGCAGCGGCGAGGAAGTGAATCAACAAGCTTTTTGAGTTCTTCGGGTGTAATTACTCGAAACCAAACAGCAATAACCTGTTCAATAAGCTCTCTTCTAGTCTTAGGTTTGTGTTTACCGACAATACAGCTAACTCGGTTCCACAAAATTTCAATTGGGTTTAAATCAGGAGATTGGGCTGGCCAGTCCATTCGTTCAACTTTGTGGGTTCCATACCAATGTTGCACTTTCTTAGCACGATGGCATGGTGCATTATCGTCCTGGAATATCCAATCATCGTCGGAAAACAAAGAGCGTGCACTGGGTAGCATTTGGTTTTCCAGCACATCAATGTATTTTGTTCCGTTCATCATTTCAGAGACTAGTTTGAGCCGGCCAATACCACTTGCAGCCATGCGACCTCATACCATTATCGACTGCGGATGCTTGATGGTCGGTGAGATGCAATATGGTCGGTACTCTTCCTCAGGTCTTCTTCTCAAATAATTATTTCCAGCATGGTTATTTAGGGTAAGTGTTGACTCATCGCTGAAGAGAACTTTCCTCCAGTTCTCAACAGGCCATTTAACGTGAGAACGTGCCCACTCTGAACGATGTTTTCTCTGTTTTCCTATCAACAGCGGCTTCTTTCTAGCTTTGCACCCTCGAAGACCATTTTCTAGCAACCTTCTCCTCACTGTTGGAGCAGACAATTCAACTTCACTGCTCTCCTTCAACTTTCTGGACAACTCTTTCGAAGTCAGTTTTCTATTTCTCAATGAAATCCTAATCAGAGTTTTATCAGACCTGGTTACTAACTTTCGCTTTCTTCCTGATCGAGGCTGACATCTCGAATCTCCTGTCTCCATCCACCGCTTTAACACTCCTTGCACTCCTTTTCGAGATACACCAGTCTTATTTGCGATGAATCTCTGTGATTTTCCTTCATTTTGAAAAAAAATGATAACTCCTCTTGTTTCTGCACTTATCTGTTTGAAGCCCTTGATAATTGACGAAAATATACTGCTAAACCTACCTAAAATAACAAAAAATACTTTCCTATTATGACCTCACAAGTACCAAATCGTGGTGTGATCATGATGTGACCAAAGACATGACCCCAAGTTATTACAATGGAGGAAAGACTAATATCGGCAAATTTCGTAGGATAGCTCCTGAATTATGAACAGCACTGTACTTCAATATTGGTGCAAGGGATCGACAAGAAATTTACGTTTTGACTCAAACAACGTATGCAGTCACCTTTTCGTTTGGGGTTGCCGGAAATTAAACTTATGTTGTCTATTTTTTATACTTAATTGATGCTACCACGCGAGTAACGTATCTCAAACTATGCATCCCTTGCAAATTTACTCCCCCATTCTTGTCCTTACTCTATGCTCATGAATTACGGGCAATGACCAAAAGTATGCAACCTCGAGTACAGGGTTATGAGATGGAATTTTTAGGAAAAGTTAAAGAGGTACCGCGAATGGATAACTTTAAAAATAAATTTGAAAAATGGTATTCACAGCTTTCATGCTTGGCGCTTAACACAAAAAAGGGATAGTGTGGAGAACATGCCGGCAAGCTTGCTTGTTGTGTCCTTGGGCAAGGCACTTAACGGGACGCCTCCACCTTTATGTGGCAGACAGGTGGCCTACCCGTACTTCACCGGGTTACAATTGCAAAGTTGTTCACCCAGCATGTCGTGAAAGGCGACTCTTGGGCACCCACCAGTGGCAGTTCGCCTTGTTGGTGGTGAGGCTACCAGTCACTCATGACTGGTTCGAAATGGGCTGCCATCTTTCCCCTAGCCTAATTTCAATTAGGTTGACGGCATGAATCTGAATTGCCGTTCGTGCTGTACCTCAGTCCTGAGGAAGAGGAGGGGTAATTACAGCAATAACAATGGATAGCACTAGTCGCACCTAATTTCGAAAATCTTCTGCAATCAAACCACTGCATATTTTATATTGAGAGGTTTCTGCTGCATTTGTTTCAGTAGGGTAGCAAGGGGTGTACGGTGCGCTCAGGGTGGCCATTGAAAGAGCCAGTAAGTTTTGATTCAGATAAACAATCTTTTTGTTGGGCCTGTACGCAGGATTCTATTATCAACATTCATGATTTGCTGATCTAAGCACCGCTTGGTTGCCTAAGAATCACATGAATGAGTCAATTACGCGCCTTGACTAGGTGAAGGACGGAAACTAAACCAGAGGAGTGAGTGGATAGTGCTGCTGAAGATCGTGAAATTTGTAGAGAACTTATAAAATTGCTGTCCGATGATTCTCCAAAACGAAAGCAGGCTAAAAACAAGCAAGTTTGTTGCAGATGGTGACAACACAATTATGAGATTTTGCACAGACCAATTCATCATCGGCTGTTCAAATCTACCATTTCCATCTGGCATCGATGGTTCAAACGCCGAATGCAAGAGCCTTTCTTCCTGCAGTCCATCAGGTGCAATAGACTAGCAACTTAAATGTGCTTACTAACTCGAAGTAACTAAGATCTAACCTCCTGAAGCATCAAAGCAGTTTTGGACTCAGTTGGTTGTTTACGTTTTCAATGTCTGTTTCAAAGATTAAGCTATTGGTTGAGTACAGAAGAACAACTGGTGTGCAAACTAGCTTTGCTGTTGCTAATATTCTGGGCTCATTGCATTTTTATTAATTCATAATTAAGCATTACATTGCCACTTAAGCAAAAAGAGTAGTTGAAAACTGATTTTTAATTAAGTTACCTTCCCTTTCCCAATCTTTCTATTGCTAGCAATCTAGCTACGTATCGTGTTCATGCTTGTTTCTCAAGACGATATACAACGCAGATCTAATGAGGGCGTTGAGCTCACTACTTTCGATTACAAAACTTACATCTTAATTTTCTGAGCGATGCTTGATGTTCAAACGTACCCTGCTAAGCAGGCCATTGAATCTCGTTACAGAATTTCTAGTGACTAAACTCAAACCTGTTCAACTTTTGCGACAGCAGTGGATCAGTCGCTAAGTGAAAGCACATCCGAAGGTAATAGCCAAGAATATGATTTGAGAGAAGCAGTTTTCGTTACAAACTTTTGAAACTCTTTTCGCTAATAAAATCCAAGGAAATAAAATTTCAAAAATTGGTAAACAGTGCTTTTTTATGTCAATTTTTCCAACTTTTGGAAGGCACTTCTGGGGACCCACGACATTTTCTTTCTTTTCTCCCGCAACATTGGTACTCATGTTTGATTAGTTTGAAAAAAACGCTTAGTTTTTGGCTTTTAAGATTACTTCAACATAATAGTTCTAACTATTTGAAATTGAGTCCATGCAAACATGCTTTTTTCAGACGGTTGCAACAACAAAACTGCATCATTCACTCCAGTGAATCCAGGTAATGAAACAGTTTTAATGATTTATTGTAGAATAGTCTTGTTCAGTAGGCTGCTCTTTTCTAGATAGCAATAGTATTGGAGATCTCCACCCAATGAACATAAGTATATTGTGGTTATGTAGCTTGAGTACTGTTTTATGTCAAATGCATCAAATCGATGCAGTACAACCATTATTATAACATTGTTGTTTTATTTTGTTTAATTCTAATAACACTGGCCGACAAAAATTTTTTTCTTGATGCTAGAGATGTTTCAACTGTTTTTACCTAATGTTGGGGCGCTGATTTCAAAAATGCAGTCAGTTTTCCTCTATCAGGTCTAGTTTCCTGCTATGATGCACCCACTATAGTGACGAAATGAACTTAGTCGGTGTTTACTACAACAATGATAAAATAATATTATTGTACAAACGAAACAACCAAACCAGATTGTGGCTCTGCCATTGGTCAGCATCTTTTAGATACTGATTAAGGTGCATTAAACTATGATAACAAGCGGTTATCAATTCTCGACGCAGCACACAGCTCTTTCTATCTTAATCTCTTAGAAGCTGCTTATATCAAAACCTGGCGCTCGGTGACATGCAGACAGAAAGAGTTTGTTTACACTCTCAAACTTTTTTGATAATCGCGGCGTTCTCAATTGGCCTCTTGTTGCGTTTTGCATTTCGCTACTGCGAAATCCTTCTGTGGCGCGCTATACAATACTAGCGCTATCATTGGCTTGTCGTGATTGCCTAACGTCCAAATTAATCACATGAAACACTTACTCACTCTAAATCTTCCATTTTGACGCGATACCGCTACTGATGAGAGCGTCACGAAAAGCTTATTGCTCAAACAGCTTTTTTCAAAGCTACATTGAAATAATATTGTATGAACAACATTACATATCTATTTTTTGAATCGATCAATAACAAGCCAAATCAGTAAGTTTAAGCAAGCACACTGACTATCGAATCCTTTAAAATGGTCAAATACCAGCCAGAAATTTGCGGTTTACTGATTTCCGAGAATGCGTGGCAAAAGGGTTGTCACGTTTAATTAACCTACAGTAGTCAGCTAGCATGACAAACGCCTTCCTTGATACCTTACTTACATTTTACTGATACCCTGATGAAACGGATCCCCTCTTGCTCATCACTCAGAAAACCTAGATTTGCGGGGAAGTGGTCAAGCTTGATACTGATGTTAACTACCAAATCTTGTAAACTACTCAGTAACTCGGCCAAAATCTCTTTGTACTTAACTACTTTTATATTTCCCGAAAATTCTTGAGAGCTTTCACAAAAGCACTCCATACACACGACTCTTTTTCATTCATGGAATTTGTAAAGTCGCCATCGTTTATTAGTTTTCTTAACTGAGGGTCATCAAAAATACCAGCTTTTAATTTTTCTATCGTTGATTCCAGAAATTTGTGGCCAATATATTTGAGACAGTCACCATCCTTGTTGAATGCTTTTACGAACTGTTTCATGATACCCAACTTGATATGAAGGGAGGTAAAATGATTTTAGATCTTTCCACTAGAGGGCAACTTTAAACATTTTTCTTGCCACGTACCAATGCCTCTCTTCTATGCCAATATTGTTGTGTCCAGGGCTGGGCTTTAGCTCTCCTATCTCTCAAGCGTAGAAAGCATGGGAACTTCGTATAACTACACTGCAATCTAAGTAGAAATCCAACCATATTTAAATCAGCACAAACGATCCAGTTGTGTTTCGTGGTGTGAAATGCTTTCCAGTACAAATTTAAATTCGCTGTATTTTTCTTTGAAAGTCATTGACTGCTTAAGAAAAATGGATCTAAAAACGTTATTATTGTGCAGAAGTACACATTTCAAACTTCTTTTACAGCTATCATTGAAAAGTCTCTGATCGTGAGAATTATATTCAAAGACTCCAAGCTTTTTCAGAAGACCAGCAACGTTGTTACTATCCACTATCTCATTTTCTTGGATCAAATATGGAAAGAATTTTTCATGACGTTTCCGGTAAAAAATGATGAGAGTACCCAGTTTCAAAAGAGTTTTTTCTTCCAACCTTGAAGCTAGCAGCTCAGAAGGCTCTTTAGAAAAATTCAAATCTCTTGTCAAGTCATTTAGCTCTTCTTGGGAAAAGAGTTGCCGAGATAAAAGAGATGGGGGAAAATCGCTTTTTGCTAGGGCTGTTATCACTGTCAATTGAAACATGCTTCTCTTAACTGCAGAGACAAGATTCCAGTTCTGGCAAGCCTTCAAAAACTGGAACAGGAAGTTCTTCAGTGTGTGAAACTGGTCTTATTGCAGAGTCTAGGTTTGGATATATTAATGGGTTCCTATTCTTCCTATTGATGTTTTTACCCTTTACTGCACAAAAATAGCAGTCGTTGAAGTGGTCTTTTGGCTCTTGCCACCCCTTTGAAGCGACAATAAAACCTAAGCTTTTCTATTCTAGTTTGTCAATTGCCTCAAATGTTTTACGCAAGATTTGCACACGATGTGGGATGCTCAAGACTTGTCTTGATCACCCAGCATCACTTAGAGATAGGCAAGATAAGCACGTCTGACAAAATTACTGAAAGCTTTCCTGTTATGCTCTAACATGCATTTGTCACAGATATAACTGAAAGCATTTAGTTCATTTAGACAGCGTCTTCTTGATGATGTAGCCATAATCAAGATTCTTATAAACTTAAAACAACCAGTTATATCAATGAGTTTTAGGTCACAAATAGAATAAAAGGGAGGACATGAAGTCGTGCATTGTGTGAGCCAGCGTGGTCCAACTGCAGGCCGGCGGGCCAATATTGGCCCGCGAACAATTACGGTGATCAGCGTTATTACGATAGGATTAAATATAGAACGCATTTCTCGTTTGTCCAGTGTAACAATATTACAACCACATCAAGTAGTTCTTTTGACAAATTTATTGTTCAAACTGACTTTTCGCTCCATGATATCAGTGTAACATATAAACTGTACAACATAAAATATAAAGACAATCTGCATTACTAAACACTAAAAATTATTTACCAACAGGGCAGGCAACACGTAATAACAAAAGCATTGTTACATCACAGATACAGGAGTGGGCACAACTAAACAGCGTTGTAAATACATAAGACATTATTTATTGGCGATAAACACACTATAAACAGCAGGAAAATTTGCACCACCATTACAATTAATTACATTACATGAACAAGCCTTTTGATTTATTAAAAAACTTTCCGCAACGCGACGTCTGTATGCATGTGACTCGGACTTCAGTATTTTGACATTATCCCAATCTATTCTATCATCGAAATCCATAACATGTTGACTCAGCGCTGACTTTTTAGTGTTAAAAGTCTTGACAGCATTAGCATGTTCCCGTTTTCTGGTTCTAACACTACGTCCTGTTTCACCTCCATACACAGCATTGCAATCCCGGCAAGAAATTTGATCCACCAAACCACGCTTTTACTCAAAATCAATAGCATCTTTAGGTTTACGAAACAACGGAGACAACGTGTGGTGTAGTTTTAAAGCCACTCCGATACCAACATGAGTCAAAATTCGGCTAATAAATTCGAAGAAACCTTGCACGTAGAGAATCGAAGTGAACCGTTTCAGTTTATCTGTTTTTCTGATACTATGATTCTGCAAGTACTGTACTTCTTAAAACTGCATTTGCTACTACTCGGAAATCCGTTATTCCTCAAGGTTTTTGTTATTTGATGGAACTCTTCGATCTTTTTATATATATTTTTATTTATTTATTTTTTTACGGTTCCACTTAAAACCGCCATAACCATCGTGGCAAATCGAGTTGGCCATGATTCCATCTAGGGAGGAATAACAAGCCTTACAGTGCTGGAATTCATGGAAGCAGTAGATATCTGTTTACAATTATCGTTTTTGTGTACAATGACGTCATCTATAAACAGATTTTTGGTTGTCCGATGGGCTCTTCTTTGTGACCAATAATAGCAAACATGGTTATGGACGAGATTGAGCAAACAGCCTTGAACACGTACTTGAAACCTCCGTCTTTTTGAGTACGTTATGTAGATGAAGTGTTTGATGTTATGGAAAAAACTGGGGTCGAGTCTTTTCATGACTAGTTGAATACAATGTCTTCTTCAATAAAGTTTACAAAAGCATTGGAAAAATCAGAACAATTGGCCTTTTAGGACGTAAGCGTGCAACAACTGAAAGATGGATTCATTGCAGCAAACGTATATAGGAAACCAGCACACACGGACAGGTATCTTTAGTATTCTTCTCATGACCTTGTTAATCGAAAGGTTAGTGTGGCTCGTACATTGTTCTCCAGAGCCAACAGAATCACATCAAATAAAGAAAAAAATATATAAAAAGATCGAAGAGTTCCATCAAATAACAAAAACCTTGAGGAATAACGGATTTCCGAGTAGCAAATGCAGTTTTAAGAAGTACAGTACTTGCAAAATCATAGTATCAGAAAAGCAGATAAACTGAAACGGTTCACTTCGATTCTCTACGTGCAAGGTTTCTTCGAATTTATTAGCCGAATTTTGACTCATGTTGGTATCGGAGTGGCTTTAAAACCACATCACACGTTGTCTCCGTTGTTTCGTAAACCTAAAGATGCTATTGATTTTGAGTAAAAGCGTGGTTTGGTGGATCAAATTTCTTGCCGGGATTGCAATGCTGTGTATGGAGGTGAAACAGGACGTAGTGTTAGAACCAGAAAACGGGAACATGCTAATGCTGTCAAGACTTTTAACACTAAAAAGTCAGCGCTGAGTCAACATGTTATGGATTTCGATGATAGAATAGATTGGGATAATGTCAAAATACTGAAGTCCGAGTCACATGCATACAGACGTCGCGTTGCGGAAAGTTTTTTAATAAATCAAAAGGCTTGTTCATGTAATGTAATTAATCGTAATGGTGGTGCAAATTTTCCTGCTGTTTATAGTGTGTTTATCGCCAATAAATAATGTCTTATGTATTTACAACGCTGTTTAGTTGTGCCCACTCCTGTATCTGTGATGTAACAATGCTTTTGTTATTACGTGTTGCCTGCCCTGTTGGTAAATAATTTTTAGTGTTTAGTAATGCAGATTGTCTTTATATTTTATGTTGTACAGTTTATATGTTACACTGATATCATGGAGCGAAAAGTCAGTTTGAACAATAAATTTGTCAAAAGAACTACTTGATGTGGTTGTAATACAATAGGGTTGCCAGGCGTTCCGAAAATTACGGACATGTCCGGACTTTAGGTGTTTTGTCCGGAGATAATATGGTGCCTGAAAATTTGCTCAAATGTAGATGATGACCTTCTTTGTTTTTTGGAGAACATCTTTGTTTGGGGTGACACATTCTTAGTTTAAACCGCGGCCCGTGGAATAGAGTTTTCAGTTTCTAATGGCCCGCCATAAAATTAAGTTGGACCACACTGGTGTAAGCAATCAAGCATAACGTAGAGTGCGGTGGCTTATATAAATATTTATGACGCCACAAACAACCAATGGATAAGCAAGACAAACAAGAGATCACACATGAATTGAAATTTGCGATGTCAGAGATAAGTGAAAGAGTAGAGCTTACCTATTCATTAAAGGCTATTACAAAAATTGAAACCCTAAAATAGCTTTAAAAGTTGACCTGATAGCAAAGTAGTGACTGCATTTTTAAAATCATCGACCCAAATTTACTCTAAATCAGAGTTAAAACCTTAAGCACGAAAAACTGTGTTGGCTAGTGTAATTAAAATTCAACTTTCACAACACAATATTTAGGCCACTTTTTGAAAAATTGATTACCATCTGTTTAAACAGTGCTTATTTCAAAATTTCGCCAAAATGAGTTTTAATATATTTATTGGGCAGATATATAGCCTGACAGGGGCAAGACATTTACGTTTATTCTATGTTAGTGTATACTGTTTATATGTTTGAGCTCACATTGCTCTACTGATTACGTTAATCTACTTTTGAAGATTTCTTTACCAATATTGGTTTGTCAGGGCGAGTATCATTAAAAAAGTCTTGTTGTAAACTCCTTGATAGTGGGTTGTAAAAAAAGAGGCAATATACGACAACGCAATGTCAGGTGTTCCGTAAACAATTATTTTTTTCTCTTTTTTACTGATTGACTAGTAAGGACATGTTATATTCTGTTGATTACTAACCTAGCAACACGCAAACAACAGTTTTTCATGTGTTTCCCTGCTAGAAATGAGGAATGCGTAAAAAATCGGAAAAACGTTTTCTTCGTAGTAGCTTTTTTGGGTACACAAATAGAAAATGTATTGAAAACAATAAAATAGCTGATAATTATTGTCTTTACTAACGAATAATACAGTGGTATTGCATGGCAGTAAATTGTATTGAATTATAGTATTTTAGTAAAATTGTATTATATTGTGACTTCGGTAGTAAAACCCATTCAGATCTCGGCACGGAGATGCCCGCCACAGATCTGATAGTCGGCAACAGACTTCTTATCGGAGACACTATTGTTTAGAAAAAAACTCTTCAAATTATAATGGAAGCAAATGGTAGATATTTTACCGCCCATTTTGTGTGCTACGGTGGCTGATGTAAAAGATTGGCCATACGTTGATCGGTATTGATTGAATATTGTACTCCAATATTACCAATCCAATATCCTTGCACTCCACTTAAGTGCCGATGAGCGAAAACATATAAGATACTTTGGGCCAATGTATTACTGTGTGGAAACAGTACATTCTTCCTTAACTAAACAATATTGATACGTTATTATCTCCATAGCAACAAAGCCAACATTTACAACCAACAAAGGCATGCTTACTGGGCATTTTATATGCTACTATAGCAGATGTAATAGATTGGCCGTATATATTGATCTGTTTTAATTCAATGTTGTATGCACATAGATTAGTCTAGAAACAGATAGTCTTTTCGAACCAAACAACAAAGATACATTATTACCTCAATAAAGGCATGTTTGCTGAGTAGGTGTCCTAGTTGTTTCAACTTTGAAGGGGTAACATGCTAACAGTGCATTGCTCGTTTCATTGCTCTATATTAGGGCTACTCAACTAAGTTTAGTATTTCCTGAGGTCCAGTAGAATTTGTGATTTGCAATGATGCAAATTAAACTATGATTACCAGCACATACAGAAAAATACCTGGATGTTCCCATAGTCTACATTATTTATCAGCCAAACAGGTGATGACCTTTTTTGTTTTTTTTTTTGGAGATCACCCCCACCGCGGGCAGGATAGCGCCTAATTGCAGCCGATGTCAAGCTGATCCCGTTGCCCATAATTAAAAAAGGTCCGGAACTGAATTTGAGCGTCCCGCTTTTGATCAAAAAAATATGATAAGCCCAAATGAAGCTTGAGGTCCTGCTTTAACACTTGAAAGGTCCGGATTCGGACTGCGGTCCGCCAGTTGAGTAGCCCTGCTCTATATGCTCAAGCCCATCAACCAAATCCGAAGCAACTTAAGTTTTTAAAGCAATGTTTTGAAACACGTTTTTGTGCTTATCGGAATCTTCAGAAAACACGACATATTTTGCAACCTTATTGCATTGCCTTGCAGAGCCTGTAGACCCAGCGACACTTTTGTCTTGTTATCAGTGTGGGATTGATGGCACCCCTGCTTGTGATGCCCAAGAAGTGGGAAATCTGAGTCCAAAAATATGTTCTTCATCTGACAAATATTGTGTTTCAGTCAAAGCTACAACAAGTAAGTAAGCTGTTGCTGAAAATAGATAATGTTGTTTCGACTATCAAGTGTCATTAGCTCCCGCAAGGGTTGTTGGCAGTTGAGTTCGATGTCATTATTCTTCATCTTATTGTAACAAAAAGACAATATACGAATATAAAACTAGAAGTGCGCTTAAACCTGCTTCGATGTTGTCCATAATACTCTCAATAAGCTTTCCCACCACAGTCTTGCAACAGCTACAAGCAATTAAGTAAAGCTCCCGTAAAGAGCCTGTTTTGAGGATACAATAATAACATGTCATATATCAAATTCCTCTCCAAGACCGCAATATCTCATTTGCCACTTTGCAACAAAACTCTTTCACGACAACAAAACTGTAATTCATCCTGTAGAAGCACAAGTAAACTGCATAAACTTAATTGTCAGTCTGGCAATGCGAAAAATCAATTTCGTCCTAATGTCATCATTAGTTAAATTGACACATTAGCTTTAATTTGGCAAAAGTATAATCTTTATTCAAATTAAGAGTTAAATTTCCATTTATGAAAGCATTAAGCTGAGAGTTTTGATTTCTCGAAGAGGGCCATATGTGTCAAAAACGTTTAGAAATTTTAACAAAAATGTTTAATTTATTGAGTCTGCTATGCATCATAACGCTTTGGATTTTATTTAGAAGTAAGTTTTAATTCAAAAAGGATTTAGCGTCAATTGAGGATTTTCTCCGGATGAAATCGATTTGGCGTAATTATAAACGCACTATTAATCTCATATGACATTTTCGTGCTTGGATCAAAAAACTGCCATTAATATAAATACATTAATCAGTGGCGTACGCAGGGGGGCTCCTATCCCTCCCCCTCAGGCACAACAAAATGCCTATTTCAGCAACTATTTGACCAAAATCATCCTCGCGCTCCTCCCACAGGAAATTGTAGAACGTGATTGTCGGCTGCCATGATTGCAACCGACATCGATTTTCCCAAATACTGGAGGGCAATACTGTCTCGTCACACACACTTTTGAGCACTGCATTCATCGTGCGCCGATCTCCACAAATAAATGTCTCGCGCACCTCAAGAAAATTCTGCGTACGCCCCTGAGCATAATATATAGAGAATTTTTGATCTTTGTTGTTGTGATGCAATCTATTTCAATGTTGTAGGTGCCGGGCTTACAGTTCAAAGGTATTGCTCTCAAACTACGGTAACAAACTGCAATAGTGTATCCGGAACTATCAGCTGTGATGCAAGTTCATGTCAAAAAGGTAAGGGTTTGAAGATGCCTGGCTCGTAAGCTGTATTTCTCACGCAGTTTATAGCCTAACTTTGTAGTTTTAAATCGGCGCATGGATAAGCTTCCATCACTCTCTCTCTCTATCTAACGCAAGCTCAAATACACCTCTAGTTAGAACAATACAGATTTTAAAAATAGCTTACATGGTCAACTAAACGCGCATAAACAAAAATTGTCACCTATCCGTAGGCTGTAGCTGCATTGTACTGCAGCTGCGTTTTGACAAAGCGTGAGCGAGAATATTGTTAAGAGCAGATCGAAGTTGAGAGCAGATCGAAGTAGTCTTTTTTGTTATGACCTGAAGTGCGTCATTAAAGCTTTGCTTAACCATATGCTGTGTTGCGTCGTACAAATATAAAATATGTTGTGTTGATCGTTCATAGCTGAATGCTCGCAACTCCCGAATACGGATAGACCCTAAAAGATGGATATGTGGAAATGTAACCGGGATTTTGATCGTTTTCAAGCGCTTTCAGGGCATGTTGTTCTAGAATATTTTGTTTATTTTTCTATTTTCTAGTAATGTTTCTATACGGCAAGTCATAGCAGTAGGCTCTACTTCAGCAAACCGTAGCCTATTTATGAATGATCGATCGCTTATTTCATCGTGATTTGCGTTTAAATTTTCAGATGGATGCAATGCTGCTAGGTTGGTGAAAGCAAGCGTGTTGGCGATATTGGTGGTAACTTTCTTGTGCTTGTCTTATATATTGATTTGAAAAAATGATTTAGCTTCTCGTTTCACTGCAGTTATTATCATAACCTTCGACATGTTACGCCATTACTCATCTAGTTGTAACTTATATGTTTTAGAGCCTTGTTAATTAGAGCTTAGATAGGATATATTGAAGAGGGTAGGGGTAGTAAATATCTAGACGTGTCAAATTCTTGGTTTTTCCAAAAGCAGAAAAATAGTTTTTACACTTTTAAAGGTCATGTTTTTGGTTCTCAAAAAAACATTCAAAGCCCATTGCTAGTTAAGGTCTTTCTTAATGATGTTGCGTCTGTGTGTTAGATGTTTATATTCTTTTGTGTCGGGAAAACTTTTGTTATTTACGCTTGTTTCGCTTATTACACATCGTTGCGTTCAGTCCCGCTTCGAAGTTACCAATACTGACGGCACAATGCTGTTCCACCTAAGGCAGTGAGCTACAGCTACGCAGATGAAACTTCGTTAGTGCCTAAAGCTAAAAAGCAACAACAAAGTTAATGAGGTTTCAACACACGTCTGTGCAATTGTTGCCTCCATAAAATGGCATTACGACCGACTTGACCGTATTGTTGATCGAAGGAACTTTTGCGAGTGAAGGGAATTTCTCAATACTCCTCAATGTCAAATATATCGTTTTTATGTGTAGTTGATTTGATAATGCAGTAGACTGGACGGAGTTTTAGTTTTGTTGTTGTAACTATTTGCAGTCACTCTTTCTGCAAGAAAAAATTACTCAAGAATGCTGTGTTTGCAACGTATTATTCAAACAATTATGCTTATGAACCTACAAATAAATTCATCATTCCAAAAATTTTTGATTTTTGTTTGATCTGGGTAGAAACCGATAAGGAAAAGTGAGAACTACTATGTTGGGGTTTGGTTTAAGATTGTTAAGGACAAACTGCTTTCGCGTTCTAACTACCCCATATGGAGAATTCTTGGCCGTGTGGATAGCTGTAGGTCTTCTTCATAAACTACATCATTCAGCAACCTTGTAACTTTTAAAACATGTTGGGTTTAAAGACTACATTTTGTAATAAATCTTTTTTGAAAATTTTGACAAAAAATGGCGAAGAAGCACGAGTTCGATAGAAAATAGTCAAAATGTACCAAAGACTTTGTTTTTTTTGTTTCATTTGCCATATTTATCCTCCATTCACGAGAAAGCGAATTGTTTCGCTATACTTTGGACGGTAAGTCCGCACTCGCTTGGGAGTTGCCTTTTTCGAGGTTTATGGGTCACCTGTCTTCCACATAAAGGTGGGGCGTCCCGTTAAGTGCCTTGCCCAAGGACACAACAAGCGAACTTGCCGGCTTGTTCTCCACAACCTCCCATAAATGCCGAGCGCCAAGCAGGGAAGCTGTGAATACCATTTTTTAAAGTCTTTTGGTATGACTCGACAAGGGGAATGAACCCCAGGTCTACCGACTGCGAAGCGGACGCTCTAACCACTACGCCATCGCGTCGGTCGGTTAACTTTTTATAAAAAATTACTAGTTGCTTTGATGTAGTTGGAAATATTTTTATTTAAAAATGAAAAACCATGTATGACAACCAACTTTTGGTCGGGCAGTAGTATAAACTTGTCTTTAGCCATAACTAATTAGCGTTAATATTGCTGGACAGCAAATTTTCTAAGCTTTCAAATGACACTAATTTTTAGTATCTTATGTAAAGGTAGTAATATGTAAGGTAGTAACCTTACATATTAAACTTACCTGTTTTTACTTCGCTTACCATTTTTTGGAAAGGAGCAAAAAGTTACTCTACAGGTGTTAAAGTGCAATTTTTTTAGCATAAAAACAAATAGTAAAAATACATTATCACGCATTATCAGAATTGCCTTAAAATAACTTTAAATTTGTTTAAAAATTTTGAAATTCGGTGAAGAAACGAGGTCACAAATCAGTTTTTAATTTAACTGATTTTGTAAAAATGTTGCATATTTTGAAAAAATCATTATATTGTGATCTCTGTTAGCGAAAGACTGTGTGTGTTGATCTCACCAGACACATTGTGACATCATAGAGCAAGTTTGAAGCAAGCAGAAAAATAAAGAAAAAGCATGCTTAGAAGGCTTAAGATGCTTAAATGAAGAGTTTGTTGTTGCATCGTCAATTGAGTCAAAATTGTTACAAATTTGCTCCTGTCAGGAGCACCTAGTTAAAATCTGGACGACACGATGGCGTGGTAGTTGGACCGCCCACTTCGCAGTCGGTAGACCTGCGTTCATTCCCCTTGTCGAGCCATATCAGAAAACACTTAAAAAATGAAATCCACAGCTTCTTGCTTGGCGCTCGGATTTTAAGGGATGTTGTGGAGAACAAGCCGGCAAGTTCGCTTGTTGTGTTCTTGGGCAAAACACTTAACGGGTCACCCCATCTTTTTGCAGAAGACAGCTGGCTGTGTTTTCCCTCCGAAGAGAGGGCTGGTGGCAGGAAGGTCATCTGACCGTAAAAACAAAATGCCATGTAACACAAAATGAAGACCAGAAATTATTTGGAAATTATTCTCGACTCCTAATCGAGAAAAAAGCCGAAAGACAACACACGCATTCTAAATATCTTTCAAAAAAGCGATTAATCGCGTATCAACGATTAGTATTTTTTGTGTAAATTAAGGAAACAGTTTTTACAATCAATCATTGCTTATGACGTCATGTGAAATTCTAGAAAAATAAAATTTGTTGAAGTTGGTATGTCGGTTACTAACTTTCATTTAAGCTCAGAACCGCTTTTCTCAGTGCAGAAATGCAATCTTTAAAAAATTATCTTTGATTGTGACGTCACGAATTCCCCTATGACACTTATCCCGGGGTGGTGATTAATCGTGCCAAGTTTGATTCTTGCACGTCGAGTAGTTTCGGAGGAATTATACAGACTCACATACGGGACTCAGATAGAATTACACTTAAATAACTGTTCAGCCGACTACGCTGACTTCATCAAAAAATCGTTTCTGAGAGCTCAAACCAAAATTTGATATTAATAAAGGGCATGGCCACTATGTCCTAATTCCGATTACACTGGTCTACAAAAAAATTTTTTTCTCTGGCATTGGTTCTGACAAGCCTGTTTAGTTAATTTGAGGTCTCTGAATCCGAATTTGAGCTTAGATTTTCTCTATCACATCAGGTTTTGTAGCTACTCACAATTTTATATTTTTAGCACCTTTGTATTTCAGCAAGGCATTTTGAGAGAAACCGCAAACGTGTTTTAATTGCTATTTCTTTTAATGTTCATGACTTTTTTATAGTATATTACGTAAGTTTCATATTGATCAATAAAAGAAAGTGCAAACAATTCTACTTTTACCTTAAGTACCAATACTTTATTATCAACATCTGCTGCATCCAAAAGTAGACTACCATATACAGATGAATCCGATTAATTGCATAGTCAATTTTCCAAGCATTTTTATGTAATTAAGTGGATTATGCGTTTATCCAAAATTAGTTTAAACACACAAAAAAGCTCTGCAGAAGACAAAGTATTGTTTAATCAGACACAACATTGTTTCAATCACGTAAAATACTGCGCAATAGTAGTTTGTTTAAATGCGGTTTTGAATGCTCTCCTGTAATTATTTTATAAACAAAAAAATGTGTCCATGTCTGCGCCTTCACATTGCAAACGTCGCCGAATTTGTATTGAGAGCATTTAACACTATCTTTTGGCGGGGTAATGAGAATTGAATTACAACACTTTCTTCCTCAATGTCATTGCTTCCAAATGTCATTTGTTCACTCACATCAAAGATAGACAATTGCGAAGTACACGAGCGAATTTGTTCTCGCATACTGTAAAAAATCTGTTGCGAAGATTAAATTTTGCAAACATGAAAGATGCCGCAAGAAATTGATCGAAGAAATCTTGCAGCATTTTTTACAGTGCACTAAGTGCTCCCACTGCGCTCGTAATTGGCTTCTGTCTTTCAAGAATATCAAAACTTTTTGCCGAAGACGGATTTTTGTGACTTGATTTTGCAACTAACAGTTTGGTTTATCGAATAAACAGTTTTTATTTCTATGCAATAAGCCGTTACGCGATTAACTTACTATTTTCTGAGAAAAAGATAGGGTATGGTTTGGGATTTACAATTCTTATGCAATAAAACATATTATGCGATTATCCGATATGCAATTAACCGGATTCGACTGTACTTTTAAATTCTAAGACGGTTATATGGTCCTGTTTGTTCTACTAATCCATTTTATCTTGAATGCTTTGCTGGGTTTTATCTAAAGAGCATACAGCTCCAGATCATGAGATAATGCTGATGCAACTCATTCATAAGTGCAACAGCTTTATGGCGATCTAAGCAAAAACAAGGTTTCTAGCAACAAATTTAAGCTTATTTTGCCAACATTCGCTTTTCTATATGCCTCGTGGTCATTTCACACTTATTGTGCTTTGTTTATGAACTAGTTAGACCATGTTTTGTAGTAGCGAAATCGATAAGAAATTTTCCTTGTTGATAGAAATGTTGTGTCTGTAAAAACGATCAGATACTGAGCGGCTGATCTAGTTGAGCAAAGCAACTGTTACTGGTCTTTTACTCAGTGATCCTAAAGTTCTAGTTGAAGGGTAATCTAAATTTTACTTTTTTCTTCAGATCGCCTTGATATACCCTACTGATATAGGCAGCTATTGTTAAAATGTCTTTTTTGCAGTGAAAGAAAAAAGTGCACTAACATCCTTGACATTTTCTGATATATACAGTAGAATTTGCCTAATTCGTCATCTCAAGGGGATTAGAAAAAAGTGACGAATTAGGGGAACAGACTAATTATGCAAACAGGTAAAAACTCTATAATGGCTTGTACACAAAGGGCTTGTTTTGTTGTTAACGCAGTTTGTTACGTTTATTATTGAATACAATGCACTTACACGGAACACAAATCATGCAATACATGAAAAATAATACACAAAGTCAGTGTAACCAAAATTGCTAACTCGCAAAAAATGTGTGATTTTGGTTTGCTTTGCTCTATTAAAGGCTTTCTTTGCCAATATGTCCTGTCGCATTTTGGACACGTTGCAAAGAAGCACATCGTCCTTTGTGTTGCTGCAGCGAGATTTCCCCGTAGACTACGGTATCATACCGATAGGGACGCTTTTCTTTACTGAGATCTAATCCGATAAGGTCTGTTTGTTTGTTTGATATTTAACACGTGTTGAAATAACCACTGAGACCGCGTGAATTTATCTATCATGCAGTAATCAACAAAGCTGTGAATACCGCTTAAACAATGAATTGAATCTGAAAATGATGAATAAGACGAACAAAGGGTTTTTCGGGGATATAAATAGGTGACGAATTCAGCGAAGTGACGAATTAGACGATGGCGAATTAGACGAACTGGAATGCACGTAAAAGATAAGAATTCTGCCGGGACTGACAAAAATGTGACGAATTAAGCAAACTGACGAATTAAACGAAGACGAATTAGACGAATTCTACTGTATATGTGGTTGTTTCATGTTGGCAAGCTAAAAAGACAATATCGCTCCCTTTGCGCAAAAGGCTTATCTTGGTTATGTACAAGTGAAATTAGGAGATCAGGACAAAAGCTGGGCTCCTCATAAAGCTTATAAGACCACCTGTGTTGAGACGTTGAGATCTTGGATTCAAGGAAAAAAGTTCAGTTACAATTTGAAATACCAATAATCTGGAGAAAACAAAAAAATCATGGCTGATGATTGTTGTTTTGCTTGGTTAATATGAAGGAGTATAGCCGAAAAAATTTACACTTTACACAATGTCCAAATTTGGATTCTGCTTTGCGACCTATTCTACATAGTGATCGAATTCCTGTTCCTATTTTTACACATCTTCCTCAAATTGATAATGAAGACTCTGGATCTTCATCAGATTTATCACAAGATCACCAAGAAGACAGCAAATTCCAAATGTCGGGTTCTAGTTTGGATAGACCTTCACCATTTAATCAGCTGCAGTTGAATCATCTGGTAAGAGATCTGTATTTGCTCAGGCATTCCGCAAAATTGCTGGCATCAAGGTTGCAAGAAAAGAGTCTTCTTCATCCAGGCACCAGTGTGACGTTTTATCAGAAGAAAGAAGAAGAGTTATTGAAGTATATTATTTTTGAAGATGGTTTGATATTTGCAATGATATACATTACCTTCTATTAGATTTGGGTTTGCCTGAGTACAAACCTGAACAATGGAGGCTTTTTATTGGCAATTCAAAGCGAAGCCTGTAATGCGTTTTACTTCACAATGGAAACAAATTTGGCTCAATTCCAATTGGACTCCGTAACTCTAAAAGAAAAGTGTGAAAATACTGAGCTTGTATTGGACAAATTAAAATATTATGAGCGTCGCTGGCTAATTTATGTGGATTTCAAAATGGTGACCTATCTGTTAAGACAGCAGGGATGGATATACAAAGCATCCATGTTTTCTGTGCCATTGAAGTTCCAAAGCTAAATCTCAACATTTGGTCAAATATATGTGGCCTGCAAGTAACAGTTTAAAACCTGGGGATAAAAACATCATAATTCAGTCTTTGGTTGAACCAGAAAAAATTGTTCTTCCTCCTTTACACATTGAACTTGGACTTACGAAACAATTTGTTAAGGCTTTAGACTTTCATAGAGATTGTTTCAAATATATCTGTTATACTTTACCTGGACTAAGTGAAGAAAAGCTAAAAGCTGATATCTTCAATGGACCACAAATCAGACAGCTGATGAACGATTCAATTTTGTTACCTCGATGAATTTCAAAAAACTCAAACTTGGAAAGCTCTGACAGAAGTGATTAAAAATTTCCAGGAAAACAAAAACCTGCTAAGAGGCATGGTCGAGCTTTAAGTAAATGGGCTGCAACTTATCAAACTCCACTATTTAAAAGACCATGCAGACAAATTTCGTGAAAACCTTGGTAGCGTAAGTGAAGAACAAGGAGAGCGATTTCATCAAGATATTAAAACAATGGGCGAACGCTATCAAGGTCGATGGGACAGCCATGTAATGGCAGACTATTGCTGGAGTTTAAAAAGAGATGTCTTAGAGGTTTCCTGCAAAAAATGTTATTAACACTAGAAAGGCCGGCTAGTCGCATATACCTAGAACGGCCGAGGTGTCGTTTTCGACACCGATAATCTACTAGCAGGTACTTCTGAGATATCAATTGATGTTTTGCAATAATTTTCATGTATTTACACAAATAACATGGTCTTTCAACAGCAATTAAGCCTAATTCAAAAAATCGTCTTGATATTTGGCGGACGTATTCAGTAAATGTGTGAATTGATGAAAGCATCTAAACAATTCCATATTTTTGTCCAATGGTATGTTTTGATCACGAACTGCAGCTTGTGCAAACAACGTAAACAACTCTACTTTTCTCTTTTGCACATTTACCACAGGTTGGTTTGCTATAGACTTTACATGTGGCTACAGTAGCGTTGGTGCACTTCTTGCCATGACACTTTTTTCGCTTGTTGGTGAATAATTCTTGGTTGCTTTCGAAAACTATTGGTAGTGGTGCGTGCGTTGGATTTTGAGCTTGTGTGTGCTGCGATCTCAATTCCTCTACCAGCTCGAGTATGAACTGTTTTCGACTTATTTTCTTTCCGGTTGATTTTTTATAAATTATTCAACTATTTTGAGCTGCCAAGTCCAAAATATTACACCACACGCCGACAGGCCAACGTCTTGTCGCGCACCTTGTTGAATACATTCTAACCATCTGGTCAACAACGTCAACGGCGACCTTGTTTTGGTTATAAAATTGAACAACATCCGGTTTCTTCTTTTCTCCACCTGAAACAGAAGGAGATGCATGCATGGTTGATAGAAGGCACACAGACTTCTTGTCTTTACATTGATAATTTACAAACATACATTTACAGTGTTCTTCATAGTAAAATTTGCTGCCGTATTTTCCACCTTTTACAGGACCAGTAACTTCCTTGGGCAAATGTTTTACTGTTGGCGTGAACTGTCCCAACTATTGGCGTTCCCTCCTTTTGAAGCTTTTTTGCTAGTTCAAATGAGGTGAAAAAATTGTCTGTCGTTACATTGTATCCTTTATTCTGGACTGGTTCCGAGATCTTCATCACCACACTTTCTGCTAAAGGACCGTCCCTGGACTGTTTTTCTTGGACTCCCAAATATGGTATGATATTTACGACGTATTTCAAATCGACTTCAGCTAGCATCCAGAACTTTATACCAAACTTATCTGGTTTGTTTGGCATATACACAATGAAAGGACAGCCACTCTTTATGGGCAAAAGCTGTTCATCAATAGGCTGAAAGATGGTGTGTACACTTTTCTGCAGTTCATCGCAAATCTGTCAAAAATGTCTCGGATGTGGGTGAACCTGTCATTCTGAATACGACTAGATCGTGTGCTCTTGATATCGAATCGCAAAAACTTTTTAATTTCTTTATAAGCAAATCTAGACATTGTGTCTTTGAAAATCGTTGGGCCGTAGATCTTACTCCAAAGAAAGTCAGTGCTATGTCCTTTGCCATATATGCCCCGAGCATATTCTAAAGCTAAGTATGCTTCCAGCATTTCTATGGTGATGGACCAACCTGCTTTGTGAGTTTGGCCTTCAGTAACGGTGCAGCTTAAAATTTTTCTAAGTATGGGCTCATCTATAAACATCTTCCATGCTGCATACGGAGAATTTGAAGCCCTGTTTTTCACAGCATTGGTAAGACCTGCAGACGCTTTGAAAACAGCAGCCTGTGGTGGCCGCCCAACTCTTGTGCTTGTGAGCGGCTTACAGGTTACACCAGATCTTGTAACAATATCTAAAAATATTGGAAGACAAATAAGTTGAATTGAAATTTTACAGTACCATACATCACTAGCAACACCCGTAATTTAGTAATAAATATTATGAACAATAAACATGCCTGCGTTTAATGGCCCTTTGCTTTCTTCTGCAGCAGAATCCGAAGAATCAGTTACATCAGATTCGGGTGTCATTGCAGGAGTGCAATCATCATCGTCTTCACTTTCACTGCTCATATCATCCCCAGAATATTCTACGCGATTCAAAGCAGCATCAACACTGTACAAATTTTGCCTTGTTGACATTTTATCCCCGCCTATTCAAGACTAGCAAAGTAATGATAACGCTACAGAGGCAACAACTGATCTTTAGTTACTAGCAACTGATCAGCAGTCAAAGCTTTTCTCACCTAAACAACGCTGCTGGAGATGACCTAAATTACGGGACACAATAGAATTTATTTGAAAAAAATTGCAGATTTAGTTGGTCAGCATTTGTGATATCTTCAATTGAAACGGAAGAATTCAATTCTGTAATACTGAAAAAATGTAACCTGTTTCAAACAAGATGTCGTTTTCGACACCGCGGCCGTTCTTGGTATACCCATGCAAAAACAAAAAATAGAAACAAAATTTTTACAATTTAAATGTTGTTTGCTTATAAGTATCCAAAAATAATAATTGTCTAAAAATCACAGCAATTTATCTTAAGAACATGTTAGTGAAACTACGATTTGAATATTCTCCGGTGTCGTTTTCGACACCGCGGCGTTTCTAGTGTTAAAGAGAAAATTTATTGGTCCGTAATTTGTATTTAAACTGCAAGTAGTGTTTCAGTGAAAAAGTGTATGGTAATCGCAACACAAAAAGGTATTTTCTTGCGTTCTGTCAGTGCTTAATGATGTAGTTTTGGTTGTATTATATTACACTATGGCGATGGTTTTATTTGCAGTTATTGCTAGTCTTGATGAAGATTCATTGAGCAAATATAATACAAAACATTATATTAGAATATTGACTTGTTTGGATGATTCCAGTGGGCAAAATTCTGAATTTTGCATTGCAAGTGAGAATTTTGTATCTGAAAATCCTGATGTGCTAGAAAAAAACTGATTACAGATTTGAAATCAGCGACCCCAAATTACCCTAAATCACTTGGAAAAGTTCATGCCAGAATTTTTGTGTAGACCAGTGTTATCGTACTTTTAAATTAACACTGATTCTGCTCGCAAACTTCCTGCCATTTCGCAATCACTATTCTTCCGTTCTAAAAAAATATAGGGTGACAGAGTGAAAGTTGGTGGTGGATGCCAAAAAATGGTCTTATTACGATCACAGAAAAAAGTAATTTGGATGTAGGCCTATTCCACGATTTTCCGTGACTTACTTCGTCATGACAATTGTGTTCTCGAGTTCATTTCTTGCACCTATGCGCCTTGGTCTCGGCATAGGACAAAACAGGTGTTATCTCCCACTAAATATCTTGTTTTTGATCATTGATCATTGATCATTGGTAAAATTAATGGCGTAGTTATAGTCCGGTTTCTTTCATTTCGTTTTCACAATCAACAAGCTTGAAGTCGTAGACGAATCAGTTTTCGTCTTAATTATTTAGGAACATGCTGTTTTGTACGATCCTGAAGTCGCTGAGATGTTTGCCTTAAGTACCAACTATAACACAGGAGCTTATATTCATACAAGCAGGATTTGCCGGCGTCCCCCGCAGGGTCCCCATCACTAACGTTTGGATTAAATATAATGGTTTAGCCTGCTGCACCGGCTTCATCCAATCGAAAGTTGTGAGAACCTTAATAAAAATCTAATGTTTTTTCTGGCATCCAATTCTCGTTCCTAAATTAAATGTTCTTCAAGAAGTCATCATGTCAAAAACACTATGAGCAGGATAAGCATAGCTTCTATTTCCATGATACCAATCTCTTTCTTCCTTTAAATCAGTTGCCAACCGGGTCACAATTCAAGTTAAACTAGAAAAAGGCAGCGCCAAAGGAGCGATTGTTTACAAAATACAAGCATTTGGGTTAAGTAGCAGGCGTATTTCACAACTTGTTGCGCTCCTTTTTGTGATCAAATTTGTTACTTCAAGGTCCTGGCCGCGACTTGATTCTATTGTGCTGCAAAAAAAGCCCAAATTGTTGTATAGCTATTTTAATTGGAAGTAGCTTGTTAATATCTTCTGAAAAGCTTTAATCGCATTTCTGTGGTTGTATCTTTTTCAGAAAATTAAAAAACACAATCTGCAATGCAGCGTTTATTATCACATCATCGGAGAGCGTCCTATGACGCATGGAGAGTCGCGTCCTGCCGACGGAGAGCGTCCTATGACGCAAACTTTCAGTGCAGGACCAACGGCAAGCTTCTCTGTCCGCCCTTACAAATATAGCCCAATAGCGGCATTTAGCGGACGTATGCCGCTATTGGGCTATATTTGTAATCGATAATCGATAATCGATAATAATAATTTTATCGATAATCGATAATTTGTTCAAAATTAATACCGTTGAGAGGCCCCATCCAGCTCGTATAAATACCGTCGGGAAGTGGTTAATTGTTGCAGGGGTAAAATATTTGCAAGTTAGTAAGTTGTGATGGAAACAGAAACTTGAACATGTTGTAATATGTGGAAAGATTCGAGGAAAACGCGCACGAGGACGACAACGCCTGAAATTTATGGATCAATTGAAGGACGTGTTGGGTGGATCGACTGAAGAGATACTGCGGGCCGTGAACGATCGAGACGGCTGGAGGAACAAATGCAGGGAAGCTGTCGAAGGCTGGCATCAGCCATGACACTTGAAGAAGAAGTAAGTTGTGAAATGGCTTTTGTGCGCCAAGAAATGAAAATTTATAAAAACTATGTTTTGTAATGACGTCATCATGACGCTGACAACTTCTTCATAGCATTTATTCTGGCGTAGTCATCATGATGCCAAGTGTCATGTTTGTACGCCCAATAGTTTTGAAGAAGTTAAAGCGAATGCACTTACGTAAGTGATCTCTGCTTAATAATGTAGATATGACAGAGCTTTTCCAAGTGGTAGGTGGAACATCCTTGCGAGCCAGAGACACCATTGGTTTTGACTTGAAAACCAAGTGGGTGGTGATGGAACTATAGCAGCTTTCCAGGGAAGAAGACACTCAATGGGACTCCTCCATGTTTATTTGGCAGACAGGTAGTGACGTTGAGCAATCCACTTGTCGTGGTGGCCAAGTCTGATCAAAGACATGCAAACAGAGCTTGAGCTCATAGTTATGAATGAAGCCGCAACTTTTTCTCGAAGACGTAGTCATTAGGGAACGAAAGAGAACATGTTGTTTCCAAATTATTCGATCCCTATTCCTATTACATGTATAAGCTATTGTCAAATAAAATTGAAAACATTTTGATTATGCACGGAAATACTGTAGTATGCTTAAGCTTTGTATTTCAATAATTTTCCTTAATTTGCTATCATCAAAGAACAAAATTACATTGCCTGTTGGTATAAAATTGTTATATAAGATACCTAAAATTGCAGTCAAACCGATTTCACGTAGGCCTAACTTAAGATGAAAAATTTATTTGTGGAACTAAACAAACTTAGATTGGATTATTGTGATTTTGGTGAAACTTTTTCATTTAAAACATCAAACACAGCCTAACTGGAAACGTTAATCCTCGGCAAATTTTTTCAAGCGACGTCCTTGCTTTACCTACTTGGCTACAGTGCTTGGATGGATGTGCGCTATAGACCGCATCAATGCTTACCAGAATGCATCATCCATCAATCCATCAATGCAGAAACTGCAGTGGTGAATGTCGTAAGAGAAGAAGGCCATGACGTAATACCAACAGCTGATCAACATGTAGTTACGAGTAATGAGAAAAATGTTGTCGATCCATTAAGAAATTTAGATAATCCTGCCATGTCCAGAGAAAATGCAAAGATCTTGTATTGACTATTTGTAACAACAAGGTCCACCTGAGATTACTTTAGACAATTCTCCGAAAATAAGGATGGATCGATGGTTTGGCCATGCAAGTCAAGAACGATACACTAATCAAATTTTTTCCGAACCAACTGGAAAACAACCGCTGATAAAATCAGCAACTAAAGGAATGACTTACATGTGCGACTTAGTTCTGTTAAGTCTTGGAAGTGAACAACGTAATTTAAGAACATGACATGCATGGAGAGTTTCTAAAGCTGCTAACTCTGCAACTCTTTTGAAAAGAAAATGGGATAAAAAAAAATAGATAATGTGTCTGAAATTTAGGCAAACGGTTTAGTTGGGAAAAAACTAGTGACTTTAATCCAAAAATTACAGCCAAACAACCTTTTAAAAACATACTGCGAACGTTTTTAGGGTCAGTATGGCATAGTTACTAGTCAACCTATTTGTTGTATATTATTTGCGTTGAAAATGGCACCAGTTGAGTGCCGAAACGTTCGCAGTATGTTTTTAACAAGTTGCTTGGCTGCTATTTTTGTGTGAAATTTGTACTACAATTTTTAGACGTCTAAAACCGAAATTAGTTCGGACCCATACAATATGCAAAAAAAAGGAACTCCCGCGTGTGGAGGATAAAATTTAAAACAAATTGTACCGTTTTACAAATTTTAATAGGGTGGTATTTGATGCCATTTTACTGGCTATTAATTTTGAACCACTGTGTCTTGCCACTATAGGAGCAACAAGCAAGGAAGAAAAAGGGACCATGCCCCTTTCAATTTCGTGGACCTGTTTACGCTGTAAAATTATTTTCAAGTATTTTAAAAAGTATGGAACCAAATCAGTGCTCTGAATTTTAAGTTATTTAACATCTGATTGATACCGCTTTTCTCTTGTAAAGTCAAATATTATATATACAAACTAGTAGTTTCTAATCTTTTTAAATGCATTCCTTCCTTGTCCGTTTTTGAAAACCTTTTGTTTTTCTCTGTTTGAAAGAAAATATGAACAAAAGGATTTATTTTTACATCTTATGCTTCTTTAAGATCTGAGCCAAAAAACAGCTTCAAAATATGCAGAATGAAATGTTTGATTCATTTGTGTGCACAAAAAGTGTGTGTGATTTTTGTGCCATTTGGCAAGATGACAAGTGCCTTTTTAATGCTTGCTACCAACCTGCTCCTAGGACCTTTTGGCACCGAAGTAAGTAATTTCATTTACGGGTGGGTTGAGCTACCTGCCACATAAAGTTTTTCGATCTGATACAATCTGGGTGACAACTGTACCAGACAATGTACAAATATTCTCACGTACAGTGAAACCAGCTGAAAAAATACCAGCGTACCAAGTAAATAATACCAGTAAAAGCAATAGCTGTCTCAAAGACAGTACAAAAACAAATATTTATTAAAACACAGTTATTTCAAAACACGAGCACAATCACAGTCGCATAGTCATTCCTTTAGTTATAAAGTTTTTCAATCTGATAAAGGAAGCGAACCATGCCCGCGTCAACAGAATGAATTTTCAAGTGGACAGCTTTGAAATTCAGCCATTTGAGGCCGACCAAATAAGTTAATTTTCCAAACAAAAAAGAAAGATCTTCCCCCACATACAATCTCTATGTCAACTTCAAAAACTCCGAATGGCCAAGGAACTTTCCACTACAGTAAAAGTGGTTAGTCTGCAAAAAAGATAGCTTCATAAAGTTAAGCAAAGTTGCAAAAAACTCTGCAGCAAAAATGTTTGTTAGATGCAATAAAATAAAAGTGGAAACTCTTAACTTGGAAATATTAAAATGTGGAAATTCCTCGCCGAAAACATTAAAATTTATCCTCAATTGGGAACCAACGATTTTAAGTCCAATGAGCGTACAATATTGTGCTCGATGTGCACAAGGCACTCCCGCGCTTTACCAGTGCTTCACCGGGTCCGAATAGAGAAGCTGCTCACCCAGCATGTCGTCAGAGGCAACTTTTGGGTACCCACCAATGGCAGTCCGCCAAAATTTGAACCTGTCCTTTACTTCAACTACGAGGAGACAAGCTATCATTTGTTTAAAAACATTCATCTTGCTGCAGCAAACGATTTTTAGAGTTAAACAACTTTAGGACTCGTAGGATGAATTATTCTTACCCTTTCCGATGAATCCAGTGTCGACAATTTTGCAAAACAGCAAACGCTTGGGTTTCTCACCAGGTAGAAGTTTTGGTATCTGGACGATTAATTAGATTTCATCCTGAGTTTCTTTGACACCGTGAATCGGCAAATGACTTCTAGTAACCATTGGCAAACGACTTATTTAACCATTGCGCAACAAGTTCACTTTAAGTGTGTTCATGGAACACGTAGGCGACTTCAACACCATTTTTTCTCATCAAATTTTTGTTTCACACCCCGGTTTTTCACAGTCTTTTAACCTTTTCCTATCAATTTAGGTGCCGCCTTTTTGATATACTTCTCAGTCGCCAAATACTTAACTGTCTTACTAATCACCATTTTACGTGACACAATGTTTTTTTGGATAGATTTTGTTTGTGTCTAAAGCGAATATCAGAGCTTTCTGAACCTCGTTTGGCGACTTTTTTCGCCACTCTGAAGTTTACAAAAGCTACAAAAAAAAGCAAAAAATGTAACCTGAATAAGCGTAGGTTAAATATTTATGACTGAAAAAAAACGTTATGAGTCAACCCAAATGACCAGTTGGGGCAATCTGAAGAAATACATCAAAATTCGTCATTTTTGACGAGTGGTCTGGAAGCTTAATTTTCCGAGCAACACCCAAGCATTTCCTTACTTGCTTTGCATTTTGCATATATTACGTATTACACAAAGCAACAAATGATTATCTAAATACACGAGTAGCTGAAAAATTTGAATGATGGTATTGCAATCAAAAAAAATAAGCCATTGTAAATATTAAGAGAATACGAGCCAAATTTATTTTTGTTAGAGAAAGTTGCTTTTACTAAAAACATTATGGTATTTATTTGGACAAAATGACTAGAGTTTTTTTTTAAAAAATACGTTTATTCTATTAAAAAGTAACTTGAACTCTTGCTTTCAAGCAGTAAATTATGCTAAAATGAACACATTTGTGATTTGACCGAGCTATTCCATTTGCAAAATACGAGAAATAGAATAGATAATTTAGTCTTTTTATAGTTAGATTTAGCTTTCTTTCTGTCGTTTAGGAATTTTTTGCAATCTAGCTTGAAGCCCATTTTTGTCTTTTTTTGTGAAAATCTGGGTTTATCTAGCCTTTGTTTATCTAACCAAGAACATCTGAGGAAAGCATCAATTATAATCATGGAGGAAAACATGATCAACGTTTTCCTCAGATGTTCTTGGTTGCCAACTTTTCTTTTTTATCCAACACTGTCCTTATCTCCATAAATTTCTTGTGCCCTGCACGACTTGAAGGACGTGATAGTGAATCACTTCCATATTTAGTTCTGTAGTTTCACTGAGGCTGCACATCCGATTCTGTCTCAACAATCCAGGATATACATTGTGCCTTCTCTTGAGTAGACATTTTGTTGGGGTTCATTCAACAGAACATCTAATATCAATTAATAGAATATCTGAAACACAAAATTTTAGCATTAGAGTCAAGATTAGAAGCGCTTGTTAGACATCTTCTTCTAACTGCGAAAGAAATGCAATGCATAATACACCGCCAAACTTTGGAAAAGTAACTTCACCTAAATTATTGCCAAATACTTTTCACCAGTCCGTCAGCTTGGTCAATCACATTAAAGGTGGAGTTTTAAACTCGCAGCTTTTTATGAAATTGGGTAAAGAATTAACCCTAAAAAGCTCAAGGCATTTTTTCGGTTAGTGTACTCAACGTTGTACTGCAGCGGTACAACAAATTTTAAACGCTTGTATTTCGCATACCAATCAAGATTTCATAAAATTCTTTTCACAATTGTAAAGCAAATTTAT
The DNA here is from genome assembly GCA_963675345.1 of Trididemnum clinides. Taxonomy (NCBI): domain Eukaryota; kingdom Metazoa; phylum Chordata; class Ascidiacea; order Aplousobranchia; family Didemnidae; genus Trididemnum; species Trididemnum clinides. The sequence goes on from OY776305.1 coordinate 18,344,269, forward strand.
AGCAAAACATGATAAACTTTTTTGTTGTGCGATGTGAATTTATTTAAACTTGAAAAATTGGATTTTTTATGAAGGTGTACGAAATTTTGTGTTTTTTATTTGTCTTTCGACGCTAATCCGTATTAATCAGATTATGGGTGACGTCGCAACTGCTAAAAAATAACGCAAACTGTAACGTAAGGACTTTGCCAAACAGCAAACACTCAATGTTGATTTATCGCAGCTGCGGAGTCAAATAACATTTCAATGCTTTGGTTTTTATAGAAAAAGGTTGTTTTTCTGATTTATAACTTGTCATATTCGAAAATTGCAAAACACTTGCATCAAAGCAAAAATTTGTGTACTAATAATCAATTTTCAATTATTTTTATAAATCTGGTTTACAACATCACGTCGGTCCCTGTTTTAGACATTGTCATGTTTTGTATTCTAACTTCATTTGAAATGTGATTTGCTAAACTATTGTTTGCATAAAATGGTTTGTTTGCGACTTGCTTACCAATATTGTCAGAATGATTTTTATATGTTTACAAGAAAACTTTTTCTTTTTTTATGAGTGCGCATGGTATAACTTATAAAAAGAAGCTTTTTTATTATTTATAATCTTATAAACAAAATGTATTCCAAATTATCCGGAGTTACAACTAATACTCTGAAGCAAACAGTTTACCCATAGTCAATAATAGAGCTTTATAAGATGTATTTAAAAAATATTTTGCATTTCTTAGTAAGCATAAACCAATTTAGGTTTTGCGTATATACGCATCGTATGCTTGATTGCTTGACAGTGTATCTAAGAATAAAAATCGGATGAAAAAAGCTAAGGATAATGAATTTTTCTTATTATGGGACGTTGTGGTTCTGTCATAGCCTACTGTCTACAGATATTTTCTGAATACCGGAAGTCCGAGTTTAAAAATTACTTGATTTTCAATAAAGCTTTTTTCAATAATATATCATGTCATTGCAATGGACCGTGCCAGTTTACAAAACGAAAAACTAACACTTATACGTAACGTAGGATACTGCACAATTCTGATCATAAATAATGAAGCGACTCTATCATTCTAGAGCCGCTGCCAGAAAAATGCTTTAGCGGAAAAGTCGACAACATTTGTCAGCAGGGGCAAAACATGTACGTAAAACCAGCGCATATCTAGAGATTTTTTTGAGAAAATTTAGCATGAAGAAACTTCTGTAGATGATTTTACAATAAGAGCTACCGCTCTTAAAAAGCATTGCGATTTTAGAGATCAAAACAATCTGTTATTATTAGAATTACATGTCTACTCTTACCCAAGTGATTATAATTATTTTTTGGCGTAAGACGATACAACCAATACACCTCATGTTCATACTATCTGGCTAAAATAAACTATCCGTGTTTCGGTTGTGACTGAAAATATATTTTAATTCTATTAAATTGTGGCAGAATCATCACAAAATTGGTGAGCCAAAGTCACAAAAATAGTGGGATTGCCTCTTTCTGGAGCGCATCTTGGGGCCAGCGCTGTTGAATTTGCTTGCACTTCACCGAAGTATCTAAGGAATAGTTTCAACCCTGCAACTGTGACCCAATCAACCGAGCAGTTTATGCAGAAAACATGGCAGCGGTGTCAAACGTTTGGTAATTCTGCCTTTAATTTTGCCGGCTCTAGAATCAAATCAGACCATCCATCCAAAAGGAAGTACCGATAATTCCTACACAAAGTGGTTTATCGAGAATCAAGATACAGCCTATAGATTAGGAAGATTGTACAAAATGGTTATATGTTGTTTGCTTACTAACAAAATTTGAATATTTATTCCTAATGCTAGATTACTTCTTTATAGTTTTTTTAGAAAGAGTGGCATCTTTTCTTCGTGAAATAATTTGAAATTTATTAAAATAAAATGCATTGTATGGTTTATTTATCTCATTTTTTAAAAAATTTTTGCATTTAGAGCTATCTATAAAACTTTAGGCTGGGAACAGTCATGGTTTTCGAAAGCGTGGCAATTCTTTTTTATAGGAACTGAGCGAGGATAAAGGAATATTTAGTTCGTAACTTGGAATCACAAAGAATTTTGCAGGATTGAAAGAATCACACCCAAAATCTGAATATAGGGTTCTTACCGCTTCATTGTTCTCAAAAACTAATTATGTAAACAATGCTTTTACGATAAATGCGAGGTAAATTCAGTGGAATAAAGCAATAATTTGCATAAAAAGTAGCACTTTCTCCCAGTTTTATTGCAGCTGTAGTTCCAGCTCAGTTGGTTGGAGAGTTGCTTGATTAACTGAGAGTTTTCTGGCTCACATCACGATAGTCGAGTTAGGATTTAAAAACTGCATAGTGTCCATTTTGCTAGTTTGTTAGTTTCTTGCTAGCTTTGGAGTGAGCGATTTATATTTGGCCCTATGGCACTGCCTGACCGAAGAAACTTCTACCAGATCTGCCACAGCGAACGCCGGGTTGGAGTGTTAGATATAAATGTTGAAGTGTTGGCATAGCTGCCTCATACGATAAAAGATGGCATTATATTTCAAGATTACAGAGGCATGGTTAGTCCAGAAGAATTTTTCACAACAAACCTTGCAAAAACATAACAACAAATTCAGTTGCAAATGCAGTAGTGCATTTTCTTGACTCAGATATTTTTCAACCGAATACAACTTCAAATTATTTGCACGTACATCAGCTCCAAATATTTGTGAGGAATTAATTTTATCGGACGACACTCTTTACTAGATGAATCTACAAGTTTGAGTTCGAGGCTACTTGATGTACTTAAAGTTTCAAAGATATTTTGGTTCATTTGTTTTATGTTGGCTGGATATTGGCGCTTGAAAAGATTACAGTTTCAACGCGCAACAAAACAGAAATAGGTAACACTAAAACACAAAAATATTTTTGTAGCTTTTATCAGAAACAGACAAGTACCCAGTTGATCAAAAATATTTTTGATGACTTTGCAGTTAAAAGCAGTCAAAGGCTAAAATGTAAGGTTGACTTTGTGGCGTCGGAGTCCAAATAAAAAAAGAACTTTAGAGTTGGCTTCGAAGTGGTTTTGATATTGTTACAATTCCTCGTATTTGCTGTCACCTATAATTTTTAGTTTAGTTAGCAATCTCTGGTGCTTGTTGATGAGTGGCTACAAAAGAATTTGGTTTGCAAAACCGTAGTCATTAAATTTTATGCAATAAACAACAATAGAATGAGCAGCGAAATAAAACATAAAATTACTGTTGTGAATTTCTTAGCTGTGACAACTTACAGCATTGCGTACCCATCTGAACAGTGTGATCTGAACACGTAGCTAGTGAACAGATTTGACATTGATTTCTACTTTTGGGCATAATTTGCACTCTTTTACTCTTTTCCGGCTTAGTAATTTCGTTTACACAAGCTTGCATCTGGATAATTTAGCACATATTTGGGTGTATATCTTCTTGTAATTTTTATCTTTTGGAAGCCCTGGTTTGTTGGAATAGATTTGCTTCGACTTCTTCCCCAGAAAGCAAATACTACATTTTTTACGTTTATCAAATCCCAGTTAAGGTCGTCATTGGATTGGCGGACGAATAAATGAAAAAGCAAAGTTCATACCAAAATCATATAAATCTTGCTTGCATATATCTATCTTTTTGTTGAAAGCAAAGGTAGTGCCGGCATTGATACGGTGCACATTCGATATGCAACAAAATACTGTTAAAGTTAAGGGATTTGATTTTGCTTTGCAAGTATACCTAGGCATCAATTCGATGTTTTATCACATCCATGCAAGCTTTGGCAAAATCAGATAGTTTGCATATAGCGGGGTTTTTTTACCATCATCTATTGTTACTCCAAGGATAAGTTCTACAGTTGAGAGGAGCAAAACGTTGCGCCGGCCAGAGCTCTTTGTAGGAAACACAAAAGAATGAAGCACTAGCGTGTTTTCCGACGACTCCCAAAAGCATTGACAAGAAAACCGTTCTTTTTCTGCAACGTTTTTGAGTTCAATAGGTATATGTCTTCTATTTGATTGAAGAATACCCTCAAATGTTATGTTGTGAGAGATAGAAGTCATTGTACCGGAGATACACAAGTGAACAAGCGGTCAAAGGAAATATTGCGTTCTTGCAAATCACCATAATTCTAAAGATTTTGAAGATATCTTACTGTCTCTTCCACTCCTTTGACGTAGTATGCTGTTGCTCTTTCGTTAGGTTTTCCACAATATGAAATTATAAAGTGCATGAAAGTGTAAGCGACTGGAGTCGTAGCAAAACCATGTATGTTCATCAGCCTTATAAATGCACGAATTTTGATGTTAGTATTTCTTGTGAATGACAAAATAGAGGCTTATATTTGTTGAATTGCTCGGCATGACATTTCAATTCGTTTATTAATATATCGTACATCACAATCTACCATTAGGCACAGAATATAATTGGAAAATATTTCAGTTTGTTTATTATCTGCAGTAGATATTTTTTTGGCCGAATTGTTTCTGTCTGCTTTATCTTAGTAGTTGGTAGTAGGGCCTACTGCACAAAACTTCGTAACACTTCCAGTTTATATCTCAAAGCATTTTTACTCCTTCTTATTAAAAGATTTCTATTCTGAAATCAATGTTACAAAACCAGTTTCATTAAGCGAACTTTGCAAAAAAATGGAAATTTTGAAAAAATTTGTGAAAAGTGAGAAACGGATGTTGGAAGATTGCATTTGTACAAAACATTGTGTTTGATGTAAACATTATTTTGTTTGCACACTTTAGTGAACACAACGAAAGAATCAAGAAGTTAGTAATTAGAGTTTGTTTACGTACCACGATCTGATTTCGGTCTCGTCTCTACGTAAGGAAGAGATGCACACCTTCTAAACAAAGAACTGGCAGTAAAACAAACAACGCAACGTCACACGTAATCGGATTAACTTGCATCATTGCTGCTTCTTGGCAAAAATTTATGAGCATATGACAAAAAATGCTTCCTTATTCAAAATATGCTGAAGGTACAATAATAATTTTGGGTTCATAATAAAGTATAATAAAAAGTAGGAAAAGTCAGGAAATATCAAATTATTTTGAAAACAATATCGTGTATAATTTAACGTTTGAAAATTTGTTGGGTCGCTGCAGACCAACGTTGAGCTGATTAGGGTTAAAGCTTAAACTAATGCTCTTCTTTTTCGCACAAAAATACGATGGTTCTCGAAAGAAATCACTACAGCAAGAGCCTGACCTATTTGGTGATAAGACAGTTGAGGAACTCTGGATTCATTTGTGATCAGCTTATATCCAAATGTTGCTAAAGTTTCACTCAAGTGGCTTTTACCTTCGGTCTGTTGCGAGTCCGGTTTTTTAGCAATGCTTCTCTTCAAAACTGCACACAGAAATCGTCTTCTACTGTTTTATTGTTCGTCCAGGTGGCTTTCACTTCAAAAATTTTTGATAGAGTCTACAAACTGGTAGATGAAATTTAAGCTTTTTTGCAACAAGAAAGCAATAATCTTCATGATTGCCTAGCTGAGAACGAATTTTTATTAAAATTGGCTTACTTATGAAATGTCTTCGCTAAATTAAATAAACTGATTATCTCTATGACTCAGATGGCAGGTGCTTTCTCGCAGCCTGCGCCGTTAGTAGGTCTTCCAGAAATGTCAGACAGAAACCAAACCTGCCTACCTGGAAGGATAACCCCTCACTCCGATGTCCAACCAGGGCCTACTACTCGGAAAACGCCCTTTTCAAGTCGGGGCGATGTGCCCCTGTCAGAGTACACCGTCAACAAGTTCCGAAGGCCAGCAGTCTTGCAGCTGAACATCGAAGGTTTCACTGCAAGCAAGATGAATGTACTTCATCATCTCGCTGTACAGTATTAGACACTCGCCATTCATCATTCTCCTTCAGGAGACTCACTGCACTTGTTCAGATAAGCTAACAATTGCAGGCTTTACACTAGCTGGGTCTTCTTTAAGCAGGAAGCATGGCCTTGCTACGTTTGTCCATGACCGAATAAAATGGACCCTTGTTGATTAGTCTCCAGCTATATCGGTGACTGAGTGGTTGGGCGTGGACCTTGATGGTTATAGAATTTTCAATGTCTACAAACCTCCACCTACGCGACTGCAAGAGTCTGATCTCCCAGTGTTCCCTCACCCCGTTCTCCATGCTGGCGATTTTGCTGGGGTTTTAGAACTGGGGTTATAGAACCAGCAGTGCAGATGGAGAGTGCCTTGTTGCTTGGGCAAGCCTTAACGGCCTTGTATCCCTCCACGACCCAAAGAACGCGGCCACCTTTCATTTTGGTCGCTGAAACACTGACACCAGCCCTGATCTGACATTTGTCAGTTTTGGTCCAGACAGCCGTGTACCTGACAGACGCACCTTAGAGAAGTTACCTTGGTCACCACATTGCCCCTCGCTTATTTCTCCACCAAAACTTTCTCTGCCTGCTCCGAGCAAGCCTGTTAAGCGATGGAACTTCCGCAAGGCCAACTTGAGCCACTACAATGCATTGACCAACAAACTTGCCAAGAGTTTGTTGCCACCAGATTCACCGGATGTGGATCTGGCCTACCAGGATTTTTGCAACACCATCAGAACAGCAGCCCAAAATTTTATCCCACGCGGTTGTCGAAACAACTACATACCGTGTTGGGATACCGAGTGCGAGAACCTCTACTGGAAATTTTTGCAGTCGTCTGAAGGAAACGACTCTAATGGGCTGCCACTGCCTGCTCCTCAGGCTCGACCAGAAACGCAGAGATTGATGGTCCGAGGCAGTTCAGACTATTGACTTTTTGCACTATAGCCGAAAAGCATGGAGTATATTGAACAACCTAAATGGTAGATCATGGCCCTCCCCTCGTCAATGTGCCGTCTCAACTAACGATATTGCGTTTCAGCTGATTAGAAGCGGCGGATACGAGGGTATTGACCGTGAGTTATCTCGACTCATCTCGCAAGATGTGTCAGATCTTTGGTGGGTCACTTCAACAAGTCCAGTGAACATCTCTGAAAGTTTTATCTATCAGGAGTTCGCTGCTCCCTCAAACACCTGAAACCAGGAAAAACTCCAGGCCCAGATTCTATTTTCCCTGAGCTAATAACCCATACTGGAGTTGCACAGAAGTCCTGGTTGTGTGGCTTCTTTTCTTCCTGCCTACGCCACCTCAAAATTCCGAAAGTCTGTAGAAGAGCACTGGTAGTGGCGATCACTAAACTCAAGAAGCCTGCAGAGGACCCGAAAAGCTATCGTCTTATCTCCTTGCTTTGCGTTCTCTACAAGATCCTCGAGAGACACATACACGCTCGTGTTGACCCACTTCTCCCTAGGGAGGAGGCTGGGCTCCGACGGGGAAGGTCAACCGTGGATCAGACTGTTTTGCTTACTCAAAACATCGAGAATTTGTTTGAGGTCGAGAAGAATGCTGGTGCCGTGTTTGTCAGTGTCACAGCTGCTTACGACACTGTGATCTCACCTGCGAGTTGCTTAGGCTTCTACCGGAAAAGCACATAGTCCGGATGATCATGGAACTTGTCCGGAATAGAAGCTTCACGCTCACTACTAGTGACAGCAAGGAAAGCAGGTTAAGATGTTTGCAAAACGGCCTCCCACCTTGATATCGGTCTTGGCCCCCCTCCTTTTCAACGTCTTCACATACGATCTGCCTTTTATGACTTATCAGAAGTATGCATATGCTGATGACTTAGCATTGCTGTATGCTTCTCGAGATTGGAAGGCTGTGGATAACACCCTAAGCCAAGACATGACTACACTTTCATCTTACCTCCAGACTTGGAGGCTAAAGCTCAGCAATACAAAAACGGTGACGGCAGCCTTTCATCTTAGCAACAGAGAGGCTAAACGTGAGCTTAATGTTTACAACAATGGCAACCTATTGCCATCCTGTCCAGTCCCAATGTATCTTGGAGTAAAGCTGGACAGGTCGCTCACTTTCCGTCACCACCTCGAGGCTTTGCGCAAAAAACTCTTCACCCGAGTCGCGCTGTTGAGACGACTTGTGGGATCCGGATGGGTTGCAGGTGCCAAGACATAGCGGATCTCCAATTTGTTGTTGCTGCTATTAGAAATATTAATATAAGTTGGGTGAAGCCGGCTCAGCGAACTAAATCGTTGTTTTTAACCCAACAGAATTGATTTTTAGTCCTGCGCCGCGACGCCGGCTGATAAATTTATGCAGTCTACAGCTGTAATTATCCCTTTCGTTAAACAGTTGTTGCTTTGAACTTCAAGTACCACGCCTGCTTTCAACCAAGACTTTTAACACTAGGTTTACCGCGATTTTTTTACCCCTTCGCTTACCATTGAGTCGATTTCGACTCAACATTATAATTGATCTGTTAAGTGAGTTTCTATATGTTTTTTTTGACCAACAACAATCACTGAAAATGCAAATAATATGCAAAAATTGTATTTATTCTAAAATGATGTCAATAAAATACCGGATGATAATGCAACCGTAATGTTTTACTGGGATGAAGCACACTGTTTGCATTTTACATACACAACTCTTGTGTTATTTTGTGAGCAGTTTCCGCAGGATGGACGATTGCAAGTCATGCACAATGTTACAGTCATATTCTTACAATTTGCTCCATGACAATGCCGACGCTTCCGAGTTGCAGTGCTGTTTGGTCTACATTGAAGGAGGTCACTGTCTGCGCTATTGTTTGCCATTCTGTTGACGAGTGTTTCCACAAGACAAAGAATAAATTTTCGTCGGCTAATCTGTTTTCGTGTTGATTTTTTATAGAGTATCCAAGCGTTGATTGCAGCAATATCCAGCATATTTCCCCAAACACTCATTGGCCATCTTCGAGTTGCAGATCGTGTGGTGTACAGACGCGCCATTTGGTCAAAGCAATCGACTCCAACTTTGTTTTTATTGCAGAACAGTACGATCTCTGGCTTTTTCTTTACCGTAGTTTGGTCCAAATCTAGTGATCGATGCATACTTGATAGCAAGCATACTGTTTTCTTTGATTTTGGCTGATACTTTACAAAGAGGCCTCCACTGTCGCTATTCCAAAAGAACTGACTTGAATGTAGACCTCCATTTTCTGCCTCTGTCATTTCTTTTGACAATTCTCTTCGATTTTTCCTCATTGTTCCTACAATGGAAATCTTTTCATTTGCAAGCCTTTTTGCTAACTGCAAGGAGGTGAAGAAGTTATCGCAAGTGATGTTGTATCCTTTTCCAGTTACATGTTGCGCTAACTTCATAACAACCGACTCAGCAAGAGGCACACTACCACGTTCATCTTTTTCTTGCGCTCCGAGATAAGGTATAATATTGGAGACATACTTTGAATTTACGTCAACAATTACCCAAAACTTTATTCCATATTTGTCGGGTTTGTTGGGCATAAATGTAATAAAAGAGCACCGTGACTTACAAGGCATAAGTTGTTCGTCGACAGTGAGAGAAAAATCACACACATATTTCCTTTGGCACAGTGAGGTAAACATTTCAAAGACTACTCTTATCGGTGCAAACTTCTCAATATCAGGTTCTCGCTTGTTTCTGTTTGGCTTATCATCAAATCGCATAAATTTCAAAATTTCGAGAAACAAATGCGCCCCATTGTTTCGTAAAATATTGGAATGCCATAGCTTTTGCTCCACAAAAAAGCAACTGGATGGCCTTTTCCGTAGATTCCTCGTGCGTACTGTAGACCAATAAAAGCTTCAAGTTTCTGCAAATCCAACAAAAATGAAGTAGCACCTCTGCGTTGCGCTTCCTCGTTGGTGTACTTGACAATATTTCTCAGGATGCTTTCATGAATAAAATGCTTCCAAGCATCATAAGGGGTCACAATACTTCTTGCAATTGCTCTTGGAACACCGGAAGAGGGAGTAAAAATGTTATGTGCCCTGATTCTTCCAGTAACTGTTGATGAAAAACGTTCCCACAAAGCACCGTTTCTTCCTAACACCTGGTTAGATGACAATGTTGTAGTTTGAGGTAGCATGAGATTATCTTGTTCACTGTCGCTCTCATCGTCACTATTGTCACTGCTTTCGGCATCTGATACAGCTAAATTTGAGCAGTCACCAGCAGTGTCTTCACCTAAACTATCTGCAAAATACATGTCGTCTTCATCTGAACAATCATCATCTGTGTCCCAAGACACAATTATATTCGCAGCTTCATCAGCAGTAGTTTGATCAGCCATATCAACTATTTTTAGTTATCAAATAAATTTTGCTAAAAAAAGCTTTCGTTCAATTTATCTTTTGGCTATCTTATCTGTAAAATTGAAAGAAGCACTAAAACTAGTATGGTCATTAGGCAACTAATGAGTAATATAATTCATATATGTAGACCTATAGCCTAACAATTTTGCAAAAACCGCGACTATTTTGCGGATGATCTAACTGCTCGGGCAAATAATTCTCTCTAATACGCACATATCGAAGATGCTTTATATTCTGCACTAATAGCCTGATTTTTCTAAAACGGTTTGACGATTCTGCTCAACTGAGCTCAAATGGAAATTGAAAACACTAGGTACAGCTATAACAAAGTAGCTGGAAAGCTTCTGCACGTTACGGCATTTAGAACAAATATCAACGAAACGAGGGCGATGACCTCAATATCATGTTGTGAAAACGAACCGGATCAATATTTGTAAATAAGATTATTATCTGGCAATAATTAGATCACCAGCTGGTAGCACTGTGTGCTTCCCGTCGAAATACATAACTATAAACGCCCAATCCAGGCTTTGAGTCGAAATCGACTCATTGGTAATACATGGGGTGCCAATTTTACGGGGGTCAAAGGTCGGCTTCCGGTCAACTTATAAAGTTAGAAAAACTAAATTTAGAAACTACGATAAATTAATGGAAAAGTCAAAGACTTTTAGAAATCTTTTTGCTATAATAAAGTGGGAATGCTACAATAAACAAACATGCCGAGTCGAAATCGACTCGGCGGTAATTTTAGTGTTAAACAGCGGTTGCTTTGAACTTCAAGTACCACGCCTCACGAACTTCTAAATAGTAGCATCCGGACTGGAAACTAAAATGGCGGCTATGACAAGTTGAGGCCAACATTTTGTTATCGACTTTCTTGCCAATAATTCTTCTTTTTGACATATGAAGAACTTTATTATTGTCATTATGTCATTAAAGTCAAAATGCGAGGAAACATAATGTATGAAATGCTTTTACTAATATTAATAAAAAATAAATTAATATCGGGAAGACATAGCAAATGTCATATAATGTGAAATATCATACGATTTTGATGCAAGATAAACGACTAGAAGTTCACACAGCAAAGCAATTTATGGCGAGTATTAGCCAATGAGGAAAATTTAATACCAACAGCAACATTGTTACAATGATAAATATACCGGTACCGCAGTAACAATAATGTTTAATAAAAATATGGGTACTTACGTATTAACGGGAGGACCTTTAAAAACACGACTCAAAAATTGAAGTAAATTATTTATTGAAACGGGTTAGGGTTAGGGTTTGGGTTAGAACCACTGCCCTAACCCTAACCTTAACCCTAACCCTAACCCTAACCTAACCTAACCCTGTCAAAAAAAAGAAAAAGTAAAAATCAAAGGTCCTCCCGATAATACGTAAGGACCAAAATATGTCCTTGAAATTGAGATTAAATTTAAGTGAAAAACGATTGATAATTTTCAAATTGTAACGACTTGGTAAGCATATTAGCCAATCGCGAAAATGTAACAGCAACAATGAAATGTTCAAGAAAAGTAATAATAATATTGTATGGACGATGATTTTTCTTGAGCAAAATATAAATTTAGTGACCTTGAAACAAAATACTGACACCACAAGGGACGATCAGTAATTTACGAAACAAGTGGCCTTGTAAGCACATTAGCAAGCATAAAAATCTAACATCAATAATTAAACATGTATCAATGATAATAGTAATAAATAGTAATACTATTAATACCAAATTTATAAATTTATAATAACACATGAAGAAAATATTAATTTAGTGACCTTGAAATTGAATATCGACATTACTTTATCACAAAGAACTAGAAAACAGTTTGCATTTCAATTAACTCCTGCATCAAAATATTTACAGCAGAAACGTTGTAACACCATATCAGTAATAAAATAGTACTGCCACTTGATCAATTAAGCTACCATAATTGAGATAGCATATTGTATACTGCAGTGTTTAAAAAAAATATCACCTTACCAACCATAAAAATATAATACCAACATTATAATGCTGAAAGCAGTCATAGGTTATGTGACTTTATAATTGAATTTTAGCTAAACATAAAATGTAATAAGGTTTCAAGATGTTTCTAGTAATAGTGACAGTAATGCCTATAAACTCCATTTACATGACATGGAAAAGCAGTATTAAATCCAGAAATAAAAGCAAGACTTTACCCAAAAACAATCATATAAAAACTTTGGGGACACTGTACAGAAAATCTATTGAGCTGCATTTCTTTTACTGCAAAGTTTTCTAATTTTCCTAGCAGCTCTGCTGCTCTCGCTCTCATTGAAATCTCTGACGAGATTTTTGCACATGCAATTAAAAAATCGCATGGCTATACCATCAATTATGTCATGTCCGTTGCTGCATATTGAAGCAAATGACCAAGAAAGCGTAGCACATGTATCGAAAAAAGCAATATTTACGATCTTTTTAAAACATCTCTTTGGGGATCGCAACGTAATAACTTTTGTTTTAATTCAGTCATACCTATTTCAGCAAATACTTTCCAGCAGAGGATACCAATGTTAAAAATATCTGCAGTTGGCTTCCAGAGACCACCTGGGTTGATCTCATTATAGAAATCAATGGCTTTAAATGGGGCATTTTCATCCATAATTGGCAAAGTTTTGTCAACTTCTTTAACTATTGTTTCCTTGCAAGCATTACATTTGTTGGATTTGACCAGTGATCTGCAGCAGTAGCCACAGACATAAAAGATTATGGCAGCATCATTTTCGTTGGGGAAGACATTGAAAAGCAATTCAGCCTGAATAGATTTAGCTACTAAAGTAATAGCATTTGTGGTACCAGAATAGGCCTTTGCCGCTTCTGTGATCTCAGTTAGTGTTATACTTGAATACTTTAGCAAAGAAATGGTGTGCAGCTTCCGCTCGCTTTCATGTAGCTGCCTCATGGAGATGTAATAATTTGCTCCACTGAGCTGACGAACATAGCTGAATCTTCCTTCTATGTCGTCTGACTGTATTTTGCCCATAAGTACATATTTGAAATCACATCGGTTGAGTAAGTACCTACATAGCCCAGGCATGGCAGCACAAGTCTGACGCAAAGCAAGTGCAGTTTCCTTTGTCAAACCGGGAAGCTGTGACAAAGAAAATCAGCTTCAACATACTTCCTTGGGGTCAAATTCTCTAGGAAAATTAGTTACTAATAGGTAGACCTTTTGTGGGGGCATATCAATGCTCGAGCTTACAGTAGGTGCAAATTAATTGACTCACTCAAGAAAACAGCTGAAATTTTAATCAAAATGGTTTACTATTCAAAACGCATAACAAAATTTACACTCAATATGACATATGGCCTCCTTTGTCTTTTACAACTTGTTTTTACACGTTTTGGCATGAAAAAGACTAAGTTTTGGCAACTTTTTGCAGTTTTCTCATCATGGTACCAAACGATAAAAACTGCTCTTATCAGCTTGGTGAAGTCAGTACAATCTCTAAAGCTCAGCCAATTCATAATTACATTACCCAAATTCTCTACTGGTTTTAAGTCTGGTTGAGCTCACTGGGCAATCTAGAACCTTTGTTTGGTTTTTCTTGAGACACTTTATTTTTTTAGCAATATGACATGGGGCCAGATCTTGCTCAAAAATGCCTCCTACCACCTGGAAATGCTGTTTGCAAGTCTTTCATAACCTTGCGCTGGATTACGTCAATATTGTTGTTAGGGTTCATTATTCCTGATACCAGGTAGAGTGATCCCACACCACTTAAAACTGAAAAACCCCAAAAATATCTTCTTCTGAGGGTGCTTTACATGCAAACAGCATTTCCAGGTGGCCGGAGGCATTTTGGAGCAAGATCTGGCCCCATGTTATGTTGCTAAAAAAGTAAAGAAAGTGTCTCAAGAAAAACCAAACAAAGGTTCTAGATTGCCCAGTAAGCTCAACCAGACTTGAAACCAGTAGAGAATTTGGGGGTTATAATTGTACATTGGCTGAGCTTTAAAGATTGTACTGACCTCACCAAGCTGATAAAGGCAGTTTTTATCGTTTGGTACCATGATGAGAAAACTGCAAAAAGTTGCCAAAACTTAGTCTTTTTCATGCCAAAACGTGTAAACCAAGTTGTAAAAGACAAAGGAGGCCATATGTCATATTGAGTGTAAATTTTGTTATGCGTTTTGAATAGTAAACCATTTTGATTAAAATTTCAGCTGTTTTCTTGAGTGAGTCAATTAATTTGTACACTACTGTATTAGGGAAGATCAATGGCAAAGCAAAAGCAAGAACTTTTTCAAAACCCACGATCAAATTTTCAACCCACAACATACTTTTGCTACTGAAAAGGAACAAATTTGTTTAAAAGTTAAACAAAACTATTACCAATACACAACTTACTTTTGAATTTTCCCACAAAATCACAAATTGTCCAAAATTTGTTAAGAAATCCAATTTCCAATCTTCAGGTGACTTAACAGGGTCACGTACATTGTCCCGTTTGTGTCTTCCAATTGTTGAGTTAGAGACATTGGTAATAGACCAAAACTTCAAAAATAACTCAACGAAACTCGCAGTGTCATTGAACCCAAAATATTTCAATGCATTCACAGTTGACTCATGAAAAACAGCCAGTGCTAATTTAACATTGACTTTTTCTATGGTTTTTGGTTGCAGAACTGTGTCTGTTAAGCAATGTGCAATTTTAAGAGGTTTCTGGCATTCATGGTTATGTACTGCAACAATGTTATCAAAACGAGCTGTAATTATATTAGGAATAAGCGGAGGCATGGTTGAAAGTTTGAAGACTCTTTTTGATAAAAAATTGTTGTATATGTTCTTGACAATATGGGTAGGATCAAAAATCAAAAATATTTGTCCAACAGTAAAAGGGTTCACTATTGATTCCTTCAAAGCACCACCACATAGAAACTCTTTAAAAAATTTTCTATTAGCAGGAGCATTGTCGACAGAAATGCCAATAACATTAAATCCAACTTCATAAAGAAGGGCCATAACTTTATCAAAACAAGCTTTCTGAGTTTCTGCTCTTAGATTTTTGATCGCATACATTGCAACCATATCTTTATATCCACTTGATAGAGACTTGATCATGAAACACAAAGCTGTGGCAGCAACATTACAGTCAGCAGTTAGGCCAAAAAATTGACTGCCACTTGCTTCAACACGCTTTGAAAGATAAATCTTATCAATCATTAGCAAAACATTTCTATCAAATGCATTAAGCTTTGAAAATCTCATTTTTAATAATCCAGCATCATCCAGCCCAGTTCTTTTATCTAAATTTATTGTGATTTTTTTAAAGTTTTCACAGAAGGCAAAATCAAAATGTGTTCTTTCAGTATCCTTTCATATGCTTTGGAGCTTGTTGTATTAATAATCAAAGATACTAGAAGTAGATCAACTGAATATCTTCGCTGATGCTTGCTTTTGGTCATCAAGTTTAATTGTTCCAAGATAAAATCGCACAAACGACGATACGTTTCATTGCTGTCATTCATGTCAAAAAATTTTTCGATTAGCTGTGCAATCTTTGCAAGAATGGATGAAGAGCAGTCAGAAGTTTTAAAATTCTTTAGAAAAGCCATTAAATTTGTCACCTGAGACAAAAGAGTCACATCACCAGCAGCTACAATGTGCTTGTAAGAACATGGCAAAAGTTGTTGATCAGAAGAAGATAGACTTTGAGTTGTTTATCAATATGTATAGTTCCAGAAATAGTTGGTGGCTGTTCTTGTGATAAACAAATTAAATCAATTCCAGAACCTGTATAACGCATAAGGAAATCTTGGGGAAGTTGTTCTTTAGCAAGACTACTTAATAAATCATCAAAGTTCTTCAGTTGATCTGTTTCTAAAAACTTTTCGCCTTGCTCTTCGAGCAATTTTGCTGCATTTTCATGCCGGGATGATGATAAAGCCATTCCTGTTCGTGAATGCACATCATCAAATGCAAAATAAGATGGCAAACCACTAAAAATACTAGGTATAGCATCTTTCTTCAGACGCCTGTTTAATAACTTTATATCTTTTCTACGTCTTTTGCGACTTTGTGTTTGATCAGATGAATCTTCCCTAAAATCTTCCACTTTAAAGTGCAATGAACATAGCCTAGAACATTTAGTAGGAGTAAGTCTTTTCGTGCAATCTTTTTTAACCAAATTTTCAAAAGTTTTTTATCACTTAAAGGAAATGAATGAAAAGTTACATTTGGGTCTTTGCACTCAATAGAATAACCAGATCTGCAGTTAATTGCCGAGCATTTATTAACCATATTAGATGTATCAGCAGTTGCAAAATTACACAGATATAAATTTAAAAATTATGGTAGGTCTATAGCTTAGATGCTAATTAAATATTACAGTTCATGCATGACGATAAGGTTACAATACCAAGGAGCTAAGAAGAACTAAAAAAGCGTAAAGTTAGTTTTATCAAAATTAACTGTGGTCTATATAGCATTTGTCAGCAATTAAACAGCTGAGTTCTAAAAGTATTTAAGTCACATTTTGACATACAGTCAACACCTTTCAGGAGGTGGAAGTAGGCTACTTGTGTAAACTATGTGAAAACCAATAGCCAGACAAAAAGCGCCTAAATCAGAATTTTCAAGCTAACAGTTGCTAGCAACTTACATAATCCTATTTCTCAAAACGGACAAAGTGTGTCTAAAGTACTTTTTAAGCTAGGCTCAGCAGTTGCAGGTTTTCAACGAATTCTGCTAGTTTATTGTTGAAAGTAGGCTACTTGTGTAAACTATGTGAAAACCAATAGCCAGACAAAAAGCGCCTAAATCAGAATTTTCAAGCTAACAGTTGCTGGCAACTTACATAACCCTATTTCTCAAAACGGACAAAGTGTGTCTAAAGTACTTTTTAAGCTAGGCTCAGCAGTTGCAGGTTTTCAACAAATTCTGCTAGTTTATTGTTTAACTTATTGACACATGGTTTCAGTCGCTAACTGTTTACAAGTAATACATTGCTACACTAGCTACAATGACAGTACAGTAGCGCATTTCACCTAACGCTTTGCCACGCTTAACAGTTCAGACGCCAAACGCCGCTGATAACTGCTTGGCCTCAAGTTGCTATTCAGCGCGCTGATTTTTTCTCGCGTTTCCAGTGCAGATGCTACTATTTAGAAGTCCGTGCACGCCTGCTTTCAACCAAGACTTTTGTGAGTAAGGGTTGGCCTAGACACTTTTTTGGATTTCAAAATACAGATTTTACTAGATCTTTGGAAGCATACTGTATTGAGTGTCTCTAAAGAGGATTTTTCTAAATTTCAAAGCGAAGTATTTGACGTATGACTAAAAAGAATGTGACTGCATTCTGCTCCCAACCGGCTGCACCTTAAATATTTTTCTTGCGTATTAGCTCAGGCATTTTTTCTCAGATGGAAAATCAAGAGTTTCTTTTTCTTTTGCCCTGCTAATGTGTCAACTCTAGCTTGAGCACTATAAATAGTCTTTGATAGCAGATTCCTTTCTATGGTGACTAAACAGTACTTTAAAGGGGAATGATTACAGCTATGTAGGGAAATTTTAGCGAAAAAATCTAGAAGCTAGCTTTTTAATAGATTTCACCGTTAGAACCAGCTTATTTAAAATCTGTTTGGATTGCGACGTTTGTTGTTGCACCCATTTACTTTGATGCTGTTTAGTTTACTTTACCTGTGGCTTCCAACAAAACATTTTTATTGTTGGCTACTACATCATAATCTCGGAAAAATTACACCTTAATTAGCACCGGAGACTAGCAAAGCATTCAAGGAAATAGTTTTGACCAACTGTCCCTTACTTTTGCAAAACACAATTTTGCTTGCTTTTTGGACATATCAGTTCACTCCTTAGAACTAAAAAACCCTGATGTTTGTAGTGATCCGTTCATAAAGGAAAAGCGTTTTTGATAAATTCTTTTAAAACCCAACAATAAGGGAGCAATTAACGACATCCATTAAGTTAGTTACTGGTGATTCAAGCATTATAAATGTGGCATACTCATAACGGAAACTTCCAGCACTACGATGCGACATATTGAGTCGACAAAAATGAAACAGCCACTTCCGTCAACATATTTTATTCTTCAACATAAAGACGTTGGAGATGAACTACTGTTCTGTCGGAAGCAGAGATTTTTTGCTAGTTTGAGGTTATGTAGCCTAGACGTTTGTGACAGTTAAAAAGCGTCTCACTTATGATCTAATTAAAAAGCATTTAGTTACTTGCGCGAAAATTTAACGTTGTCTAGCTTTGCAAACCTAATGATGTAGATCTCTTAAAAGCGGTTCTGTGAGACATGAAAAACATGGGGACGTGGGAAAATGAAGCTATACATTACTAAAAAGTTTCGGAGTAAAATTCTGCTTTTGGTAGAAATGCATTGCGCCGTCAGTACTAGCGTCTCGGAAGAGGGTCTAAACAGAAATTGTTCAGGGCAGTGACGGAAGAAGATGTAGTTGATTTGGAGAGGGTGCTAACTTGTAAGAAACGGAGAGTGTAACCATACAAACAATGAAAAGGACGGCTTTTCGCAAGTGTGACCATGCGACCGCGAAATAAAAAGTTTTTGAGTGACATTTTGAGACAGTAGGCAGAAAACGATAGAAGCTTTTCGGCAATTTGCAGGTGTAACTGTGCCGGAAAGTTAAAGCTTCTTTCACGTGAGATCGAGAGAAGACATTACGTTTTGCTTATGAGCTAATTGGCCAACGAGACGTTCAACGATATCTGGGCAAAACAAAGGGCTTTTACAAGGTGTGAAAAGGAATCTTGGGATAGAGGCCGGTATTGGTACAGTTAAATGGCATCCATTTTCGAAAAGGGTCGCCGAAGCTGACTGACAGCCAATTTTGAATGGTTCCATATTTAGAACTGTTTGAAATGCCTTAATATGCGTGTGTACCAATTTTGGTGTTTTAATGACAATATGAACTATTGATCTGAAATATCACACTAGGCTGCTTGACCCATAAACTCTTTGAAAACATCAATTTTTAAGACTAAGTTCCAGAACATTAAATTCTTATTTTAATCATCTATTTGTTTGACCTCATGCTCTGTTTGCAAATCTTTAGTTTGACTGCAATGAGCAGACTACTCAAACCCTCCTTTTATTTACCACAAAAAGAGGGGGGAATCTTGTGAAGTGTTTTTACCGAAAATACTTCAAGTGAACAGTTGGCTTTTTCTTCACACTCTCCTTTTTATGCCAAAGCATCCAGCGGTAAAGCGGTTAATACTGTTTTCAAAGTCTTTGGTTCGACTCGATATTGGTGACTTACTTCAATATTGGTGCGAGCGATCGACAAGAAATTTACGTCCCCACTCAAACAACTTATGCAGTCACATTTTCGTTTCAGGTTGCCGGAAATTAAAATTTATATTAGCTATTTTTCGTACTTAATTGTTGCTACCTCGCGAGCAACGTGTTGCAAAATATGCATCCCTTGCAAATTTACTCCCATATTCTTGTCCTTACCCAATGCTCATAAATTATGGACAATGACCAAAAGTGTGCAATCTCGAGTGCAAGGTTCTGAGATGGAATTTTTGGGAAAAGTTAGAGGTACCGCGAATGGATAACACTCGTAGCACCTAATTTCAAAAATTTTCTGCAATCAAACCAGTGCATATTTTATATTAAAAGGTCTCTGCTGCGCTTGTTTCAGTGGGGTAGCAAGGAGTGTGCAGTCCGCTCGGGTGACAACTGAAAAAGGCGACAAGTTTTGACTCAGAAAGAAAATATTTTTGTTGGGTCTGAATACTGGATTCTATCATTAACATTCATGATTTGCTTGATCTAAGCACTGTTTGGTTTCGCAAGAATCACATGAATGAGTCAATTATGCGCCTTGGCGTGGTGAAGAATGGAAACTTAAACAGACGAGTGAGCAGATATCGCTACCGAAGATCATGAAATTTGTAGAAAACTTATAGAATTGTTGCCGACGATTCTCCAAGAAGAAAGCAGGCTCAAAATATGCAATTATGTTGCAGATGGTGACAACACAATTATGAGATTTTGCACAGACCAATCCTTCATCAACTGCCCAGATTTACCATTTCCATCTGGTATCGATGGGTCAAACGCCAAATGCAGAAAAATTTTTTCCTCCAGTCAACCAGGTACAATAGACCAGCGAATTAAGTGTGCTTAGTAACTCCATGTAACTAAGATCTAACTCCAGGTAACATCAAAGCAGTTTTGGACTCAGTTGGTTGTTTACGTTTTGAATGTCTGTTCCAAAAATTAGGCTACTGGTTGAGTGAAGAAGAACAGCTGGTGTGCAAACCAGCTTTGTTGTTGCCAATATTCTGGGCGCGTTGCATTTTTATTAATTAATAATTAAGTATTACATTGCCACTCAAGCAAAAAGAGTAGCTGGAAATTGATTTTTAAATAAGTTACCTTCCCTTTCCCAATTTTTCCATTGGTATTAATCGACCTACGTATTTTGTTCATTCTTGTTTCCCAAGACGATATGCAACGCAGATCTAATGATGTTAAGCTCACTACTTCTTGATTACAAAACTAACGTCTTACATTTTTGAGCGTTGCCAAATGTTTAAACGTACCCTGCTAAGCAGACCATTAAATCTCGTTACAAAATTTCTGATCATTAATCTCAAACGTGTTCAACTTTTCTGAGAGCAATTTGTCTGTCGCTAAGTGTAGGCACATCCAAAGGTAATAGCCAAGATATAATTTGAGCGGAACAACTTTCCTTTAAACTTTTAAAACTTTTTTTGCTGGTAAAATGGCAGAAATAAAACTTCAACAATTGGTCATCAGCACTTTTTTATGTCAATCTTTTCAACTTTTTAAAGGCATTTTGAGGACCCACGACATTTTCTTTTTCTTTCTCCCGCAACATCGCACAGAAGACAAATCAGTTTAATGAAAACGCTTAGTTTTTGGCTTTTAAGATTACTTCAACATAATACAGAACAGGTCTAACTCTTTGAAATTGAGTGTATGCAAACATGCTTTTTCAGACGGTTGCAACAATGAAACTGCATCATTCACTCCAGTGAATCCAGGTGATAAAACAGTTTTAATAATTTATTGTAAAATAGTCTCGTTCAGTAGGCTGCTCTATTGTAAATAGTACTAGTATTGGAGATCTCCACCCAATAAACATAAGTATATTGTGATTATGTAGTTTGAGTACTGTTTCATTTCAAGTGTATCAAATCAATGTAGTACTGCCATTAATATAGCATTATTGTTTCATATTTTTGTTAAATTCTGATAGCACTGGCCGACAAAAAATTTTTTCTTGATGCCAGAGATGTTTCAACTGTTTTTACCTAATGTTGGGGCGCTGATTTCAAAAATGCAGTCAGTTTTTCCCTATCAGGTCTGGTTTCCCGCTATGATGCACACACTTTAGTGACGAAATGAACTTAGTCGGTGTTTACAACAGAAAAGATAAAATAATATTGTATGAACAACACTGCATATTTATTTTTTGGATTGATCAATACCCAGCCAAATCAGTGAGTTTAAGCAAGCACACTGACATTCGGATCCTTTAAGATGGTTAAATACCAGCAAGGAATTTGCAGTTTAAAGATCTCCGAGAATGCGTGGCAAAAGCGTTGTCACGTTTAACTGACCAACAGTAGTCACCTTTAAGGCAATTCATCGTAGTACATCGAGGGCTGAAACAGCCCTGACACAGAAAAAAAGAAGAAGTCACCTAGCATGGCGGCATCCGCGTTCCTTGGTACCAATTTCCATTTTACAAATACACCGATGAAACCGCTGCCCTTGATCATTACTCAGAAAACCTAGATTTGCTGGAAAGCGGTCAAGCTTGATATTCATATGTTAGCATCCATATCTTGTAAACTGCTCGGTAGCTTGGCCACAATCTGTTTGTACTTAACTTCTTTTCTATTTCTCAAAAACTTTTTGACAGCTTTCACGAAAGCGCTCCAAACACACGATTCTTTTTCATTCATGGAATTTGTAAAGTCACGATCGTTTATTAGTTTTCTTAACTGAAAGTCATCAAAAATACCAGCTTTTAATTTTTCTATCGTTGATCCCAAAAATTTGGTGCCAATATACTTGAAACAGTCACCATTCTGGTTGAGTGCTTTTACAAACTGTTTCATGATACCCAACTTGACATGAAGGAGAGGTAGAATGATTTTAGATCTTTCCACTAGAGGGTAAGTTTGAACATTTTTCTCGCCACGTACCAATGCTCCTCTTACAGGCCAATCTTGTTTTGTCGAGAGCTGGACTTTGGCTCTGCTATCTTTTAAGCATAGAAAGCATGGGAACTTCGTATAATCACACTGCAATCCAAGTAGAAATCCAATCGAATTTAAATCAACACAAACGATCCAGTTGTGTTATGTGGTATGAAGTGTTTTCCAGTACAAATTTAAATTCGCCATATTTTTCTTTGAGAATTATTGACTGCTTAAGAAGAATGGATTCAAAAACGTTACTATTGTGCAGAAGAACACATTTCAAACTTCTTTTACAGCTATCATTGAAAAGTCTCTAATTGTTAGGATTATATTCAAAGACTCCAAGTTTGTTTAGAACACCATCAACGTTGTTACAGTACACAATCTCATTTTCTCGGATCAAATACGTAGAGAATTCTTCATGACGTTTCCGGTAAAAAATAATGAAAGTACCCAGTTTCAAAAGATAGTTTTCTTCAAACTTTGAAGCTAGCAGCTCAAGACTCTTTAGAAAGAATAAAATTTCTTGTCAAATCATTTAGCTTTTTTTAAGAAAAGAATTGGCGGGATAAAAGAGATGGGGGAAAATTGCTTTCTGCCAGGGTGTGTTATCACTGTCAATTGAAACATGCTTCTCTTCACTGGAGAGAGAAGATTCCAGTTGTGGTAAGCTTTCAAAAACTGGAGCAGAAAGTTCTTTACTCTGTGGAACTGGTCAGATTACAGAGCTTAAGTTTAGATATATCAATGAGTTCCTATTCTTCCAATTGATGCTTTTCGCTTTCACTGCACAAAAATAGCAATTTTTGTAATGATCTTTTGGCTCTCGCCACACAATTGGAACAGCAATTAAACCCTAGGCTTTTTCTACTCTTGTTTGTCCATTGCCGTAAATATTCTACGCAAGGTTTACACACGATGTGGGATGCTCAAGGCTTGTTTTGATTACCCAGCATCACTTAGAGATAGGCAAGATCAGCACGCTTTAAAAAATCACAAATAGTTTTTCTCTCATGCTCTAACGTATATTTGCCACAAATATAGCTGAATACATTTGATTTATTTAAACAGCGTCTTCTGGATGCTGTAGCCATAACCAAGGTTCTTATAAACATAGACAACCAGTAATATTAATGAGTTTTAGGTCACAGATAGACTAAAATGGAGGACACGCAGTCGTGCATTGTGTAAGCAATCAAGCATAACGTAGAGTACAGTAGCTTGCATAAATATCTATGACGTCACAAACAACCAATGGATAAGTAAGACATGCAAGAGTTGGGGGAAAATTGCTTTATGAGACAATAGATAGCATGCAAGAGAAAGCACATGACTTGAAATTTGTGATTTCATAGATAAGTCAAAGAGTAGAGCTTAGCTATTCATTAAGGCCACTACAAAAAATCGAAGTTTTTTAAATGGATTAACAAGTTGATTCGATAGCAAAGCAATGACTGCATTTGTGAAATCAGCGTTTAAAATTTGTTCTAAATCAGCTTTGAAAACTTAAGCACGAAAAACTGTGTTGGCTAGTGTAATTAAAATTCAATTTTCATAACACAATATTTAGGTAATGCACTGTGCTGTACTGTCTGAAAATTGATTATCATCTGTTTAAGCAGTGCTTACTTCAAAACCTCGGCGAAATGAGTTTCAATATATTTATTAGGCAGGTATATACCCTTACATGGGCAAAACATTAACGTTTATTCTATGCTAGTGTATACTGTTTCTATGTTTGAGCTCACATTGTGCTGCTTCTTCTTCGTGTTTTGAGCTGTTTGTGGTGAGCATTATGCAGGAAGACGTACGTACACTGCGTCAGCGCTCACGCTCGGTTTGCGAGTCTTCAGTTAGACTGGGGCCACCACGACGGGTAGACTGCTTGGCCCTGCCACATACAGGTAGAGGCTTCTTGTTAAGTGTTTTGCCCAAGGACACAACAAGCAAGTTTGCCGGCTTGTTCTCCATACTATCCATATTTTGCTGAGCGCCAAGCGAGGAAGCGGTGAATAACATTTAAAAAAATCTTTTGGCATAACTCAACTTGGGAAATGAACCCCAAGTCTATTAAGTGCGAAGCAAACGCTCTAACCACTACGCCATCGCGCCGGATACACTGCGCTGCTGATTACGTTAATTGCCTTTCGATACTTTCTTCATCAATATTGGTATGTCAGGGCGAGTTTCATTAAAAAAATCTTATTGTAAACTCCTTGACAGTGGGTTGTAGAAAAGGAGACAATATATGACAATGCAATGTCCATAGGTGTTACGTAAACAATCATTTATTGTTTTTTTTAGTGGTCGACTAGGCAGGACATGTTATATTCTGTTAATTACTAACCTAGCCACACGTAAACAACAGTTTTTCATGTGCTCCCCCAGCAAATAACAAGAAATATGTAAAAAATCGGAAAAACGTTTTCTTTGCGGTAGTCTTGCTGGGTACACAAGTGGAAATGTATTGAAGACAATAAAATAGTTGATAATTACTGTCTTCACTAACGAATAATAGTATTGCGTTGCAGTAAATTGTATTGAATTATAGCATTTTAGTAAAATTGTACAATATTGTGACTTCGGTAGTAAAACCCATTCAGATCTCGGCACGGAGATGCCCGCTACAGACCTGATAGTCTGAAAGACTTCTTATCAAAGACACCATTGTTTAGAAAAAAACTCTTCAAACTGCGATGGAAGCAAATGGTAGATATTTTACTGCCCATTTTGTGTGCTACGGTGGCTGATGTAAAAGATCAGCCATACTTTTATCGGTATTGATTGAATATTGTACTCCAATATTAGTCCACTTCAGTGCCGATGAGCGAAAACACATAAGATACTTTGGGCCTATAGATTACTGTACAGAAACTGTACATTCTTCTCGAACCAAACAATATTGATACGTTATCATCTCCATAGCCAACATTTATAGTCAACAAAGGTATGTTTGCAGGGCATTTTATATCCTATTGTGGCAGAGCCGCATGTATTGATCTGTTTTGATTTAATGTTGTATGCATATAGATTAGTCTAGAAACAGACAGTCTTTCCAAGCTAAACAATAATGATACATTATTACCTCAACAAGGGCATGTTTGCTGAGTAGTTGTCTTAGCTATTTTAACTTTGAAGTGGTAACATGCTAACAGTGCATTGCTCATTTCATTGCTCTATATGCTCAAGCCAACACACCGAATTTGAAGCAACTTAAGTTTTCAAAGCAATTTTTTGAAACGCGCTTATGTGCTTATCTTAGTCTCCAGAAAACATGGCATAGTTAATAACGTTATCTCACTGCCTTGCAGAACCTGTAGACCCAGCGACACTTCTGTCTTGCTATCAGTGTGGGATTGATGGCGCCCCTCCTTGTGATGCCCAAGGAGTGGGAAATCTGAGTCCAAAAAAATGTTCTGCATCTGACAAATATTGTGTTTCAGTCAAAGTTACAAGTAAGTAAGCTGTTACTGAAAATAGATAATGTTGTTTCGACTATCCAGTCTCATCAGCTACCGCAAGGGTTGTTGGCAGTTGAGTTTATTGCCCTAACACTTCATCTTATTGTAACAAAAAGACAATATACGAATATATTCGGTGTTGTCCATAATACTCTTTCTGAGCTTTCCCACCACAGTCCTGCAACAGCTACACGCAATTAAGTAAAGCTGTCTTAAAGAGCCTGTTTTGAGGGTATAATGATAACATGTTATACCTTGAATTCCTCTCAAGACTGCAATATCTGGTTTGCCACTGCAACAAAATTCTTTCACGACAACAAAACTGCAATTCATCCTATAGAAGCACAAGTCAACTGCATAAACTGAATTGTCAGTCAAAAGGTGGGAAAAATTAATTTCATCCAAATGTCATCATCAATTAGATAATGGCTTTTGGACATTTGGAAAGATCAGTTTTCATTCGGCAAAAATATAATCTTCTTTCAAATCAGAGTTAAATTTTCATTGATGAAAGCATTCACTTGAGAGTTTTGACTTCTTGAAGAGGCCCATATGCGTCAAAAAAGTTTAGAATTTTAACAAAATGGTTTGATTTATTAAGTCTGCTGTGTATCTTAACGCTTTAATATTTATATAAAAGTAAG
The DNA here is from genome assembly GCA_963675345.1 of Trididemnum clinides. NCBI lineage: Eukaryota > Metazoa > Chordata > Ascidiacea > Aplousobranchia > Didemnidae > Trididemnum > Trididemnum clinides. The sequence continues at coordinate 18,370,790 of OY776305.1, forward strand.
TTTCAATTCAAAAAGGATTTAGCCTCAACTAAAGATTTTCTTGGGATGAAATCGATTTGGCGTAATTATAAACGCACTACTAATCTAACATCACATTTTCGTGCTTGGATCAACGGACTGCCATTAATAAAGATACGTTGCATAATTAGTGGCCTACGCAGGCGGGCTCCTATTCCTCCCCCTCAGGCACAACAAAATGCCTATTTCAGCGATCCAAAATCACCCTCGCGCTCCTTCTTGAGGAAATTGTGGAACGTGATTGTCGGCTGCCATGATTGAAACCGACATCGATTTTCTCAAACACTAGAGGTCGATACTGTCTCAACACACACAATTTTGAGCACTGCGTTCATCGTGCGCCGATCTCCACAAATAAATGTCTCGCGCACCTCAAGAAATTTCTGCGTACGCCCTTGAGCATAATATAGCGTAGACAATTTTTGATCTCTGTTGTTGTAATGTAATCTATTTCAATGTTGTAGGTGCCGGACGTACAGTTCATAGGTATTGCTCTCAAACTGCAATAGTGTATCCGGAACTGTCAGCTGTGATGTAAATTCATGTCAAAAAGGTAAGGATTTGAAGATGCCTGTCTCGTAAGCTGTATTCCTTGCTCACTTTATAGCCTAACTTTGTAATTTTGAATCGGCGCATGGGGGAGCTTACATTATTTTCTCTCTCTCTCTCTCTATCTAACGAAAGTTCAAACACACTTCTATTTAGAACAATACAGATTTAAAAAATAGCTTACATGGTCAAATAAACGCACATAAACAAAAACTGTCACCTATCCTAGGCTGTAGCTGGGTTGTACTGTAGCTGTATTTTAGCAAAGCGTGAGCGAGAATATTGCTGAGAGCAGATCGAAGTCAGCCACGTCTTTTTTGTTATAACCTGAAGTGCGTCATTAAATTTTACTTAACCATATGCTGTGTTGCGTCGTACAAATATAAAATATGTTGTGTTGATCGTTCATAGCTGAATGCTCGCAACTCCTGAATACTGATAGACCCTACAAAATGGATATGTAGAAATGTCACCGGGATTTACCTTGCTGTTTTCATTGTTTTCAAGCGCTTTCAGGGCATGTTGTTCAGGAATATTTTGCTTACTTTTCTATCTTCTAGTAATGTTACTATGCGGCAAGACATAGCAGTAGGCTCTACTTTAGCGATCCGTAGCCTATTTATAGATGGTCGATCGCTCATTTCATTGTGATTTGTGTTTAAAATTTCAGATGGATGCAATGCTGCTGGGTTGGTGAAAGCAAGCGTGTTGGCTATGTTGGTGGTAGCTTTCTTGTGCTTGTCTTATACAATGATTTAAAGAATTGATTTAGCTTCATATTCCATTATAGTTATTATCATAACCTTTGACATATCATGCCATTACTCATCTAGTTGTGACTTATATGTTTTAGAGCTTTGTTAATTACAGCTTGGATATATTGAAGAGGGTAGCGGTAGTAAATATCTAGACGTGTCAAATTCTTGGTTTTTCCAAAAGCAGAAAAATAGATTTTACACTTTTAAAGATTATGTTCTTGGTTCTCAATAAAAAAATACTCAAAGCCCATTGCTAGTTAAGGTCTTTCTTGATGATATTGCGTCTGTGTGTTAGAAGTTTATATTCTTTTGTGACGGGAACACTTTTGTTATTTACGCTTATTTCGTATATTACACACCGTTGTATTCGGTCCCGCTTCGAAGTTACCAATACTGACGGCACAGTGCTGAAGCAAAGCCAGTAGGTTACAGCTATGCAGATGAAACTCCGTAAGTGCCTAAGGCTAAAAAGCAACAACAAACTTATGATGAGGTTTCAACACACGTCTGTGCAATTGTTGTCTCCATAAAATGGCATTGCAACCGACTTGACCACATTGTTGACAGAAGGAACTTTTGCAAGTGAAGGGAATTTCTCAATACTCCTCAATGTCAAATAAATCGTTTTTATGTGTAGTTGATTTAATAATGCAGTAGACTGGATGGAGTTTTAATTTTATTGTTGTAACTATTTGCAATCACTCTTTTTACAATAAATTACTCAAGAAGGTTGTGTTTAAAATGTATTATTCCAATAATCACGCTAATGAACCAACAAATAAATTTATCATTCCAAAAATTATTACTCCTTGTTTGATTTGAGTAAAAACCCATAAGGAAAAGTGAAAACAACTATGTTGGAATTTAATTAATATTATTGATTAAAATAATTTAAATAATACTGGATTAAATAAAAATCAATAATAATTGGTTTGGATTAATTTGGTTGATTAATTATATGTTAGGATAGTTAAGGACAAATTGCTTTCATGTTCTAACTACCCCGTATGGAGAATTCTCGACAATGTTGATAGTTGTAGGTCTTCTTCATAAACCACATCATTTAGCAACCTTGCAATTTTTAAAGCATGTTGGGTTTAAACACTATTGCAAATACTTTAGTGTATGCAGTGTTGACCTTAAAAATACTTTAAAAGATGCTGCTCATCAATGTATTTAAATGGTTTCTAGCACAATATCCGAACGACATGTAGTTGTTTGTGCTCTTTTGAAGACCGCTTTGTTGCTGATCTTCACACATTTTGTACTCAACTATCCCAAAGGAAAAACAACGCATGTAAGCTGAGAATTAACAAAGCTGTTTATCTCAATTTATGAGAACATATATATTAAAATTCATCATCTAATAATAAACCTCGAAGCATCAAATAATTTAATGAAAGCACCTTGAATTGAGTTTCGTTGATGAGACTATTGCAAGTTGTAACAAGCATTCCCTAGGAAACAATTAATCTGTCAAGCATTTTTGACAGCATCCAGTGATGATTTTAGTACAAAGCAATCGGATCGACTGTGGTGCTAGTGGCTTCTCATCTGAGGTTGTGACGTTTAGCACTCAAACCAATCTCTTTTAACTTTTCACCGTGGCATTCTCTTTTAAGTTACTTAAGGTCGCTCTAGCCAGAATTGTCTCGATTCCCTTAAAATAGATATGCTAATCTCCTGAAAATATTATTTTAGTACATTTGATAAATTATGATCTTTTCTGCTTGGGAGAGTTTCTAAAATTTCAAAGAATGAGATTGATGACCTAGTTTTTAGCCCTTTGAGAGATAATGTAACACATATGCTACTTGATTGTTAACTGTTATATCATTATGATATAAGTTTTATATCAACCATTTTTCTGAAACTTATTGTAATTTTGCTGTCACCAACAATTAACTCCTATTGGACAGCTACCAGGACCAACCGTCAGAACATTGAGATTTTCTTATATGCTTGCCTTTTTATCCTCATTAACATGTCAATAAAAAATTTTTGACTTTTCAGTTTTTGGTTTTTGAGATACATGAAGTTTCATTTTTGGAACAATTGTCCAATCTGTAGTCGCCAGACTCGCAACTTTGCTATTTTCATATTTATCTTTTTTTTGCCTCTCGGTTAGAAAACAATAAGTCTTAAAATTTCCCAATTCTGTTGCTGAAGCTTGCGGAAAGGATTCCATTGTGATGAAGAGTGATGGTCTATTTTCTCTGATGTGAAATTTAATTTAAAATTGTTGCTTTTGTGCTGGTTTATGTTGCTTAGTAGGATACAGAACAAGGAGGTAGTGGAAGTACGCTTCCATGTTGTTGATTTCTTGATTAGTATTTTTTCCAGTTTAGAGTTTGATATGGTAGGATGATACATTAGGCAAATATACAGCATGTAGGCTTCACGAATACAAGTTGCTGTGTCAACATATGACTTGTTGTTCACAGAACAGTACATATGGTTGATGTCAGTTATTATAAATTATTTTGGCTTGGTTGGCTTACAATGCGTCTCACTGGTTATAATGTATAATGTCTTGAAGCAAATATCTAGGATGAGAAGAAGCTACAGAATCACTTTTAGGTAACAACAATTTTTGCTGTAAACAATCTATGGTTGTTTTGCCTTCAGAGCAGGGCATGGCTATGCAATGAATTTAGTACAGGGCAAGGATGATATTAGTCATAGCTCGGAGACATAAAGATGTTGCTGGATGGGTTGAGGATTGTGGAGACTCACCTGGAAAAGAATATGTTGCTTTCGAGGCCAGCAGCAGCGTTGGCCTCCCTGCTAAAAGGAAAAAGCGAAAACCCACCCTGAAGGCTGCAAACTGGGAATGTGGTACCAACGTGAGCGATCCACTTACCATGGCATGCATTCTGCCTCTATTGGAAACACGACCAGAACTGTGTTTATTTGTAGCCATTGCAGATTTTCCAGTTGCTCCTGAATGATAAAACATGCAACCTCTTCATCAAAGAATCTAAGCGTTATGCCTCGCAACATAATGAAACAATAAAACTTTCCAAGGTTGAGATTTATACTTTTGTTGCAAGTATTTTTTTCTGGCTACAACGCTAGACCACGTCAACGGCAATATTGATCTCAGGATGATGATTTAGCATGTTCTGCGGTTCCAAGAAGTATGGCCAGAAAACCCTTTGAAGAAATAAAACGTCTTCTTTACTTTGCAAGCAATGACTGTTTACCTTAAGGAGACAAAATGACACACATCCGCACTCTACAAGAAACTGTGAATGCATCATTATAGCTGTTTGGAGTTTTTGCCCAGGATTTATTAGTAGAAGAACAGATGGTGTCATAGTTTGGGACACATTCATGTTTAATATTTATTCGCAATAAACCGATTTGTTTCGGTTGTAAGAACTGGGTACTCGCATCAAGCTGCGGATATTCATTTAAATTTGAGACTTATGTTGGACATCAGAGATGAGACAGACCGACATTGGGCCCATATATTGTCTCATATCTACTTTCGCTATCAGTGAAAATCCACGGCAGCTTTGTGTATACTTTGATAACTTTTCATTTCTTATTAACTGCTGGTTGATCCAAAGCAGTGTTTCCCAAACTGTGTGCCGCGGCACATTAGTGCGCCGTGGAAGATTTGCAGCTGTGCCGCGAGTCCTTTTAAAGTGTTTTTGTTGTTACAAATTTTCTGCCAAAAGTGAGAAAATGCTGCCATTACAGGCCACGGCGAGAAAAGTAATAATCTTTTATTTTGAAAATCAGCTCCATTGGGGACTGCATCATGTCGTTGGTTGAAATCTTAGTATTTCTGCGTGCACAATGCTCGTTTAAAGGACAACATTAATGAGTGGGTTCCTTTTGGTTGTGACGGGATGGGCCCTACTGATGAGTCCAAAAGGGCGAAACGCGTCCAGGGATGGTCTCGTCAAAATTGGTTGAGTGGTATACTCATTGTTGTTTCCTTGTGTATTCGATCGTGGTAAATTCTTAATGCCCTTTTTCTCTTGTATGCTGCCTTACTAATTAGGTGCAAGGCTTTATAAAACATACAATACAAAACATATAGACAACATATAATCGAACTGTTCGCAGCAAAGGGTATACTAATTAAAACAAATTTATTTTAAAAAGTATATTTGAAAACATATTTTAGAAACAATAAAATAAAAAAAATTTACATATTAGTAAAATATGCCTTCAGTCAAGCGTTTTTCAGAAAAAGTAAGTGGACGGCGATCCCCCAATACACCCCTGCTTGCCACTCATAATCATGTAGGCCTATCCAAGAACAAGATTTCACGAAAGCGTAAATCATTTTGGCTGGTATATTTAAAGGTGTATTCTTCACAGATGTAACAAAATTTGTCAGGATCATTACAACAGCTTCTTCATGACGAACTCATATCTCTTAAACACAGCTAAAGCAGTACGTAGAATTTAATATCCCAAGTGCTTATAAATCTGTGATTAAAAACCAAAAGAAAGCTTTGTGAGGAAGACACATCGTACGTATTTTAAAGTGAAGCTTGATGACCAAGATAAACTACGGGCACCCATATTGTCTACAAAGCATGTGTAGAAAACTTGAGAAAGTGGGCAAATAGTTTGCATAAAAATCTTAGTTTGGTGTACCGGTGGTTGGGAAGAAACAAAAAACCATTTCTACGAATGTTACTTCTGTTTGGTGGACCTAAAAGGGGTTTAATCATTCCAAACAAAGACTTGGAATTACCCCGATTTAGAATCTGCTCGTTGACCTGCGCCTCACTGCGAAGAAGTTAGAAAGCTCTGCAAGTGACAGCGGGGGAAGTGTGTTTGAAAGCCGTTCATCAATTCCAGAACAATTCAAGCAAGAGGCGCTGAGTGATCTTATCAGGGATCTCAATTTATCCAAAGTAGTAGCCAAATTTTGACATCCCGACTCAAAGACAAAAATTGCCAAAGAACCAGAGCTTCAATAATTTTCTTCCACAAGAAAGAAAAAGAATTTCTTTTGTATTTTAGCGAAGAAGAAGAACTTATTTACTGCAAAGATATCGAAGGACTTCTAGTGATAATGGGAGTGCCACAATATAGAGTTCAAGAGTGGCCTTTATTCATAGACAGTTAGAAAAGAAGTTTAAAATGTGTGTGCTATATAGCGGTAACAGGTATGCATCTCTCCCAATTGGCCATTCAACAAAACTAAAGGAAGATCACAACAACATTTAAATGATATTACATAAACTGGATTATGACTCTCACTAATGGTTAATTTGTGTAAACTTGAAAATGTAAGAAACGTTATAAACTTGTTATCGTACTTGAGCAATCTCGAGCAATCAACGATCACTCACTTTGCTCTCAACGCAAGGATACAGCCAAAAACAAACACTTTTTTGAAGGGAAGACGTTTTTTCCAAAAATATTTCATATTATTAAAGGCAGAATTTGATTAGGATGAGTTTCAAAAATATTTCATTTTGGTAAAGACAGGATTCAATTAAGATGACATGCAACATTTTACATTTTTGAAAATTTTTAGGCAAACTTTGCGTGGAGTTTTAATTGCAACTTGTGATTAATTCTATGAGAATAAAATATCTTACGTAATTCCATTTCTTCCATATAACAAGCTAAAAGTAATCAATGAAATTCAGAGTTTGTGGAGAAATCAAAAAAATATAATATCTTTATGGTCACAATCGCGGCTAAAGTACAAAATTTTTTCATACTTTATCTTAAAGCAACTAAATATCGGGATCAGGTTTAAGAAATTGGGTATGGGGGGACATTATCCCGTTATTCAGGCAACTCCTGGCTATGCCTGTGCCTAAATGTCTGAAATAGTGAACTTCCTCCACCGCCACTCAACAGCAATTCATAGCAACGAAAACAACACCACTGCGGGATGAAAAGAAAACTGGCCTTAGAATCCCCTTCGAAATCGCAGTGGATTGTTTTGGTGAAAATATGCATCGACAAAACCTCAAGTCCTCAGCATCATACCAATGTCTAGCAATCATATGTACACTCTACCTGTGCAAGATTCTTCTCCGACTCAAGGTACCAACTCTGTTCAGAATCTTACAACCCTAGGCGATTATACACAAAGAAGTTTGACCGACGCGATAGCGTAGTGGTTAGAGCGTCCGCTTCGCAGTCGGTAGACGCGGGGTTCATTCCATTGTCGAGTCATACCAAAAGACTTTAAAAAATGGTATCCACAGCTTCCCTGCTTGGCGCTCGGCATTTGTGGGAGGCTGTGGAGAACAAGCCAGAAAGTGCGTTTGTTGTGTCCTTGGGCAAGGCACTTAATGGGACGCCTCGTCTTTATGTGGAAGACAGGTGCCCCAGACACCAGAGTAATGGCAACTCCCAAGCGAGTGCGGACGTCCCGTTCAAAATATAGTCATATAATTCGCTTTCTCGTTAATGGAGGATAAATATAAAAAAAGTTAGGAGAGTAGCCGGGAATTTAAAACTTGTTGAGCGACCAAAAATGAATCGTAAACAAGAACTTTATAACTGCCTGTTTTTGCGTCTTTAGACGTAGCACATTTGGCTAAACTAGCAGATATGTTTAAACTACTAGTCCAAGTTCAAATTTCATGTAGTAATCCGAGTCCTAGTTTGCCAGTAACTCATTACTGATAAATCCCAAACTTAAACACAAACCATCGATAAGAAAAATATGTGGTCCCTTGCCATTTACCATTCATATAAAGAAAAACAAAGTATTGCACCAGCATTGGTTTCAGGGCGACAAATAGTTGGCCTTTTTGAGCCTCCTTAAATGCAATTATTATAAATGCAACTGGACTCGGACTTCCAAGTAAAAATCACTTTTCCAAGTTCAGATCCGAGGTAAATCTATCTATGATCCACAACTCTATGTCTGCAAGTCTAACTCCAATATCCTATTTAGAAGGAAGCTATTACCTAGAAAGAAATGCTTAAATTGAATTTTAGAGAGGACCTGTACGTTTTGTCTCTTCTTTACGTACATGGAAGAAATGGCTACGACAGTAGGATGACATTCTAAGATGAACCGACTCATACTTAAAAACAGAAACCCTATTTTATTACAATCCAATAAAGCTTATGCAACAAAAAGCTTGAATGAGTTAATCAGTATTGGTGTAATTGCATTCCACTGAACAATAAAACTACAATGCATCAGCAAACTAAACAATGGATTGTTCCACATCCTGCGTTTGTTTGTGTCGCATCGGTTTTATCTTCATATTAAACTCTACCAGTGAGTTGAGGTTAAAAACAGCAGCAGAGTCTACACGATTGCGAAAAATTTATCAAAACAATCTGTAGGTTAGGTAGGTTCTATAGGTTATGTTCTTTTACTTATTATTATGTCCTTTTACTGCTTTTTGTTTAGTTAGTAATAAGACGTCTTATTTATCTCATACCTACAGTCCCGTAGCACTCCAACTTCGGGCCCCCCCCCAAAGTAAGCGCAAGAGCCCCTGCGCACAGGTAATATCACTTTAGAGGTGTAAATTGAAAAGCTGCATTAAGAAAATACACCACAATTTGTACATAAGTAAACAGGCTAATGTCAGAATAAAGCATGCCGATACCGAAGGTGCAAGTCATAAAAAATTCGGCACCGATGCCAGAGTTCAGTAGGACATTTATGCAGACACTGCGAAACGAAAGGAATGACACTGAAAAACATGAAAAAGTTATAAAAACACAGTATCATTTAAATAGTCTGGAGCGAACCTTTTTGTTCGCAAATGCTGTTATGACATTGTCATAATCAAGAGATCGGGCGCAGTCATTTTCGATTGACAACATGGCTAATGAAGATAGTCTACTGTCTGTCATAGACGTTCTATTAAAAGTTTTGATCAGTTTCAATTTGCTGAAGCTTCTTTCAGCGCTGGCAACAGTCACGGGGCAAGTTAGTAAGATTCGAAGTGCGATGTACACATTCGGATACAATTCAAATAAATGAGTCTTTAGAAGATAGTTCAGAAAGTCTTGAGCCGTATTGAGATTGCGTTTTTTTTGTAAAATTAAAACAAACCGCTGTAGCTCAGCGCTCATTTCATCAGAATCAATGTCACCGAACTTCTTTTGGAACTCTTTACAGCAAGTAAGAAGAGCATTTTCTTGTTGCACAAGCAAAAGTTTGTCTCGTGTGTACAAAAACGAAAAGGCCGAAGAAACCTCACGTAACAAATTAAAGCGCTCCTTTATTGACATAATAGCCTGGTCTACTAATGGATAGAAAAAGTTGCTTTTAAATTTCAGTTCAGGAGTAGCTCGTTGTTCCTCTTCACCTTGGTAATCAAACAATCTTCTTTTCTTTCCACTTCTTGACGGAGGAAAAGAAGGATCAATATCCAATTCCTGTGCTATTTCAACAGCAGATGTTGCGGCACTGTCATAACCCGTTGTGCAATAGTTTTTCAAAAACTTTTCAGTTGCCTGGATTTCCGTTTCCATTGTATGAAGGGAGACTCCATACGATTGAAGAATCTTGCTTGCTTTATTGACTTGGAATAGGATATCATACCAAATAAACACCGACAAAAGAAAACTCCATTTTGATAAATGAGCTATCAACGATTTTGTTTCTGAGGCAGCTCTTCCATCTTTTCTTTCTATGGAAATGGCTTCCAAGTCTTTCAGTGCCAGCAACACCTCTTTTAAATTGTATCGAAGAGGTTTGATGCATTTAATTCTGCTTTCCCAACGAGTATCAGATTGTGACTTTATGGACAGCTCGACATGTTTCTTCAAAATTTCCCAACGCTGAGCAGAGGAAGAAAACAGCACATACAACCTTGTAAGTACTCCAAAAAATGTCAATGCTTCCGTCGATCAATTAGCACTGTCAACAACAACTAAGTTAAGGATATGGTTTGCACAGGGCACGTAAACAGCTTTGGGATTGATGTCTAGCATTCTTGCTTGGACCCCAGAATGTTTTCCTTTCATGTTAGCACCATTATCATATGACTGACCTCGACAATCAGACAATTCGAGTTGCAGTTCGGTCGCTTTTTCTAAGAAAGCGTCCAACAAGCCTTTCCCAGTACTGTCACTTATTCTCAAGTAGCCAAAAAATGTTTCTTTAACAACAGCAGCTTCTTCATTACATAGTACATAACGGAGAATGACAGACATTTGTTCATGATGTGACATATCTGGAGTGCAGTCCAAAATTATAGAAAAATATTTTGCCAATTTCAATTGCTGTAAATTTTCTTTTTCAACTTCTGTCGCTAGCAATTCAATTAGTTCATTTTGTATGGTAGGACTCAAATAGTGATCTTTAGTGTTTTTATTCTTGATTCTGTCTTGAAGCTCTTTTAGGATCGGATCTCTTCTTGCCAAAAGCTCAAATATACCCAGAAAATTTCCATTGTGAGGAGATCCTAAGACTTCTTCAGATCCTCTAAAAGCAAGATTCCTTTCCGATAGAAACAAGGCAATGTCGATAAGTCTCTCTAAAACATTTCTCCAAAAACGTCTTTCATTGAAAAAATATTCATCTCGCGTTTGTCGATAGTGGATGAATTTCTTATCCCTTCAGCTAGCAACATCCATTGACTGCAGCATTCTTGGTGGGAAATGCCGTTTTCATGGTCTTTCAGTTTTTTCGAAAAACCCTCCCATGTATTTATACCACTACAAATGGGGCTTAGTGTTTTTCCAAATAGCTTACAACAAAAGCAAAAAACTTGATCTGATTCCCCAGAATAAACTAGCCACGACCGTGAAACACTTTCACCATTAGGTAACACACGTTTATAATGGTTGGAGGAAAAACGTCGCCTTGGAGTTGTGTTATTATATGGAAAATTCATTATTAGTTGATGTGGTCCACGCTTTACTATATCACATCGTTGAGCATCAGAAATACTTTCAGGCCATTTACATGGGTCATCAGGGATAGGGGTAAATTGAGATTCAGTTATTTTTGATATTGAAGGTTGCGTATTGGCAGGTAAATCACAACTTACATTTTCTGGAAATTCACAATCACTTTGATGCTGATCGTCATAGTCTTCTTTTTCTTGTACACTATAGTTTTCTTCATCCCTCTCGGTACTAGTGCCAGGTCTACTCTGCTCAGTAATCTTGAAAAAATCTGTCATCTTGGGCAATTTCGCTACAGCATCTCGAGCAGTGGCTGCTCTTTTCTCTTTTGAGCACCACTTTTTGAACGTTTCATTCTATACAATGTCAATAAAATACTTTATCTGCACTCTGCAGTGTATATATATTGTCCCGGTATTTATAGCCAAACAGAATTCCAGACCATTCTATGATTGTTGCGTAACAACGGCATTGTTACGTCAATTGAATATTCAAGATTCTACCAGAAAATCAATCGAAATATTCTAGATTCTGCGAGATAAAATGACGTTGCATTCACTTATGATGTCACAAGCCAATTTCTTCCTACAGTTTAAATCGGTTGTAAACAAGTCTGCTGAACTGAAAATAGCCACGTAGCCAAAAAGCAATTTCAGACTAACTTGGGCCCCCAAAGTTGGCCTGGGCCCCCCCCAATTGGGGGGTTTGGGGGGCGGCTGCTACGTCTCTGCATACCTACTTTTATATAATTTTACCTATCATATTAGTTTGAATGTAATTTGAAAGGAGTCGGAGCTAGTTTTATGGTCTGTAGTTTTGATAGCTGTTTGTTATTGTAGACCCCGTGCAGGTAAATATTTTTGCTTCTTGTAAAGTTTTTAAGGATTTTAGTATCTTAGTACTGCCTTATTTCCTATAGTTTTGAGTTGTGTCAGCGTTTCTTCAGTTGGACCTTAAGTTTTATGATTAGACTTATTTGAGTTTCTTCACGTAAGTACTTTTTTACTTGTGGGTTTACTAAAAATTTGGGTAAGTCCTGATTTATTCTTGGCAACGATTTTCAACGTCCAACTTTGTTTTGTTGTTGTTAGATATTTTATTTCTTTTTTAATCTTGTGATGTTTTGGTTGGTGTATATATTTTTTTACAGTGATTGTTCTATTAGTAGTCTTGGAATAAGATTACCCTATTATTTTCTCGTTTTTTTCTCCTGGATTATATTTTTTTTGATCCTAACTTTGTAGTTTGTTTATCATTGTAGCCATTATTTATTTTTTTTGCTGTTTTTTGCTTACGATTGGCTTTTCTGGTTCTCTTTTATAAAAAATTTTTGTACCAACTCTTTGCAGTTATTCTGCCTTAAATTGAAAAAAATTGAGGGTCTATGCTGTTTTTAAACATTTGTTTTCACCACTAGTAAATTATCTTTATTTGTCAGAAAAAATATTTTAATACTTTTTGTGCGATTTTTATTTATTTTTTTGCAGAAACTGAGGATGCGTTAGCGAAATCAATTTTTCTTATAGCAAATAAAAGTCTAAGCTGACTATATTACCCTTTATTAATGACAGACTCTTTTTCAACATTTAAAACAATATGATAATATTTTAATGTTTAACGCCAGCAAGATCGAGTGAGAGATGTCTACAAGAAACAATGCTTTTGATGGAGTTGACAATTTACCAAGCATCAAGCCTTGTTCTTCCGTAACATGTACCGTCAATTAAAAAAGCGTTTATGACGTTTATAACGGCTACTATTGGCACATAATTGCAGATGGCAATCATTAAGCGTTTATTTCAGATCAGGCTATATTGATTTTTCTTGCAGCAATTGTACAATCAGTGGTGTTTTTAGTTAAAGGGTAACTACTTATTGAAGAACACGGTATAGTTTAAAATTTATCACTTCTCGTTTTGTAAAGTGACAGTTTTCACAGTTGCCGCGGGAGTTTCCAGTGGCAATACTGGGTAAAATGACGGTGGTAAGCCTAGGGTTCCCAAACTCGTTTACTGGCGGACTTCTTTTGCTTCTTTGAAATAATGGCAAACTCTCATCAATTGTTGAAACAAGGAAAGTAAAATAAGGTCTGCTTAGAAATTTCAAGCGCAGTTTCACAGGATGCCTCAACTTTAGGCTTTTGCAAATACGCTGTATATACTCTAACTTTTGCTAACACTGAAATGTATTCTAGCTTTTGCTTCGTGACATGGAAATTGAATCAAACTTTAAACCAAAGATCATTGGCAATTGTTTAGACGACAAAGTGTGCACAGATTACTTCCATTAGAAACACAACATGACAAAAACTTTCTTGCTCATCCAGTAAAGGAAAAATTTGTTATCTAGTAAAGGAATCTTGTCACTCATAATTACGTAGGCCTATCCAAGAACAGATTTTCACGAATGCTTGAATCATTTTGGCTGGTCTATTTAATGGCTTATTGAATTAATGAACTAATTTTTCGATGCTTTGTATAGTCCAAAGTGCATTTAATTTGAAGTGGTACTGTACAGTTGCCACAAGCCAAATTTTAGGACCGTATTAATCTCAATCGAATTCCGGGTTCTCCCGATATGAAAAAGCCCAATTGAATTATGTATCGCACAATTTTATTTCCAAACGATGATTTAATTTGTAAAAAAAGTACTCCATTTTGCTCGGGTCCCGCATGGTGAACATGCTCTGTATACCTCCTTCCACTCTCTAACGCCGCTATCGACAAAGCTGTTAAATCAGTCATGAAAATACAGTACTGCATAGTTGTTTTCTTGTTCCATTTACACGTAGCACAAAGTAAGATTTAGTTTTAAACTTCACGCAATGCATACTCAATCATTTCCTAAGCGCCCTTGAAATATGAAGAGCTTACTCGTAAAGTGCAGGTGAATTGCTGGGAAGCAGCTCCTCAAATCAAGCAACTCGGATTTGAAGCTTTGTTTATGAATTGACAATTATAGTTGTATGCGATACTGTAACAGCAGCGAGTTCGAATTTGCTGTCAGACAGTAATCTGCGCTTTATAAATGAGTGGGGCTTTGTGGCTAAAACTAACAAAACCAAGATTGGGTGAAAGATCAACTATTGAACTTTCCCAAGTTTTTAAGACATCAATCAAGGAAATATCCAACTAGATGCAGATCAAAATACATCATATTTAGTCCAGAAAAACTTCTAGACATAATTTTTTCTAAATTTTATTTAAAACTGGCCGGCTTCACACGGCAGGGCTATCAGTCATTAACTTCGGGTTAGAAATATCGGTTCAGCCGGCAACGCCGAATTCATTGAAAAATCGTTTCTAAGAGCAATAACCAAAATTTGATAAAAATAAAAGGCGTCGCCGCTTTGCCTCTAATTCCGACCATCGTAGATTTAAATTGATACTGGTCTTACTCACAAACTTCCTACCATTTCACAATTACTATTTTTTCGTTCCTATTAAAAGATGGTCACAGAGTCAAAGTTGGGGATGGCCGCCGTGAAGTTGGTCATATTACGATTACAGAAATAAATAAATTTAGTGATAGGCCTATGCGACGATTTTCCCGTAACCCATTTTGTCATGACAGTCGTGTTCTTTTCCTAAGTCTACGTGCCTTGGTCGCGGCATAGGACAAAGCAAGCAATTTCTCCCCCTAAATATCTTGCTTCTGGTCATTGGTCTAATAACTCATTTTTATAAAAAAATTTTCCTCCATACGTGCCGATTTCACAAAATGGTACAAATTCTTGTTTTTATATCATTTCCATTCAAACTTTGTGCTTCCTACGCTATGTCCCACCTAATACCAACCTACCTACTTCTAAACTGAAGTTGGGCTTATCCACAAGCCGTAAATAATTCCACCAATTTTTATTCGTTCCCTTTATTAACTGCGTTGGGCTATAATCTCAAAGTTTTGCAAGAATGCTAAAGTGATTGATATCATTTCAAGAATAAACAGTAGACCTAAAAGGCATACCGCTCACCACCTTTTTTGGGATTGTAGACTTAGAGCAGCAGTGTTCAACTACATTTGCAATGACGCAACCTATATCAGTTTTCAACAAATCAGTACACCCTGCATGGAAGCATTTTTTCTGAAATTCAGAAAAACTTCCCCAGCGTTTGACCTGTTTACCGTTGAATTAAAGGGCAAGACGTTTGTTTTTCCAAGGCCACTGCTTTCATACTCTCATTTCTGCCTGTATGTACTCCAATTATTGAGTATGGTGATCTCTTTTTTTTGAAGGATTGCTGCTTTTCAGCGCTTAAATTAAATTACGTCGTTCATTCAAACTTATCCTCAGAACAAAATCTTTTTTTGAAAAACTAGTTCACCGTATCACGTTGGTACACCCTGTGATGTACTTTACATCCGTTTGAAGATCAACTGCTCAGAGAAATGACTTAAAGCCTTTGGCTTTGCGTATGTTTCTTGGTTTTGGTCAAACGCAGCCAGCACGGTCAAACGCGTAAAAAATGAGAAAAATTTAATCATATTTATTGTTTGATTGCTTATTGCGTCGTAATATAGCTTAAATTGTTGTGAAGTTTTTTGTAGGAAGCACCTTGTTAAAGCCACGTAAATAAAGCACGTAAGTCAGGTGGGCCACAGACATTTGCGTACTTTAATAATGGGTTTGCAACTCGAATGAGGTTGAGTAATGGCGATGCACATGAATCGTCATACGGATCAGCGTCCATGAATTGGAGAGGCGCACTGACCTTATGTTCCTTTGTAAATCAACTCCGACCGCGGACCGGCCATCCTCGGCACTGGGGAGGCGATGACCTTTTTTTTGAGATTACCTCGGCTGCCATGTGTATTGACGTTAATCCCTTCAACTTTATCACCATCACATCACAGACATAATCAAAGTGGGCCACGAAAACCTGTAGTTCCTTAAAGTGGGCCACAGCACACGGAGAAAGTTGGCCACGACAAGGAACTGGGCCACAAGGATTTGTGGCTCCTCGAAATGGGCCACGGCCCGGAAAAGGTTGAGAATCACTGCTCCAGCAAATAATGACTGATCATATTTTAGATCTAAATTTAACTAACAAAGTTTAGTACCGGCCTCAGAAAGTTGCAAATTGTAGAAAACCTAAGCTTTTAAGTAGGTTTTGACTGATATATCTTGAAAGCTTATATTCTTAGCATCATCTAGCGACCATTTCAAAAGAAATTGGTTGCGAATAAACTCTTGAGGTAAGGTTACTTCAACTTCGAAGACAAGTCAGCACCCATTGGGGGAGGGGAGTAACTAGCATAAAATTTGCATATTCAAAAAAATTTTTTTATACTGTATTTGAAATCTTCAAAATTAGAGATTTCAACGATATATAACACTTGATGTAAAAGTAAACAGATGAGTAATGATTTACAAACAAACTTAAGCTATTTTATGATGATTAATTATATTTGATTATGACAGTTTTTCGCTCTGCCATCTTGCAAAAAATTTTTTTCGCAATGCACGTCGCCGCGAAAGAGTTAAGCGATTTCTAAAATATAAAAACAGAAATCATTGAATATATATTTGAAGAGAAATAAAGCTAATGATTAATTTAGTTTTTGGGAGCTCTAGCTAGACAACCTTGATAGGCGAATAAAATAATTCCTTGTGCTAACATAAACTTGATGAGTAGGTGGTGTGACTATATTTTAATCTCTCATCTCATCTATCCTGTGGCGGTTGCCGTTGGGGCGCTGCCGATGACCTATGAACTAGTTCTTTCCATTTCTCTCTGTCTTCCGCCTGTCTGATCGCCTCGCTCAGCTTCAGTTCAGTCCATTCTGCAATGATATCTTCCCATCTCTTCTTTTGTCTTCCTCCTCTCACTGTTCCCTGTAGAACTGTCTTTGCAAGTCCTCCTTCTCTTATCACGTGGCCGAACCATATCAGTTTGCGCCGTTTGGTTGTGGAGAGAAGATCTTCGTACGGACCACTAGCTTGCTTTATTCAGTTTCTGACTTCCTCATTGGTGATGAGGTTTTTGTATGAGATGCCGAGCAATCTCCTAAAACACCTCATTTCTAAAGCCTCGACCCTTTTCTCTAACTCTGCAGCTAGTGTCCATGTTTCACACGCTTAAAGAAAAACCGAGTTTACCAGAGAACGCATTAGTCTTATCTTTAATGAAAGTTTGATAGCCTTTTCCTTCCAAATGATATCCATCTTAGTCAGTGTTGCCGCCGTCATTGCAATTTTGGCTAGAACTTCAGGCTTGGACGCTCACCTGAAACCATTGCTGCCAGGTATTTGAATTACTTTACACTTTCGAGCTTTTCTCCGTTAGCAGTGGTGTCGTGTTGTATTCCATTATTACTATTTGTCATCAATTGTGTTTTGTTTGCATTGATTTTCATGCCGTAAGCTGTGGAGTATCTGTCTAGATGCCCAACAAGGTTCTCAAGTTCTTGTTCTGAGCCTGCAAGTCCGTCTATATCATCAGCAAAATGCAGGTTTGTAAAGATTCTGCTACCGATGCTTACTGTTTCTTGATGTTCTTCAAGTGCATCCGTCATAATTCTTTCAAGAAAAATATTGAAGAGAGTCGGCAAAAGCAAACATCCTTGTCTCACCCCAACTGTGGTTTGGAACTATTCTCCAATATCCCCGTTGAGGTAAATGACACTGCTGGTTTGGTTGTAGAGGTTCCGTATGACGCGGATGGTGTAAGTGTTGATATTGTAGTGGTTCATTGTCGCCCAGAGTGCAGCATGCCACACTCTGTCGAATACCTTTAGAAAGTCTACAATGAAAGGATAGAGATCTTTTTGATGTTGGAGATATCTCTCGCACAGAATCCTGAGGTTGAATATCTGTTCAGTTGTGTTGCGTTCTGTCCTGAATCCTTCCTTCTCTTCAGCTTTAATTTCTTCCGCCTGAGGTCTTAACCTATTTAATATCATCCTAAGCATCACTTTGCTGGGATTACAAATCAGGCTTATGGTGCGGTAGTTACCTTTTTTTGGTACCGTGATCATTAAAGACTGGGTCCATTGTGTTGGCCTCTGTTCTGTTTCCCAGATCTTCTGGCAGATTACATGTAGCGTATCGATCATGGCCTTGCCCCCCGCATGCATTGGTTCTGCAGGGATGTTATCAATACATGCTGCTTTTCCTTTCTTCAGGAACTTCACTGCTTCCTCCACTTTTTTTCTTAGGACGAATAAGTTATCTGTGTTTGTTGTCAGAGAGTTGTTGATCTTCTTTATGTCGCCTGTTGCGCGATATGAGAATAGATCTGCGGTATACTCTTTCCACCTGTTCAAAATGTCATTAGACTCTGTCAGACACTTCCCATTTTTGTCGAGAATGGTGTTAAGCCGCCCCTGCTTGCTGCTGGTTAGTCCTTTCGCTACTTGGTGTGCCTTCTTGGCATTGTTTGCTTACAGGTTTTGCTCAATGTTGTTGCACTGATCACTTATCTAGTCTTCCTTTGCCTTGAGCATTCTCATCTTGACTTGCTTGTCTGCCTGCTTATACTTGTGAGCTCCCTCCTCACTTTCATACTTAGTCTTCTTGAGATCTCTCCTTTCATCACACAGTTTTAATAAGTCTTGCGTGACCTAATGCTTCTTGGAAATTCGTTTCTTTCCGAGAACTTCACCGGCCGTCTCAATCACTGCTGTGTTGAATGTGTCAATGAGGGTGTCTGTGCATGTTTTGTCAGTGTCAAGTAGCATGAGTGGAGCGAATTTCCCTCCAATCTTGGCCTCGAAGACTTGTGCCAGGCCGGGATCTTTCAGTTTCTCTAGATCAAACTTGATTCTAGTGTGGCCCTGTTTCTTCTTCAACTTCTTTAGAGGTAAGCGACAGGTCATCATGACGAGCTCATGGTCGCTGTTGATGTCCGCTCCGGGGAAGCTGCGTGTCTTGGCTATGTTGACCAATGTGCGAAAGAGCCGTTTCACTAGTATATGATCTATCTGGCGGTGGGATCCATTTGGGCTGTGACATGTCCACCTTCTGGATCTTTTGTGGGGGTGGAATGTGTTGGTCATATTGAGGTTGTTAATCGCCGCAAATTCAAGCAGTCTCAAGTCTCTTTCATTTGTCTCTGTGTTGCAGTAGGGGCCGCATGTGCCTTTTCAATCTTTCTGTGCATTTTCACCGATCTTGGCATTCCAGTCCCCTTGGACAACTGAGATGTCTTCCTTTGGTGTTTCAAGAACAACCTCCTGTATTTGCTGGTAGAAATCTTTGATTTCTTTAACAGAGGGGATTGTAGTTGGCTCATACAGTTGCACGATTGTGAAGTTGAAAGGTGAAGCCCGTAGGCGTATGGTGATGAGCCTGCTAAAAACTGGTCTACATCCCATCACTGCGCTAATTGTATTTTTGTGCACAAGAAATCCCACGCCTTCTTTGTATCTGTCATCTCTTCCACTGAAGTAAATCTTGTGGCCTTCGTGGATTGTTGTTTTTCCCATTCCTTTCCATCTTATCTCACATAACCCTAGGACATTCCATTTGTATCTATTCAAGGTTAATTCTTCAAGCTTACCAGGAGTATTCAGTGTCCTGACATTCCATGTACCGAAGACTATGTTGTTGCACCTAGCACTGATCTTATCTTTGTTATCTTTGGTGGCACCAGTAGCATATTTTCCACTTCCGTCCTGATGTCTCAACGTTATGGCTGTCCTTGGTAATCCGGGTAACGACCGAGTCGGCATGAAATCATTCTGGTTGTGGTCATCGTGTAGCGAATCTTAGGCTATGACGCCTGGCGGAGCCTATCCCTCTTCAGGCATATTTTAAGATAAACTATTATAAACGCGCTTGGTGACTAGGCTAGTAGAACATTGCCGTACCTTGATAAAACACAAAAAGAGCAGGGGAGCACTTAAATGTTTCAAGGTCAGGTAAAAGTGCCATCAAAGAACATATATGAAAATGCACTTCATGCAAAACTCAGCCGAATAACATGAAGCAATTTAACCCTTAAACGCCTGAATTTTTATTTTAGCAGCTAAAAATTTTTTTAGCATTTTTATTGGCTTAAATAGAGTGTTTTTATGAATTAGTTATGTTCATGTGTGCTTACCCAATTTGGTGGGGGAATTTGGGGTTTGTTAACTGAAAGCAACATCTGTCTTTAAAGACCCTCAAACTTCAAAAATCACTAGATTTGTTTTCAAGTTTTATTGTGTGTGAAACTTCAGAAAACAATTAGATTTTGGGGTGAAACACAAATTGAGTATACACTTTGAGCAAAACACTTTAGTAATGCCTTTGCAGCCTGGCATCTTGCACCTGCCTTTGTTTTGCACAAACTCTGGAAAATGGGCAACTTGATCTTTTCGTACAGATTCTCCAAGTATTGGTTTGGCAGGCCCCTTCTTGTATTTTGCTTCAAAATCCTGCTCAACAGTGCAGGATGGCCTGCCATTTCTTTTCCATGCTGTTTTTCCTTGCTTGCAGAATGCCTCTGCAATTTCGGTTTTGAAGTTTAGCAGACTTATGCCAGCAGCAGCAGCAGCAGCAAAGCATCCCAGTTTTGCTGCATCTTCACGATATTCTCTCCAAGCAGTGGCACACATCATGTCGACAAAATGAAAAAAAATTTTGTGGTAAAACTTTCGTAAACGAATCCAACTTCGGTAAAGGGCAATAATATGGTCTAGTCTGTCTACACCTCCCATGTGAGAGTTGTAGATGTCGACAATTGCTGGGACTTGGATGGGAACCTTCTTTCTTTCTTTGCTGTCATATTTTTGTTTCTCTACTAAAGGCAAAACAGAAGCATAAGTTGTGAGAAACATCACACAACGTTTGTCAAAATACTTGACAGCCCACACTCTCTGCCCACATACCAAAGTTGTGCATTCTTCAACACAACCTCTTTCTTTCTTTTTCATTTGTTTTTCAGAAGGCAAGCTGATGTTAGGAATTCGATTTGGCAGCACTGTTCCTAAGGATTGTACTGTCAACTTCGGATATAAGGGATGCGATTATAAGGGATTTTCGCTTATAAGGGACGGTTTTAAATGGTCCCAATCATTTTCAATTTGAAATAATACAAAAATTATTCGCTTATAAGGGATGCAAATATAAGGGATTTTCGCTAATAAGGGACAAATTTCAAAGTCCCAATCATAATTTTCTATAGTAATTTCAGTCGATTATAAGGGATAACCCATTCTCCCAGGGATTTCTCTCTGCGAGATGTCAAATTCAGCTTTATAGGCTAATCGTACTTCTGTAGCTGCCTTTCGACTTTCAACTACGGTAGCAGTCTAATGCCCATTGCAACGTTTGTATGCGGGGAATGTATGAAAAGCTTCAAAAAGGGTGTTTTGAGCATTCAAAACTCGTGATCTTACGGTATCGGATCAAACTGTGTACATTCGGTTTCAAGGGATATCCAGATACAAGAGACTGATTGAGCTGGTCCCGACGTGTCTCTTATATCCGGAGTTGACAGTATTCCAACCTTTTGCAACTCACACACTAAACCAACATTTGTGAACCAGTTATCAAAAAATAGTTTGTAATTTATCATTGGAGGCACAATGCTGGCCAATTTCAGAACAATGTTGCCACTTGCACCAATATCTGGAAATCCTTCAACAGGATGGATTTTGCCACAATATATGTCAAAGTTGTAAACAATTCCTTTGTCGTCAGTGAGAACAAAGATTTTGTAGTCCCATTTTTTGGGCTTTTTTGGAATACATTGCTTGCAGTGGTGCTTATAATAATATAATTTGCAGTGGTGATAACAAGCAAATAAATTATCAAAAAAACAATGCAATAAGGCATCTCATAGCCTAATGTTGCCTTCAGTTAACATTTGAAAAAGTGAGTCTAATTTCACACATGAACGTGGTACTTTTCTCAAAAATCGACAGAAGACGTTTTAGGCTCCTACTAATTTACAAATAATTTACAAAAAGTGAAGACTAACAGCAAGTGTCTTTTTTCATGCCAAACCACCATGGATTTTCAAAAGTTGGCACATGTACTTGTTCATCAATTACTCTGGCCATAAATTCTAAGAGCAAGCAAATTTTTTCGAATCAAATGCTATAAATCGTATCGTAGGTATGTGGATTCTAGTTAACAACCGGCATTTAAGCGCTAAAATTAATTGCGTGTGATTTAGAGCGTAAAATGTTGTATGTTGCCTGAAGTTAACATCTGACGTTTAAGGGTTAAAATAATTTCAAAATGCCAAACATCTTACGAAGCCAAAATCCATGAAGACTTGGTAATCAAAAGAAGCAACCCTGTGCTAAACAAACAACTGTATGCAAACGGAACGTCATTTTTACTAAACGTGTTTTAATCAAAGATATTTATTTGATCATTTAACCAAACAATTTTGCTTCAAATTTTTCTGTAATTTCAATTTATTTGAAACAATTATTTACATAAACTCAAATCCGATCAGTTCCTAGCAGGCAATCGTTTCTATTATCAGATTCTTTGTTAACAGTAACCACACAATTACGGAGACCGCAGAATGAAGTTTTACTAATTTTTATCAGAACTATTTTCAAGTTATTTTATGTTTTTTGTGATTTTGTTCAACAGAAGTTTTAATGCTGTAAATATTTGTATATAGATCCTGATGAGGGCGATATGTAGCGCCGAAAATGTTTAAATTTGCTAAATATATTGTATTATTATGTTCAACAGTATATTGCTAATAGCAATATTCCCAACTTGGATACCAAAAGTCACCTCTCTCCAGAAATTGCATTAAAACACAAAAACTTTACAACTATCTTTTGACCTTTTTCTGGTTTGCTTTTGTATCGAAAGAAAATCATTTTAGAGCTCAGCTATACGCTTAAAGTATTAACATGCCCGCACATCGTGATCACAGTGCGCAAAGCAAAAGAAAGCACAGATTCTTTGGTCCACACCCAGACAGACGAAATAGCTAGGAAATATATTTTTCACAAAATAGAAGTTTTTTTTGCATGTTCCAGCTAATTGGCACAAAAATTTTAACTTATTTCAAGTAATGACTTTACCTAGAACAATTACATGGTTCAACGAGTAGCTCCTTACTTTTTGAAAAAAATTGATCAGGTAGTTTTGTATGCTTGCTGAAAAACTATGAAACAGGTAAAGATACTCAACTGTCTTTGGGTCATGTTTGCAAGCGACGATAGGCAGAACAATAAACTCGATTCTTGAATGGGTAAAGCAGGGGGATTAATGAGTAAACAATAACGTTTAGTTGTTATAAAACTAAAGTTTTATAAGTGTGGCAAGCATTGGATCTTCAAACAATTTAGACTTTTATGACAAGCCAAAGTCGGATCCTATCAATTGGTGGTGGAAAGCGGCTACTATAGTTCTGTCTGATGCAACTGTTTCATAACAGAAAAAGGTGAAGTTATGACGTTGCTAACCGAAAACAGAAATTGATAATAAAGCTGCATGAGTTCTATACACAATTTGGATATTAATTGCTGTGTCTTTTCAATAGCAGTATTTAAGCAGTGGTAATGCTATTAAGGCCAGAACATATTTTAATTACGACCCAAAAAATTTTGCACAATTTTATATCTCATTTTCAACATTACTTCTATTGCTAAACACCAAGCAAAAATTATTTCGGTAATAAATGTAGACAAGGGGGTTAAATTGCAGCCTACTGTTTGAAAAGCGGATTCTAGATAACCGTGAAAGTGGCTTTTAATACCTGCGAACAGACTCGATCTTGCTCTTCGTCGCCGCTGCTTTGATTTGATGACGTTTTTTTCTGCAGGTAAGTTTTGCAGAGTAGTTTTTGTGGGGTTTTTGATTTATTCTGTAGCGTTATTCATCAAGATGAAATTCACCACTACTGCATTACTTTGCTTGGCAGTCTGCGTATTCGGAACCGGTAAGTAGGCTATTAGGAAAAAGTGTTTTGTTAAATAACATGCAATTCTAATAAACTGTTGTAATGTTTTTTGAAAAGGGGAAATGTCGTGATCGCCGATTGCTATTCTGTTTGTGCCCAAGAGTTGTAATTAGCTTACTTTCTCTTAACCAAGAGACTTTAGATATAGTATTCACAGCTTTCCTACTACTTGTTGTTTAGCATAAAAGTTGCGCAGAAAACGCACGCAAGCTGATTAGTTGCAGCTTTGGGATATCCATTTAAACCAGATTCCTCCAATTTTACATGACAAGCAAGCGAGTAGTCGACCTATTCTGATACATTAATCTGACTCACGCGCATGAACAAATAAATGATGCTCATTTTAAACAGAGGCAAAAGAGGGCAACTTTTCAATTTAAAAGTTTTGCCTACTTACTGTGCTAAGCAAGTACAATGCTTCGCAAAATAAGGCCCCTGCAGGTAATATGGCCATGCTGGTAATATGGCCCACTGCTCCGATCTCCAGATCTGAGAGAAGAAATATTTTTCCATTTGCATGAACTTGGAGTGGATCCATACTAGTATTGATTCGCACTGTTTGGGTTAGATTCATGCAATAATGAGTTCGCTACGGGGAATAAAATTTTGCAATATTGGAATGGAGCGTTTTTATAAAATCCAAGATTTTTCACCTTCCAAAAATGAGATGTATGGTTGCAGAAACTTTAATTTCTTTTTAGCAGGGCAGAAAAGGATTGTTTCAGTTAAATTAATTAGTTTTGTTTGGTTAAAAAAATTTAAGCATTAGCTTAATTGGTATGAAATTGTTTGAGAGCCTTTGCTGGTATTGAGGCCCAAGTACTATTTGTAGTGTAACTGCCAAATGTAATTTCACAGAAAAGCTGAGTGGCCCAACACCTTTGGAAAGAAGACCTTATTGCCAATTTGCAATATTTTGAGGATTGCTTTGTGACTTAAGCATACTTATTTAAGTCACTGGTAATGAGAGGCTACTTTAGTTCGGCTACTAAAGTAAGTACCAGTGCGATACCATGGGGCCAGGCTAGTAGGCTAACGATAGCCTACAGCTGTACTGTAAGCAGGTAAACCTAATAGTTGAAGTGGGTGTTACCGTAAAAAGAAAATTAGGCTTAGCAAGCGTTCAGGTATAAAGTCATTCATTTCTTGTATCAAAAATAATAATCTGTATCAGGTTACAATATGATGCTGGTACCGGCCTTTTTTACTTGGGCTACTATAACAGTGTAGCCTAGTGCATGGTGCTGAGTGGTAATTTATTCATACACCACTGCTGACTGTCCTTAACACAATAATACGTGTAAGGCTCAAGTTCTATCAAAAGAACTTTTTTCTGACAAAGGATCAACTACAAGTTTAGCTACTAGTTTTGGTAAGAAGGCAACGAAACGCAAAAAGTCTGCATCAAACAAAAGGAAAGCGACCTCCAATGTATCCTGGTACTACTCTGCTTGCAAAAAAGATACTGCCTTGAGTATGAGAAAGTGCAAAAAATACAATGTTAGGTATAATGAGGAATGCATGGGGCAGGATTCCAATGACAATGAAGACTTTTTTGTGCGGATTGTGAATAAGTTACGATGTAACTTAGATAACATTTTAGCATGCCTTGATGTTTCGTTTTGCAGCTTTTACTCTGCGATTTGATTGTTTGTGTACCTGTAATTGTGTTATTGTGCATACAGTACCGTAAGTGTTAACACACCTGTGATTGCATCTATGCTATTGTGATTTTGAGTACACCATTTGATTGTGAGCATTTAGGAAGTACATATATTTTTTTCAACTAAAATGTGATTGCTTAATTTTTAATTTAGTTGCGTACAGCATAGTGTAGCAACCTCATCAAGTACAAACCACAAACAGAAAGTCGCCAACAACACCTGGCTTTATATATGGATCGCCATCTACGTTCAGTAACTATTATGATAAAAGTGATTAGTCGCCACACAGAGTGCACTCATTTTAACTCGATTACAATCAGATGTTTGCTGTTGTGCTACAATAGTAAGGAGCTAAATTTAAGGTACGTTTTCCCGCATGTTTTTCGATCCTAAAGATTTAACCTAGAGCTGCAAAGGATATTCAGAACCTCCTGTTAATGTTCCTGAGCATCTTCATGCTTCATTTAATGGAAAAACATAACAAAATAAGCATTAGTTTGTCAGCAAAATCTCTTAAATAGCTTGACAAGCTTGGACCTTATTACCTGCATGTGCATCTAATATGGCCCAAAAAATTTTTTTAAATAACCTCAGGGAAACCCTAAACTTTATTCGACCTTCAACGTTTGATATATGATGTCTAACAACTTACTCTACTTCCATGCACAATTTGACCGGGAACTTTCGAGTAGTTGTTAAGAAATTTGAGAAAGTTTGTTATGGTGGCCATATTACCTGCAGGTACCTTACTTCTCAAAAATGAGCCAGTTTTGTCTGTGCATTTTACAATTCCAGACAAACGCTTTCAGTTTGATTTTACGTCAGTTCTGACGTTTTCAAGTTGCTCTGATATTTAAGATAAATGAGCCAAAGGTGCAGAAATTGAGACGGAAAACAATTACAATGATGCATTTTTTGAAATTTTTATCGTTACGAAGGAGGTTATTAAACTGATAAATAGTCATACTTTTATAAATTTTAAGATGTACCAAGTATCTCTAGTTGTTTTTCTCTTCAATTATGTAAATGTGTAATTGTTTTTACAGCTGATGGGTTATCTTGCTATCAATGCGGATTACCGTACACTCCTCTCTGTGACAGATACAAACTTGGCGATTTAACTTCCAAAGCTTGCCCGGAAGATCAAAACAATTATTGCGTCTTTGTAAATGCAACCATAAGTAAGAAGCAGAAAACAATAATTTTAATATATCCCTACTCTTGTACATGTACAGATAAAAGTGATATTTGACTGTCATAAACAACTGCTAGATTTGCTTCATTTGGTATGGACTGCTCGCTCTTTCCTCTTCTTTGGGTATGCCTGCTGCTAGCTTCATCAGGTTTACCAACGTTTTAAAAATTTGCGTTTTGATGAAAATATTTGAAGATTTACACAATACCTAACTAATTTTTAAAAGCAGTTTTTCGCAGCATTGCATCCCTGGTAGAGACGGGGGAGCTGATTTTTTCTATTTAGAGGGTTCTAACAATATATTGGCGTCAATTTATTAAAAGTAGCCTAAAGCAAAGAAATTCCACGCAATGACGGAATGCTCCAAAGCAAGTCTGGGCAGCTGTCTTGTACTTATAGTCACTACTTCTATCTTGCGGCTTTGAAGGATCATTTTGCTATGAACAAAGAAAAAATTAATAAAGATACGTCTAAGGTGTTTGTGTTCATTGAGGTGTGATGCTAGTCAACCAACTTGTTTTACTGTTATTAGCCAATTGCGGGCGTCGCCCGTAGTGGTCCCCATCACCAATGTCAAAGTTAACAGCATTGGTTTACCCGGCCAAGCCAGCTTCAATAAATGGCTGTGAAAACACTCATAAAAAGTTTATGTTTTTGACGTTGCCATATCTCGTTCCGAAACAAAACCATCGTTCTTTGAAATGCAATCGATTAAAAAACATCACCAGAGAATTGTGCTTATTCACTACATATCTCCCAAGTTTCTCGAGTCCCTCGCTACGTTTTATTTGCCTTGTTTTCACCATAGTGGTCCTTAAACCAAAATTTTTATTCGTCTAATTGAACAAGTGCTTGAAAGCGTATCAAATTTGTGGAAGAGAGCCAAAGTGATTGATAGGTATTTTGACGATTACGCTATTAAATATTAGGACCACTACTTATGACTTTTTCGTAATCGCGTGCCTATTTGTACGACCTTAAATTTCTGGCTGGGTGCATGTTGCTTGGTTCTGTTTCTTGTCGGGGAATCACCAACTCTTTTGCTAAGAGCAGGCTACATTTTAAGTTTTTTAGAGACTTCATTTTTTGATGAACCTTTTTGAAAATTTTGATAGATAATGTCAAAGAGGCATGCTTTCGAGGAAGAACAGAAAAAATGTACGACAGGACGTAGTTTTTTGTGAAGCTCAGGCACTAAAATTTTGAGTGCTTTTGACCGGTAGACTACATTTCAAAATTTATTGAGACTTCATTTCGTGATGAATATTTTTGAAAATATAGATAAATTATGTCAAATTACTAAGCCTTCGAGGAAAAACAGTCAAAATGTGCCAAAGAACTAACTTTTTGTGAAAATTGCAAGTTTCTTTAGCGGCCTGGCTAGCTCGAGCGGGTAAGGTAATATCTGATTACTGGACTGCACTTATAGTCGAAAGGAGAGGCAATTTTTTAATGTTTGTAGGCTGGTAGCACTAACCCGAACGATACCTTCTAATCACAACTGATGTCACGCCTTCTAATCACAACTGAGACCTTTGCTCAATACAATGGCGATGCGCGCGGTCACAAACACTAGAAACCACACAATACTCGTGCCTAAACACTTAGCAACCATCAACATGAAACCATGAGATTCAGGCGATCCGAAAAATTTAGCCTCCTGCTTCTACACCGCCGTAGCGCAAAAGACTCAAATAAACTGATACGATTAAATGTTGTGGAAATGTGCCGGCGACATCTAGCAGGTTAATATGCATTTATATTAAAAATGTGAAAAGGGTCTATATCGAGCGTTCCTGTTTCTGACATCTTAGCAATTTTAGGTCTAGTAGAATAATCGTTTGACTAAAAATGAGCAATGATATTTGGCAACCAATTTTCGATCAGCCATTGTAAACTAATCTTCGCCCTAACTAATTAGAGTCACATATTTCTGGAAAGCAAAAGTTTTTAAGCTAAAATAAATCAACTATAACATCTGTAGTGTAATTTTATGCCCCTTTCCAAAATGTGATAAGCTGAGTAACAACAGCAAAATTTAATAGCTAACGTTGTGGTAATGTACTAACAATTAATGCCATTTGATTGCTTAGGAAATTTGCTTTCCAGCAATAAGTAACTCTAATTGGGTAGGGATAAAAATTAGTTTATAATGGCTGATTAAAAATTGGTTGCCATACATGATTTTTCATTTTTAGTTAAAAAAATCATCCTACTAGACCTGAGTAATTTGCAATTTTCATAAAAAGTTAGTTCTTAGATACGTTTTGACCACTGTATTTTCCATCAAAAGCATGCTTCTTTACCATTATTTTTCTACATTTTCAAAAAGATTCATCACTAATGAAGTCTCTCAACGTTTTGAAATGTAGTCTACTGGTCAAAAACACTTAAAATTTTGGTGTCTGGGCTTCACAAAATTTCAATTTCCATAAAAACTAAGTCCTGTCGTACATTTCATCTTTTCTTTTTTAAAAGCATGGCTTTTTGGTATTATATATTAAACTTTTCAAAAAGATTCATCGAAAGGTGAAGATTTTTTAAATTTTAGAATGTAGCCTACTTCAAGCATAACATTGGTGATCCCCCGACAAAAAGAAGGGAATAAAGATGGTCATGTATTATCTTTTACAACAAAATGTATTCTCAAGCTACATATTATCCAAATGTCTAAGCAATTTCCTTTGCAATTACGTGAAGCCGGCACATCCGTTTGATTTGACATTTTTTAACCTCAGCATTACTAATGGAAGCTCTACTATTGTAAAAACTTAAACATAAGTGCTTCATTTCAAGTTGGTTTGCTCCTTGCCTGGCTGCGTTTATGCCGGGACCAAGCAACATGAGCTCAGCCAGAGGCTTTATGTCGTACTAATAGACATATAATTACAAAAAGTTGTAAGTAGCGGCTCTGATATTTAATACTTACGATTCCCTCGGAAGCGAGCCGCAAAAGAAGCAACAAGAAGATCAGGATTAGGGACATCATTTATGCAAATGATTTATTTGTTTCTTTAAGGTTTATTATTTTCACGAGGGGAATTTCACTAAGTTATAAAATATGCACACCAACAAATAACTGATTTGCGTTATCGTAAAACAAATACCACTGCGGCGCCCATTCCCATCTTTGTGTTTGTTTTCCTACACTCATTTGAAGGAAAGCAAATAGAGTATAATGGTTTGAGCTTATTTTAAAAAAGATGGCAAGCCTGTGTTAAGGTGGCAAGTCACCATTTGAAAGCCAGAATTTCGATAAAATCAGTAAAAAAACTGAAAATTAGTTTGGCACAGTTTATAGTACTATTTGATCCATAGAATCGGATTCTGGCCACAAAAAACAGAATCGGCCCGTCTAAGTAGGTTAAAATCCCATGTTTTATAAGGGGTACACGTGTTTTCTGCCTAGCAATGCCTTTATTGCTTGTTTGAGACCCCTTTTCAGCCGATTTTGTGGGCGTACGATTTTGAAAACGAGCATAATTCTAGCAGGTGTTTTCGTTGTCTTGATGGCACCTTCCCGGAAATAAAATTTTCATCAGAAATCTGATTTTTTTAAATGCCTGTAAATGCCTGAATGGCCAAACCCAGAATAACAATGAGTCAATCAATAATGTGATCTGGAAATACTGTCTGAAGGAAGTTTTCGTGTCTAGACCAGTGATATCAGATGCAGCACACTTTGCTGTCGCTGTATTCAATGATGGTAATGACACTTTTGTGAAATTTTTCGAGCAGTTAGGACTGAGTGGAGGATTCACAGTCAAAAGTGCTCATAGTAGTGACACTACGCGTCTGTATCACGCCAAACGAAAATCAAGTGATCGGTATAAAATTACTCGAAAGAGACTTCGAGCCGAGAAAAAGGGCTTCATAGACACGAAAAATGAAGAGGAAGGCAGCGTTTATGAATCCGGCGCACATTGATCTGTCTTTGAACAGAAATAAACGTTTTCAGATGATATTATGCCTAGTTCGGTACAACATGACATGTTAAATTGCGATTTTCTCATTTTGGTGTGTTCATACTGATTTCAAACACGCATAGTATAGCCAAATGTCATCCGATTTCCAAAATTCTTTTTTTAACATGGGCCTTGGACCATTATGCAGGGATTCTACTCGGGAAATTCCCCTCCTTAGTGTAGTTCTCTGTTGATAGGGGTATTATGTTGCTAATTGGTAGCTAATTATGCGCAAAAATTCCAACAATTTTTGAATGCAGACTGTATCAAACTGAACTATATTATATAGCAAATTCGTGACTACAAACCCTTATTTTGGTTATTATCTGTCAAACAAACTTTGAATGAACGAAAAAACCCATGTATGAGACGAGATATTCGTGTTTGAAAATTGGCGGATTTCTGGTGCGATGACGTCACGTGTGACGTCATAATTTGCATAGTTTTTGCAAAACTGTCGAATTTCTTCCTTTTTGCCAACGGGCTTTCTAATGACCAAACCAGTTCATAAAAACTCCCAAAAACGGCTAAAACAGCTCAAATGGTGATTTGCCACCTTAAATAAGACATTAGACTTTGAAGTAAATGGTAAAGAGAGAGGAAAAGCAAAGATATTATGATGAAGGGAGTGAAAGTGATGAAGAAGTAAAGAGTAAAATCATGGAAATTGGCCTAGCGACGGAAAATGGCATGCTTTGGTGAAAAAGTGGAAAAGACTTCACTTTATAGCATGTAAATGAAATCAATTCTGCCACTTTCTTCTACTCTACGAAAAAGCACTGGATTTAATAATAGTGGCTAAGCTTTTACTACTATTGGTGCTGCTATAAGTAGCTTATTTATATTATTGGTACCTATAAACTCTTTTTAACAGCTTGCTTAACTTTTGAAATTGAACACATTAAAAACCATAGCATTTGGTCGTAAACTTGAAAGAGGTGGGGTTTTCAATCTGAAGACCTTTTTTTGTTTTCGGTTATCAGCCTATAAACGCGGAACACAAATCGCACTTTTCCGTTGGGTGCACAGTTTGATTTCGCGGGCCGCAGCTTGCTCATCTTTGCTCTGCGTAACCAACAGAACAACTTGTTGATATCAACAGCTTTTAAAGCGCGATATTTACTTTCAGACTCTGTCAACACCGTTCAGCGATTTTGCTCTGCAGTTCAAATAAGTAGCTGCAGCAGTGTTCCGACACCTCCCAGTGGTTTAGTACAAAGAACATGTCAGCAACGTTTATGCAGCCAAGGTAAAGAGCACATATTTATTGTTTTGGGGCTTAGACATGGTAACTTATATGCCAGTTTGTTTGGCTTCAACTGACAGCATTTGAAATCGCTTTTGTAGGGTACAAAAAACTCATTTCTAAGGTTATTGCATCTTGGAGAGTTATGACGTAGGAGAAGGATTTCACTACTTGCGACCAAGAGTGATAGATTGTATCTCCCTTTGATGATGGTAATGGTGACCGTCAGGGCAAAAACAAAGATGATATTGGCAACATTGAAACACGACCAAGCATTCTCAAAGATGATTTCAGGTGGCTTTTGAATAAAATGAAGGCAGGGAAACTCGGAAGTTTAATAAAATCCCACTTGGAAGGTGAAAATATGGATATATTGTAGTCTTTAATTTACAAGATATGTAAGACTGGATCGATTTCAGATGATGTGTCAAAGTCAATTTTTTATTCTCAAATCAAGTTACTTGGCAGGCTGCTTCGACTGTGCAAACAATCGCACACCAAAGCAAAGGAGCAACAGCTTTTGTGCAAATCAAACGAAAGTTGGACAAAGATGTTTCACGTCACCACACTTTTTAACTCATACAGATAAAATGATTCTAAAAAAAACTAGAAAAAGTGTCTGAAGGAATTATGATCAGTGGAAAAATTACCAAAAATCTTTGCAGTGGGATATGCGGATAATACCGTGCTAATTGCTACCCATGTTGAAGCCCTGCAGCAACTTTTTAATGTGGTGTTATTATCAAATAAAAGACTTTGTGTAAGTACCAACACAAAAAAGACCAAAGCTATTAGCATATCACAATTTCTACTTACGTTTGAACCAGCTTGTAACCATAGACAAGTAATCAAGTCATTAAATACCCACCATATTTCAATTAACTGAGAGGAATGCTACTTCGGATAGCAGTAGCAAAAAAAGAAATCCACAAAGGAAATGCTCTGGGTAAAAATGCTTGTAACAAAATGAAAAATTTCCTAAGTGATAGAAAATTATCTTTACCACGAACAGTTTGCCTTCTCACGACTTTTGTGTCGCCAGTTCCAACACACAGATGTGAGTCATAAACGTTTCCGAAAGAGACATGACGTAATATCGCAGCAGCAAAGATGTGGTTTTACTGGCGTACACTAAAGATCTCTTACATCGATAGAATCGCAAACGCAGAGGTCTTGCGACGTGTAAAACGAAACAGCCTCTCGACAATAATTGAACAACGTTACCCTAGAATCGATTTAGAAAAAAAAGCTAGAAAGAAATAAGTCTTGAAGGAAAATTTGAAGAAAAGAAGGCACGAGGCAGTCAAATCTACTTAAACGATTTTCAATCTAAACTCAACACTGCACAGTCATTTTGAAGTGCGAATAGAGATCGAGGAAAATGGTGGCACATTATCCAAACATGATTCGATTGAAGCCTGAGTGGGATTGAGCACTGACGACAACGATGACGATTATTTTCTTTGTACGTGTGAGCACATGCTCGGCTTGCAGTTTTTGATCCTCGAGTAGACTGCCTGACTTCGCCATCTGTTTGTCATATAAAAATGGAAGTATTTTGTTAAGTGCCTCACCCAAAGACGCAACAAGAGAACTTGCTGGATTTTTCTCCACACTACTCTTCGTCGTGCAGAGCGCCAACCAGTATATACGATTTTTTTAACCCTTTGGTATGACTCGACAAGGAAATTAAATCCAAGTCTACCGCTTGCGAATTGGACGCTTTAACCACTACACCAGCATACTGATAATGACGTTTATCAAATTTAAAGGTCTTGAAGTTGCCACCAAGACAATGAGCAATTTTTCTAACAACACAAAAACCAATCGGATATTGAACCTACAGCTGCAAACCTTTGTCTTGTGTCGCTTAGCTACAATGCCAACATGCAAATATTAATTAAAATTAGTATCAATATAATTTTTCAGATGGCTGCAACGGCGCTCCGTCAAGTGCCTTGAATGTCTTGATTTTATTGGTGGCTCCCTTCATCTCTTGTATTTTGCAAATGGAATAGCTTGATCTAACTACAAATGTATCCAATAGTTGCTTTTTAGCATAAAGAGAGTTTCGTTTTTTGAAGCAATCAGCAATTCAAACAAATCCAATGATATTTTCGGTATAAAAATTAATTTAGCTCGTATTCTCTTCATAATGAATTATAAATTCTTCATATATTTTTCTCCGTAGCGACATTACTCAGTTTTTCAAATTGTATTCAAATTGTTGTACGTTTGAAGCAATAATCTAGGCAAAGTGTAAACTAGGAAACGTAATATCTGCTTGCTACTTGGGAAGTTAAATTCTTCTCATTAGATGCACAATTATATTTAAGAGAGTGAAAACTGTTTGACAGAAGTTTTTCTTAGTGATATTGGGTAATTCGTGATCCAGAGTGTTATGGCCGCATTTTCTCTCAGATATTTACAAATAAATTTTGTGATAACTTCCACAATTTGTTATTAGTGACCAGCTCAAAATGGTGAAACAACTGTTTTTAGAGATAAAATCGATTCAGAGTCAAAAAGTTTTTTCATCATAATCGTTGTCGTGATAGCAGTATATGTTATAATAAATATAGGCTATGCTAATTATGAAATGGTGTTTCTTAGCTAATTAGCGAGACTGTGCGACAAATTCAGCTTGTAAGATTTCTCTCCCAGTTGTTGACAACTTTTTTTGTTTTAATAATACTCTTTTGAGGAAATAAATAGCTTACAGTACATACTTTTTAGTTAAATAACTGCAATTTTTTTCTGAACTTTATGCTACTCTCAAAATTAATTCAAGCAACGCTTTAATGTTCATGTTAATTTGCAATTTCTAGCAGCCAGTAGCGTATCGAGCATTTGCAGATTGGGGTCAAAGATAAGAGTTGTAGTTCGACTTTTCGGAATCAAATTTTGGATCAAGTTTTTGTTCCATTTTTTTAAGTTGATGTTTTTTTTTGGTGGGAAGAACCGCTTAGTTCAGAATCCTAAATCCGTTACCGCAAGCATGACTCCAAGGGCTCGAATAAGTTGTAAAGCTAATAACAGTATTTATATCCCTTTCGCAGCCCGTGGTTGGAAACCACTGGCATAAGCCGAGAATATCGTTTCGGCCATCAACAAATATGATTTATTAGCAGCAAGATTAAGAACGAAAATATGATAAAAATTCAAAGCGTGGGCAATATCAAACGTTTGCAGCGTAGTTCAGTGCGTGGAAGCGCTGGACAGGAATAGTGAATTTGCGAGTTCAATGCCGGCATAAACTTTGCTTTTTGTGCTCTTGAAACCAAATTTTTGCGGCAATATTTTCTTGCTTTGTTGCAAGCTTGTGGTGGAAATACACTGTACCAGCACTACTGGCAACAGCAGCAGATTCAGGAAGAAGCGAAAGTAATCGGACAAAGGAGAAGCCGGGAATCCCACAAAATTTAGGGGAAACTTGCATAATTTGTGTTGCATTACTTCTTGTGCAATAGTTAATTCAATATCAAATTCTATTCGCAAATTCTCAACGCAAGAAGTGCAGCATTTGAAATTTTGGGTAAAGTGGCCATTACTAGCTTGTCTGGTACGTCACAGAGTTGACTGTTTGATAGAATAATTAGCAAAATGCCATATTAATGCATTTTTAAGAAAGCAATCCTACTCTCAATTCATAAGAACAAGTAACTATCACGGTGACGTAGGTTATTGTTGTAAGCTGCTAACATTGCCTTAGCTAAAGGTGGATACTGGAATCATAACCACCTGATTTTCTGAATCCGATCTAGGAATGAAAGTGTTGGCAGTTATAGCGGCTAAAAAATCTCCATATTCAAATAAAAGTGATCTCACAAAATTAAGGTAAACATCTACAAAATTTAGAGTGAGAAAATACCAACATCAAATATTCATCCAACAAATTAGAAGAACCGCAAACCTCCAAAAATTTGTTTCTGGCTGCGCTAAAGACTGCTAATTCAAGGTAGTAAAAAGCTTTAGGGTTTAAAAATAGATCACAGAGAGAGATCTACTTTTTTAAATCCTGTTTTGTCTGTGTTAACGCAGGTGGCCGGATTCATCTCATGTTTCTTGAAAGTTTGTAAATTCCATCACGCCACTTTGTTCTGTCGATGGCATCTTCTTTTTTCATTCCAATCTGATCGATATATTCTTGAGCTTGTTTTTTCCAAGTCATATTTGGTCGCCCAGGCCTTCTTCTTCCCGCCACTTCAAAATTCAGAGCTCTTCTCAAAACATCACCAGTATTCCTTCCCAAAACATGCCTATTCCATCGTACTCCACTCACCCTGGCTAGTTTATCCAAAGTACCAATTAAACCCAACAAACTCATAAGTTCTTGGCCCCTTCTTTTCTCAATCAACTTAACTCCACTGTCGCGTTTTAATAAAAATAGAATTTTCGGATCTATCTCAATCTTAATGTTTAAAAGTGAGGCGCCGTATAATATCGCTCGGATAATTATGTCTGGCTGCAACTTAATAAAACTTGGAAAAAATTGGCTTCCACTAAAAACAACTTAAACCACGTTAAGAACAGAATATTGTATTCACAGAAATAATACTTCACGACTTCAAACTTCTTCACTCGACGATCTCGGAACTAACCACTTTACTACACAATCAGGAAACCGCCAAAATTAATTTCACCAATAACTGTTTAATACTCGCCACGTCGACAGAATCCACAATAAATTATCACAAAAAACAATAGTTCTTCTTTACTCCGTCAATCAATCTCTCTCTCCCCACTACAATGCTTCTCTATTCTCTGCTACTCTCCACAAAAACCCTGTCGCCTTATATATAAATCGAAAAAACAATCCAGAAAACGCTAGAACAAAATCACGTGAAAAAAAAGAAACACTACTAAATTACGTTATAAGTTATGTAACCGCCCAACGAAATTCTTCAAAGAAGCTAGATTCACTAGATCAATCTGGAATCTTATTATGTCACAAATGATTGTGACCTAATAAAGGCGTACTTACAGCAAATCCAATTGCGAGAAAAAAGGTCTTTTTTTAATCAGTAGCCGAGCGAACAAAATAATACAGCACCATACACATAGATGAAAACGATTCTTACAAGGCACATTTCCTTATTCGTGACATCCACACATTGCTCTCATCGTTGCTTTTTTGGTTCTTCTCGAAATTGCCATCTCATTCTCCCTCAGACACCATGTCTCGCTCCCGTATAAGTATTGCTGATCTTACGCAACTTTGATAAATCCTTCTTTTCATTTTTAACGTAAACTTTCTCCCATAAAGTAACTCCCCACATTCTCTACGTTTTATCCATTCGATTCTTGTTCTTGCTGTTACTGCTGCTTCACTTCCACCACTGGTGTTCAACCTGTCTCCCAAATAACAAAAACTCTTCACAAAGTCAACCTGGTCGAAAAATGATATTTCTTCACCTGGTTCCACAATTCCTTTTTTTGTATCAACACATGTTTTGCTAACAAAACCTTTTGCCAGAGTTGAAGTCACCCCCTTTATTTTTGCACATCTACCATGCACCCATTCTACCACACTTTGCGCACATTATCGAATTTGACATCACCCTCTTTCTGCACTTGGCGCATGGATCAACTTTACTCTTGAGTACTTCACCTTTCGAACCACTCACCATTTCTTGGTTTTCTTGAGATTCACCTTCAGTCCCTTGCTTTCAAACGCCTCTTTCCATTTTAAAAACTTCTCCTTTAAATTCTCTGTACTTTCACTCAATAAAACTAAATCATCCGCATACAAAATTTCATTCATCAATCCTTCTCTTGCATTTTCTGAGATTACATCTACTACAATTGTAAAAAGCACTGGCGACAACACAGATCCTTGATGTACACCAACTTGTACCAAGAATTCTTCAGATACCTCAGACCCCACTCGAAATTTTGTTTTTGCCCCGTGATAGAGGCTCATCACCGCTCTTTCTATTAGTTCTGGCAAATCTTTTTTCTCATCGCCTACGCCATCACTTTTCGTGGAACTCTATCAAATGCCTTCTCAATATCCACGGAACACATATAAACTTTTTCTTCTTATCCCTGTATTTCTCTTGCATTCTTTGCAATACATACAATGCGTCTGTCATTTCTCTTCCAGGCATAAACCAAACTGCATTGAATCAATACTTACTAATTCTCGAATCCTTTTCTCCAGCCCTCTTTCAATGATCTTCATGGCGTGCTCTAACAGCTTTACTTCTCTGTAAGTACTGCAGTTTCTGACATCTCCCTTTCCCTTAAAAATTGGTACCAGCACACTTGTTTGCCATTCATCTGGCATTCCTTTCCCATCCAACACGCGTTGGCAAAGTTCAACCAGCAGATATCATCTCTGCACATACTTTCAGAGGGTCCAGGTGCCTTTTCTGGTTTCATTACTTTTATTGCTATTGCCATTTCTTCGTAGGTAACATTTTTAATGAGTCCCTCTACCATACTAGCTGCTGTCACGTGGTCCCAATCATTCTCTTTATTCGTGATCTCCTCCATGTGATTTTTTCATATTCTTTTCCTGTCTTTTTCACTGAAGCCTAACCTTCCGTCTTTTCCTTTCATGCATCTACCTCCTTCAATATCTTTCTCATCTTTTTTCATGAACTTAAGCAGTGTAAAACTGGTATTTGGTTTTTCTTTCATTTTTAAATAGTAAACCTTGCAACTAATTGGCAAAGCAGCATACGGGCGTAAGGGGCATTAACAATTTATTAAAATGAATATGCCAGAAAACAATAATGAGTATACCACCCAACCAATTTAGACGAGACCATCCCTGGACGCGTTTCGTCCTTTTGGACTCATCAGCAGGGCCCGTCCCGTCACAAGCAAAAGTAACCCACAAAAGTTACTTTTGCTTGTGACGGGACGGGCCCTGCTGATGAGTCCAAAAGGACGAAACGCGTCCAGGGATGGTCTCGTATAAATTGGTTGGGTGGTATACTCATTATTGTTTTCTGGCATATTCATTTTAATAAATTGTTAATGCCCCTTACGCCCGTATGCTGCTTTGCCAATTAGTTGCAAGGTTTACTATTTACAATTTCCCTCTTCACTTAATAACTTTGAAATCTATAGTTCTTTCATTTTTGTTAATTTTTTTTCAGCATCTTTCCTCATAGAATAGGCAACCACTTTCTTTGCTCGATTTTTGATATTCTCATATCTGGCCTTGTTTTCATCCAATCTACTTTCACACATCTTTGTATATGCCACTTTCTTTTGTAGTATTGCTTCCTTTACTTCTTCATTCCACCACCATTTATCCCAATGGTTTTTCCTAACTTTATTCTTTTCACATATTTCATCACAAACTTGTAGCAAACTATGTTTAAAAGTATTCCATAATTGGTATACAACGGATAAAGATTTTGATTTAAGGACCACTATGGTGAAAACAAGGCAAATAAAACGTAGCGAGGGACTCGAGAAACTTGGGAGATATGTAGTGAATAAGCACAATTCTCCAGTAATGTTTTTTTAATCGATTGCATTTCAAAGAACGATGGTTTTGTTTCGGAACGAGATATGGCAACGTCAAAAACATAAACTTTTTATGAGTGTTTTCACAGCCATTCATTGAAGCTGGCTTGGCCGGGTAAACCAATGCTGTTAACCTTGACATTGGTGATGGGGACCACTACGGGCGACGCCCGCAATTGGCTAATAACAGTAAAACAAGTTGGTTGACTAGCATCACACCTCAATGAACACAAACACCTTAGACGTATCTTTATTAATTTTTTCTTTGTTCATAGCAAAATGATCCTTCAAAGCCGCAAGATAGAAGTAGTGACTATAAGTACAAGACAGCTGCCCAGACTTGCTTTGGAGCATTCCGTCATTGCGTGGAATTTCTTTGCTTTAGGCTACTTTTAATAAATTGACGCCAATATATTGTTAGAGCCCTCTAAATAGAAAAAATCAGCTCCCCCGTCTCTACCAGGGATGCAATGCTGCGAAAAACTGCTTTTAAAAATTAGTTAGGTATTGTGTAAATCTTCAAATATTTTCATCAAAACGCAAATTTTTAAAACGTTGGTAAACCTGATGAAGCTAGCAGCAGGCATACCCAAAGAAGAGGAAAGAGCGAGCAGTCCATACCAAATGAAGCAAATCTAGCAGTTGTTTATGACAGTCAAATATCACTTTTATCTGTACATGTACAAGAGTAGGGATATATTAAAATTATTGTTTTCTGCTTCTTACTTATGGTTGCATTTACAAAGACGCAATAATTGTTTTGATCTTCCGGGCAAGCTTTGGAAGTTAAATCGCCAAGTTTGTATCTGTCACAGAGAGGAGTGTACGGTAATCCGCATTGATAGCAAGATAACCCATCAGCTGTAAAAACAATTACACATTTACATAATTGAAGAGAAAAACAACTAGAGATACTTGGTACATCTTAAAATTTATAAAAGTATGACTATTTATCAGTTTAATAACCTCCTTCGTAACGATAAAAATTTCAAAAAATGCATCATTGTAATTGTTTTCCGTCTCAATTTCTGCACCTTTGGCTCATTTATCTTAAATATCAGAGCAACTTGAAAACGTCAGAACTGACATAAAATCAAACTGAAAGCGTTTGTCTGGAATTGTAAAATGCACAGACAAAACTGGCTCATTTTTGAGAAGTAAGGTACCTGCAGGTAATATGGCCACCATAACAAACTTTCTCAAATTTCTTAACAACTACTCAAAAGTTCCCGGTCAAACTGTGCATGGAAGTAGAGTAAGTTGAGTAACAACTTGAACTAGTAGAGTAACAACTTCAAAACGTCAGAACTGACGTGAAATCAAACTGAAAGCGTTTGTCTTGAGTTGTAAAATGCACTGGCAAAACTGGCTCATTTTTGAGAGACATCTTGCAAAGCATTGTACTTGCTTAGCACAGTAAGTAGGCAAAACTTTTAAATTGAAAAGTTGCCGTCTGTTACCTCCGTTTAAAATGAGCATCATTTATTCGTTCATGCGCGTGAGTCAGATCAATGTACCAGAATAAGTCGACTACTCGCTTGCTTGTCATGTAAAATTGGAGGAATCTGGTTTAAATGGATATCCCAAAGCTGCAACTAATCAGCTTGCGTGCGTTTTCTGCGCAACTTTTGTGCTAAACAACAAGTAGTAGGAAAGCTGTGAATACTATATCTAAAGTCTCTTGGTTAAGAGAAAGTAAGCTAATTACAACTCTTGGGCACAAACAGAATAGCAATCGGCGATCACGACATTTCCTCTTTTCAAAAAACATTACAACAGTTTATTAGAATTGCATGTTATTTAACAAAACACTTTTTCCTAATAGCCTACTTACCGGTTCCGAATACGCAGACTGCCAAGCAAAGTAATGCAGTAGTGGTGAATTTCATCTTGATGAATAACGCTACAGAATAAATCAAAAACCCCACAAAAACTACTCTGCAAAACTTACCTGCAGAAAAAAACGTCATCAAATCAAAGCAGCGGCGACGAAGAGCAAGATCGAGTCTGTTCGCAGGTATTAAAAGCCACTTTCACGGTTATCTAGAATCCGCTTTTCAAACAGTAGGCTGCAATTTAACCCCCTTGTCTACATTTATTACCGAAATAATTTTTGCTTGGTGTTTAGCAATAGAAGTAATGTTGAAAATGAGATATAAAATTGTGCAAAATTTTTTGGGTCGTAATTAAAATATGTTCTGGCTTTAATAGCATTACCACTGCTTAAATACTGCTATTGAAAAGACACAGCAATTAATATCCAAATTGTGTATAGAACTCATGCAGCTTTATTATCAATTTCTGTTTTCGGTTAGCAACGTCATAACTTCACCTTTTTCTGTTATGAAACAGTTGCATCAGACAGAACTATAGTAGCCGCTTTCCACCACCAATTGATAGGATCCGACTTTGGCTTGTCATAAAAGTCTAAATTGTTTGAAGATCCAATGCTTGCCACACTTATAAAACTTTAGTAACTCTTTCGCGGCGACGTGCATTGCGAAAAATTTTTTGCAAGATGGCAGAGCGAAAAACTGTCGTAATCAAATATAATTAATCATCATAAAATAGCTTAAGTTTGTTTGTAAATCATTACTCATCTGTTTACTTTTACATCAAGTGTTATATATCGTTGAAATCTCTAATTTTGAAGATTTCGAATACAGTATAAAAAATTTTTTTGAATATGCAAATTTTATGCTAGTTACTCCCCTCCCCCAATGGGT
Source organism: Trididemnum clinides (assembly GCA_963675345.1). NCBI lineage: Eukaryota > Metazoa > Chordata > Ascidiacea > Aplousobranchia > Didemnidae > Trididemnum > Trididemnum clinides. The sequence continues at coordinate 18,413,078 of OY776305.1, forward strand.
GCTGACTTGTCTTCGAAGTTGAAGTAACCTTACCTCAAGAGTTTATTTGCAACCAATTTCTTTAGAAATGGTCGCTAGATGATGCTAAGAATATAAGTTTTCAAGATGTATCAGTCAAAACCTACCTAAAAGCTTAGGTTTTCTACAATTTGCAACTTTCTGAGACCGGTACTAAATTTTGTTAGTTAAATATAGACCTAAAATATGATCAGTCATTATTTGCTGGAGCAGTCGTTCTCAACCTTTTCCGGGCCAAGGCCCATTTCGAGGAGCCACAAATCCTTGTGGCCCAGTTTTTTGTGGTAGCCAACTTTCTCCGTGTGCTGTGGCCCAGTTTTTGGTACCACAGGTTTTCGTGGCCCACTTTGATTACGTCTGTAATGTGATGGTGATAAAGTTGAAGGGATTAGCGTCAATACACATGGTAGCCGAGGTAATCTCAAAAAAAAGGTCATCGCCTCCCCAGTGCCGAGAATGGCCAGTCCGGGGTCAGAGTCGGAGTTGATTTACGAAGGAACATAAGGTCATTGCACCTCCAATTCATGGATGCTAATCCGTATAACAGTTCATGTGCATCGCTATCATTCAACCTCATTCGAGTTGCAAACCCATTATTAAAGTACGCAAATGCCTGTAGCCCACTCGACTTACGTGCTGTGGACCACCAGTGGACCATGGCCCACCAATTGAGAACCAGTGTGCTCGAGGTTAGCTTAAACTACAGGGTGGCCGAAAAGTCCCAGGACACTCTATTTTTAATATTTTAATGCTGTTAAATATGATTGTTTTAATATTCTAATGTTGTTAAAACAATTTATTTGATTTATTTTTTCAGGTTATTTAGGTTATTTCAGGTCATGACTGACATCAGTGTATTTACTGTTGAGGAACGCTTAATTGCTGCTGTTTGGGTTCACGACCGCATCAGGAATGACATGACTATGGAAGATATTCGAAGTGCTTTCACAGAAAGATTTGGAAAGCCCGCGCCATCAAGAAGTAATCTGTATCTGTGGGAGAAGAAAGTTTTTGAAACAGGTAGCGTTCTGGATCAGGCAAGAAGTGGCAGGCCTGAAACACGAAAGGAAACGTGTGCTGGTGTTCAAGAATCACTGCAACAGTCCCCCAAGAAATCCACCAGAAAACGTTCTGCTGAACTTAGAATACCAAGGGCTACCATGATGGATCATATGAAAAAGGACTTGGATGTCAAAGCTTATAAGCCCATGTCGGTAAATCAGTTGTCAGATGAAGATATGGATCGAAGAAAAGAATTCTGTGAGAAATTTTTAAATCGCTTTCCTGATGGTCCAAGAAATCACAGAAAGATAATATTCAGCGATGAATGCGCCATTTATAAAAGTTCTAAAAGTCGAAACATATATTTCTGGGCTAAAGAAAACCCCTTTTACAAAGAAGAAGTTGAAAATAATCCTCCACATGTCATGATTTGAGCTGCATTGACATCTGAACATTTGATTGGTCCTTATTTCTTTGATGGCAATGTCAACCAGGAATCATATGCCAATATGATTAGAAAGTGGTTCATTTCCAAGTTAACAGAACTTGGTATTAAGGATCGTGTATGGCTACAGCAAGATGGTGCACCTGCACATTTTGCACTTCCTGTGAGAGCGCTGCTAAATGCAGAGTTTCCTGATCGATGGATTGGCCGCGGATCAAATTCTTTTGCTTGGCCACCACGAAGCCCCGACTTGACCACTCCAGACAACTCATTATGGGGTTTTATTAAAGGTCAAGTTTCTGGTATTAGATACGAAACCATTGATCAGCTAAAGCATGCGATTATTGCAGCTTTTGCTAGCGTATCAAGGAATTCTCTCCAAAAAATGGCACAAAGAACATGGAGGCGAATGGAATTGTGCAAGAACAATGAGGGCCAACATACTGATCCCCTAGACCACTAAATTACTCTAGTTGTTTTCTGCTTTGTTTCTAATAAAGTTCTCTTTTTTGTTGAATATATACGTTTCTGTGTGTTTCATTAAAAAATATTGTGTTTTATTAAAAATACATGTATAGTGTCCTGGGACTTTTCGGTCACCCAAAATACATGTATAGTGTCCTGGGACTTTTCGGCCACCCTGTATGTAACATTACGTACTTTTCCAAAAGATATTTCTTCAAGATTCAGAAAATATCAAGCTTAAATAGAATATGTTGTCACTAACAATGAAACAGAAGCATTTTTAGACCCCTCCCATTTGTTGAAAAACAAGATGGATACAGCAAATTTTGATTTAGAAAAGCCAAATTTCTGCTACCGTTTAAACTTGTATTTTAGCTTCTATCTACTTGCAAACTTGATACAAAACGATGACTTTAGTGATGAAATATTTGCAATTTATTTTATCTTTTTCAAAGGATAGAGTCTTTTCAAAAAATATAATTTAGTGAAGGTAAGTCGAAAATTTTTTTCGGTTTTGAACTGATATGATGTCGGTACCCATTTTAGTTCAGTAAATATCATATACCGCTTAAGCTAAACTATTTAAAGTTATATATTGATGGAAAACAAATTTTCTAAGCTTTCAAATAAGACCAGTAATTAGCAACATATCATATTTTTACGCATTAAATTTACTTTTTTTACCTACCATACAAATTTTTCTGTGGGCTTTGAGACCACTAAAAAGTTTAAAACTTTAAATAAGTGAGTTTTTTTATTATTGCTTGAAATTTTGTCAAATGATGCCACAAAATAGTAGTTTTCAGACTGTGTTAATGATAAGAGATTGCTTTCCTGGAAAACGTGTAATCTCAATTTGATCTCAAAGTAGTTGGCTCTTGCTGAAAATTTGGCAATTTTTGTCGTCCGCAACTGGGTTCTTGATCTTTTTAACCATTTTTAGGTATAAAAATTCAGAAATTAGAGCACAAATTTTACATCTTTCAATGTGTGAGGTATTACGCGTAATCTTTAGAAAGCTTTATGAAAATCGAATGAGAAATGAAGTCACTAATCTAATTTTTAGTAAACTGATTTTGTAACTCGGGGAAAAAAATTTGAGTGAAACACTGAAAGCACAAGATCTGATGATCTTATGACAAAAAAGTTGATTAAACTCATAAATATTATCGCCACTACAACAATGTAGGGTTCAGCTTACAAAATCTGAGAGGAATGGCAAACCTTTCGAAAAGGCTGTAGAGCAGATCAGAGCATTCCAGCGGCTTAAAAAAAAGATTCGGAACTACATTCTGTAGTATTCAATATTTCAGCAGCCTAGTCAAATTGGTTTTGGCGCCGTTTGTGGGGAAAATAATTGTGAGTTCGAAGCTCACGATGCCTAGGTTTTTGCGTTCTCGGACAAAAGATCGTACGATAATATTCCTACGAGGTTGCACTGCTTTGGCAAACATGTAGTGTGCCAGTAGTAATGGTAACTCCAGAACGGGTCTGAACACAACGGTATTCTTTCATACCCGACAAAAGATTTCCCGTGACCGAAAAACAAAAATATATGACAAAAAGCAAATCAACCCTCAGAATATTGATCACAAACCAAATCGCTTGTCTCTTTGTACATGTAAAGCACTCAGTAACAAAAAGATCAAGATATTTTGTACGAATTCCATTGATATAGATTTAAATTCCAAAATCAAGTGAATTTTATTAAATTGCAAAAACTTGTACTTTATCTTGAACAGTTCGTGCACTAAGGAGGAAAATTTTTTCAGAAAAATGAGTTATTAGACCGATGATCAAAAGCAAGATATTTAGGGGGAGAAATTGCCTGCTTTGTCCTATGCCGCGACCAAGGCACGTAGATGTAGGAAAAGAACACGACTGCCATGACGAAATGGGTTACGGGAAAATCGTCCAATAGGCCTACCACTAAATTTATTTATTTCTGTTGTCGTAATATGACCAACTTTACGACGTTCATCCCCAACTTTGACTCTGTGACCATATTTTTATAGGAACGAAAGAATAGTAATTGCAAAATGATAGTTGATCGATATCTTAAAAACTTGGGAAAGTTCAATAGTTGATCTCTCACCCAGTCTTGGTTTTGTTGGTTTTAGCCACAAAGCCCCACTCATTTACGAGTATAAAGCGCAGATTACTGTCTGACAGCAAATTCGAACTCGCTGCTGTTACAGTATCGCATACAACTATAATTGTCAATTCATAAACAAAGCTTCAAATCCGAGTTGCTTGATTTGAGGAGCTGCTTCCCAGCAATTCACCTGCACTTTACGAGTAAGCTCTTCATATTTCAAGGGCGCTTAGGAAATGATTGAGTATGCATTGCGTGAAGTTTAAAACTAAATCTTACTTTGTGCTACGTGTAAATGGAACAAGAAAACAACTATGCAGTACTGTATTTTCATGACTAATTTAACAGCTTTGCCGATAGCGGCGTTAGAGAGTGGGAAGAGATATAGAGAGCATGTTCACCATGCGGGACCCGAGCAAAAAGGAGTACTTTTTTTACAAATTAAATCATCGTTTGGAAATAAAATTGTGCGATACATAATTCAATTGGGCTTTTTCATATCGGGAGAACCCGGAATTTAGGGTTTAGCGGCCATGCAACTATTGCTCTAGTTTTATGGATCCACTGTTTTCATTTGCATGTTTTAACGTCTGACGTTGTGTCGCTTCTTCCTTTTCTTGACTCCATTTCTCTCATTATTATTGTTGTTCAGTGTCGTGTGTAATGGTGGTGGTCATGAATAAAAAAAGAATGAATGAATGAATGAATTCGATTGAGATTAATACAGACCTAAACTTTAGCTCGTGGCAACTGTACAGTTCCACTTCAAATTAAATGCACTTTGGACTATACAAAGCATCGAAAAATTAGTTCATTAATTCAGTAAGCAATTGAATAGACCAGCCAAAATGATTCAAGCATTCGTGAAAATCTGTTCTTGGATAGGCCTACGTAATTATGAGTGACAAGATTCCTTTACTAGATAACAAATTTTTCCTTTCCTGGATGAGCGAGAAAGTTTTTGTCATGTTGTGTTTCTAATGGAAGTAATCTGTGCACACTTTGTCGTCTAAACAATTGCCAATGATCTTTGGTTTAAAGTTTGATTCAATTTCCATGTCACGAAGCAAAAGCTGGAATACATTTCAGTGTTAGCAAAAGTTAGAGTATATATTTGCAAAGCCGAAAGTTGAGGCATCCTGTGAAACTGCGCTTGAAATTTCTAAGCAGACCTTATTTGACTTTCCATGTTTCAACAATTGATGGGAGTTTGCCATTATTTCAAAGAAGCAAAAGAAGTCCGCCAGTAAAACGAGTTTGGGAACCCTAGGCTTACCACCGTTATTTTACCCAGTATTGCCACTGGAAACTCCCGCGGCAACTGTGAAAACTGTCACTTTACAAAACGAGAAGTGATAAATTTTAAACTATACCGTGTTCTTCAATAAGTAGTTACCCTTTAACTAAAGACGCCACTGATTGTACAATTGCTGCAAGAAAAATCAATATAGCCTGACCTGAAACAAACACTTAATGATTGCCATCTGCAATTATGTGCCAATAGTAGCCGTTATAAACGTCATAAACGCTTTTTTAATTGACGGTACGTGTTACGGAAGAACAAGGCTTGATGCTTGGTAAATTGTCAACTCCATCAAAAGCATTGTTTCTTGTAGACATCTCTCGCTCGATCATGCTGGTGTTTAACATTAAAATATTATCAGATTGTTTTAAATGTTGAAAAAGAATCTGTTATTAATAGAGCCATTTTTTTGACCTAAAAAAATATACTTTTGACTTTATTTTAGCAAAATTTTGACTTTATTTTAACCTAACCGCTTTCGCCTATTATTTATGTCTTGTTGAACTTTTTTGATTAAAAATGTTTTATAATCCGCAATTTACATAAGTTTTTGAAGAAGGTGGCCTACTTTAAACATTTTCTCAATCACTCAGTCTTGAAGCTAATGCAACAAAGCGACGCATGACGTCAAAGCCTAGGATAACGAGCCATTGTGTGTACCGGCATCAATTAGTGTGTAATACAAAAAATGCGTTGTTATCGCAACTGTACTGTACATTAACAGTCTGTCTATAATATTTTTAACGAAAGCCACACAGCATAATTACCAGGAATTTTTATCGTAATACAGCATCATATATTTTTTTATGTTCTTAACATCAAAATTTCTGTCTTTTCTCAGTAATTTACTGAGCATAGAAAACGACCTCTCAACAGTAGTAGAGGTTGGCTGGGCTTTTTGCAATAGTGCGTAGCTTGTTGGCCCAGTTGTCAAGTTGGTACAGTTTATTATTGTTTCTAAATTAGAGTTGGATAGTCGTCTTTTAGTGTAATTTTTAATTGCCATATTCTTTAGCAGTCCGTATGCTTCGGTTATCGTGCAGGCACTTCCTTCTAAGAACTCTACGTTGGCTGCTAGAGTCCGCTATTGATTTATTTTAACCAAGTCCGGCACCAAATCTTCCACATTGATAGCATCTTTTGCTCTGCTGACTAAGAGGCCTGCACTTGTCCAATTGTTGATAATGGTACGAAGAGCTGGAAGGCTCTCACTGTACTATAAGGCAGCTCTAAGACAAGTTGCCCATCTTGTAACTACAGGGTCACGAGGAGATGGCAGACCAGCATCATGAAAATCTTTCTTGCGAACTTTGTTTTTGATTGATGCTGCCTTGATTGTTGCTATTATTTGATCAATATTTTTAAAATGAGCACGCACACGCATAGCGCAGTTATGTAGTAAGTGCGCAACGCAGGTGATATGCATCAAAGAAGGGTATAATTCCTTTAATGTCTTTCCAGCCAAAAACATGTACCGAGCAGCATCAGTCAAGAACAGTGAAAAATTCTCGCGTTTTATTTCAAGTTGTCGCAATATGTCATCCACAGTGTGCAGAATAATACTGCTATTAACATTGCTACCGCTGTCAAGTGGATGGCAATCAACGAGGAATGTCTGATTTGGGGCATCTAAGCTGCCCACAAGCACACTAACATATTTTTGTTTAGCAATCTCTGCTTCATCCACAATTAAAAAAATTTTTTGTCATGAAGTAATTCTTGAATTTGTTCTTCTTTTTGGGATGCTAATTTAGTAACACATGCCCGGGCTGCAGTCTCCGAAGGCAATACTTTTCCCTTTGTAGCAAACAGAGACTTTAAAGAAAAATGGTTCAGTTTACGAAGTGGGATATCTACAACTAAGAATCAACAAACAACCTGTTCCTTGAAGTTTACTTGATCAAGTAGTAAAAAGGTTTGCTTACTTTGGGGTTTGCTCTTCGTCTCCAATTATCTTTGGTGTTGCTTACTTTTTCGGTGGCTTTCCACAAAAAACTTTTTGTCGCATTTGACTAACACGTCGCAAAGGTTGCATCGCAAGTCGCGGGCAGGAGTTGCCGAAAACTCATCCGGATATTCCTGGCAAATTTGCCTAACTTTCGCTGTAGAAGATTTGGTTTGTTTAGGCATTCTTTGCTTTGCAAGCTACAACTTAAAAAGACCACGTGTAAAGAGCGCAAAGATTTTATAGGAATAGATTAATTGTCAAACAATTACCTGTTTATGCATCAACAATGACAATTTCATGCATAACAAGTGCTATTTCCTGGTCAATTACCGCACGTATTTTTACCATTGCAACTATTTTAGAAGTTTAAAATCAAATAAAACTGCGCATAAAATTTTAATAGCAGCTCAAAAATTCACAAAGATATAAAAAAAATCTAAATTCGTTCGTTTTTGTAAGGAAATTTTTGATGAAGACAGTTTTGACAAGTTTTGACTTAATTCAAAATTTTGACTTTGTTTTGACTTATAAAATGTACCAAAACAGACTCCTGAAGACCTGAAACGAACGTTAGTAAACGTTTGATCATGTAACAAGGTCCTGAAAAAATTTTGACTTTATTGGCTTTAGCGGGCCCTAGTAATTAATAAACAGCAATAAAGTGAGCTTAGAATTTTATTTGCTGTAAGAAAAATTAATTTTGCTAATGCATCCTCAGTTTCTGCAAAAAAATATATAAAAATCGCACAAAAAGTATAAAGATATTTTTTCTGACAAGTAAAGATAATTTACTAGTGGTAAAAACTCATGTCTGAAAACAGCATAAACCCTCAACTTTTATTAAACCCACAAGTAAAAAAGTACCTACGTGAAGAAACTCAAATAAGTCTAATCATAAAACTTAAGGTCCAACTGAAGAAACGCTAACACAACCCAAAACTATAGCAAACAAGGCAGTACTAAAATACTAAAATCCTTAAAAACTTTACAAGAAGCAAAAATATTTACCTGTACGTGGTCTACAATAATAAACAGCTATCAAAACTACAGACCATAAAACTAGCTCCGACTCCTTTCAAATTACATTCAAACTAATATGATAGGTAAAATTATATAAAAGTAGGAATGAGATAAATAAGACGTCTTATTACCAAATAAACAAAAAGCAGTAAAAGGACATAATAATAAGTAAAAGAACATAACCTATAGGACGTACATAACCTACAGATTGTTTTGATAAATTTTTCGCAATCGTGTAGACTCTGCTGCTGTTTTTAACCTCAACTTACTGGTAGAGTTACATGAGGGGCATTCAAAAATAGGCAGAATATTTAAATTTTTTATTGATTTCTATTTACAATGAATTTATTTTTCAACATAACCTCCGTCACGCTCGATGCACTTCTCCAAGTGGTGTTTCCATTCATTTATATCATTTTTGAAAAATTCTTCAGACTGATTTCTAAGCCATGTTTTTGCTGCATGTTTTGCTTCATTAGTGCTATTGAAACGGACTTCTTTCAGATGTTTTTTGAGTTTTGGGAATAGAAAAAAATCAGATGGGGCTAGATCTGGGCTCTAAGATGGATGTAGCAGCAATTCCCATTAAAATCCTCTCAAAATTTTCTTTGTCGCTTTTGCAGACTGCGCTGGAGCATTGTCATGAGAGAGAAGGATTCCTCGGTGAAGATTTCCTGGGTGCTTTTTAGCTAATTCCGTCCTTAATTTTTTTAAAACTTCAACACAATAGGACCCTGTAATAGTTTTTCGACCTTCTAAGAAATCGACTAGCACAACTGCTCCCTGGTCCTAGAAATCCAGAAAACTGCTTATTACGTCATAATAACATACCAACTACCAATCGGTTAAGAATTCCGCCCATTTTTTGACGGCCTCTCGTATATGAAGAAAAAACCAATGGGACACAAACAAACGCAGGATGTGGAACAATCCATTGTTTAGCTTGCTGATGCGTTGTAGTTCTATTGTTCAGTGGAATGCAGTTACACCAATACTGATTAACTCATTCAAGATTTATTAGATTGTGATAAAATAGGGTTTCTGTTTTTAAGTATGAGTCGGTTCATCTTAGAATGTCTACCAACTGTCTTAGCCATTTCTTCCATGTACGTAAAGAAGAGACAAAACGTACAGTTCCTCTCTAAAATTCAACTTAAATATTTCTTTCTAGGTAATAGCTTCCTTCTAAATAGGATATTGGAGTTAGACTTGCGGACATGGAGTTGTGAATCATAGATAGATTTATCTCGGATCTGGACTTGGAAAAGTGATTTTTACTTGGAAGTCCGAGTCCAGTTGCATTTATATTAATTGTATTTAAGGAAACTCATAAAGGCCAACTATTTGTCGCCCTGAAACAAATGCTGGTGCAATATTTTGTTTTTCTTTATATGACGGGTGAATGGCGAGGGACCACATATTTTTCTTATCGATGGTTTGTGTTTAAGTTTGGGATTTATCAGTAATGAGTTACTGGCAAACTAGGACTCGGATTACTACATGAAATTTGAACTTGGACTAGTAGTTTAAACATATCTGCTAGTTTAGCCAAATGCGCTACTACTGAAAACGCAAATACAGGCATTTTCAAAGTTCTTGTTTACGATTCATTTTTGCTCGCTCAACAGGTTTTAAATTCCCGGCTACTCTCCTAACTTTTTTTATATTTATCCTCCATTAACGAGAAAGCAAATTATATGGCTATATTTTGAACGGGACGTCCGCACTCGCTTGGGAGTTGCCATTACTCTGGTGTCTGGGGCACCTGTCTTCCACATAAAGACAAGGCGTCCCGTTAAGTGCCTTGCCCAAGGACACAACAAGCGAGCTTGCCGACTTGTTTTCCACAGCCTCCCACAAATGCCGAGCGCCAAGCAGGGAAGCTGTGGATACCATTTTTTAAAGTCTTTTGGTATGACTCGACAAGGGGAATGAACACCAGGTCTACTGACTGCGAAGCGGACGCTCTAACCACTACACCATCGCATCGGTCAAACTTCTTTGTATACAATCGCCTAGGGTTGTAAGATCCTGAATAGAGTTAGCACTTTGAGTAGGAGAAGAATCTTGCACAGGTAGAGTGTACATATGATCTGGGCGGCTTGCTAGACATTGGTATGATGCCGATGATTTAAGGTTTTGTCAATGCATATTTTCACCGAAACGATCCACTGCGATTTCGAAGGGAATTCTAAGGCCAGTTTTCTTTTCATCCCGCAGTGGTGTTGTTTTCGTTGCTATGAAATGCCGTTGAGTGGTGGTGGAGGAAGTTCACTATTTCAGACATTTAGGCACAGGTGTAGCCAGAAGTTACCTGGATAATGACATAATATTCCCCACATCCAATTTCTTAAACCTGATCCCGATATTTAGTTGCTTTAAGATAAAGTATGAAAAAATTTTGTACTTTAGCCGCGATTGTGACCATAAAGATATTATATTTTTTTGATTTCTCCACAAACTCTGAATTTCAATAATTACTTTTAGTTTGTTATATGGAAGAAATGGAATTACGTAAGATATTTTATTCTCATAGAATTAATCACAAGTTGCAATTAAAACTCCACATGATGTGAAAACTTAGTTGCTGATGAGCAGGAAACTTTCCAGCACAACAAAAGGAAAGGATGTTTTTGATACTTTGAACAATTTTTTTAAACACAATGAAACAGACTGGAAAAAGTTGATTGGCTGTACAACCGACGAGGCTTCCTCCATGCTGGGACGTAAATCTGGGTTTACAACTTACGCGAAAACTGTTTCATCCAACGCAAACATTGTTCATTGCTTCACAAATACATTTGTCCTTTGTGCGAAGGTGCTTTTTGAGAAAATGCTATTATGTTTGAAGCAAGTTATCAAACTGGTAAATTTTGTAAAAACATCTGCCGTAAATACCCGGTTGTTTAACCTTTATCCTGCCAACCATTAAATTTATTTTACGATTCAGTTTATATTTAAAATATAAGTTTAGCATTGCCTAGAGACTATATATATCAATTTTGAAGTTTGTGCCACATCAACTTTTCATTTTATTGTATGTTCCATTTAAGGAACAATGGAGGGTTACAGCTAAGCAATATTAAAATTCTCAAAATTTATTCCTTACAAACTGATACGTACACACTTGTAAAATACATGAAAGAAGTATATTTATAATCAAGAAAGTAAAATACAAGAAACTACTAATTTTTTTATCATTTTCTATTTGCTATGATATTTTTCAAAACATAACTTCCCCCTTTCGGCATGTAGGCGTACATTACATTTCTTACAGATATTTTTTGTGTTTTTGCTGCACACTTTAGATCTCCCTTGTGATGTGGAGCCCAAGGTGTGATCAATGCCATCATACCTTACATCTTCTGGCAATATTCCAGCCAACTCGAGTTTTCTTACACGTTGCGGACCTGGTTTGAGTAAGCAAAGTGCGATTTGACTACGAAATTGCAGATGCGATAGATTTTCTTGACAGGTTTTGCAGTACAGTCTCCATGCTGCTACCACTGATAGATTGACTACATTAATAAAAAGTGGCCAATACCACTTTTTACCACGTATACTTGGTCGATAAGATTCAGCAAGTCTATACATTAGGTCGACACCGCCCATTCCTTTATTGTAGGAGCATACAAGATGCGGCTGTGGAACTTGCTTTTCTCCCCCTTTGACACGACGTCTTGTCTTATGAACTGGCTGATGGTTTTCCCAATTGCTTGCAATCGTCACAATTGAATTGTCATGCCACTTTGCGACATGAACTTTTCCATCAGAGCAAAAGTCGAAAGTTCCTCTTTCTTCTTTTTTGAGATTCTTGCTGCTAATAATCTTTTTTGTTGCATTAGCTATTCTAGTTTCTCTTACGGTACCAGTTGCTCTAACATCTTTATCACTTAGTTCAGACAGCAGTTTGTAGCTTGTAAAATAATTATCAAAGTATAATTCATGGCAAGTAATATCTGATTTTGATATTATTACATCTAACAAATCGTTGACGACCCTAGTACGGAAAGGCAAGCTTTCACGATTATCCTCCTTTCCTAGATAGATTTTCATATGATAAGGAAAGCCGTCATTGCCACAAATACACCAGATCTTATAGCCAAAGCGTATTGGCTTATCTTTTATAAACATTTTGGCGCTATGACGCCCAAAGTACGGTACCATTGATTCATCTATACTAACCAAATTGTGAAAAAAAATATCAAATTGTACAAGATTTTTATTCATCATATCATATAATGGTGAAATTGTACTCATTTTATTTCCTGGAGTAAGCTTCAAATTATCAGCAAAGTGCATGTATTTTTTTATTTCAAGATACCTATTTCTACTCATAGTTTTAGCAACAATTTCTACACGCAAATCAGGTTGAGTTGACCAATACTGCTGCTCCTCAGGTACAGTATGATATCCTGATAACAAAATAATTCCTAAAAATTTTTGCATTTCGCATTCTAATACTTTAAATTTCTCATTGTTTTTGTCCCTATTAGCATACAAGTTAGTTTGAAGAACTATGTATTTCAACATTTCTGTCGAAAATATTCACTTCCAAATTTTATAAGGTGACTTTCCTTCAAGTTCTTCAAGCTTTTGGTCTATAACTGCATTTCCAACCTGCATAGATTTGCTCAATGTAGCACTCTTTTTCCAAGTAATAATGTTCTCTAGTTTTCTTTTTTTTGAAGTGGCAGAATTTCATTATCAAACTCGTTTTCAATATTTTGTTCTACCTCAAGTTCTCCTGCTGGTCCATACTCTTCTTCTGGGTTTTCGGGAGTTCCCTCAATGTCACTATCTTGGTCTCCAGCATCTCCTGCAGCAGGAGGAAGCACAGCAATGGCTGCAGGATCTGATGATTGCTCAATTATTTCACAAGCTTCAGCAAGTGCAGAAACTTTTGTCGTCTTTCTTCCGTAAAATGCACAAAGATCCATATTCTAAAATAAGGGATATAAATTGTCTAAAATATTGAACACATAATATTTAGTAAAGCAGCAACAGTTACTGAGTTATATCATAACATTTCAACAGTTATTGGTTATAAATTATAAAATTTGCGTAGTTACATTTGCACACCAGAAACCCTCCATTGTTTTATAAATGGAACATTTTTTTAGTTTTTATTATATCAAAATTTTTGTACTACAAATCATATTTTCAATAATACGCGTACAAACCTTTACTAATATTGAAGTAAAACTAATTGATCATAAATCTCTCTCAGATTGCTATATGGTCACTTCCGGCTTCTCAATTCGCATGCGGAAAAACAGTGGTTTTAGTTTGTTTTTAAATCAAAATTATTTTAGTTACCGTATTTGCTCGTTTTGTAGCCCGATCCTTTATTTTTTTCAACCAAACTCACTACCGGGCCCTTATTCAAACGGGCCCTTATTCAAACGGGCCCTTATTCAAGCACGGGCGCTTGTTATTTTCAAAGTAAAATTATGCACAAAAATTATCGTTGAAGACAAATATTTCACGACATTAATCCTTTTTCCATGTCAATTTATTCACGTCAAACGCAAATTATTTACGTCTAAAGAGTAATTCCCTCATATTAGTTTAAATTATTAAAAAGAAATAACAAATCAAAATTTGAGTTGCTTCTTATTTCCTATTGTTCTCTACCACTGAAAAATCAGCTTTTACATAGGGCAGGTATTCAAGCACGGGCCCTTATTTATTTTTAAGTTCTGTTCACACGGGCGGCTATTCAAACGGGCCCTTAATCAAGACCGGGCGGTAAAACGAGCATATACGGTATAAAAAGAATTTAAAGCTATTTTCAAGTCCCTGAAATAAAATAAAGCTAGTTGAGTACAAAATTGTGAAAAAAATAAGTTAGGAATAAAATTGCGACTTAACAATAATTTAAAAAGTATGTTCCATTTAAGGAACATTGGCAGAAAAAAGGTGAAGCGATTTTGCGAAGATTTCGGCTCCAAACATACCTGCCTTCTCTATCACTCGAAAGTGCGCTAGCTTTCCAGAGGTAATGTGGCTAGGCGTCTTTTTGACTTGTGGGAAGAACTACTTCAATTTTTAGGGAAAAAAATCGCGATTTTCAGGTAGCTCTTGAGAGTAAGGAGTTTGTTGCAAGATTGGCCAGTTTATTTGACATTTTTAAAGTTCTAAACAACTTCAATGAGTCATTTCAAGGTCTCAAGGAAACTTTATCTAAGTATATTTTAAAACTGTAAGCGTTCGTCCGTAAGCTGGACCTCTGAATAGAGAAAGTGAAGAATAAAAAGTACGCAATGTTCAAACTTCTCACCTCGTTAAGAACAAACTTAATGATGAATTTTCTGAAGAAATTGTCTGCCATTTTTCGCGACTAAAAAAGGAGTTGATGCATCACTTTCCTGAGGTAACATCTCGTGCTTATTTCAGCAACCCATTCTTCGTTGATCGTGCCGATCAGCCTGTGGGGACTGGAGAACAAGAAGAGCTAATAGACATTTAAACTGATGATGCAGCAAAGATTAAGCATAAGGAATGCGGCTATCCTATAAATTTCTGGCTGGGCATGGACTCATTGTACCCAAACCTAGCCACTCATGCTGTTCCACAATTATTCATTTTTCTGTTAAGGTGGGAGTGCAAGCATCGGTTATCGGCTTCAACGAGCATAAAATCGAAAATCCGGAACCGCCTTGCTGCGCCTGGGCATAATTTTAGATGCGCTGTAAGCAAAAGTTGACAAATTAGTGGAGAAAAAACAACTACATCCTTCTCGTTAAAACTATTGTTGTGTTTTCAGTCATTTTTTAGTTTTTTTCAACTTTGGGCTGATGCTAGTTAAATAAAAACATTGTTCCTGTATGTCACGAATAAGGAAATTTGCCTTGTAAGAATTGTTTCGTATTTGTGTAAAGTGCTGTGTCATTTGTTCGCTCGGCTACCGATTGTAAAAAAAAAGAGCTTTTTTCCCCGCAATAAATTTGCTGTAAGTACGCCTTTATTACGTCACAATCTTTATTACGACATAATACCATTCCAGATTGATTTAGTGATTCTATCTTCTTTGAAGATTTTTGATAACTGATTACATAACTTGAAATGCTTTTTTTCTTTTTTTATGTGATTTCGTTCTAGCGTTTTCTGGATTGTTTTTTTCTATTTATACATATGGCGACCGGATTTTGTTTAGTTGGAGAGCAGAAAACGTTGTAGTGAGGAGTGAGAGATTGATTGACAGAGTAAAGAAAAACTATTGTTTTTTTTGTGATAATTTATTGTGGATTCTGTGGACGTGGGGAGTATTAAGCAGTTATTGGTGAAATTAATTTTGGCGGTTTTCTGACTGTGTGGTAAAGTGATTAGTTCCGAGATTGTTGAGCGAAGAAGCTTGAAGTTGTGAAGTATTATTTCTGCGAATACAATATTCTGTTCTTAACGTGGTTTAAGTTGTTTTTAGTGGAAGCCAATTTTTTCCAAGTTTTATTAAGTTGCAGTCAGACCTAATTATCCGAGCGATTATCATACGTTGCCTTAATTTTAAAAGAAATTTAAGATTGAAATAGAACCAAAAGTTTTATTATTAATATTTTATTATATTAAAACGCGGCACTGTATATTTCTGAGTTATTCAATTATCCGAATGTAGGTGGTACACAAACATAGTACGAAACCTTCCAATGGTACGCGAGTTGAAAAAGTTTGGGAAACACTGCGCTAGATCAAGCCATCAATGCTTATCGCATTGGAATTCGGAGCAAGAAATCGTGGTGGGTGTTGTTTGCCCACATGCTCAATACCTGCATGGTGAATGAATGGCGGCTGTATTTGTTAGCAAATCAGGAGGATCCCATGGATTTGCTGAACTTCATGAGGCACGTGACTCGTCATTATTTGCGGGTACAAAAAGGTGACGCTCAACGTGCTGCTACTTCCGCAGCAGTCCCCCAGAGCATCAGGGAGGAACCATGGGGACATTTTCCACATAAGCTTCCCGACAGGCTCCAATGCCGTCATTACCATAAACAGGCGCGTTGGAGTTGCAAGAAGTGCAAAGTGTCTTTGCACATAGAAAAGGACTGCTTTGAGGTGTACCATCAGTCTAAATAAGCACTATTGTGGACACAATGGCATTCGTAATACATCAGCAGTGTTTTTTGACCAAATAAATTGTGTTTCTTCATCATGTTTTGCATACTGTTTTCTATTTCTAATTTTGATTTTTTTTTATTTTAAAAGTGTAACTTGTGACAGTCGTTACTCTGTGTACTAAATTGGGTACGCTCTTGTAAAACACAAACTAAGCAGTAAAATCCTGAAATTTAACTAAAGATATGCTAGTCATGCTAACATACACCAATTTAAATATAAACAACTAAAAAATATTTCAATTTGGTTTTGAGCATTAATTGGTTAATGATATTTAAGCAATAAACGTCCCATCACAGGCACTTGAGTGTTTTGTAACGTTTTTGTTTTGAGAGGGGAGCGGGGAGCGAAGCATTACGTAAGCTTAATCTTATTATCAAGCAATTATATAACATACGTAAACTCGATCTTTCGAAGGGCGAAGCATTACACGAAGAAAACCTTGCGAAAGCAAGAATTTTGCATATATTAGTCACAAAAAATCTGTTCTTTTACATTTTTTGCTTCTGTCATATCCTTTCAGAGCTATCTCTGATGTTTCCCTCTATATAATTGCGTCAGTAATCACAAATCTCAAGTATCTTTTTCTAGGGCAAAATCATCCAAATGAGCACAATCCAAGAAAGTAACTTTACAGTAACGAAAAAGAATACATGATGGAATTAGTGAAGCAAAAAAAAAATTAACAAAATAAAAAGTCATTTTATAAAATTTATCAAGCGCATCCAACGGGATGGATATTGCGCATGATGATTTATGAAAGAAATGAACTGATACTTCAGAACTGCTTGCTTTCGAAATAATGTCTTTATTTGCATATTGAAAAAAAATTAAGAATTGACGCAAATGTATCTAACATAATTAGTTTTTAAAATCTCGTGAAAAGGCCAAGGCAAGGGAACACCACACTTCCTCAAAATACGCTATTGGTGAGGTAAGCAACTTGCATAGCTTATGCACTTTACTTTGGCTTCCGCTTGACTCTACTTAAACAATTTTTCTGGACGAATTTTTCTGGAACGTTCTTGAATTATCCGGTACATTGCTTTGTTTTAATCTGTCGCATCACATAATCTACATGATTGAATCTTTATAAATAGTAATGCAATCTGGTGATAGCAAGTTGCAAATTGTGGCGCAAAATCCTGTTGACAACTTTAAGAACGTCTATGCAGTGACATTTGCCTTGCTCGGTCCAAGACGGAGCCGAATATCAAAGATCTTCTCAGGGAAGTACAAGAACACGCTTCGCATTGAATACGTTAATTTTAAAGTGAATTGACTGTGATTGGTTTAATTTTTTGACTGTAACGCATTTATTTTTTTACTTTCATTTGTTGGCTTTTTATTATTAAAGGTGGAGAATAAAATAACTGAAGGAAACCCATTAAAAGCAAAACTAGGTGTTTTTATTAGAGACCAGGAAACAGCAAGTGTTAAGAGGTCTTTAGAAGGGGGCCACGAATCATGAAAGCTTGAAAACCAGTGACATACAGTATATTGTGGAATGAAATATATAAAACGCGATTCTGTCTGTACGTACGTACGTACGTTTTAACTCCTCGAAAACTACTGGACGTACAAATATCAAACTTAGCACGATTGATTACCAACTCGGGATGAGTGACATAAAGATATTGGTGATATCATAATCAAAGAAAATTTTGAGAAATGATTAAGAAAGACCAGTGTTAGCTGTATTAAGTTAAACTGCTGTTGCTTTAATCTCCAGGTAACACGCTTGCTCTCAACCAACACTTTTGTGAGTAAAGGTAAGTCCAGATACTTTTTTGGATTACAAACTACAGATTTTACAAGATCATTGGAAAAATACTGTGGCTGCTGCCACCCCAGTCACCCGGTTTGGGGGAAAAGTCTTAGGGCACAGTACAAACTTATAGCAAACTTTATAGCAAAGATTTACACTTTAACCATAGTTTTGACTTCGAAAAAGACCTGAAATGACTGAAGTGCTGCAGTATCATAATGCTGCAAATCTAAGATATTCTCGTGCGAGCGCATAAAAGTAGACAATGAAAATTTCACAGAATTTGTTGTCCTTTATTCTTTAGTGCTGCAACTTCCCAAAACGATTCAAACTTTGTAGCAGAGATTTACAATTTAACCTCCAAAACGATTCAAACTTTATAGCAGAGATTTATACATTGATCATATTTTTGATCTGAGAAAGACCTAAAATCGCTGAGGTGCTGCAGTATCATAGTGCTGCAAATCCTAGATACTCTAACGCGAGCACATGAAAGTAGACAATGAAAACTTCAAATAATTGGTTGCCCTAGACACTATTTCTTAGAATTGCTAACAGCACAAAGACACGAAATTATAAATGTAGATCTCCAGCAGCTACACGTGGTTGATCTAAAAAGAGACCTAGCAGTTTTACTAGGATAAGAATTTGTTTTAATTAAAATTCTCATGAGAAAGATTTTGTCCTTAACACATAATGTAAAGAGTATCTCTAAAAAGGTTTTTACTAAATTTCAAAGCGAAGTTTTTGGCTTATGACTAAGAGGAAAGTGGCTGCATTCTGCTTTCAACTGGCTGCACCTTTAATCTTCTTCTTGCGTATTAGCTTAGGCATTTTTGCTAATGATATGGCAAATCTGGAGTTTCATTTTCCTTTTGTCTTGCTAGCATGTTAACGCTAGCCTGAGCACTATAAATAGCCTGTGATAGGAGATTCCCTTCTATAGTGACCGAATAATACTTAAAAGGGAAATGATTCAGACTATCATTGGAAAATTTCAGCGGAAAAATCTAGAAACCAGCTTTTTAGTAGCTGCGACCAACTTATTAAAAGTTTGCTTTGATTGCGACGCTCGTTGTTGTATCCATTTAGATAGATGCTGTTTAGTTTATTTTTCCTGTGGCTTTCAACAATATATTTTTATTGTACTGCATTACAACCTCGCAAAAATTACCCCTTAATTGGCACTGGAAAGTTGCAATGCATTCAAGGAAATAATTTTGAAAAATATCTCTCGCTTTTGCTGAGCACAATTTAGCTTGCTTTGTTGATATTTTAGTTCACCCTTACATTTAAAAAAATCTTGATATTTGTAAAGACCCGTAAGTAAACGAAAAGTGATTTTGAGCAATTCTTTTAAAGCACAACAACAAAGAAACAATTAACGATATGTAGTAAAAGTTACTGGTCATTCAAGCATTATTAGTGCGACATACTCATAGAGGAAACTTACAGCACTATAACGCTTAGGCAATATTATGTAGGCTATACTCGTATTAGGTCGACAAGAATAACACTGCGACTTCCGTCAACATACGTATTCATCTTTCAAACAGAAGGTGTTGGAGATAAGCCACGCAAATTTTCTTACTTAAATCTATTTCGTTTACCGTTAGTTTTATTCAGTTTGATAAGAGATATGCAACCCATCTAACTCCTACGTATTTGAGCAATTCGGTTGGTGTTTTAAGTACTCAATAGAGTAAAGTTTAAATTTTACTTTGCTCACAGTTTGTCAGAAATTGAGATCTTTTGCTGCTCTGCGGTTATGTAGTCTAGATTTTTGTGACAGTTGGTAAAACCTCTCACCTATAATCCAACCAAATAATATTTAGTTTATTTCTCGAAAGTTTGACGTTAGGTGGCTTTGCGAACCCAATGATGTAGGCCACTTAAAAGCGATTTTGTGATATGAAACAAATGGAGGCGTCGGAAAGTGAAGTTATGCTATTACCGATAAGTTTCGGAGTAATATTCTGCTTTCGGTAGAAATGCATTGCGCCATCAGTACTGGCGTCTCAGAAAAGGGTTTAAACAGAAATTGTGCTGGACAGTGACATAAGCAGCTGAAGCTGAATAGGAAGGAGTGCTAACTTGTAAAGAACCGAGGGCGTTACCAAAAAACATTACAATAGGCTAAATTTTACCATATTTTTGGCATTCTAAAAAGGGTTTGACCAAATTTATAATACTTTACGCGTTTTTTGTTTTTCAGGTAAGTTTTGCATGCTATGTTACATAAAATATTTGTTGTGCATTTCATAATTAATTTTATATCATTAAATTAAGTATCCTCCTATTTCCGTTGGTGATGATAACAAATTAAAAGTAGGTAATAAAATGTCAAGTCTGAGGAAAAATCGTAGGAAGGCAATTCCCTAGTGTGAAAAAGTCTAGCTGTTTTATTTGAAAACAGTTCAATGCTGGATCGAGTCGGAAAATGAGAGAAGGCATGATTTTTGCCTTCTCCTTGGCTGCTATTGTGGTAGGAAGAATCTTTTATTTTAGTGCATTTTACAGTTACGCAATATCAAGTGACATCTCGAATCATCATGAAATCGTCCGTCATTTCAATGCTTTGCTTGATCGTTTGTGCATTCTCAAGTGGTAAGTTTACTGGTAAATATTATTCTGTTCTCAACAAGTGCAGCCTAACTTGATATATATATATATTGTTGCGTCACAAAAAAATATCACAACTCGGTGACTGAAACCACAGTATCTATGCTTTATATAATCTAAGGCAATGAATTGGAATTTGTACTCGGTGGTAACTGCCACGTCAAGACTTTTATTATTGAAACTTTTTATGTGCAAAACTTGGCATGCAATAAAATGTGAAGTCAGTATTTACGACTAAAAAAATGGTTAATTGTTGAAAAAAATGTTATTTGGACCAGTATTTGTGGTAAATATATGGGACTAGTTTTTTTTCCCATCAGGGATGGAAGTTGATCGTAACAGATATTTTTTACGGAATATTATACCTATTTCGTGACAACTTTTTTGAATCCTGGGATGCATCAAACACTTTTATAATTTTTCATGAAAACTCCAACAGTAAATTTTTCTTATTTTTTATAAAGGTAAAACAACCACTTAACAAAATTTCTGTTCTAAATAATGCCACTCTTTCATTTTTAATTTATTGTACTGTTCCAACTTTCAAAATTGTCATTATGTACATTTTCTGTCAATTTTCAAACCAACAAATGAAAAACACCGAGTTCAGATTCGGATTCAGTACCCCAAATTACCTAAGCAGTTTTTAGGTAGGCAATCAAGTTTCAGTTACCGGGATGTCACATTTTTTGTGACTCAGTGTTACAAAAGATGACTAGCCGCACGATTTCAAAAATAATTTATTTTCAAACGATTTGAGATTTTAACTCATTCTATTAGCGACCTCATG
Source organism: Trididemnum clinides (assembly GCA_963675345.1). Lineage (NCBI taxonomy): Eukaryota > Metazoa > Chordata > Ascidiacea > Aplousobranchia > Didemnidae > Trididemnum > Trididemnum clinides. The sequence goes on from OY776305.1 coordinate 18,434,669, forward strand.
ATGAGTAATTTAAAGAAAAACTACTTACCACGATCTAATTTGACTTAACAATAGAACCACCAAAGCGTTCATTTTGTCTTTTTGCCAGTTTTAAATTTTGGTTATACTTTTGATTAAGCTTTAATTATCGCTAAAGGGAGATTTAAGAAACTTTGTGACTTTTGTTTAGTTGTCAGATACAATATGACAAGGTGTTATTACGTTGGTGTATTTGTAAGTAGAAAAAACTATGCAGCTCTATTTCAAGAGTCAAAAGCGTTTTTTTTGACCGTATACTAACTAGTGTATAGCCCATTTGTCTTCGTTAAGTGCCTAGACATGCTTGTATTTTCAAATGATTTTATCCGCAAACAACTCTTGCAGGTCAAATCGCAATATAACCAAATGGCGATATAAACAAATTTTACCCTAAAAACGTTAAATGTTTTTAACATTTGAATATACGTCTGGTAGTCTATCTTTTGTAGGCTGCTGCATGCGGCCTGCGGCAGGTATAATATTACTCTAAGTCTAAAACATTACTAAAAAGTAAAACCTAATTCAATAAATTTACCAATACTCAGCATGTCTTGCTTTTCATTTATTAAGCTAGGTAACAAATGTTTTTAGTAGGTAATGTCATTATTATTTTGTTATTATTCTCCGGTCACGGTAAATTTTTCGGCTACGTATGGAGTGTCATTGCATTGAGATCCACTTCGCAGTTGCCAGTGCTGCTGGCATAGTACATTCCCATCACAAGCTGGCATTCGATCAGGGAAAATTGCTGCAAAATGCCTTTTCCAAGGGCAAACTCTTTGTAAAGTGTCTTTTACAAGAGCACACCAACTCAAAGCCATTGTGGGCGTTGAACTTGCAACCTCAAGATTACAAGGCAGCGTTATGTCGCACTGAACAACTTAAGAAAATATTGTAACAAAACTCTTTGTAAACCATAAAAATATTAACACTGTATGGCATCTTGTTTGCAATATTTTGAAGGTTTAGTTTGAAGTGGTTGATATTTATTTTCAATTTACAGTTAATGCATTATCTTGCTATGAATGCACGACACAAAGAGACTCTGACGCTTGCAGACCTCCCGTTGTAAGTGAGTCATTCCTTACTACTTGTTCTCCGCCCGAAGACAAATACTGCATTCAAGTGCGGCTAAATCTAGGTAATTTGCTCATTAAGCTTAATTTAATATCAGTCACAACCATATCTTAGCTCTAGCTTACAACACACTACACAGCTTGGAACTAGGATAATTTTGATATCTATTGAAAGAATCAAATAGTGCTGATTGCGATGAGACGACGGACACATTTATTTTTTCAAAAAGCTAAAATTTTATTTGCTGTAGAAAATTGTTTTCTTTGCCCTGCTAAAGTGCTGATAGGGTGATCAAATCGAAATATTATCTCCTTCAATAAAGTATATTTCTAGCTATGGCGTGAACAGCTGTTGAAAAATACACTTTCAAGGGCATGGATGAATTGCAACCGGGCAAAATTAAATTAACACTCCAATAAGATCCAGAATTTATCCGTAAAAATATACAGTAAGATATGCGCAGAAATATATCGGGTTTTGCGGCATGTTACCTCAAATTGGTTTTGTGTCTAAGTATTGTTGTTGGATCTTTTCGAAACCACAGCGTTTCAATAATTTCTAGAAACAGCAAAAGATTAAATATAACGAGAATCACCAAGGCTTTTTTGAGCCTGTAGCGACAAAGACATTAGTCGATTTAAGGAAAAGGTTTCTTAAGCCTGTGTTGTAGAAACTAAACTCTATTTATTGTATTTCTGGTGAGTAGCCTATTACACGTTTCATTGAAAATGCTTTTATATAAAGAGGATGCAGATTTTATTTTAATGCATAATGAGTAGCTTTATCAAATGCATTTCTTACACCATGCCTTTGGCGATGAACAGTTCTGCAGTTCAATTGTACAACTGCACTTGTAAAAAAGGTAACAGTGTCGGAGTACACGTTTTTGCTTATTTTTAACCAGTAATCGGTTCTTTTGAACAAACAACCTGCGACTTTTTTACTTAATTTTGGTGGGAGCAGATGCACTAGGCCTGATGTCAACCATAAAGCTGACGATATCTTTGGATTGTTTGTACTAAGTAATTGAGAAAACGCAGACCGTAAATAAACCTCAACCGACCGTTTAAGTAAAAGGCTCCCAAAAAGTTGTAGAACTGCATTTTTCTCAACAATGTTTTCAAGCATTAGTGCTTGAAATTGTGTTTGCTGATTTCGTCCAGCACGGCAGTAGAAATACTAATGAACATGGAAAAAATATTTTGAAACCAAAGAGAGCAGGACATTGTGGCAGACATTCCAAAATTGCTGTCTCTTAAACAAGAAATGGAAAGTCGGTTCGCAAAGCCGTTTTGGAGCTGTGATTTTGTTTTGGAGTTCTGAAAGCAGAGCATTGGATTTGAACTTGCTGACTTGGACTTGTGGTTTTTATCGGAGACATGAAGTTAGATTAGCAGTTTTTTTTTACAGACAAGAAAAAAATTTAATTTAGTAAAATACAGTATGTAATCGTAGTTCCTGTATACCTGATATAATAAGGCAAGGGCTAATATTATCATCTACACTTGGCCATTTTTCTAAATGTTGAGGGTGAATTTCCAGCATCACTGGTATGTCTTTAAATGCATGCTTAAGGGATCATTGGTTTATGGGTAAAATTTCGTTTCGGACACAGACTCGCGCAATGAAGTCGGAATGATAATGTCAACCTTTAGGATAAACGAAAATCTGGTTTACAAATATTTATGCTATATTTAACTAAATTAAACGTGGATTTGGATTTGTCTGTAACCGCTTTTCCAAGTGTGAGGTTAAAACTTCAAGTCTGATATTCAGACTGGGTCTACTTATTGACAAACGTTCTTTGCAGGACCGGGCAATGCATGTAAATCAAATCTGCCCCTTTCCGGGCACATTGTCAACAGTTCCAAAGGCCTTACTCCAAGCAAGATAAACGTTCTTCACCATCTTGCTGTACAGCATGAGGCTCTCGTTATCCTACTACAGGAGAACCACTGCACTTCTGCAGAAAAGCTAATGCTTCCAAGCTTTGCATTGGCTGGGATTTATTTAAGTAAGAAGTACGGCCTTGCCTCATTTATCCATGAGCGATCGAAATAAATGCCTATAAAGCAATTTCCACTTAAATCGGAGACCGAATGATTTTGTGGAGCCGTTGATGGGTTCAAAATAGTCAACGTCTACAAGCCCCCACCAACGCAATTGCAAACCTCTGATTTCCAATGTTCCTTTGCCTTTGTCTTTATGCTGGCGACTTAAAGTGCCCGCATGCTGACTGTAGCTATTGTACCAGCAATGCGGATGAAGAGTGTTTGGGTGGTAGTTGGGCAAGTACCAACAGCCTGCTCTGCTTTATAACCCAAAGGATTCTGCCAACTTCCACTCTTGCCGTTGGAACCAATGGTACTAGCCCTGAACTTGTGTTTGCTAGTGCTGAATTATACAGCCACTTACTGACAGACGTGCTTTAGAGACGTTCCCCAGGTCACAACATTGAACATCGTTAATCACACCACCTATAGCTGCTGCTCAGGCTATATGGTTTGGGATATGGGAAATTCACGACAAATAGCCGCAAACTCAGTCGCTAAATCAAGTGTCCACAAAGTGATGATGTTGAGATACGAAATTTTATTACAGCTCCGATATCCAAAATGACCACATGGTATATTTGATAGGGCGACAGGTTTTCTAAAACACAATGCAAGTGTAAACAAACAGCTACGATAAACACTTAACTAACTTCATAATGTAAACATATTAAAAATAGGGATTTCGATGCAAATTCGAAGATCAAAAACGGCGTTGCGACGGTGTAACATATGTCGTGATGGAAAATTTACAAATACTACGTCGCAAGCTAACAATTCACATTCAAACTTACTAAGTACATGCAAGATACATACAAACTTACTGAACTATTTGAGGTCCCACGCAAATTATTAATTTTCAAGATTGTCGTCAGCAGCAAAACACTGTTATTTCCTCTGGTTCAAACTTTTTACAGAACCGAAGAACTACGCTCTTAGGCCTTATATACGGTAGCAACAGCCAATCAAAATTCACGATACAGGCCACGTGTAGTAAATTTTCTAGAATAATCAAGCCTGAATTTCTCAGATCTTGTTCTATAGATTCCAATTGTCACATTTCGCAAGTTAAACAGTAGGATCACAGTTTCGAAATTAAGTGGTGCGTAGAGCGAAAAGTAAAGACACGATTAGATTGTCTGGTGGCAGAACAAAGCATTCAATTGTTACGTAAGTCCAAATTTGATGAAGGCAGTTACGGGGGTTCGTCTTTGTGCAAATAAATACTCCTAAAACAAAGCGAACAGACAAACGGCGAAATAGTTAATTAGCACATTCGGTTTTTCTTTATAGTTAAAAACAAATATCCAACAGCTGGCAGACAGTTTTGGACCACATAAACTAAAGGTCTCCAGCAGAGTGAAAATCAAGCATTGAATTCGAGCAAACAGCACATTTGCCAAAATAAAAATTTAAGAAATGTTCGATCCGTGACACACCGCCCCCCTTAAGCCGATGAGGGGTCACAAGGCTTAACACAAAGGCGCAAAAATGTACACCAAAAATACAATTTAATTTACATAAGAATCATACACTATCACATTCAAGCAATGCGCACATCTTAGAAATTGGACGAACACACACAGAAAACTGGGTTTGTAATTTGGCGCTTCTAATCAGACCCTGTTTGTCTGGAAAGGTTTCGATTACTCGGCCCATGACCCAAGAGCTACGAGGTGAGTTATCCATTATAAGAACTATGTCCCCATTTGTGACATTGCGTGAAGTGTTGACCCACTTAGAGCGCTTTTGCAACAATGGCAAATATTCTCTAGTCCAACGTTTCCAAAATATATCTGCAAGATACTGCACTTGTCTCCAACGTCTCCTAGCAAAATTGTCCTTTTCTGAAAAGTTACCAGGAGGTAGGGAAACTTGTTCCTTTAAGAGGAGCAAATGATTAGCTGTTAATACATTTAAGTCTCGAGGGTCATCCGTTAAAGTGGTGAGAGGTCGACTGTTTATTATGCCTTCGACCTCGCACAAGAGGGTGAGTAAACTCTCGTCAGTTAGAATTTGTTCGTTGCATATGCCAGTCAAAATTTTTCGAGTAGAGCGAATGAGTCGCTCCCAAACACCACCATGGTGAGATGCTCTGGGCACATTAAACTTCCATTTGATGTTGCGTTGCAAAAGGAAATCATTTATCTGGGCTTGATTCCAATCATCAATGGCTTGGGTAAGTTCCCGTTGGGCCCCCACGAAATTAGTCCCGTTGTCAGACCAAAGTTCCGCGACCTGGCCTCTGCGTGCAATGAAACGTCTCAGGCTTTGAATGAACGAGCTGGTTTCCAGGCTATATGCCACTTCAATGTGTACTGCCCTGGTGGTGAAGCAGGTAAACAGTACTCCATACCTCTTTAGTTTAGATCGGCCCTGCCTCACCAAAAATGTTCCAAAAAAATCCACTCCAACGCAGGAGAAGGGAGGTTTATCAGGAATAAGTCTTTCCTCGGGTAAATTAGCCATTTTTTGTGTAAGTGCCTGTCCTCGAATCTTGCGACACTTTACGCACTTGGACAGCACAGAGCGCGCCACAGAGTTAACACTTACTATCCAAAACCTTTCCCTTAGCTTAGCAATGACGTGTAGGCGTCCCGTGTGGCCTAGTCTTTCGTGTTGCTCTCTGATCATAAGCTCACTCTCATAACACTTAGGCAGAATGATCTGATGCTTGTTGTCATGTGGAAGACTTGACTTTTGTAGTCGCCCACCAACTCTTAGCATTCCATGTTCCAAGTACGGATCCAAATTGCGCAATGAGCTTGAAGATGAAATTTGTTCACCTCTTTGCAACTTCTCGATCTCTTTTCCATAGTATCGTCGCTGCAAGTGTCGAAAAATTAGGTACTCCGCCTCCTGAATCTCTTCAAGACTCAGAAGATCCTTCGCATTTAAATGCGATCGACCAAGCCAAATGTTTTTGCAACGAATCACCTGAGCGCAAACTCGCTTTATTTTATGCCAGCTTGAGTAGTTCCTGCATAGTCCATCCAAAAGGCTGATGTCTGGTTGCACCTTTACGGCATAAATAAGGGTTTGGTCTCTTCTTACTTCCGGATCGCTTGTAAACTCTGGTGTGGTAGGATTTTGAGGAATTGTAGGCCAGTAATTAGGTGGCTGCCACAAAAAGGCTGGTCCAATTTTCCACCGATTACATTTTAAAAATTCGTCGATGGTCAGTCCACGTGTAAGTAGATCGGCTGGGTTATCTTTGGAGGGAACATAATGCCACTGTGAGGGGTCACACACGTTCTTGATTCTCTGAATTCGATTGGCCACGAAGGTGTGGAAGCACTTGCTTTCATTGTTTAGGTAGCATAGAACAGTCACGCTATCTGTCCAGAAAACGGATTGGACTTCCAACTCTGGCATTTGTAGTTCTCTGCGAATCATCAAGTCATTCTGGGAGGCCACCACTGCAGCGCATAGTTCCAATCTTGGAATGGTTAGTGGTTTCAGAGGGGCTAGTCGACCTTTTCCAAAAATGAGGGAGCAGTGGATTTCACCGTTTTTGTTGATCATCCTCAAGTAAGTGGCCGATCCATATGCTCCCTCTGATGCGTCTGCGAAGTGATGTAGTTGTGCGTGAACGATATTGCCAAATTTGGGAGGCTTGAAACATCTTGGCAATGTGAAGAGCTTCAATTTAGGAAGTTGCTCGAGCCAGTTTAACCACTTCCCCTTTTCATTTGGGGGAATCGGGTCATCCCAGCCCAACTTGTCACGGCAAAGTTTTTGTAGCAATACTTTTATGGGTAAAACTGCCACTGCTCCAAAACCCAGTGGGTCAAACACAGAGTTTATCATTGACAGAATCCCTCTTCTAGTACATGGCTTGTCTCTTCTTTGAACCTTAAATGTCAATGAATCTTTTTCCACGTTCCATTGCAGGCCTAAAGCTCTTTCTGTGGGTAGCTCATCACTAGCTAAATCCAAATCTAAAGCTTCCTTAGACCACTCTGACTTAGGGATCGAACCCATGACCTCTCGACTACTGCTTATCCATTTGTTCAAGCAAAAACCTCCTTTATCCAACAGATCGCGAAGCTCATGTACCAGTTTAATGGCTGTTTCGACCGTGGGAGCTGAAGTTAAGCAGTCATCAACGTAGAAGTCGCGCTTCACTGTTTCCACAGTTCTCTTGTCAAATTCTTGCTTGTGATCGGAAGCTGCACGCTTCAAAGCAAAATTGGCACAGCTAGGTGAACTCACGGTTCCGAAGGGGTACACGGTCATTCTGTACTCTTCAATTTCTTCATCTATATTTCCATCTTTCCACCAGATAAAACGAAGCAGGTCTCTATCTTCAACCGGGATTCTTACCTGATGGAACATGGCCTTGATGTCAGCCTGAACTGCCACTAGCTCCCTTCTAAATCTCATCAAAACGCCCAGTAAGCTATTTGTGAGGTCCGGTCCCTGCAATAAGTTACCATTTAAACTAACCCCATTAAACTGAGCTGAGCAGTCGAAAACCACTCTGATCTTACCTGGCTTTTCAGGGTGGTAAACTCCGTGATGCGGTAAGAACCATGTTCTACCTTCGGGCCCTGGCTTCTCAACCCTCTCACAGTAACCTTGGTCTATCATGTCGCTAACGAACCTTTTGTAGTCATTGTAGAATCCATCATTCCTGCTGAATTTCTTCCTCAGATGACTCGCTCTCTGCAGTGCTTGAACTCGGTTGTTTTGTAGCTTGAGATTTGGATACTTGATCGGGAGTCCGATTTCGTAATGGTGATCCTCCAGTTGTTTGGTAGATTCATTGACGGCTTTCATGAATCGCTGTTGATCGACTGACATCTCTTCCTTTCCGTTTACCAAGGAATCCATGATATCGGTGCAGAGAGAGCACATAGGGTGGTTCTGACTGTCGAATGAGGACCTGACAAAAAGGCTAGTCACGTGATCCGAACGACCGCCTGCGCAATTCAATGTCCATCCCACAGGTGTACGAATCGCATAGCTGCCAAACGGTTCTCTTATGACCTCTTGCGGTTGCATCACCATTCGATTGTTATTGCCAATTAATAGACCAACTTTGCATTTCACTTCCGGGATGTAGACATCTTCAAATTCAGCGTACTGGTCTGCATGAGCTTGAGTTGGGATGTCCTTATGGTTAACTGGCAGTTTCTTGCAGGAGTAAAGTGAGCTCAGTGGAATGCAGCAGATTTCGTCCATGTCAGTCACTTCCAGATTAGACACAATCTTTGTTTTTTGATGTCCTTGATCTTTATTGAGCGTGATGGTGCGAATTCCGACCTCCTCACAGTCTTCTATCTTTAGCTTTTTTCTAAGATCTTCAGTGACAAAGGAGTGTGTGCTGCCAGTGTCCAACAAAGCCTTGGTGACAACTAACTCAGCAGACCCTTTTCTTCGTATCTTCACCGGTACTACGGGTAGCAGGCTTTGTTCCATCTGCGGCAGATTGATGAGTCCATTTTTAACCACTTGCTTAGGTGTCTTGGAACTCTCGTTCTCACCATCCTTTACGGGCTTGCTAGCAGGATTTGATTCATCTTCGTCTGGTGGATGCAGCAGTGTTGTGTGAAACCGCTTACAATCACGCTTTTTGCAAGCCTCATTTTTGCGGCGGCAGAACTTAGCAAAGTGGCCTTCCTTTAGGCAGGCTCTGCAGAGTTTGCGTTGACTGACAAACTCTATCCTCTCGTGGTAGTTAAGGTCTCGGAACCTTTTGCATTGGTTTAGGAAGTGCTCCTTTTCACACATGAGACACTTGGCTGCGTGTGTGTCCTTGCTGTTCTTTACTTGTGTGGAAAAGTTCTTCGTTTTTCGGCTGGTACTGTTTTCCTGACTACTGTACGACTTGGAGGAGGTGGGTATTTGAGAAAGATTGGTGCTCTCTCGAGTCTTCTGTCGCACAAAATCACCGAGATCATTGATACTAATATCTCGGTGTTGTTTGTGCAATATTTGGTCCACCTCGTGGTTCCAGGCAGGTATCCAGGGTTGCGGCAGGCGATTCATAATTTTTGTCACCATATCCATGTTGTCCATCCGATTCAAGCAATCCATTCCTTGCAGAGTTATCAGACAAGAGGTAAAATCCGCTGAAAACTTAATCAGGCTTCTATGGTCATTCTCGCTAAGCGCTGGTCCTTTAACAATAGGTCTAATGCACGCTTCAATGACCTTATGCCTCTGACCAAAATACGACTGCAACAACCCTCTTGCTTCCTGATAACCTCGTTCTGCTGTTTGCATATGTTGACACCCCTTAATCAGAGAGTGCGCTATATCCTTAGTGTAGTGCAACAAAAAGAACAGCTTTCTATTCGAGTCGGTCAGTTGCTGATCAATCAAGACGTCGAAGGCCTTAATGAAGCTAAAATAGTCAGCTGGGTTACCATTGAAAAACGGAGGTTCTACCTTAAGGGTAGGTAATTTAGTAAAATATGAGTTATGTTGGGAATCGTCGGAATGTGCCAAAACATTAGCTGGATTAATAGGATTAGCATTGTCGGACAAGGTAGGTGTCTGCATAGCGCTTTGTGTGGGCACGTAAACCCCTGGGTGTATTGACGCATCACAATTAAATTGAGACATTACTCTAGTATTCCCAGTACCATTAGAACCAAGCACGTTAGTATTAGAAGCCTTAGGGACATAAAATGTCTTGGTTTCAAACGGCTTACTATATGGGTTAAGGTTTGAGACCATTTTAGCACAATTTACGTTAGCATCGCCATTAACTTTAGGCGAAGTACAAGGCACTGCCACTGGTACGGAAACGGAACTCGACACGTCAACCACAGGTCTTAAAATTAAAGATTCGTTATCAGGCACGGTTTTCACGAGCGGCACTTCAAATTTAGGTTTCAAATCCACGGGCTTATTAATATCAGTGAGCATGCCGCTACGAGCATTCCTAGTGAGGCCTGATTTAATTACGTCACTTTTCACACGATTATCATGCAAATTGGTGAGTGCCTTATTTGAGGCATTAGCAGTGCTAGGTATATTTATTGCAGCGTCCGCATTGTTTCCGACCATATCAACCACTGTAGATTTGCTTTGTTCGGGGTGGTCATGGGGGACGTTATCGTTAGCAACAAATGTTAGCACATTAGTATCACATTTACGTTTATCCGCACAACCAATATTAGAAAGTTCACTACTTAGCTCCGCATCGACCTGATCCAATTCGGCTTGTAAATGAGCATGTTCCAATTGTTGTTGGAAGATCATGTCTTGGTGCTCTCTTTCTTTCATCAGTTGAAACTCTCTTTCCTCTTCATGACGTCTTTGGGTAAGCTGTTTTTCTTCCAGGCGAAGGCGCTGCTGCATTTGTTGCTGCTTCAATTCGTCAATGTGTTTCTGCGACTTGATTCTGGCTTCCAATGCTGCCTTGCGAGCCCTTGCGCTGCTTGTAGATGATCTCGACCAATTGCTCCGGCTTGACGTTGAACGCCAGGAGGTACTTGAGTGGTGGGATGATGGTGCGACCGAAGGAAATGTCGAAGAGCCAGCCATCTTCTTTGATTTGGATCGAGTCAGGATTTCGCTTTTGGGCGCCTTTGACTTGTAAGCTGATTTGTTGGAACGCTCACTTCGTTCATCATTTTTGTCGACTCGATCCTTGGTTGTTGAAGGCGTTGGTGCTGCAGGCGACATACTTTTCTTCGGTTCATCCTCTGGGGTTGATTGGGTTAGTGCGGTTTGGGCAAGATCTTCCTTTTGCATTGCAGAAGCCATTATATGACGTCGCAGATTCAAGAACAAGAGAACTTGGGGGGGGGGGGGGGGGGGAACAGCAACCAATTTTGTTCACGAAGAAGTATTCAATGTTCAAGATTAGCTTTCCAAAGAGTTCAAAAACTAACATATAGCTGCTGCTCAGGCTATATGGTTTGGGATATGGGAAATTCACGACAAATAGCCGCAAACTCAGTCGCTAAATCAAGTGTCCACAAAGTGATGATGTTGAGATACGAAATTTTATTACAGCTCCGATATCCAAAATGACCACATGGTATATTTGATAGGGCGACAGGTTTTCTAAAACACAATGCAAGTGTAAACAAACAGCTACGATAAACACTTAACTAACTTCATAATGTAAACATATTAAAAATAGGGATTTCGATGCAAATTCGAAGATCAAAAACGGCGTTGCGACGGTGTAACATATGTCGTGATGGAAAATTTACAAATACTACGTCGCAAGCTAACAATTCACATTCAAACTTACTAAGTACATGCAAGATACATACAAACTTACTGAACTATTTGAGGTCCCACGCAAATTATTAATTTTCAAGATTGTCGTCAGCAGCAAAACACTGTTATTTCCTCTGGTTCAAACTTTTTACAGAACCGAAGAACTACGCTCTTAGGCCTTATATACGGTAGCAACAGCCAATCAAAATTCACGATACAGGCCACGTGTAGTAAATTTTCTAGAATAATCAAGCCTGAATTTCTCAGATCTTGTTCTATAGATTCCAATTGTCACATTTCGCAAGTTAAACAGTAGGATCACAGTTTCGAAATTAAGTGGTGCGTAGAGCGAAAAGTAAAGACACGATTAGATTGTCTGGTGGCAGAACAAAGCATTCAATTGTTACGTAAGTCCAAATTTGATGAAGGCAGTTACGGGGGTTCGTCTTTGTGCAAATAAATACTCCTAAAACAAAGCGAACAGACAAACGGCGAAATAGTTAATTAGCACATTCGGTTTTTCTTTATAGTTAAAAACAAATATCCAACAGCTGGCAGACAGTTTTGGACCACATAAACTAAAGGTCTCCAGCAGAGTGAAAATCAAGCATTGAATTCGAGCAAACAGCACATTTGCCAAAATAAAAATTTAAGAAATGTTCGATCCGTGACACCACCAATGCCAGTGCCAAGTATGCCCATTAAACGATGGAACTTCCGCAAGGCCAAGTGAATTAGCTACGGAGCTCTAACAAACAAATTCCCCAAGACCCTGTTACCACTTGATTCACTGGATGCGGATCTGGTTTACCAGGACTTTGGCGACGTCATCGGCTCAGCAGCCAAAAGATCTATCCCAACTGGTCGTCGAAACAATCTTGTACTTTGCTGAGATGCAGAGTGTGAGAACCTCAAACGAGTGTTCCTGCGATCTTCTGGTAAAAACAACTCTAGCAAAGCTGCTACAGCTCGCTCACTAGGCTCGACAGGAAACGGAGCGATCGATGGTCTGAAGCAGTTCATAGCATCGACGTTTCACACTTCAGCCGAAAAACATGGAGTGTTGTGAATAACTTTACTGGCAGTTCACGACACTTCCCTCGTCACTGTTCCGTCTCAGCTGACGCCATCGCATCTCAGCTGGTTAGAAACAGGAGATATGAGGATGTTAATCTGGTGTCGTCTCGACTCGTATTTGAAGAGGTGTCTGACCTCTGGAGGACCACAACACCAAGTTCAGTGGATATCTCTAAAATTTTACATCAAGAGAATTTACTGTAGCCCTTTAACATTTAGAGCCAGGTAAAGCTCTTGGTTCTGACTCTATTTTCCGGGAGCTTGTACTCCATGCTGGAGCTGCTTTAAAGTCCTGGTTATGTGGCTTTCTTTCTTCCTGCTTGCGTCGGCTCAAAATTTCTAAAATCTGGAGAAGAGCGCTAGTAGTCGCGATCCCAAAGCTAAAGATGCCGGTGGAAATCCCTAAAAGCTACGGCTCAATATCTTTACTTTGTCCTCTACAAGATCCTGGAGAGGCATATTCACCCCTGTGTTGAGCCAATTATCAAACCACAGCTCCCTAGAAATCAGGCTGGATTTCGACACAGGAGGTCAATCGTGGATCAAACCGATTTGCTCACACAAAATATCGAGGACTCTGTTGAGGCTAAGAAGAAGGCAGCTGCCGTGATTATCAACCTAACAGCGACTTATGACACTGGCTGGCACCACAACCTCACCTGCGAACGACTGAGGCTTATCCCGGATAAGCACATAATCCGAATGATCTTGGAGCTTATCCAAAATAGAAGCTTTACCCTTCACCACAAGTGAGAGCAAGCGAAACAGGCTTCGACGTATGAGAAACGGCGTCCCTCAGGGATCGGTCTTGACTTCCCTTCTCTTTATTGTTTGTATATGCTATCTTACCTCGACAACTTTCAGAAAGTATGCTTATGCCAATGATCTGGCTTTGTTACATGCTTCCAGGGACTGGAAGGGCTTGGAAGAAATTTTAAGCTTAGACATGGCTACACTCTCAGCGTATCTCGAGATTTGGAGGATGAAACTTAGCCACGCAAAAACGGTGGCGGCGGCCTCTCATTTACACGATCGAGAGGGCAAACGCGAGCTTAAAATCTACGTTAACGGTAAACTTTTTCTATTTTGCCCAGTTCGAGCTTACCTCGGGGCAAACTTGATAGATCACCTTCTCGTTCCTCCACCATTTTGAGACATTGCGCAAAAGCAATCCAACCCTTCACGCTTCTGAGACGAATTGCGGGCTCGGCATGCAGTGCTGACCATAAAACACTGCGTACAGCTGTCCCATTCCTGATTTACTCTGCAGATGAGTACCGCGCACCAGTTTGGTGTTGCAGCGCACACACCCGTCTCATCGGCGGTGTTCTGAATGACGCCTTGCCCATTATCGGTGGATGCCTGCGCCCCACTCCAACGGATCACCTATCAATTCTTTTAGACATCCAGTCAGCTGATCTTCGCAGCTTGAGGGCGACACTTTCGTTAGCCAAGCGTGGCACCCTGGACCCAGATCATGTTTTCACAAGGTCAACTAGCTGGGTCAACAGATGTCCCAGGCAAGACTGAAGTATAAACCTCATTTGTGTCTGCTGCGCGGAAACCATTTAATGATCTTTCTGAACTAGGCATCCGCATGGCTCAGTGGATGAATTATAAATAGAGCACGGAGCACTCCAAAAGCACATCCATACTCCCTGCTTTCATTCCTAGGGCCAGTACTGGGCCCCTTGAAATGGGCTTACCCAGAACATCTTAGGTTTAGCTCAATCACCTGCGGACTTGCGTTGGCGTAGTTTCCATTTGTCCATGTACAAATGGGGTCTCGCTCCCACGTCAAATTGCGACTGTGGCGCCACTAAACAAATCGCGGACCACGTTATCTCAGCCTTCCTCACACATCGGGTACCTCGAAGAATGGCTGGTGTGACAGTATTGGATGACAATACTCGATACTGACTTAATACCACCTCCACCAGCATCTGATCCGGACAGTAAATGGATGCCCATCGACACGAAGAAGTAGAAGATAACAAATTAAATCTTTCGCAGTTCACTGTTTATTCTCATCATCACACCTATTTACTGTTTTCCTATAGCTCTACTGTCTAAGATTGGCCTTTACTTTGTAGGACAATGTTTTTTCCCTTATTTTTAGGAACTGTTTTTGTTTTGGATATGTGCTCTTACTGTCTTCTCTTTGTTTGCAATGAGCAAAAGTTTTTAATGCAAACATTTTTCAACTCATTCCAAATTGAAATTTTGCGACTAGAGTTGAGGCTTCGGTTTGCCTAGCTGCCTTGAGATTTCGGGCAATTATTTTGAGACCTTTTTAAAAACTGAATTTTTATCAATGTGCGTTCACAAATGTCCGTGCTTGACAAAATTTTTAAACAGCTTTTAAAAATAATATGAAATTATGTTATTCCTAATTTTCCTCACTTTTAGTTCCGAATCGACGACAGTCTTGCCCTTACTAATGATGGCGAAAAGCGGAAGATCTGTGGATACCAATTTTAAGGTCTTGAAGGGACTTTACCGGAAAAATTTTTGCTGGTGATGTTGCGGCGCTTCGTTCTGCTTCTGATTTGTTTTGCTTGCCCACATTTGTGGCTGCATTTCGTGTTTAAAGTAACAGATTATGCGTTATTAATTCGTGCTGGGCGCCAAGCAATAGAAGAATCGAGGAATATGAAAACATAAATCTTGCAAAATTTACTCAGTTGTGATTGAAATGTGTCCCTGCGCGACAAAAACGTTGATATTAAAAAGTGCCAAACAACAGCATAGCATTTATATAATTTACTGCCATATGTCTGGTACCGACGTTGGGAAAGGTCGCATGCTTGTTTTCAAATTATCAGATTGTTGCTACTCTGCTGTGATTCTAATGTGTTTTTAATGTAATGTAGATATGTGAGTTTCTTAACTTTTGCAAAGCCTATTGTATAGTTTGTCAAATCGGCCTAATTCATGACAGATGTCAACCAGGAAAATGCTAATAGCGTCAGATTATTGATCTCTCATTATCTCATGATGGTACAGGGGAAGACTAGCTGGTAAAGATGAGGAAAATGTTTAACAACTGATAATTGTGCCATTTGTGAATTTGTGCTTCCGACATTTACACTCTCCCGTCTTCATCTGGTTACCATTTAACCTCATAGGTTTAGTTTTTACTTTAACAATTTCATTAGAGAATAAAAAGGAGTATTAAAACACTTACAAAACTTTTCTCAGCCAAATTGCAAACTTTTGTCAATACACCATTACAGTAATTTAGGCTATTTCAAGCAAATGCACTGAATTACATTTGCAAGAACTCACCCACGTAGTTCCACCAAATTCAAATTATAGACCTCGGGCCTCATCAGAACTTTAGTCTCAAGACTAGAACTACAAATTTTGAGCAGATTTGTTGTCATATGAAGAGATTTTCCTTCTGTCATTAAATGGTCCGATCAACCTCACAATGTTCGAAAAACAGCAGAGCTAAATGTAAATGTCTTACGTGCAAGGCCATTTGAAAAGTTTGAGAAGAAATTTTTTTAATTTAGGAATTACTTCTCTCAACGTCTGCTTACTTCACTTTCATGATTGTGGTTTCCCACCAAAAAATCAAGTCCTCGAAATCCCACATTGACTGTTTTGCTAAGTAGCTCACAGATCATGCAATCTCCGGAAACTAACAATTAAATGTGGTCTTGTTCGGGAGGCCCCACCACGCAGCTTATGCGACAGCTAAGGAACGACTTTTTCTGAAACAACCATTTCCACACTCTCTCAAATCTGTAACAACAGTGTTTTCAAATAATTTCCTCGTTTTCAAACTCCTCAAATTGTTGCTTTTGAATGATAAATCACCCCATTTGTGGTTTTGAAATTGCTTCTGTAAATGCTTTTTTGTCAATATAATTGAATCTTGGGTGCATTTACAGGAAGCAACGAGAATATTTACAGGCTATTATGCTCGGCCACTATGAATTACAACTGCGGTGGCTTAAACAACGCACTGGATGTTTCCAACACTAATTGTTCTGTAAAGGCATGCAACACGGGTAAATTTTGTTTGTTTTGTGTTGAATAATTTCGGCGCCATCATATCATAGATAAGTTTATAGATACAACCTTCGATCTAAATCGCTCTCAAAATAATACACGCATGAATGAGTTTGAGTTTGCCGTGACAAGAGCTCACTTCAATCGACGACTTCCCTGATATGCCATCGGTGGCCCGCCGGTGACCAAAATTTTGCAGCCATTGAATGCTGTGTAAAAGACAGTTGTACATACCATGAATTCAATGAGTTATAGCTACATGGCGTACTAGCGCGCTCCGACCGGCAGGGTTGCCCGTCAGTTGCAGTAAATCGGACAAAAATAATTGTTCAGCCGGCGGGACCGGCTGCAGCCTAA
The DNA here is from genome assembly GCA_963675345.1 of Trididemnum clinides. Lineage (NCBI taxonomy): Eukaryota > Metazoa > Chordata > Ascidiacea > Aplousobranchia > Didemnidae > Trididemnum > Trididemnum clinides. Next base: position 18,451,456 of record OY776305.1, read on the forward strand.
TGACGTTACCAAGAGTAGTAGCAAAAAGTTGTCATAAATGGAGACACAGACCCTGTGCCTCTAATTTCTATCGTCTTACTTTGAAATCAAAATTGGTCAAACTCACAACCAGGGCGTCATTTCTTAAACTTTTATCCCTGTTTTTCAATAATTACGGAAAGATTTGTGAGTGAGCTCCAAATTGATGATTATTTTTACGTTACAGGGATAAACTATTTATTTGTAGCCTATTTCACGATTGGCACGATCTCTATTGTAATTATATTTGTACCTTGTGAGAAGCCATACTTCCTTTTAAATTTCTTGCACCTGTTTCCAATAGACCTATTCAGCTATTTTCAACCAAAAAATGTTTTATTTGTTGGTGCGACTACAGACAGTGGTAAAGTTACTATTTTCTGTTCATTTCTTTTCAAAGTTTGAATTTTAATAACTGCCCTTAGTTCCGACCTCCTCACTCTTAAATCAAAATAATATTACTCGAAATTCACGGTAAACTAAGAAAGCTTTTATCAACTTGACCTGTTTGTTTTATTAATTATTTTCATTTTATAGACAAATCACAAGCGGGGGTCATTCCTAAAATGATGTTGCCTGAGTTAAACCACCCCTTTCTATTTATTAAACTTTTGCAGAGCTGTAATTTACGACTCCAAGCATTTATTTTGCAACTAATTACATTTTTCAAAAGGGGAAGCGGTCTCGATATAATACGATTCGAGCAAAAGCGTTGAAAACGTCAATATCAAGTAGTTTTGAAGTATTTTGCCATTTTTAAGAAGAATTTAATAGTATTTCTCACTTTACATTGATATCTATTATTTGATCATGTTCAACTTACAAGTTTTCTAAATTACGGATTGGTCTACACACTTCAAAACGATAATTTGGCAAAATGTTGCTTTATTTTTAGATGGATGCAATGGTGCTGCATTGGTTACAATGAACACTGTGGTTTTGGTAGTGACCTTCTTGCTGGTTTCCTTCATTTTGCAGTTAGACTGAAATGATTAAGAATGGTTGAAGCGTTGCTGCTTTGATCAATGTTTGCTCAGTTTTTGTGTAGAAATAGTCATACAACAAAGGCAATTTTGAATTTGGTTAAAAAGTCAAATTGAATTTTATATTTTGTGAAAGAGGTTTATTCCTATTAGTAAGGTTTTCTTATGTTATTTAGACAAAAATATTTCGTTTATTTTGTGTAATCGTAAATACAGTACTTGAAAGAAAAGATAGTTCTATATTCTTTGTTGAAGAGGCTTATTCCTAGTAGTAAAGTTTTCTCATGTAATTAAAACCAAAACCAAACTATATCTTGTGTTTTGCATTGTCGTAAATAACTTAGCAGCCTATATTGAAATTTGAATCTGCATCAAAGTTTTTCTGGGAAGCTAAAAAAATACTGCAAGTAAAAGTGCTTTTAGAAAAACAGTTGGCATTGTTTGTAGTTTGCAGTTAATACTTTTCTTCATTTAAAAAGCAATTTAATTCTTTCGCGCCCGCGTGCATTGCGAAAAAAATGTCCGCGAGGTGGCAGAGCGAAAACCTGTCAGAATTTGTCATAATCAATCATAATTAGTTATCGTAAAATACCCCAAGTTTGTTGGTAAGTCATTGCTCATCTGTTTACTTCTACATCAAATGTTATATATCACTGAAATCTCTATTTTCTTGAGAATTTCAAATATAATAAAAACAAAATATTTTTTTGTTTGAATATGCAAACTTTATTCTAATTAGCCCCCAAATAGGTGCTGAGTTGAAGTACCCTTACCTCAAAGATTACTACAGATTTTATTTTCTACCAATTTTTTTTAGAAATGGTCGTTACATGATGCCAAGGAAATAAGCTTTCAAGGTACATCAGGCAAAACTTACCTAATAGCCTAGGCTTTCTACAATTTGCAACTTTCTGAGGCCCATGACTAACCTCTAGCAGATAATGGCTGATCATATTTTAGGTACTAAGTTTAACTAACAAAATTTGGTACCGGGAAAATGTTAACCGGTACTGACCGGTACCAAATTTTGTTAGTTAAACTTAGTACCTAAAATATGATCAGCCATTATCTGCTAGAGATTAGTCTAAACCATGTAACATTAAGTGTTTTTGAAAAGGAAATTTCTTCAAGATTCAGAAAATATTGAGTTTGATTGGAATATGTGGTCACTAACGATGAAACAGAAGCTTTTTTGCACTCCTCCCATTTGCTGAGAAATAAGAGGAATACAGCAAACTTTAATTTAGAAAAGCCAAACTTCTGCTAGCTTTTAAACTTGTACTTTAGTTTTTGTCTCCTTGGAAACTTGATACAAAATACGACTTTAGTGGTGAAATACAGGGTGTCCATAAAGTCTGTGTGCACTTTAAAAAATTTATAACTTTATTTGTATTTGCGATAGATATAATCTGCAAAAAGTGTTATAAAGTTTCATACACCTTGTTTGAAGTATAGATATTAAATAATTATTCAATATAAAATTTGTAACAGTTTCTACATAAGTAATTTTTTTTTAGAAAATCAATTTGACCCATGACTTCAACTGAGGAAAAAGTAAACTAAGTCTTTTGATTGGCTGAACGGAAGTTTACTATGGCCCTACAAAGAAAGCTTAGAATTGAATGCAGTGAAGAACTACCTCATAGGAGCACTACTGCCAAATGAATAAAAAAATTTTAAGAGACCCGCCTTGTCCATGATAAGCCACGATTTGAAAGGCAATGTCTCAGCGACGAAAGTGGTGCATCCGTAGAAGATTCCTTTACTGCAAGTCCAAGAAAGTCTGTAAGATCTATAGCATTACAGCTTGGGCTCCCAAAGATTATAATTTATTGAATTTTTTTATGTGGACATGTGAAAACAATTGTGTATGTAAACCTAGTTTACAAGATTTGAACGTTAAAATAATTATTGTGATTTCAGGAATTACTGAAAATCAGTTGGCAAATGTTTTCCGTGAACACCAAAATCGTATAGCTCTTTGTACTGCTAATGATGGAGAACAAGGCAAAACTTGAATAAAATTTCATTAAAACCTTAAAAATATAGATTTTCTTCTATCTAATTCTTTTTACAATATAAATAAAGTTATAAATAAAGTGCACACGCATTTTATGGACACCCTGTATTTGCAATTTATTTTATCTTTTTATAGGGAGTAGTTTTTCTGAAAATTATAACTTAGTGAAGGTAAGTCGAAAAGTTTTTGGGGGTTTTGAACTGGCATGATGTGCGGTACTCATTTTTGATCAGCAAATATCATACAACACTTAGCTTAAACTATTTAAAGTTATATATTGCTGGAAAACAAATTTCCTAAGCTTTGAAATGAGACTAGTATTTAGCAACATATCATATTTTTTAAAAACTAAATGTATTTTTTTCTACTTACCATACAAATTTTTTTAGGGGGCTTTGAGACCCCTAAAAATTTTGAAAATTTTAATTGGTAAATTTTGTTATTATTGCTTGAAATGTTGTCAAATGCCGTCACAAAAAAGTAGTTTTCAGACTGTGTTAGTAATAAAAGCTTTGGTTTTGTGGAAAACATGTAATCTCAATTTGATTACAAAGTAGTCGGCTTCTGCTAAAAATTTAGCAATTTTTGTCGTCTGTAACTGAGCTCTTGGTCTTTTTAACCCTTTTTGGGTAAAAAAATGCAAGAATTAGGGTACAAATTTTACATATTCCAATGCGTGAGGAATTAATCGTGATTTTTGAAAATTTTATGAAAATCGGTTGAGAAATAAAGTCGCAAATCTATTTTTTAGGAAACTAATTTTGTAACTCAATTTGAAAAAAATTGAGGAAAACATTGAAAACTCGAGGTCAACAGTTGATGATCGTGGAAGCAAAAGAGTTAAAGTTCGTCAAAGTTTGTTACAATAAAATGATCTTTGTAAATTCAAACAAGAGGCTAGCGATTCACATTAGAAAGTAACTGCAGACAGTGCATCAAGTTTCCGCCTAACAGGTCACACAGTATCAATGCAATTGGTAATCGACAATTGGTTAGATGCTTTGCGCGGTAAAAATAGAGCATAGCTTGGAACCTCTCACGTATGGGACTTAAAATAAGTCCACTGTGGTGGAAGTTTTATGAGCATTGTGCGAAGCCGCATCATTCATGAACGAACGGCGCATGTTGCAGGTGCACTTCATCTAACAAACTGCTCAAACAGAAGCGCTGTCAGCCCAACCGTGATAGTCTAGTAAATTCAAAATAGAAGTGATTTCCAAGACACCGAACTTTACATCAAGAAGGCGGGCTAGAAAGCAGACATCAAAAACAATTCATCAATTGCTTTCAAAAACAGTGATATGATTTCAGCCAAATCCGTAATGCGCAGTAAGTTAGAGGTCTTTGATCTAATTGGGCAATATTTAGACAATTTTGCATTCCTTTACTTTTCATTATATTTAAATTTAATGGCTATTCTCTATAGTTAGTCGTACACCAGTACACACACACACCAATCCAGAGGTGTTACGCAACAGGAACAGATATATTAACCATTGCTAGCAGCCGGTGATGTTTAAGCAGCCTGAAAATTTCCTTGAGTAACATTATTGTTACTTATTCAAAAAAGTACTCAAGAAAAAGTAGAAAGTAATAATTAGTACTCTTACTTGAGTAAAGTAAAAAGCAATGAAGAATTGTACTACTCAAGTATTAAAGTAGGAAGTAGATATATATTTTTAGCTGTTTTGTTCTGTATCTCTATAGACCAGGGGTTCTCTATAAGGGATGCTCCCACCACATGGGGTGCAAAAGGCAGTGCAGTCACCAGAGTAAACACAGTGAGGGCGCACAAACCCTTAGTGAGGGCCCACAAACCCACAATGAGGGTGCACACACCCATAGTGAAGGCGCACAAACTCATAGTGAGGACGCACAAACCCGTAGTGAGGGTGCTCAAACCCAGAGTGAGGGTGTACGAACCCATAGTGCGAGCGCACAAACCCATAATAAAGGCGCAAAAACCAATAGTGAGAGCGAAGAAAGCCATAGTAAAAGCGCACAAACCCATAATGAAGGTGCACAAAATCATAGTGAGGGTACACAAACACATAGTGAAGGCGCACAAACCAATAGTGAGGGCGCACAAACCCATAGTGAGGTCGCACAAACCAATAGTGAGGCCGCACAAACCAATAGTGAGGGCGCTTGTTGGTTTTTTGTTTCTAAAACTGTGTGTTGCTTGTGGCGATGACAGTGTATTTTTACACACCTGGCAGTACTGGCTGATTACATTTTTGACTCAAATTGAAGGCGAAGACCTTTTTCTTGTTTTTGGTCATTAGTATTGTCTAAGCGCGCCTTTCTTTAAGTTCTATTTAAATTAACCTTGCCAAACCCCTTTTTTGGCAGATCAATGTTAGCGTTTGTGAATAAACAGTGGTAACTTCAGCTTCGAGTACTTTACTTACCCCTGTTCGAGCAAAACCAAGATTTTACATTTGCACCAAACAGGGGGAGCACAAAAAGACGTCGAGGGTACGACACCCCTCAGCAACAGCACTGGCGAGAAGAGATTTATAGACTGAAGACGTCTTTGCCAAGTTTTAGATTTATTTACATTACCAATCAAGTTAAAGATTTACTTGTGTAGTGCATGCAATGGTATTACCACAAAAGGGGTTCGGCTCGAGAGACACTTTTTTGGGGAGTGAAACTACTCTTAGAAAATTCACAAAAAAGAGCATTTCCATTTAGGTTTATGTCTTTTTTTTTTTATTAACACCGTGAAATTTAGACTGAAGAGTGCTTTGGAGCAGTTTTTTGATTTGGGGTTGAGACTTTTCGAATCCTTTCCGGGTGTTACAAATAATGATAAGGAGTGTGAAATGAATTTTTTTCTTGCTTGGAGTTCAAGATGCCAAATATATTGATATTCGCCAATCTAGACTTAAATGGTGCATAGTATAGACATCCATGCTTAGTTTTTCTAATAACTGCTACTTTTTCTTCCTGGTCTATTGGATAATATTTTTGATTATTGTCTTATGGTTTTAATATGATGTTTCTTAATGGTTAAAAGTCTTTAAAACGTGGACCGATTCAATTAAGCGATTGGCCTTTTGCTTCTAAATTAAAAAACTCAAATCTTTATGAGATTCAAGATTTAAGCTATAAAAACTAGAGCCAAACGGCGTAGTCAACAAAAAATTTCGGAGGGAGGAGGGGGAAAATTTTATATCTTGTATCATAATTTTAGTGATGACTTCTTTCATTTATTTTCGAGTACACAGAATTTAAGTAAGAGTCATTAAACTATGAAGCAAGTTTTAAAGATATTTTCGGAAATGATGCTTTCACGATTACCTTTTTTGGGTGGCACTAAAGAACTCAGCCAAAAACAAAATTTTTCTAAATCCTTGATGAAAGTATAATTGCTTCTTTAGTCTTTTCTGTGGCTATCATCTTGCCATGACCAGTAGCCAGTTTGTAAACAAACTAGCATATGCTTGGAAAGACAAAACAAACAGCAAAAAATTTTACTCAAAAATCTTTCGGTTTGCTTTTGGATGCTAAAAATCTTAAATTCAAAAAGCTTCGTGACAACACGGCCCACTGATAATTACTCACCACACCTTGCCTAGTTAGCGTTAAACAATAGCATTTGATTTTCAAAATTTTAACCGAAGATAGAGCACATTAATGAAGGATTTGCAGTAAATAAAAACTTGAATTCAAAGCTGTTTTTTGTGCTAACATACCACATTCCAATTCAACAGACATTAAATTTCGAGCATATACTAAAGTAAAATTTATAGCCACTCAAGTAGCGTTACTTTCTGCTTAATCTACTCAAGAAAAAGTAAAAGTAGCAAAAAAGGAAACTACTTAATTAAATTTACCGAAGGCCCTACTTAAGTGTAGTTTACCTTAGTAGAACTACTTCAATACTGACCGTTCTGCTGATAACTTTCAATTAAATTTTAGTGACCATTACTAATCATTTTGAAAACAATTTTGTCAACCATTGCTAATAACTTACAAAAAATTTTATGCTATGGTTCTGACTTCTGGTACACATGGCGAGTCACTTGTATCCGCGACCCTCCAGGTAACATTTTTCTGGCGGTTACGTTATTAAAGGATCGCTTTAAAAGTAAGTTATTTAGGTGGAAAAATTTGTTTAGAGAATACCATCAATTCGGGAAGCTTTGCGATTTTTAAGTCGATAAAATACTAAAATAAAAACAAAGAAGCAGAAAGCCCTGAATTAAGAAAATTTTTTCAATTTACAACCAGCTTTGCAACATAATTTACTTTCTTATTCAATATATATTTTTTTACAATTATGATTTAAACAATTATGGCAAACAGAAATTGGCTTTGCCACTTCAATGAAATTGCAAATTACATGATACAAACAAGGCAATCAACCGAACCAAAGCGTTATAAAGCAAACCCAACTCAATTGCAAACATCCAAAATAAATATGGTAGCTTCTACACATAAGTTTTTTACATGCATCAATTACAGCAAGGTAATTAAGCTTAATTCATATTCGGCTTAATTGATGCGAAAGATAATCAATTTATAGGTCACGAAGGGACACCAGTAGTATAGGATGCGTTATTTGGCAACGTTTTGAGCGGAGGAATTAGACCGGAGGAATGACGTCATGAGTTGGTAGGAGATTTTTTGGTTAGATATTGGATGTGTGGAGGGTAAGTTTAAAAGGGGGGGGGGGGTGTTATGTGAAGAATACGATGACTCATTCGCAATGGCGGGGGAGGAATTATTGGGTTGGATCCTACAAATTGGTAAAGAGTTAAAACTGTATTGTAAGTTGCGTCATTAGAGGTCGGTAAGGAGTCAATTGTCTGGTCCAGAACTGTCGAAGGTTTAGGATAAGAGTTTGAACTTGATTTAGGTTATAATAATGTATAAAGATTACGTAATCTTTTATTCAGTTCTTTGTTGGGATATGATGTAATCTTTGTCTCGGTATTGTATAGACTTGCCCAAGCTCCAATCCTTGCCTATATGTTATGATTTTGTCCAGATTTACCCGACAATGCTTACGTAATATTTTTGCATCTGTGATGCATACCTTGCCTTCTTATTGTGCAATCATTAACATTTCGTTGTTGAGATCTTTCAAATTCTGTAACATATTTGTTTCCAAAACGTGGTCACAGGATTTTAAAACAAAAAGATTTGTCAATTCAACTGCTTTAAAGCTATTCACGAGGTTTCTGCATTACGTAATTATGCTGTTTCAAGCAGACACAGTAGCTCGCACTGTACAATATCGATTTACGAGACCGTGCATTAATTGTAAGGATTAGTTTTGCTTACTTGTACGACGTCATGAGTCCAAACATCGTCTCAAAATGAGAGAACACCAATTGATCTTCACCATGAAAAGCCAATGCTATTTAAAGACAACTTCAAATTGGTAACAAGTATCAACTGCAAGCTCTACTTCGAAATCAAAATGCTCTATTTGTTATTTGAACAGTCTTGAGTCCGATTCTGACTGACAGTGTTTTTATTTGATACTCAAAACCTCGTGCAATCAATGCTGATTATATTTAGGTTTATCGCTCAAAGAGTTCTTGTAATCAATTTTGTTGTCGTATGGACTTGTGATATTGTTTAATGGTTACGTCGAGATCTATTTTTCACACAAAAATAATGTGAAAATGTAAACTAGTTGGCAAAACATCAAGTCACTACTTAACAAACCAAGAAATAAATCTAACACTTTTACTGGATTTAGTTCAAACCAAATCAAAAACTCTTCTTGTTACGTTAAGACCTATCTTTCACAATAAGTTTTCCTGGGAATGCACCTAAACTAACATTTGAAGCACACCATGCGCCACTGTGTGTCGGTATTGCCATCAGTGTTCCAAACTTTGAAGAAGGAGTAGGTTATGTCACAAACGGTGATAAAAATCAATCGGTGCAAAAAATGCTGGGTTGTCTCGAACATGCATCGAGTGGCGGCTATGAGCTAATGAAAAGAGGTCGGTAATAAGCGGTGAAATAAGACTTGTCCAGGTTTGTCTGATATGATGTTACACCACATTGTATTATTACTTTACCAGGGGTGTCCAAAGTTTTATCGCTTCGGGATATATTTCACTAATGTGAAGTCTTGTGTACTTGTACATTTTACTGTTGTAAAGCCTTTGTGTAAATGTGAAGCCATTTTACTAATGTAAAGACTGCATTTTGTGCACTCTGCTTTAGACCTTTAACAATGACCAGTACGTTTAGTTTGACGTTTTTGTACCCAAACGTTTTCAAAAATGTTCAAAATTACCAGTTTAATAAATTGTGAGAGTAATTGCTTGAAAATTGTTAACTAAGAGATGCAAGTAGAAAATAAGGTTATAAAATTTCGTTATAAATTGTTGAAGGAATATATTTCAGACTGTACAACCCAATACTTGTCCCGACCTGCTCAAAGTCTTGTAATAGGAGTTACAGGCTTATAACATTGTGTAGTGTTACGTCGAGACCTATTTTTTATAAAAAAAGTTTTCTGAAAATGGATCTATACTAACGTTTGAAACATACCATGCGCTGTTGTGTATCGACATTGCCACTAATGTCCTAAACTTTGAAGAAGGAGTGTGTTATGTCATAAACGGTGATGTATGTATTCGAATCTTCCGGTGTTGCTTACATTGATGTTTTACACAGTTCCACACACCGTCTGGCATTCTCGTTAAATTGACACAGATCAGTGGCGAAGCAAGATTTATCTTGTGGTGAGCACTTTAATTTGCGTTGCGCAGTGTCATTGTTAGTTCCGCATTGGCAGGTTGTGTTTGTTGCTGGATCAACAAAACCCCACTTCTTCAGCTCAGTTTTAGTTGTAGCGACTCCTGTACGAAGGCGGTTGAGACATCGCCACATTGTCCATCCTGAGTTTGATCCTGGAGACAGTTTTTCCTCAGGTGTGATGTTTAAGCAAGTGCTTTGTGACAGCGCTTTGAGCTGTGATTTTTTTCATGAACGGTGACAAAAATTAATTGGTGCAAAACAAAATGTTGGATTGTCTCAAGCATGCATCGAGTGGCGCCTATGAGCTAATGAAAAAAATTTGCTGATACTTTTCAAACGTTGGAAACCAATAAAAAAGCAAAAAAATTATATAAAAAGAATTTGAAGCATATTGTCAAATAGTAATTGTTATCGGGTTCAATTCTGCCTCCTACGACTTGAATTTGATCAAACAGACATCGATTCAACAATTGCTGGACAAGACTGATTTTGTAACTAGAAAAGGTAAAATAGAAAAAATTTGCTCAAAAATGATCACCAACATCATACAGTACCATATAGCAATCTATTACATCATGTCAATAACCTGCGACCGGTTTCGACCTTATGTTGAATTGGAATGTGGTATGTTAGCACAAAAAACAACTTTGAATTCAAGTTTTTATTTACTGCAAATCCTTCATTAATGTGCTCTATCTTCGGTTAAAATTTTGAAAATCAAATGCTATTGTTTAACGCTAACTAGGCAAGGTGTGGTGAGTAATTATCAGCTGGCCGTGTTGTCACGAAGCTCTTTGAATTTAAGATTTTTAGCATCCAAAAGCAAACCGAAAGATTTTTGAGTAAAATTTTTTGCTGTTTGTTTTGTCTTTCCAAGCATATGCTAGTTTGTTTACAAACTGGCTACTGGTCATGGCAAGATGATAGCCGCAGAAAAGACTAAAGAAGCAATTATACTTTCATCAAGGATTTAGAAAAATTTTGTTTTTGGCTGAGTTCTTTAGTGCCACCCAAAAAAGGTAATCGTGAAAGCATCATTTCCGAAAATATCTTTAAAACTTGCTTCATAGTTTAATGACTCTTACTTAAATTCTGTGTACTCGAAAATAAATGAAAGAAGTCATCACTAAAATTATGATACAAGATATAAAATTTTCCCCCTCCTCCCTCCGAAATTTTTTGTTGACTACGCCGTTTGGCTCTAGTTTTTATAGCTTAAATCTTGAATCTCATAAAGATTTGAGTTTTTTAATTTAGAAGCAAAAGGCCAATCGCTTAATTGAATCGGTTCACGTTTTAAAGACTTTTAACCATTAAGAAACATCATATTAAAACCATAAGACAATAATCAAAAACATTATCCAATAGACCAGGAAGAAAAAGTAGCAGTTATTAGAAAAACTAAGCATGGATGTCTATACTATGCACCATTTAAGTCTAGATTGGCGAATATCAATATATTTGGCATCTTGAACTCCAAGCAAGAAAAAAATTCATTTCACACTCCTTATCATTATTTGTAACACCCGGAAAGGATTCGAAAAGTCTCAACCCCAAATCAAAAAACTGCTCCAAAACACTCTTCAGTCTAAATTTCACGGTGTTAATAAAAAAAAAAAGACATAAACCTAAATGGAAATGCTCTTTTTTGTGAATTTTCTAAGAGTAGTTTCACTCCCCAAAAAAGTGTCTCTCGAGCCGAACCCCTTTTGTGTTAATACCATTGCATGCACTACACAAGTAAATCTTTAACTTGATTGGTAATGTAAATAAATCTAAAACTTGGCAAAGACGTCTTCAGTCTATAAATCTCTTCTCGCCAGTGCTGTTGCTGAGGGGTGTCGTACCCTCGACGTCTTTTTGTGCTCCCCCTGTTTGGTGCAAATGTAAAATCTTGGTTTTGCTCGAACAGGGGTAAGTAAAGTACTCGAAGCTGAAGTTACCACTGTTTATTCACAAACGCTAACATTGATCTGCCAAAAAAGGGGTTTGGCAAGGTTAATTTAAATAGAACTTAAAGAAAGGCGCGCTTAGACAATACTAATGACCAAAAACAAGAAAAAGGTCTTCGCCTTCAATTTGAGTCAAAAATGTAATCAGCCAGTACTTCCAGGTGTGTAAAAATACACTGTCATCGCTACAAACAACACACAGTTTTAGAAACAAAAAAACCAACAAGCGCCCTCACTATTGGTTTGTGCGGCCTCACTATTGGTTTGTGCGACCTCACTATGGGTTTGTGCGCCCTCACTATGGGTTTGTGCGCCCTCACTATTGGTTTGTGCGCCTTCATTTCGTGTTTGTGTATCCTCACTATGATTTTGTGCACCTTCATTATGGGTTTGTGCGCTTTTACTATGGCTTTCTTCGCCCTCACTATTGGTTTTTGCGCCTTTATTATGGGTTTGTGCGCTCGCACTATGGGTTCGTACACCCTCACTCTGGGTTTGAGGACCCTCACTATGGGTTTGTGCGTCCTCACTATGAGTTTGTGCGCCTTCACTATGGGTGTGTGCACCCTCATTGTGGGTTTGTGGGCCCTCACTAAGGGTTTGTGCGCCCTCACTGTGTTTACTCTGGTGACTGCACTGCCTTTCGCACCCCATGTGGTGGGAGCATCCCTTATAGAGAACCCCTGGTCTATAGAGATACAGAACAAAACAGCTAAAAATATATATCTACTTCCTACTTTAATACTTGAGTAGTACAATTCTTCATTGCTTTTTACTTTACTTAAGCAAGAGTACTAATTATTACTTTCTACTTTTTCTTGAGTACTTTTTTGAATAAGTAACAATAATGTTACTCAAGGAAATTTTCAGGCTGCTTAAACATCACCGGCTGCTAGCAATGGTTAATATATCAGTTCCTGTTGCGTAACACCTCTGGATTGGTGTGTGTGTGTACTGGTGTACGACTAACTATAGAGAATAGCCATTAAATTTAAATATAATGAAAAGTAAAGGAATGCAAAATTGTCTAAATATTGCCCAATTAGATCAAAGACCTCTAACTTACTGCGCATTACGGATTTGGCTGAAATCATATCACTGTTTTTGAAAGCAATTGATGAATTGTTTTTGATGTCTGCTTTCTAGCCCGCCTTCTTGATGTAAAGTTCGGTGTCTTGGAAATCACTTCTATTTTGAATTTACTAGACTATCACGGTTGGGCTGACAGCGCTTCTGTTTGAGCAGTTTGTTAGATGAAGTGCACCTGCAACATGCGCCGTTCGTTCATGAATGATGCGGCTTCGCACAATGCTCATAAAACTTCCACCACAGTGAACTTATTTTAATTCCCATACGTGAGAGGTTCTAAGCTATGCTCTATTTTTACCGCGCAAAGCATTTAACCAATTGTCGATTACCAATTGCATTGATACTGTGTGACCTGTTAGGCGGAAACTTGATGCACTGTCTGCAGTTACTTTCTAATGTGAATCGCTAGCCTCTTGTTTGAATTTACAAAGATCATTTTATTGTAACAAACTTTGACGAACTTTAACTCTTTTGCTTCCACGATCATCAACTGTTGACCTCGAGTTTTCAATGTTTTCCTCAATTTTTTTCAAATTGAGTTACAAAATTAGTTTCCTAAAAAATAGATTTGCGACTTTATTTCTCAACCGATTTTCATAAAATTTTCAAAAATCACGATTAATTCCTCACGCATTGGAATATGTAAAATTTGTACCCTAATTCTTGCATTTTTTTACCCAAAAAGGGTTAAAAAGACCAAGAGCTCAGTTACAGACGACAAAAATTGCTAAATTTTTAGCAGAAGCCGACTACTTTGTAATCAAATTGAGATTACATGTTTTCCACAAAACCAAAGCTTTTATTACTAACACAGTCTGAAAACTACTTTTTTGTGACGGCATTTGACAACATTTCAAGCAATAATAACAAAATTTACCTATTAAAATTTTCAAAATTTTTAGGGGTCTCAAAGCCCTCTAAAAAAATTTGCATGGTAAGTAGAAAAAAATACATTTAGTTTTTAAAAAATATGATATGTTGCTAAATACTAGTCTCATTTCAAAGCTTAGGAAATTTGTTTTCCAGCAATATATAACTTTAAAAAGTTTAAGCTAAGTGTTGTATGATATTTGCTGATCAAAAATGAGTACCGTACATCATGCCAGTTCAAAACCCCCAAAAACTTTTCGACTTACCTTCACTAAGTTATAATTTTCAGAAAAACTACTCCCTATAAAAAGATAAAATAAATTGCAAATACAGGGTGTCCATAAAATGCGTGTGCACTTTATTTATAACTTTATTTATATTGTAAAAAGAATTAGATAGAAGAAAATCTATATTTTTAAGGTTTTAATGAAATTTTATTCAAGTTTTGCCTTGTTCTCCATCATTAGCAGTACAAAGAGCTATACGATTTTGGTGTTCACGGAAAACATTTGCCAACTGATTTTCAGTAATTCCTGAAATCACAATAATTATTTTAACGTTCAAATCTTGTAAACTAGGTTTACATACACAATTGTTTTCACATGTCCACATAAAAAAATTCAATAAATTATAATCTTTGGGAGCCCAAGCTGTAATGCTATAGATCTTACAGACTTTCTTGGACTTGCAGTAAAGGAATCTTCTACGGATGCACCACTTTCGTCGCTGAGACATTGCCTTTCAAATCGTGGCTTATCATGGACAAGGCGGGCCTCTTAAAATTTTTTTATTCATTTGGCAGTAGTGCTCCTATGAGGTAGTTCTTCACTGCATTCAATTCTAAGCTTTCTTTGTAGGGCCATAGCAAACTTCCGTTCAGCCAATCAAAAGACTTAGTTTACTTTTTCCTCAGTTGAAGTCATGGGTCAAATTGATTTTCTAAAAAAAAATTACTTATGTAGAAACTGTTACAAATTTTATATTGAATAATTATTTAATATCTATACTTCAAACAAGGTGTATGAAACTTTATAACACTTTTTGCAGATTATATCTATCGCAAATACAAATAAAGTTATAAATTTTTTAAAGTGCACACAGACTTTATGGACACCCTGTATTTCACCACTAAAGTCGTATTTTGTATCAAGTTTCCAAGGAGACAAAAACTAAAGTACAAGTTTAAAAGCTAGCAGAAGTTTGGCTATTCTAAATTAAAGTTTGCTGTATTCCTCTTATTTCTCAGCAAATGGGAGGAGTGTAAAAAAGCTTCTGTTTCATCGTTAGTGACCACATATTCCAATCAAACTCAATATTTTCTGAATCTTGAAGAAATTTCCTTTTCAAAAACACTTAATGTTACATGGTTTAGACTAATCTCTAGCAGATAATGGCTGATCATATTTTAGGTACTAAGTTTAACTAACAAAATTTGGTACCGGTCAGTACCGGTTAACATTTTCCCGGTACCAAATTTTGTTAGTTAAACTTAGTACCTAAAATATGATCAGCCATTATCTGCTAGAGGTTAGCCATGGGCCTCAGAAAGTTGCAAATTGTAGAAAGCCTAGGCTATTAGGTAAGTTTTGCCTGATGTACCTTGAAAGCTTATTTCCTTGGCATCATGTAACGACCATTTCTAAAAAAAATTGGTAGAAAATAAAATCTGTAGTAATCTTTGAGGTAAGGGTGCTTTAACTTCGAAAGCAACTCAGCACCTATTGGGGGGCTAATTAGAATAAAGTTTGCATATTCAAACAAAAAAATATTTTGTTTTTATTATATTTGAAATTCTCAAGAAAATAGAGATTTCAGTGATATATAACATTTGATGTAGAAGTAAACAGATGAGCAATGACTTACCAACAAACTTGGGGTATTTTACGATAACTAATTATGATTGATTATGACAAATTCTGACAGGTTCTCGCTCTGCCACCTCGCGGACATTTTTTTTCGCAATGCACGCGGGCGCGAAAGAATTAAATTGTTTTTTAAATGAAGAAAAGTATTAACTGCAAACTTCAAACAATGCCAACTGTTTTTCTAAAAGCACTTTTACTTGCAGTATATTTTTAGCTTCCCAGAAAAACTTTGATGCAGATTCAAATTTCAATATAGGCTGCTAAGTTATTTACGACAATGCAAAACACAAGATATAGTTTGGTTTTGGTTTTAATTACATGAGAAAACTTTACTACTAGGAATAAACCTCTTCAACAAAGAATATAGAACTATCTTTTCTTTCAAGTTACTGTATTTACGATTACACAAAATAAAAGAAATATTTTTGTCTAAATAACATAAGAAAACCTTACTAATAGGAATAAACCTCTTTCACAAAATATAAAATTCAATTTGACTTTTTAACCAAATCCAAAATTGCCTTTGTTGTATGACCATTTCTACACAAAAACTGAGCAAAACATTGATCAAAGCAGCAACGCTTCAACCATTCTTAATCATTTCAGTCCAACTGCAAAATGAAGGAAACTAGCAAGAAGGTCACTACCAAAACCACAGTGTTCATTGTAACCAATGCAGCACCATTGCATCCATCTAAAAATAAAGCAACATTTTGCCAAATTATCGTTTTGAAGTGTGTAGACCAATCCGTAATTTAGAAAACTTGTAAGTTGAACATGATCAAATAATAGATATCAATGTAAAGTGAGAAATACTATTAAATTCTTCTTAAAAATGGCAAAATACTTCAAAACTACTTGATATTGACGTTTTCAATGCTTTTGCTCGAATTGTATTATATCGAGACCGCTTCCCCTTTCGAAAAATGTAACTAGTTGCAAAATAAATGCTTGGAGTCGTAAATTACAGCTCTGCAAAAGTTTAACAAATAGAAAGGGGTGGTTTAACTCAGGCAACATCATTTTAGGAATGACCCCCGCTTGTGATTTGTCTATAAAATGAAAATAATTAATAAAACAAACAGGTCAAGTTGATAAAAGCTTTCTTAGTTTACCGTGAATTTTGAGTAATATTATTTTGATTTAAGAGTGAGGAGGTCGGAACTAAGGGCAGTTACTAAAATTCAAACTTTGAAAAGAAATGAACAGAAAATAGTAACTTTACCATTGTCTGTAGTCGCACCAACAAATAAAACATTTTATGGTTGAACATAGCTGAATAGGTCTATTGGAAACAGGTGCAAGAAATTTAAAATAAAGTATGGCTTCTCACAAGGCACAAATATAATTACAATAGGGCTCGTGCCAATCGTGAAATAGGCTACAAATAAATAGTTTATTCCTGTAATCGTAAAAATAATCATCAATTTGGAGCTCACTCACAAATCCTTCCGTAATTATTGAAAAACAGGTATAAAAGTTTAAGAAATGACGCCCTGGTTGTGAGTTTGACCAATTTTGATTTCAAAGTAAGACGATAGAAATTAGAGGCACAGGGTCTGTGTCTCCATTTATAACAACTTTTTGCTACTACTCTTGGTAACGTCATTAGGCTGCAGCCGGTCCCACCGGCTGAACAATTATTTTTGTCCGATTTACTGCAACTGACGGGCAACCCTGCCGGTCGGAGCGCGCTAGTACGCCATGTAGCTATAACTCATTGAATTCATGGTATGTACAACTGTCTTTTACACAGCATTCTACGGCCGCAAAATTTTGGCCACCGGCGGGCCACCGATGGCATATCAGGGAAGTCGTCGATTGAAGTGAGCTCTTGTCACGGCAAACTCAAACTCATTCATGCGTGTATTATTTTGAGAGCGATTTAGATCGAAGGTTGTATCTATAAACTTATCTATGATATGATGGCGCCGAAATTATTCAACACAAAACAAACAAAATTTACCCGTGTTGCATGCCTTTGCAGAACAATTAGTGTTGGAAACATCCAGTGCGTTGTTTAAGCCACCACAGTTGTAATTCATAGTGGCCGAGCATAATAGCCTGTAAATATTCTCGTTGCTTCCTGTAAATGCACCCAAGATTCAATTATATTGACAAAAAAGCATTTACAGAAGCAATTTCAAAACCACAAATGGGGTGATTTATCATTCAAAAACAACAATTTGAGGAGTTTGAAAACGAGGAAATTATTTGAAAACACTGTTGTTACAGATTTGAGAGAGTGTGGAAATGGTTGTTTCAGAAAAAGTCGTTCCTTAGCTGTCGCATAAGCTGCGAGGTGAGGCCTCCCAAACAAGACCACATTTAATTGTTAGTTTCCGGAGATTGCATGATCTGTGAGCTACTTAGCAAAACAGTCAATGTGGGATTTCGAGGACTTGATTTTTTGGTGGGAAACCACAATCATGAAAGTGAAGTAAGCAGACGTTGAGAGAAGTAATTCCTAAATTAAAAAATTTCTTCTCAAACTTTTCAAATGGCCTTGCACGTAAGACATTTACATTTAGCTCTGCTGTTTTTCGAACACTGTGAGGTGGACCGCACCATCTAATGACAGAAGGAAAATCTCTTTATACGACAACAAATCTGCTCAAAATTTGTAGTTCTAGTCTTGAGACTAAAGTTCTGATGAGGCCCGAGGTCTATAATTTGAATTTGGTGGAACTACGTGGGTGAATTCTTGCAAATGTAATTCAGTGCATTTGCTTGAAATAGCCTAAATTACTGTAATGGTGTATTGACAAAAGTTTGCAAATTGGCTGAGAAAAGTTTTGTAAGTGTTTTAATACTCCTTTTTATTCTCTAATGAAATTGTTAAAGTAAAAACTAAACCTATGAGGTTGAATGGTAACCAGATGAAGACGGGAGAGTGTAAATGTCGGAAGCACAAATTCACAAATGGCACAATTATCAGTTGTTAAGCATTTTCCTCATCTTTACCAGCTAGTCTTCCCCTGTACCATCATGAGATAATGGGAGATCAATAATCTGACGCTATTAGCATTTTCCTGGTTGACATCTGTCATGAATTAGGCCGATTTGACAAACTATACAATAGGCTTTGCAAAAGTTAAGAAACTCACATATCTACATTACATTAAAAACACATTAGAATCACAGCAGAGTAGCAACAATCTGATAATTTGAAAACAAGCATGCGACCTTTCCCAACGTCGGTACCAGACATATGGCAGTAAATTATATAAATGCTATGCTGCTGTTTGGCACTTTTCAGTATCAACGTTTTTGTCGCGCAGGGACATATTTCAATCACAACTGAGTAAATTTTGCAAGATTTATGTTTTCATATTCCTCGATTCTTCTGTTGCTTGGCGCCCAGCACGAATTAATAACGCATAATCTGTTACTTTAAACACGAAATGCAGCCACAAATGTGGGCAAGCAAAACAAATCAGAAGCAGAACGAAGCGCCGCAACATCACCAGCGAAAATTTTTCCGGTAAAGTCCCTTCAAGACCTTAAAATTGGTATCCACAGATCTTCCGCTTTTCGCCATCAGTAGTAAGGGCAGGACTGTCGTCGATTCGGAACTAAAAGTGAGGAAAATTAGGAATAACATAATTTCATATTATTTTTAAAAGCTGTTTAAAAATTTTGTCAAGCACGGACATTTGTGAACGCACATTGATAAAAATTCAGTTTTTAAAAAGGTCTCAAAATAATTGCCCGAAATCTCAAGGCAGCTAGGCAAACCGAAGCCTCAACTCTAGTCGCAAAATTTCAATTTGGAATGAGTTGAAAAATGTTTGCATTAAAAACTTTTGCTCATTGCAAACAAAGAGAAGACAGTAAGAGCACATATCCAAAACAAAAACAGTTCCTAAAAATAAGGGAAAAAACATTGTCCTACAAAGTAAAGGCCAATCTTAGACAGTAGAGCTATAGGAAAACAGTAAATAGGTGTGATGATGAGAATAAACAGTGAACTGCGAAAGATTTAATTTGTTATCTTCTACTTCTTCGTGTCGATGGGCATCCATTTACTGTCCGGATCAGATGCTGGTGGAGGTGGTATTAAGTCAGTATCGAGTATTGTCATCCAATACTGTCACACCAGCCATCCTTCGAGGTACCCGATGTGTGAGGAAGGCTGAGATAACGTGGTCCGCGATTTGTTTAGTGGCGCCACAGTCGCAATTTGACGAGGGAGCGAGACCCCATTTGTACATGGACGAATGGAAACTACGCCAACGCAAGTCCGCAGGTGATTGGGCTAAACCTAAGATGTTCTGGGTAAGCCCATTTCAAGGGGCCCAGTACTGGCCCTAGGAATGAAAGCAGGGAGTATGGATGTGCTTTTGGAGTGCTCCGTGCTCTATTTATAATTCATCCACTGAGCCATGCGGATGCCTAGTTCAGAAAGATCATTAAATGGTTTCCGCGCAGCAGGGACAAATGAGGTTTATACTTCAGTCTTGCCTGGGACATCTGTTGACCCAGCTAGTTGACCTTGTGAAAACATGGTCTGGGTCCAGGGTGCCACGCTTGGCTAACGAAAGTGTTGCCCTCAAGCTGCGAAGATCAGCTGACTGGATGTCTAAAAGAATTGATAGGTGATCCGTTGGAGTGGGACGCAGGCATCCACCGATAATGGGCAAGACGTCATTCAGAACAACGCCGATGAGACGGGTGTGTGCGCTGCAACATCAAACTGGTACGCGGTACTCATCTGCAGAGTAAATCAGGAATGGGACGGCTGTACGCAGTGTTTTATGGTCAGCACTGCATGCCGAGCCCGCAAGTCGCCTCAGAAGCGTGAAGGGTTGGATTGCTTTTGCGCAATGTCTCAAAATGGTGGAGGAACGAGAAAGTGATCTATCAAGTTTGCCCCGAGGTAAGCTCGAACTGGGCAAAATAGAAAAAGTTTACCGTTAACGTAGATTTTAAGCTCGCGTTTGCCCTCTCGATCGTGTAAATGAGAGGCCGCCGCCACCGTCTTTGCATGGCTAAGTTTCATCCTCCAAATCTCGAGATACGCTGAGAGTGTAGCCATGTCTAAGCTTAAAATTTCCTCCAAGCCCTTCCGGTCCCTGGAAGAATGTAACAAAGCCAGATCATTGGCATAAGCATACTTTCTGAAAGTTGCGGAGGTGAGATCGCACATATAGACAATAAAGAGAAGGGAAGTCAAGACCGATTCCTGAAGGACGCCGTTTCTCTTACGTCGAAGCCTGTTTCGCTTGCTCTCACTTGTGGTGAGGGTAAAGCTTCTATTTTGGATAAGCTCCAAGATCATCCGGATTATGTGATTATCCGGGATAAGCCTCAGCGGTTTGCAGGTAAGGTCGCGGTGCCAGCCAGTGTCATAGGTCGCGGCCAGGTCGATAACACGGCAGCTGCCTTCTTCTTAGCCTCAACAGAGTTCTCGATATTTTGTGAGAGCAAATCGGTTTGATCTACGGTTGACCTTCCGTGTCGAAATCCAGCCTGATTTCTAGGGAGCTGTGGTTTGATAATTGGTTCAACACTGGAGTGAATAAGCCTCTCCAGGATCTTGTAGAGGACAAAGTAGAGATATTGGGTTGTAGCTTTTAGGGATTTCCACCGGCATCTTTAGCTTTGGGATCGCGACTACTAGCGCTCTTCTCCAGATTTTAGAAATTTTGAGCCGACGCAAGCGGGAAGAAAAAAAGCCACATAACCAGGACTTTAAAGCAGCTCCAGCATGGAGTACAAGCTCCCGGAAAATAGAGTCAGAACCAAGAGCTTTACCTGGCTCTAAATGTTAAAGGGCTACAGTAAATTCTCTTGATGTAAAATTTTAGAGATATCCACTGAACTTGGTGTTGTGGTCATCCAGAGGTCAGACACCTCTTGAAATACGAGTCGAGACAACACCCGATTAACATCCTCATATCTCCTGTTTCTAACCAGCTGAGATGCGATGGCGTCAGCTGAGACGGAACAGTGACGAAGGAAGTGTCGTGAACTGCCAGTAAAATCATTCACAATACTCCTTGTTTTTCGGCTGGAGTATGAAAAGTCGATGCTGTGAACTGCTTCAGACCATCGATCGCTCCGTTTCCTGTCGAGCCTAGTGAGCGAGCTGTAGCAGCTTTGCTAGAGTTGTTTTCACCAGAAGATCGCAGGAACACACGGTGGAGGTTCTCACACTCTGCATCTCAGCAAAGTACAAGATTATTTCGACGACCAGTTGGGATAGATCTTTTGGCTGCTGAGCTGATGACGTCGCCAAAGTCCTGGTAGACCAGATCCACATCCAGTGAATCAAGTGGTAATAGAGTCTTGGGGAATTTATTTGTCAGAGCTCCGTAGCTAATTCACTTGGCCTTGCGGAAGTTCCATCGTTTAATGGGCATGCTTGGCACTGGCATTGGTGGTGTGATTAACGATGTTCAATGCTGTGACCTGGGGAACGTCTCTAAAGCACGTCTGTCAGTAAGTGGCTGTATAATTCAGCACTAGCAAACACAAGTTCAGGGCTAGTACCATTGGTTCCAACGGCAAGAGTGGAAGTTGGCAGAATCCTTTGGGTTATAAAGCAGAGCAAGGCTGTTGGTACTTGCCCAACTACCACCCAAACACTCTTCATCCGCATTGTTGGTACAATAGCTACAGTCAGCATGCGGGCACTTAAAGTCGCCAGCATAAAGACAAAGGCAAAGGAACATTGGAAATCAGAGGTTTGCAATTGCGTTGGTGGGGGCTTGTAGACGTTGACTATTTTGAACCCATCAACGGCTCCACAAAATCATTCGGTCTCCGATTTAAGTGGAAATTGCTTTATAGGCATTTATTTCGATCGCTCATGGACAAACGAGACAAGGCCGTACTTCTTACTTAAATAAATCCCAGCCAATGCAAAGCTTGGAAGCATTAGCTTTTCTGCAGAAGTGCAGTGGGTCTCCTGTAGTAGGATAACGAGAGCCTCATGCTGTACAGCAAGATGGTGAAGAACGTTTATCTTGCTTGGAGTAAGGCCTTTGGAACTGTTGACAATGTGCCCGGAAAGGGGCAGGTTTGATTTACATGCATTGCCCGGTCCTGCAAAGAACGTTTGTCAATAAGTAGACCCAGTCTGAATATCAGACTTGAAGTTTTAACCCCACACTTGGAAAAGCGGTTACAGACAAATCCAAATCCACGTTTAATTTAGTTAAATATAGCATAAATATTTGTAAACCAGATTTTCGTTTATCCTAAAGGTTGATATTATCATTCTGACTTCATTGCGCGAGTCTGTGTCCGAAACGAAATTTTACCCATAAACCAATGATCCCTTAAGCATGCATTTAAAGACATACCAGTGATGCTGGAAATTCACCCTCAACATTTAGAAAAATGGCCAAGTGTAGATGATAATATTAGCCCTTACCTTATTATATCAGGTATACAGGAACTACGATTACATACTGTATTTTACTAAATTAAATTTTTTTCTTGTCGGTAAAAAAAAACTGCTAATCTAACTTCATGTCTGCGATAAAAACCACAAGTCCAAGTCAGCAAGTTCAAATCCAATGCTCTGCTTTCAGAACTCCAAAACAAAATCACAGCTCCCAAACGGCTTTACGAACCGACTTTCCATTTCTTGTTTAAGAGACAGCAATTTTGGAATGTCTGCCACAATGTTCTGCTCTCTTTGGTTTCAAAATATTTTTTCCATGTTCATTAGTATTTCTACTGCCGTGCTGGACGAAATCAGCAAACACAATTTCAAGCACTAATGCTTGAAAACATTGTTGAGAAAAATGCAGTTCTACAACTTTTTGGGAGCCTTTTACTTAAACGGTCGATTGAGGTTTATTTACGGTCTGCGCTTTCTCAATTACTTAGTACAAACAATCCAAAGATATCGTCAGCTTTATGGTTGACATCAGGCCTAGTGCATCTGCTCCCACCAAAATTAAGTAAAAAAGTCGCAGGTTGTTTGTTCAAAAGAACCGATTACTGGTTAGAAATAAGCAAAAACGTGTACTCCGACACTGTTACCTTTTTTACAAGTGCAGTTGTACAATTGAACTGCAGAACTGTTCATCGCCAAAGGCATGGTGTAAGAAATGTATTTGATAAAGCTACTCATTATGCATTAAAATAAAATCTGCATCCTCTTTATATAAAAGCATTTTCAATGAAACGTGTAATAGGCTACTCACCAGAAATACAATAAATAGAGTTTAGTTTCTACAACACAGGCTTAAGAAACCTTTTCCTTAAATCGACTTATGTCTTTGTCGCTACAGGCTCAAAAAAGCCTTGGTGATTCTCGTTATATTTAATCTTTTGCTGTTTCTAGAAATTATTGAAACGCTGTGGTTTCGAAAAGATCCAACAACAATACTTAGACACAAAACCAATTTGAGGTAACATGCCGCAAAACCCGATATATTCCTGCGCATATCTTACTGTATATTTTTACGGATAAATTCTGGATCTTATTAGAGTGTTAATTTAATTTTGCCCGGTTGCAATTCATCCATGCCCTTGAAAGTGTATTTTTCAACAGCTGTTCACGCCATAGCTAGAAATATACTTTATTGAAGGAGATAATATTTCGATTTGATCACTCTATCAGCACTTTAGCAGGGCAAAGCAAACAATTTTCTACAGCAAATAAAATTTTAGCTTTTTGAAAAAATAAATGTGTCTGTCGTCTCATCGCAATCAGCACTATTAGATTCTTTCAATAGATATCAAAATTATCCTAGTTCCAAGCTGTGTAGTGTGTTGTAAGCTAGAGCCAAGATATGGTTGTGACTGATATTAAATTAAGCTTAATGAGCAAATTACCTAGATTTAGCCGCACTTGAATGCAGTACTTGTCTTCGGGCGGAGAACAAGTAGTAAGGAATGACTCACTTACAACGGGAGGTCTGCAAGCGTCAGAGTCTCTTTGTGTCGTGCATTCATAGCAAGATAATGCATTAACTGTAAATTGAAAATAAATATTAACCACTACAAACTAAACCTTCAAGATATTGCAAACAAGATGCCATACAGTGTTAATATTTTCATGGTCTGCAAAGAGTTTTGTTACAATATTTTCTCAAGTTGCTCAGTGCGACATAATGCTGTCTTGAAATCTTGAGGTTGCAAGTTCAACGCCCACAATGGCTTTGAGTTGGTGTGCTCTTGTAAAAGACACTTTACAAAGAGTTTGCCCTTGGAAAAGGCATTTTGCAGCAATTTTCCCTGATCGAATGCCAGCTTATGATGGGAATGTACTATGCCAGCAGCACTGGCAACTGCGAAGTGGACCTCAATGCAATGACACTCTATACGTAGCCGAAAAATTTACCGTGACCGGAGAATAATAACAAAATAATAATGACATTACCTACTAAAAACATTTGTTACCTAGCTTAATAAATGAAAAGCAAGACATGCTGAGTATTGGTAAATTTATTGAATTAGGTTTTATTTTTTAGTAACCTTTTAGACTTAGAGTAATATTGTACCTGCCGCAGGCCGCATGCAGCAGCCTACAAGAGATAGACTATCACACGTACCTTCAAATGTTAAAAACATTTAACGTTTTTAGGGTAAAAATTGTTTATATCGCCATTTGGTTATATTGCCATTTGACCTGCAAGAGTTGTTTGCGAATAAAATCATTTGAAAACACAAGCATGTCTAGACACTTAAAGAAGACAAATGGGCTATACACTAGTTAGTATACGGTCAAAATAACCGCTTTTGACTCTTGAAATAAAGCTGCATAGTTTTTTCTACTTACAAATACACCAACGTAATAAAACCTTGTCATACTGTATCTGATAACTAAGCAAAAGTCACAAAGTTTCTTAAATCTCCCTTTAGCGATAACTAAAATTTAATCAAAAGTATAACCAAAATTTAAAATTGGCAAAAAGACAAAATGAACGCTTTGGTGGTTCTATTGTTAAGTCAAATTAGATCGTGGTAAGTAGTTTTTCTTTAAATTACTCATCATGAGGTAGCTAATAGTATGAGTTAAAATCTCATATCGTTTGAAAATAAATTATTTTTGAAATCGTGCGGCTAGTCATCTTATGGAACACTGAGTCACAAAAAATGTGACATCCCGGTAACTGAAACTTGATTGCCTACCTAAAAACTGCTTACGTAATTTGGGGTGCTGAATCCGAATCTGAACTCGGTGTTTTTCATTTTTTGGTTTGAAAATTGACAGAAAATATACATAATGACAATTTTGAAAGTTGGAACAGTACAATAAATTAAAAATGAAAGAGTGACATTATTTAGAACAGAAATTTTGTTAAGTGGTTGTTTTACCTTTATAAAAAATAAGAAAAATTTACTGCTGGAGTATTTCATGAAAAATTATAAAAGTGTTTGATACATCCCAGGATTCAAAAAATCTATCACGAAATAGGTATAATTTTCCGTAAAAAATATCTGTTACGATCAACTTCCACCCCTGATGGGAAAAAAACTAGCCCCATATATTTACCACAAATACTGGTCCAAATAACATTTTTTTCAACAATTAACCATTTTTTTAGTCGTAAAAATTGACTTCATATTTTATTGTATGCTAAGTTTTGCACATAAAAAGTTCAAGTAATAAAAATCTTGACGTGGCAGTTACCACCGAGTACAAATTTCGATTCATCGCGCTAAATTATAAAAAGCATAGATACTGTGGTTTCAGTCACCGAGTTGTGATATTTTTTGTGACGCAACAATATAATATATATTAAGTTAGGTTGCACTTGTTGAGAACAGAATAGTATCAACCAGTGAACTTACCACTTGAGAATGCACAAACGATCAAGCAAAGCATTGAAATGACGGACGATTTCATGATGATTCGAGATGTCACTTGATATTGCGTAACTGTAAAATGCGATAAAATAAAAGATTCTTCCTACCACAATAGCAGCCAAGGAGAAGGGCAAAAACCATGCCTTCTCTCATTTTCCGACTCGATCCAGCATTGAACTGTTTTCAAATAAAACAGCCAGACTTTTTCACACTAGGAAGTCGCCTTCCTACGATTTTCCCTCAGACTTGACATTTTATTATCTTCTGTTAATTTGTTATCGTCACTAGCGGAAACAGGATACTTAATTTAATGATATAAAATTAATTATGAAATGCACAACAAATATTTCATGTAACATAGCATGCAAAATTTACCTGAAAAACAAAAAACGCGTAAAGTATTATAAATTTGGTCAAACCCTTTTTGGAAAGCCAAAAATATCCTAAAATTTAGCCTATTGTAATGTTTTTTGGTAACGCCCTTTGTTCTTTACAAGTTGGTACTCCTTCCTATTCAGCTTCAGCTGCTTATGTCACTGTCCAGAACAATTTCTGTTCTGTCCTTTTTCCGAGACGCCAGTACTGATGGCGCAATGCATTTCTACCGAAAGCAGAATGTTACTCCGAAACTTATCAGTAATAGTATAGCTTCACTTTCGGACGCCTCCATTTGTTTCATATCTCATTAAACCGCTTTTAAGTGGCCTACATCATTGGGTTCGCAAAGCCACCTAACGTCAAACTTTCGACAAATAAACTAAATATTATTTGGTTGGATTACAGGTGAGAAGCTTTACCAACTGTCACAAAAATCTAGACAACATAACCTCACAGCAGCAAAAGATCTCAATTTCTGACAAACTGTCAGCAAAGTAGGATTTAAACTTTACTCTATTGAGTACTTAAAACACCAACCGAATTGCTCAAATACGTGGGAGTTAGATGGGTTGCATATCTCTTATCGAACTGAATAAAACTAACGGTAAACGAAATAGATTTAAGTAAAAAAATTTGCGTGGCTTATCTCCAACACCTTCTGTTTGAAAGATGAAATACGTATGTTGACGGAAGTCGCAGTCTTATTCTTGACGTAATACGAGTATAGCCTACATAACATTGCCTAAGCGTTATAGTGCTGTAAGTTTCCTCTACGAGTATGTCACACTGATAATGCTTAAATGACCAGCAACTTTTACTGCATATCGTTAATTGTTTCTTCATTGTTGTGCTTCAAAAGAATTCCTCAAAATCACTTTTCCTTTGCTTACGGGTCTTTATAAATATCAAGATTTTTTTAAATCTAAGAGTGAACTAAAATATCAACAAAGCAAGCTAAACTGTGCTCAGCAAAAGTGAGAGATATTTTTCAAAAATATTTCCTTGAATGCATTGCAACTTTCCGGTGCCAATTAAGAGGTAATTTTTGCGAGGTTACAATGCAGTACAATAAAAATACATTGTTGAAAGCCACAGGAAAAGTAAACCTAACAGCATCTACCTGAATGAGTGCAACAACGAGCGTCACAATCAAGACAAACTTTAAATAAGCTGATCCCAGCGGTGAATCTGCTAAAAAACTATATTCTAGATTTTTTCCGCTGAAATATATAAAGAATAAAGCATTCAGTTGTATGTTGGACGAAAACAGGAAAGATGAGTTACAAACTTAGAAGAGCGTAATTTTACGATTGAAGATGACAGACCAATCCAAAATCTCGGAAACATGGGGGCAGTTATTTATGTAGATTATGGATCACATTTATCTCGCAGTACGGCAAACTAAACTGTAGGATGCTGTCTGGTGCGTCGCAAAGTCTCGCAAGCTTTTTTAAATGCGTCGCATCGCAAAAAGTTTGAGAACCACTGGGCTAACTTTTACTAACAAAAGTGTTGGTGGAGAGCAAGCGTGATACTTGGAGATTAAAGCAACAGCAGTTTAACTTAAGCGACAGTTACAACAATAGAGTGTATAAAATTACCAACCGACTTTGCCGGCGTCGCCGCGCAGGACCATCAGTCAGTTCTGTCGGGTCAGAAATAATGATTCAGTCTACTGAGCCGGCTTCATCCGACTGATGTTTCTGAGAGCAGCAACAATAAGTTGGTACAATTGAGGGTATCGCGATCGCCGTCCGGTATTTTGAACTAAAACTGATCTTACTAACAAACTCTCAATCATTTCAAAAATTTTATCCGTATCTACCAATAAGTATAGGAGCACAACATTAAAAGCTGTCGGTGGGTGCCGTATTGAATTTTTTTACAATTACAGAAATAAGTTATGCGGTTGTAGGCTTATTTCACTACTTGGTGCAGCCCTTCCTCGTAATCATATTTGTGATACCAAGTTCCTTGGCTGCACTTATGAGCCTTGCTCCCAGAATAGAGCAAAAGGGGCTATACGTTAGCAGCGGTCTAGGGGGAGAGAGAGCATTCTTGCCACTAGCCATTCCTAGGCTTGATTTTGTAAACCCATTCCTTTGTAATTGTCTCGAAAAAGAGGTTTGTTTTAAAAATTTAATAAAGAATTGCTCGTTGCATTGCAGAACAAGCTTAAATTGTTGTAGAGTTGCTTTTATCAAAATCACGTCATTAATATGTCCCAAAAATGCGTTTAATCGCGTTTCTATTATCAGTAGTTTTTGAAAATATGCAGCTAACAATTTGTGCAATTATGCGTTGATTGTGACGTCATTTTAGACCCCAAAAGGATGAAATTTGTAGCAAAGCGATAGGTTGATGCTAGCTTTTGTTTGAGCATCAAATGGTTTTTCTTTGTCACGAAATGTAAATTAGAAAAAATTATGTTTGATTATGACGTCACTAATAGAGCTTTAAAGAAAAAATTTTGGAAATGGAAAGATACTTTCGAAACCAAGGGTTTGAAGATTAATATCAGTAAGGCGAATGTGATACTAAGCGGGTTGAATGCAGGAAAAGCAAAGACCAAACTAGATCTGAGCGATATTGGTGTAGTACGTCATGTGTAACAGGTCTACATGAGTTTATAGATAATGGAATTTTAAAGAATGCCAAAATTTCAAACTTCTAAATATTGTGATGCCTCACCAGCATTCTCATCTTCCCTCAATTCACACCAGCATCTCACATGCCAGCCATCCACAGGTTTCCCACACAAAATTAAATCTGTACTAGCATGTTGTAGGCTAATCCATCCACCGTGTTTCCAGCATAAAACCTAAATATACCCTTCTGGGCAATTTTACATCATGCCATCGATGCATTGCTTCATTACTGCATAGGCCTCATATAAAAGCAACGGTTTCGACTTATATCACATAGGCACTTCACATGTCTCAACTGCATTACGCCAGAATCAACATGCAGGAATAGCATATGAGTATAGTGTCAGCATATTACAATCAGTATAATACAAAATAACAAAACGGGACAACGTTGTTTCGGGTTGGTCACACTCATCAGCCGTATTTTCTACAATACCCTGTACAAAACACTCCCAACCACCTTTCTTCAGTTTAATTAGGGACCAAAAAGCATATTAGCAAATCGTGCAATTTTATAGAACGCTGAAACTTCAAATTGTATGAAGTCTATGCAATAATGCAGCAATGCATCGATGGCATGATGTAAAATTGCCCAGAAGGGTATATTTTGCTTTTATGCCGGAAACACTATAAATGTACTAAGCCTACAATATGCTAGTGCAGATTTGATTTTGTGTGGGAGATCTGTGGATGGCTGGCATGTGAGATGCGGGTGTGGATTAAGGGAAGATGGAATGATGGTGAGGCATCACAATATTTAGAAATTTGAGTTTGTAGATGCACAACAATGAAAACTGTTATTCCCAGTTTGGCAAAACACTTTTTTGTGTACAACACCAACCATAAACAAAAGCAGCACAAATAGCGGCAGAACCAGTTAAGCGATTGTGATAACAGTAATAACATTGGATGTGTTTAGAATTTGATGACTGATTAAATGTCATCAGTGGGCGTGATGGGGCAATAACAGCAAAAATAAAAGTTGGATTGGGTAAGATTTTGAGAATGTGGATAATTGGTTAGAAGAGAAAAGTGTTTACCAAGATGAAATTAAAAGTTTATTAAGTTGTGCGAGGTTGTCAGTTTTATACGGAAAGGAGACATCACATTTCAACGATATGTGATGGCAATTATGCAAAGGATCGAGGGAGCAATGGTAAGAGCAATGTGTGGTATGAAAAAAACATGGACAAACAAGATAGTAAGAAGTTGGCGGATATGTTGGGGTTGAAGAAAACTTTAAAATGGAATGCCCAAAAGAAATGGAGTGTGATCGTTTGGGCATATTTTAAAAAAAAAGCAAGCATGTGTTAAAAAAGACATTGGGCTTTAAAGTAAATGGTAAACAGAGAGGAAAAGCGAAGATAATATGTTAAAGACAGGTGTAAAGTAAAATCAAGGAGATTGGCCTAACGAAAGAGAATGCATGCTTTGGGAAAAAAGTGCAAAAGACTTGATTTTATAGCATAAAAATGAGACAAATTCCGTCACCTTCGTCTACTCTACGAGAAAATACTGTATTTGATAATAGGGTCAAAGTTAATTACTACTGCTGGTGCTGTTGTAGGTTGTTTTTTATATTTTTAAGATTAATAAACTTTTTTTAGCAGCTTGCTCAACTTTTGAAATTGATTACAATAATAACCACAACATTTGGTCATAAACTTCAAAGAGGGGAGTTTTCGATCTGAAGATCTTTTTTTGTTTTCGGTTATCAGCCAATGAACGCGGACCACAAATCGCACTCTTCCGTTTGCCGCCCGGTTTAATTTCGCGGGCCGCAGCTTGCACATCTTTGCTCTACGTAAATAACAGAGCAACTTCATGATATGAACAGCATTTAAAGCGTGATATTTACTGTTAAACTCTGTCAACAGCGTTCATTGATTTCGCTCTGCAGTAAAAATAAATGACTGCCGCAGTGTTCCGACACATTCCAGTAGTTTAATAAAAAAGAACATGTCAGCAACGTTTATGCAACCAAGGTAAAGAGCACATATTTATTTTTTTGGGCTTAGACATGGTGTGTAAAATACGAGTCTGTCTGGTATCAACTGGCCGTTTTTGAAATCGTTTTTTAGGGTACAAAAACTCTTTTCTAAGGCTATTACATGTTGGAGAGTTATGATAAAGGACAAGGATTTCACTACTTGCGTCCAAAGGTGATAGATTGTGCTACCATCACATTATATATATATACTGTATATATATACAGTATGTATCACAAAAACCTTGATGAGTCACATACTGGTACTTAAAATTTTCTTTGGTATAGTACTACAGAAAATAAGACAAAAAATTCATTCAGAAGTTCTTGAATGTTATTAGTTTTATGAAGGATTGAGGCACAAGAAACCCTTCTTTTTTTCTACGAATGCTTTGTGAACGAGTCATTCAACAATAACAACAAACAATCTTTCCAGCATCCATCGACAAAATCAAAAATCGTTTGACAAAGTTTGCCTTAGAGAACTTCTTAAAAATGTTAAAAAGGATTGAAATTGATAACAAAAGCTTGAGGATTACACTGGTCAACACACATTTTTGTGACAAGAAGGTTTCAACGGTTATAGGGTATTTTGGTGTTGCTAAATCCGAAAATGACATTGGTTTTTTCAAATCGGTTCTAGTTTTTGAGATATTCTATATTTTTTTCAAAAAAGTACTATAAATAGGCAAATTGTAGCATGGGTATTCTCTTTACGCTACAACTTTTATGGGGCTGTATCTGCTTTTTTAAAGCCTGTCTGTACAGCATTCTTTCATTTTTGATGCGATATCGTAAAACACGACAACAGTTATCGCCAAAAGTCTTCTATAAGCAAATCATGCTTAATGTGAAAATCAAGCAAAAACTCAGAAAATTAGGCAATATCAACACTGAACAACAGATTTTTGTAATGCAAATATAGGTCACGTCAAAGATCTAACACCACTTTCAGTAACAATTAAAGCACATTTAGTAGGCGTTTACACTTAATAAAGTGCCAAAGAACATTAATCAATTATATAGCACAATAAAATTAGTCAATGTTTACAAATTTTCTTTTGTAAAATTTCCTGAGATGTGATGCGGCTAAGCAGTAACGTTGGAGACTCCAACAGCAGTCGGCCATCATATGAGCATCCCACTTGCCCTGGTACCTCTTTTCCATGACCTTAATGTCCTGGTGCAACCTTTTTCCATGCTCTTCACTTAGATCACCGAGGTTTGTAGGAAAACGATTTAAGTGGCTGAAGAGAACCTTGATACTCATCTTCACACTTAAATATTTGAACTTGGAAAGTATATTTTCCACCAGCTCTTGGTAATTTTCAGCTTTTCGTTTTCCAAGGAAGTTCTGTGAAACTGAAATAAATGATTGCCAAGCAGCAGACTCCGTATCTGTCATTAGAGTGCACAAAGCATGGATCTTTTATGTGTGTACGTTTCTGAGGGCCATCAAAAATGCCTGTTTTCAGCTTCTCGATGACCAAAGCAGGAAATGATCTGCAAATATAGTTGAAGGAATTCCCAGTTACTGGTAAAGTTTTCACAAACTGCTTCATCAAAGCAAGTTTGATATGAAGCAGTGGAATGATGATCTTCTCTCTGGCAACTAAAGGTTTGTTGATGACGTTAGCTTCACCGACTCTCATGGAATCTATAGGTGGTAGCCCTTTTTTCACTCAGGGATCATCACGCAATCGGCTGTCCTATAGGCAGATAAAACAAGAATATTTTGTATAGCCGCTTTGCTGGCCAAGCAGAAAATTTACCATTTTCAAGTCTACACAGATTAACTATTAGTGAGAGCCATAATCTCGTTTGTGAAAAGTCATTTTAATGTTTTGTAGTCTTCTTTTAGTTTTGTTAAATGGTGAATTGGGAGAGATGCATACCTGTTAGCGTTATGTATCACACGCATTTTAAACTTCTTTTCTAGCGGTCTATGAATAAGAGCCACTCTTGAACTTTATATTGTGGCACTCCCATTTTCAATAAAAGCCCTTCGATGCCTTTACAGTAAATAAGTTCTTCTTTACTAAAATACGGAAGAAATTCTTTTTCTTTCGTGGGGTAGGAAATCACCAAAGTTCCGGTTTTTTGACAGTTTTTGTCTTTGAGTCGGGATGTCAAAATTTGGCTATTTCTTTGGATAAGTTGAGATCCCTGATAAGATCACTCAGCTCCTCCTGCTTGAATTGTTTTGAAATTGATGAACATCTTTCAAACACACTTCCACCGCTGTCACTTGCAGAGCTTTCTAACTTCTTCACAGTGAGGCACAGGTCAACTAGCAGATTCTAAGTCGGGGTAATTCCAAGTCTTTTTGGTGATGATTAAACCCTTTTTAGGTCCACCAAACAGAAGTAGCACTCGTAGAAATGGTTTTTGGTTCTTTTGAACCGCCGGTACACGAGAGCTAAGACTTTTTAACGAACTATTAGCCCGCTTTCTCAAGTTTTCTACACATGCTTTGTAGACAATATGAGGTACCCTTAATTTATCTTGGTCATCAAGCTTCACTTTAAAATACGTAAGATATGTCTTCCTCACAAAATCAGTGAAAGCTTTCCTTTGGTTTTTAATCACAGATTTATAAGCACTTGGGATACTGAATTCTGCACACTGCTTTAGCTGTGTTTAAGTGCTATGACTTCATCATGAAGAAGCTGTCGTAATGATCCTGACAAGTTTAGTTACATCTATTGGGAATATACCTTTTAATAGACCACCTAAAATGATTTAAGCTTTCGTGAAATCTTGTTCTGGATAGGTCTGCATGATTATGAGTGACAAGCAGAGGTGTATTGGAGGAGGATCGGGGGGGATCGCCGTTCACTTACTCTTTTTGAAAAACGCTTGACTGAAGGCACATTCTATTAATATTCAATATTTTTATATTTTATTGTTTTTAGAATATGTTTTCAAATATGCTTTTTTAAATAAATTTGTTTTAATTAGTATACTCTTCGTTACGAACAGTTCAATTATGTGTTGTCTATATGTTTTGTATTATATGTGTAACGTCCAAATAACTCGAACGGCGATTCTACCGAATAAGGGAGACGGCTTAGCCTCAACAGTAGACTACGCTGATCTCAGGATCAATACAGCACAGCAGCAGATAAGACTTAAATGAAATTCTATTAACACTAATCTTTACGCATACAATAGCAGGCCGACAAGACCAGCACAAGCTAAACGGCGTTGAAGGCAATGTGTGCGTAACCTATAAAACAACATTGCATTAACATACACAAGCTGGACCGGTTAAGCCAATCCAGCAAGATAGATCAGGTCTAAACATGCACTAATACTAATATAAACTGCGGGGCACTAACTGTCCTGCGGTGGGGGCAGCAATAATACACCATACTCGTAGCGCACTCAAACACTAACTAGCGAACAATTGAAACCACCAACATAAAACTTAACTCCAGCCACCCCAACAAGTAAATTGAGACTAATATTAACATGCAATCGTAAGGTGGCCCGCCAGACACTGTACGCAATTAAAAGAGAAAACCAATGCCGCTACGAATTGTTACAGCGAAAACTAAATAGAAAACGTCTAGAAGGATTATCGTCAAAGAGAAAAACACACAATCTGTATCTGTATCTTTTTTATTCATGACCACCACCATTACACACGACACTGAACAACAATAATAATGAGAGAAATGGAGTCAAGAAAAGGAAGAAGCGACACAACGTCAGACGTTAAAACATGCAAATGAAAACAGTGGATCAACATCTGGTTTTATTATGCGTTCTTAGACTACAACAAAGGTTCTGAAACTCTATTTGGCGCGACTCACAAAAATAGTTCACAAATCTCACAACTTAAGCATTACTCAGTATAGTATTGCCAAAAATTTAAAGAAAACTCCTCACTGCGGTATTGATCTCCGAAAAAAATGTTTTCATATCTTGTTTAAAGCTCCTTACATTCCACTTCACGCTAAATGATAATCTTCCAGCTAGGTCCCTAAAAGCACTCGTCCGAATTGATGTTCTCGTCGGAACTTTTCGCTACGCAAAACACAAGGTTTCGCGACTCACTACTTGAGAACCCCTGGACTAGAATACTAATGCAAGTAACTGTCCAATTCACCCACCACGTTTCAAGATGTACTGTAACTATACAAGCAGCACATCGAAGATATACGTCGATAAGTGTCGGTTTGAAACTATCTCACTCAACTCTTGAAGGCTCAACAGTACAAATCCCACGACACTTTGCACTGCCACTCTTGTAGCTGTTTATATTGCTCCCTCAATATGGAGAATAGCACCCCCACAATGAATTCATTCATTGCCAATGCTGGTTGGAAATGCTCCAGCCAAGCTTCAAAATTAAAAAACGCTATAAACATAGCATCGTACTTGAGCAATGCCAAGCAATCAATGATCACTCACTTTGCTCTCAGCGCAAGGGCGCAGCCAGAAACAAAGATTTTTTTGAGGGGAAGACGTTTTTCCAAAAATATTTTGTATTATTAAAGGCAGGATTTAATTAGGATGTGATGCAACATTTTACATTTTAAAAAATTTTTTATGCAAATTTTGCGTGGAGTTTTAATTTCAACTTGTGATTACTTCTATGAGAATAAAATATCTTACGTAATTCCGTTGTTTCCTTACAACAAACTACAAACTAATTAATGAAATTCAAAGTTTGTGCGGAAATCAAAAAAATACAATACTTTTATGGGCGCAATCGCGGCTAAAGTACAATATTTTTTCACACTTTGCCTTAAATCAACTAAATATTGGGTCAGATTCAAGAAATTGGGTATAGGGAGACATTATCCCATTATCCAGGCAACTTCCGGCTACACCTGCGCCTAAATGTGTGAAATCGTGAACTTCCTCATCCGCCACTCAACAGCATTTCATAGCAACGAAAACAACACCACAGCGACTTGGAAAGAAAGCTAGCCTTAGAATTCCCTTTGAAATCGCAGTGGATCGTTTGGGTGAAAATATGTATCGACAGAACCTCAAATCATTAGCATCATGCCAATGTTTAGCAAGCCGCCCAGATCATATGTACTCTCTACCTCTACAAGATTCTTCTCCGACCAAGGTGTCAACTCTGTTTAGGATCTTACAACCCTAGACGATCGTATACAAAGAAGTTAGGAGCGAATCTAAGAATTAAAAACTTTTTGAGCCAGCAAAAATGAATTGTTAACAAGAATTTTAAAAATGCCTGTTTTCGCATCTTCAGGCGTAGCGCAGTGACAACACTATGTAAAATAACGGAGGTAAGCCGATGGTTCCCAAACTTTTTTAGTTGGTGGACTTCTTTTGCTTCTTTGAAATAATGACAAACTTTCATTAATCGTCAAAACAAAGTCTGCTTAGAAATTTCAAACGAAGTTTCACAGGATACCTCAACTGTAGGCTTCGGCAAATATATATTCTAACTTTTGCTAAAACCAAAATGTATTCAAGCTTTTGCTCCTCCGTGATATGGATATTGAATCAAAGTTTAAACCAAAGATCATTGGCAATTGTTTAGACGACAAAGTGTGCATAGATTACTTCCTTTAGAAATACAGCATGACAAAAATTTTCTTGTTCATCCAGTAAAGAAAAAATTTGTCATCTAGTGAAGGAATCTTGTCACTTATAATTGCGTAGGCCTATCCAAGAACAGGATTTCATGAAATCTTGAATCATTTTGGCTGGTCTATTCAATTGTTTGCTGCATTAATGAACTTATTGTTCGATGCTTCGTACAGTCCGAAGTGCATTTAATTTAAGGTGGTACTGTAGAATTGCCACGAGCTAAATTTAGGACCTTTTTAATCTCAATCAGATTCCGGGTCCTCCCGCAATGAAAAATCCCAATCGAATTATGTATCCCACAATTTTATTTCCAAACAGTGATTTAATTTGTAAAAAAGGTACCTAAGCGTAAAATTTTTTTTTTGCACGGGTCCCGCATGGCGAACATGCTCTCTATACCTCCTCCCAACATCTAACGCCGCTATCGGCAAAGCTGTTAAATTAGTCATAAAAATACAGTATTAAAGAGTTGTTTTCTTGTTCATCTACACGTAGCACGAAGTAAGATTTAGTTTTAAACCTCACGCAATACATATTCAATCATTTCCTAAGCGCCCGTAAAATATAAAAAGCTTACTAGTAAACTGTGCAGGTGATTGCTGGGAAGCAGCTCCTTAAATCATTTAACTCGAATTTGAAGCTCTGTTTGTCGACTAGCAGTGATAGTTGTATATGTTGCTGTAACAACAGCGCGTTCGGATATGCTGTCGGAAGGTAATTTGTGCTTTATGAGTGAGTGGGACTTTGTGGCTGCGACTGAAAAAACCAAGACTGAATGAAAAGTCAAAAATATTGAACTTTCCCACGGTTTTAAGATATCGACCGAGAAAACATTCAATTAGATGTTGATCAAAATACACCATATTCAGTCCAGCAAATTTTTTAGACCTAATCTAATACCTTTGAAAAATCTCCCAATAGGCTATCACGATTTAAAATGAGGTTTTCTGTCAACCTTGTTACTGGCTTCCCTCTCTTTACCTCAAACAATATTTGGTTGCAACTTGTTCTCTGAAGCCTATAACGAAAAATACTAAGTAATTAGAGCTGAAACAACAACAGTCACTGGCGGTATTACATGTGATAGGAAACAATTTGAAACCCAAAAAGAAGATTTTATTTGAAAGTGCCAGCCGGCGTCGCCCGGCAGGGCTACCAGCCAATTGCGTCGGGTTAGTAACATTGGTTCAACCGGCTTCAACCAAATTATATTCTTCAGACTACAAGCAATAAATTGGTACTGATGGGGACATGGCCCCTATGCCCACTAATACCGACAGTAGTACCACTGCTTTCAATTAGGAGAGGTGTTACAGAAACTTCTGGCCTGATGTCCCGCCTAATGTTGTCTT
The DNA here is from genome assembly GCA_963675345.1 of Trididemnum clinides. Classification (NCBI taxonomy): domain Eukaryota; kingdom Metazoa; phylum Chordata; class Ascidiacea; order Aplousobranchia; family Didemnidae; genus Trididemnum; species Trididemnum clinides. The sequence goes on from OY776305.1 coordinate 18,489,703, forward strand.
ATAGAATCACGCGTACCACAGGTTCCACACAGGGATTATAATTGAAATAAATTTAAAACGAGGGAGTTACGAAGTTGCTAGTAGATTGAAGAATTTTGACTAAGATACGATGCGGAACGATGCAGTACGGTTTTCTGTAAAATAATTAACACACATAACTCAACTACACAAACGTAAATTCACTGAAGCACTCACCTAGTATAGCCTGACCGGAAACCAGACCCAAAAAAATGATCGAACAGTAGATTGTAAGCGTTCGACTAACAGTTGCTCACAATACCATCTAACAGTAATTTACTCAAATTTTAAAACTGACTCCAAGGGCAACAACGGTCAGCTATATTGGGGAGGCAACAGTGATTAATTAAAAGGCACAGGTTATCAGGGGGTAACGCTTAATACGAAAGGCTATGACGTTATCTAAAGTCTATTAATAGAGGGCGAGGCGCGCGAGAAACAACGCTAAATAAGGGAACATCGAAACAAAGCAAACACAAGCTATGCGATAAACAAGGGAAACCGGGTTCAAATTTATGGCGAATTGAAAAGGCAATACTTGCTGCAACAAGAGGTCTTAAAAAGTCTCTATCATTTTACAAATTCTGTCCGTTTCATCAAAAGAGTGCAGGAGAAGAAACGCAAAGTTGGAAATGGGCGCCGCAAAAGCTTTTGTTTTGCGATAACACAAATCAGTTATTTTAGCGGCAAGCATAATTTATGACTTAGTAAAGTCCCCTCGGGAAAATAATAAACAGCAAAGAAACAAAGAAATCATTGGCATAAACGATGTCTCTGGTCCTGATCTTCCTGTTCCTTTTTTTGCTGCTCGCTTCCGAGGGATTGCTTGTGTTACATATTAGGACCGCTACTTACTACTTTTTCATAATTGCATGCCTATTTGTACGAGCTAAAGTCTCTGGCTGTGCGCATGTAACTTTGTCCTGGCATAAACCCAGCCATGCAAAGAGCAAATTAACCCGAAATAAAGCACTAACGGTTAAGTTATTACAATTGCAAGACCCGCATCAGTAATGTCGAGGTTAAGAACATCAACTGATCCGGCTGGGCCGGCTTTACATTATTTAATAGAAAATTGCTTCAACGTTTAGATCATATGTCGCAGGACAATAATATTTTGTTGCAAAAGAATAAACAGGACCATCTTTATCACCATAGTTTTTCTAGGGGAATCACGAAATAATGCTTGACAGACTTCATTTTTGATAAATCTTTTTGAATATTTTAATAGGTAATGACAAAGAACGATGCTTTTGGAAAAGAGAGAACAAAATGTACAACAGGACTTAAAATTTCTAAAAATGATGCAATTATGTGAAGCCCCAATATCAAAATTTTGAGTGCTTTTGACCGGTAAACTACTGTCTGTATACCTAAAAGTTTTTAAAGACTATTTCTTGTGATAAATCTTTTTGAAAAATTTTGATAAATAATGGCAAAGAAGCATGATTTTGATTGAAAATAGTCAAAATGTACCAAAGAACTAACTTTCTATAAAAAATTGCCAGTTGCTTTGGTGTAGGAGACAACATTTTTATCTAGAAATGAAAAATCATGTATGACAACCAATTTCTAAGATCAGCCAGTATAAACTTATCTTTTGCCATAACTGACTAGAGTTGATATTGCTGGACAGCAAATTTTCTAAGCTTTCAAATGACACTAATTTTTAGTACTTTACCACTACCTTTACATATCAATCTTACCTGTTTTTATTTCGCTTACCGCTTTTTGGAAAGGGGTAAAAAATTACACTACAGGTGTTAAAGTGCAATTTTTTAGCATAAAAACAAATAGCAAAAATACATATCACGCATTATCGGAATTGCCTTGAAATAACTTTAAATTTGTTTAAAAATTTTGAAATTCGAGAAATGAGGTCACAAATCAGTTTTTAATTTCACTGATTTTGTAAAAATGTTGCATATTTTGAAAAAATCATTATATTGTGATCTCTGCTAGCGAAAGACTGTGTGTGTTGATCTCACCAGACATAGTGTGACCTCATAGAGCAAGTTTGAAGCAAGCAGTAAAGATAAGAAATAGCATGCTTAGAAGGCTTAAAATGCTTAAATGAAGAGTTTGTTGTTGCATCGTCAATTGAGTCAAAATTGTTACAAATTTGCTCTTGTTAGGATCACCTTGTTAAAATCTGGACGACGCGATGGCGTAGTAGTTGGACCGCCCACTTCGCAGTCGGTAGACCTGGATTCATTCTCATTGTTGAGTCATACCAAAAAAGACTTCAAAAAATGAAATCCACAGTTTGCGTGCTTGGCGCTCGGAATGTAAAGGATGTTGCAGAGAACAAGCCGGCAAGTTTGCTTGTTGTGTCCTGGGGCAAGGCAATTAACGGGACAACCCCACCTTTACGAGGAAGACGGGTGGCTGTGTTTTCCCTCCGAAGAGAGCGTTGGTGAGAGGAAGGGCATCCGACCATAAAGACAAAATGCCATGTAACACAAAATGAAGATCAGAAGTTATTTGGTGTGGCGACCACTAATCGAGAAAAAAGCCGAAAGACAGCACACGCCTTCTTGATATCTTCCAAAAAAGCGATTAATCGCGTATCGACGAGTGGTAGTTTTTGAGTAAATTAAGAAAACAATTTTTAAAATCAATCATTATTAGGACGGCATGTGAGATTCTAGAAAAGTGAAATTTGTTAAAGTTGGTAAGTAGGGTACAAACTTTCGTTTAAGCTTAGAACCACCTTTCTCAGTCCAGAAATACGATTATTAAAAAATTATTTTTGATTGTGACGTCATACTCCCTTTATTACACTTATCCCGGGGTGGTGATCAATCGTGCCAAGTTTGATCCTCGCACGTCCAGTAGTGTCGAAGGAATTGTACAGACTCACACACACACACACACACACACACACACACACACACACACACACACACACTCTTAGATAGAATCACACTTAAATATCGGTTCAGCCGGCTACACCGACTTCATTGAAAAATCGTTTCTGAGAGCTCAAACAAAAATTTGTTATAAATAAAGGGCATGGCCACTATGCCCCTAATTTCGATTATCGTATTTTTGTAACTAACACTCATTCTGCTCACAAACTTCCTGCCATTTCACAATCACTATTCTTCCATTTCACAAAAGAATTATCTTCAATTGTGACGTCACCACGACGTTCCAAACCTTCTTGTGGCACTTATCACCAGTTGGTGATCAATAGTGCCAAGTTTCTTGACTGCATATAGTTTCGGAGGAGTTAGCCCAGGTTCAAAGAAACGTAGACAGTCAGAATTGCGCCTTATAGTGTCCATACGATATGAGTTTCGCTAATTCTGAAAAAAAACGATTCAATTTTGGGAGCATAAAAATGGAATTTATTCACGATTCTTTATAGAAAGAATATAATTAGCAGTGGTGAGATTATGAAGTTATGAAGCACACTGCCGAGATATACTTTTTATTATCATTACGAATTAAATAAATTGTTTACCATACTTCTTATCTATGCAGTGTATTTCATTACTTGAGCCTTGTCATTGCTAATTATATTAATGCAGTTGATACGTATAACTAGGGATATCATAATTGTGATAACTTTGCCAAAATTAAGTTGTCCAACAAATAGATTTCAATACAATGTCTCATTTAGACTAATCTTAGGCACCTGTTCATTTTACTGATGATGATTTTAGTGTAACAGCGAAACGTTTTAATTAAAATATTTACCAACATTTTTACTTTTTTCTTTTTATGAAGAATTAGTTTTCTTTTAGCTTTTTATAGCTTAGTCACAAGGCGTATAGGTTTCCAATGTTCTCGTTTCCTGAGTTTCCACAGCTTGTATTTTACGTCATTGTGAAACATCCGGCTTTAATTGTTCTAAAATCAGGAAAAATAAAACGTGATTTGGCTACGGTTACAATTATAGGCATAGTGCAAAGGCCGTTCAAAATACCGTACAAGTTTTTAGCAGTTTAATAAAATTCACTTAATTTTGGAATTTAAATCTATATCCATGGAATTCGTACAAAATATCTTGGTCTTTATTTTGCTAGGTGCTCTACATGGGCAAAAAGGTAAGCGATTTAGATTGTCATTAATATTCTCGGGGGTGATTTGCTTTTTGTCATATATTTTGATTCTTCGGTCATAAGAAAACCTTTTGTCGGTTATGATGAAATATCATTTTGTTCAGATCCGTTTTGGAGTTACCGGTATTACAGTGATCCCTTGCTATATCGCGCTTCACCTATCGCGGCTTCGCGGAATTTTTTACAGTGCTTTTTTTACAGTGAATCCTGATTGGCTCAGGGGCTTTACTGTTGTCTAGAAGTGAAAAAAGTTGATATTGGTTTTTCTATTATAGTTATTTGTAAGAAAACGTTAATATTTCTATTTCCTAAACACATTTTGGGCCTGAAAAAAGGTTTTGTTTTTTTGTTTCATTCTGCAGTACAGTATTGCATTGTAAAATAACAGTAAAAAATAAAGCTGACTACTTCACGGATTTCACCTATCGCGGGTTATTTTTGGAACGTATCCCCCGCGATAAACGAGGGTTCACTGTACTGGCACAGTGCTTGTCTGCCAAAGCAGCAAAACCTCGCAGGAAAATTGTCGTACGCTCCCTTTCCCGAGAACGCAAAAACGTAGCCAATGTGAGGTTCCGACTCAAGATTGTTTTCACCATGAACGGTGCCAAAGCTAATTTCACAACATTGCCGAATATAGAATACTACAGAATGTAGATCTGGATCTACTATTAAAGCTGCTGGAATGCTTTGATCTGCTCTATAGCCTTTACGAAACGTTTCCCACTCTTCTGAGATGTTGTAAGCTGAATTCTACATTGTTATAGTGGCGATAATAACGGTGGGTTTAATTAAGCAATCTCTAAAACATATCAGTCAATCAATCAACCATTATATTTTTGCCCAAATCAGCATACATAAAAAATAAATTTGACAGCAGTGGACAAAAAAAGGAGACGATGGCAAAGCAATATTTGTTTATGGTCATCGCACCTGTAAATACAAAATATGTAAAAACAGAAATCATTAAATATTCAGAAGGGGAAGAAAGCTAATGATTTACCTAGCTGTTCGAAGCGTTAGCTAGACAACTCTGATAGGCGAGTAAAATAATATTTCTTGTGCTAACATAAACTCGATGATTAGGTGGTGTGACTACATTTTGATATAAACTATTATAAACGCACTTGTTGACAAGGTTAATAGAACATTGCTGTACCTTAATAAAACTAAACAAAAACTTTACAACTTTCTTCAAAACTTTCTTTTGACCTTTTCCTGTTTTTGTTTTTGTGTCAAAAGGTGATTGTTTCAAAGCTCAGCAATACGCTTGACCACTTCCTTACGAGAAGCCGCTGTAGCTGCGCAGCGTTTCTGTGACAGAACGACGGAGAACGCCTATAGCCGCAAATTTTTCTTGACCTGGTTTCGGAAAGCGTTCCGCCCGCATATAACACGTGTTGATGCGGTGAATCAATTAAAGCAGCAGTTCCCAAAGTATGGATCGCAAAAGGTCAGAAAAGTGGGTCGTTCCGAAGCAATACCGTAAGGAAGTGTTTAAAGTATTAACATGCGCGCACATTGTGATAACGGTGCGCAAAGCAAAACAAAGCACAAATTCTTTGGTCAAGGCCCAGATGGACCAAATAGCTAGAACAAATATTGTTCACAGAACAAAAGTTCTCATTCTACATGTTGCAGCTAATTGGCACAAAAATTTTAGCTTATTTCAAGTCAGAGTTTCACCTGCAACAATGACATGGTTCAATGAGTCAGAGCGCTAAACGGGACAACCCCACCTTTATGCGGAAGACAGCTGGCTGTGTTTTCCCTCCGAAGAGAGCGTTGGTGACAGTAAGGGCATCCGACCATAAAGACAAAATACCATGTAACACAAAATGAAGATCAGAAGTTATTTGGTGTGGCGACCACTAATCGAGAAAAAAGCCGAAAGACAACACGCGCATTGTTAATATCTTCCCAAAAAGCGATTAATCGCGTATCGACGAGTGGTAGTTTTTGAGTAAATTAAGAAAACAATTTTTAAAATCAATCATTATTAGGACGGCATGTGAGATTCTAGAAAAGTGAAATTTGTTGAAGTTGGTAAGTAGGGTACAAACTTTCATTTAAGCTCAGAACCGCTTTCCTTTGTCCAGAAATACGATTTAAAAAAAATTATTTTTGATTGTGACGTCACGAATCCCCTTATTACACTTATCTCGGGGTGGTGATCAATCGTGCAACGTTTGACGTTCTCACTTCCAGTAGTTTCGAAGGAGTTTTACAAGCTCACATACATACACACACACACACACACACTTAGATAGAATCACACTTAAATATCGGTTCAACCGGCTACGCTGACTTCATCAAAAAATCGTGTCTGAGAGCTCAAACCAAAATTTGATATAAATAAAGAGCATTGCACTATGTCCTAGTCCCGATTATCGTACTTTTAAAATAACATTGATTTTACTGACAAATTCCGACCATTTCACAATCACTATTCTTTCGTTTTGATAGATATAAGGTCACAGCGTGAAAGTTGGGGATGGATGCCGAAAAATGGGGGTATTACAATCACAGAAAAAAGTAATTTAGTTGTAGGCCTATTTCACGATTTTTTCGTGACTTACTTCGTCATGACAATTGTGTTTTCAAGTTCTTTTCCTGCACCTATGCACCTTGGTCTCGGCATAGGACGAAACAGGCAATATCTCCCATTAAATATCTTGTTTTTGATCATTGGTAAAATCCCTCATTTTCATCAAAAAATTTTCGTGCGATTTTACACAGTGGTACAAATCATTTTTTTAATTCATTTTTTTCAAACTTAGTGCTTCCTACACTATTTCCTACCTAATACCGACTTCACTACTTCTAAACTAAGATTGCCCTTACCCAGAAGCAGCAAATAATTTCACCAATTTTTATCTTTCCCTTCATTAAATACGTTGGGGTAATAATCCCTGAGTTTTGCAAGAATGCTAAAGTGATTAATGCAACAACAAGATTGATTAGTAAACCTAAAAGGCCTACTGCTTACCACTTTTTTGTGATTGTAAGCTTAGAGCAACAGTCTTCAACCTTATTTTGTAATGATGCTACATCAGTTTTCAACAAATCAGTACACCTGCATAAAAGCGTTTTTCCTGAAGTTCAGAAAACGTTTCTCCAGCGTTTGACCTGTTTGCGGTTACATTAAAGTGCAAGGCCTTTTTCAAAGGCCACTGTTTTCTGACTCTCATTTTCGCCTATGTGTACTCCAGTTGTTGAATACGGTAATTTTTTTAGGAACTGCTGCTTTTTAATGCTCAAGTTAAACGACGACGCTCTTTCAAAATTATTCTCAGAATGCAGCCTTTATTTGAAAAACTGACACACTCCTGTACACCCTATCACTTTAGTATGCCCTGAGGTGTACTTTACACCCATTTGAAAATCACTTGCTTAGAGAAATGACTTAAAGCCTCTAACTTTGCGTATGTTCCTTGGTTTTGACAAAACGCACCCGACATCGTCAAAAAGCTTAAAAAATGCGTAAATGTTTAATCATAATTATTGTTTGATCGCTTATTGGTTGTAACAAAGCTTAAATTGTTGTAAAGTTTTTTATCAGAAGTACCTTATTTATGTCACCTAAGAAAGCTTATAACCGCGTTTCTACGGTCAGTATTTATCAAAACACAAAAAAACAAACTACAAATAATTGTTGTTTATTACGTCATCTTTTTTCCTAAAATATCAAATTTCTGGATGTTAGTAAATTGGGTGATGGCTTTTGTTTAAAGAAAAAATGCTTGCCCGATCAAGATATACAAATTAAAAAATTATCTTCAATTGTGACGTCACCATGACGTTCCAAACCTTCTTGTGACACTTATCTCCAGTGATTAATTTAATTAATTGATATTAAGACATATAGGCTAACTGCAATCAGTTGAATAAAATACCACTTACACGATTGGTTTCGTTCCTATTAGAACTCGTCAGGTGAACGCATGAATTGCTTCATGCGGTTTATGCCACTCCGCCATCGGTCCTTTCAACTGATGCTGTTAATTTTAAGCTTATATATGGTGCACGATCACTACAGTGAGCTTGATGCGATGATTGTGACTGCCGTGATTATACGAATTATAATATACAAATTATACTTATTACGATTGTGACTGCCGTGATTATGACTGCAGTTATCTTAAACAGGCTAACACCAGCTCCTATAATTCGTATTATCTCCAGTTGGTGATCCATAGTGCCAAGTTTCATGATTGTTTATATTTGCGGAGGTGCTAACACAAACCCAAAGAAACATAGACAGACAGAATTGCACTTTATAGTATCCATATGATATGACTTCCGGAGATTGGAGATTCGGAAGAAAAACGATTCAATTTTGGGAGCATAAAAATGGCATTTATATACAATTTTTATAATAGAAAGAATATAATTAGCAGTGGTAAGACTTAAGCTATAAAGCACACTCCCGAGATATACTTTTTTATCATCATTACGAATTAAACAGATAATTAGTTGCCATACTCCTCATCTCTACAGTGTAGTTCATTACTTGAGTCTTGTCATTACTAATTAGGCTAATTGCGGTTGGTACGTATAACTAGTGGTATCATAATTTTGATAACTTTGCCAAAATTAAGTTGTCCAAGAGTTAGGCTTTAATACAATACCTAATTAAGTCTAGCCGTAGGTACCTATTCATTTTACTGATGATGATTTCAATGCAACAGCGAAACGTTTTAATAAAAATGTATACCAACTGACTAAATAGATTAGTTACAGGGCGTATAGGTCTCGCTCCTTTTTGAATTTAATGTGAGCTTCTTTATGCTACACCAATATTCTCATTTTCTGAGTTTCCACAGCTTGTATTTTACGTCATTGTGAAACATCCGGCTTTAATTGTTCTAAAATCAGGAAAAATAAAACGTGATTTGGCTACGGTTACAATTATAGGCATAGTGCAAAGGCCGTTAAAGATACGGTACAAGTTTTTAGCAGTTTAATAAAATTGTTTTGCTTTTGGAATTTAAATCTATATCCATGGAATTCGTACAAAATATCTTGGTCTTTCTTTTGCTAGGTGCTCCATATGTACAAAGAGGTAAGCGATTTAGATTGTAATTTGCTTTTTGTCATATATTTTGATTCTTTGGTCAAGAGAAAACCTTTTGTCGGTTATGATGGAATCTCGTTGTCTTCAAACCCGTTTTGGAGCCGCCGGTACTGCTGGCACAGCGCATGTCTGCCAAAGTAGCGCAACCTCGCAAGAAAATTGTCTTACAACCCCTTCCCCGATAACCCAAAAACGTAGCTAACTTGACTACGTTGCAGAATATAAAATACTACAGAATGTAGATCTGGGTCTTCGTTTATTACAGCTGGAATACTTTGATTTGCTCTTCAGTTTTTTCGAAACGTTTACCACTTATCTCAGATGCTATAAGCTAAACTCTACATTGTTATAGTGGCGATAATAGCAATGCGTTTAATTAAGCAATTTCTGAAATATAAAAGCAAAAATTACTAAATATTCAGAAGGGGAAGAAAGCTAATGATTTACCTAGCTGTTCGAAGCGTTAGCTAGACAACTCTGATAGGCGAGTAAAATAATATTTCTTGTGCTAACATAAACTCGATGAGTAGGTGGTGTGGCTACATTTTGATATAAACTATTATAAACGCACTTGTTGACAAGGTTAATAGAACATTGCTGTACCTTAATAAAACTAAACAAAAACTTTACAACTTTCTTCAAAACTTTCTTTTGATTTTAGTCTGGTTTGCTTTTGGATGGAAAGGCGGATCATTTTCGAGCTCAGCTATACGCTGAAAGTATTGACATGCGTGCACATCGTGATCACAGTGCGCAAAGCAAAACAAAGCGCAGATTCTTTGGTCAAGACCCGGATGCACCAAATAGCTAAAATAAATATTTTTCAGCGAATAAAAGTTTTCATTCTACATGTTGCAGCAAATTGGCACACTAATTTTAAGTCGTTTCAAGTCAAGGTTTCACCTGGAACAATGACTTAGCTCATTGAGTCGGAGCGCCTTTTCAAGGTGATAATAATTGCATGGTTGTGCGTTCAATCCCGACGGTGATTTCGTAGTTGCATTCTTAAGAACAGCGGCTTCGTAAATGTATAGGCAGGAGGGAAAAATTCGTCGTTCCGAACTTTTGAAAAACGTATGTGTCGGTCTAATGGAAACCTTTCTTTTTTCTTTTTGTTGCATTAAAATTTTCTAGAAAAATTTGTTCTAAATGTTTTTTGTCTACGCCTTTGTGCATAGAATAGAGCAAGGGTCGAAGAAACGCCGTTACCTCGCGGTGATTTGACGCAGTTTTAAATTTCACTAACAAAGGTAAAGTTGAAAAAGTTGGGGATACAAGCGCTAGGATACAAACTTTGATTTCATAAAATAGTTCTTAAAAACATTAATGATTTCAATAGGCAACCTCCAAAAGTTTTTTTAGAAAAACAATACTTCTCGAAATTATGAAAAAAAGCGCTTTAAAAATTTCAAAATGTAATTTCCAAATAAAGATATCTTTACTGTAGCTCAAAATTTTTGGCATATTTTTGGTGCATGAATATTTAAGGAGTGTGCATCGTTTTTGACATAATATGGGTAATAGCCAAAAACGTTGCTAAGCGGTCAGAAATCAGTTTGTTTTTTTGTTTAATTGGCAAAAGGATTGTTGTAGTCGTAAGATATCTAGTAAATAGGCTACACGATAAACAGGATTTGACAATTTGTAAGTGCAATGCGCTTTTTTGCGCCATAGAATTTTTCAGTGATTGTAGGAATTGGCTATAACCAATGCCTTTACTAGAATTCGGGACGCCTGAAACGATTTCAAAATGTCACGGTAAACGCTGAGTTCAAGGTCGTTGGAGGACGACCTGCAGTTTTTACTTGAAAAAATTAACTGCGATGTGTAGCTAGTGATTAAACTCATGCGCAATAAACCAAACTGCCAATCTTAAGTTTATTAACACATCACAACTTCGGTCCATCAAGAAAGGCGGTTTCAAATTATTTGTTTCCTCCAATATGCAATACGCCAACGTAGAGGAAAACTAAACTGAAAACTAAACAAAGCTAAACTAAACAGCCTGTACCCACACCATCCTCCCCACCTAAAAATGCCAAGACGTCATATAAGGTCATGTGACGAATAAAAATTATTATTAACTTGCAAGGGTTTTCCTGCGTCAGTAACAGTCACTATTAAGTAGAAACTGTCTTCTCAAAGCCAAAAAATTTCTTAAAGTAAAAATAATTGTTACAAAACTTCTTTGATCTACTGTAACCATTTTTAATGGCGTTATTTAAATAGTAACACTCAGGATCGACTACAACAAGCGATTTCTTGAGATGCCACTGCTATTGCCAAAATAGAATTAAACTAAGTTTTAGGGTTACTGACAATTGTGATTTCAACAGGAAATGGAATATCTTGTTATGAATGTGGAACATCAACTTCGCCACTTTGCACGACTCCTGATGTTGGATCGCTGGAACTTCAACAGTGTCCACAAAATTTAAACCGTTGCTACTATGCCCATGTAGTCTTAAGTAATTGTTAGGCTAAGTTTACTAAACTTTGCAATAGGCTTACATACTGAAAAGACTCGCTAAAAAGTTGCAGAAAAATGTTCAATGCTACAACCAGTGATGTAGGTCTTAGGACCGGTCTTAAGATTGTTTTTTCACGGTTTTGGTCTTGGTCTTCTGATCTTTACCTTTAAAGGTCTTCCGGTATTAAAAATATTCTAGTCTTAAGGCCAAAAAGTCTCAAAAACTTCTAAATGTCATAAGATCATGTTTATCTCTATTGTTATTGTGTTAAATCATTTCCGACAAAAAATTTTCAAAAATTTACGATGATCAAAATAAAGGCGCAGTGTTAATTAGCAGCAAATTCTAGTCTTTGTTTGGCATTCGAGAAGCACGGCTTTTCGCAATTGTGACCGTGCAATAGCGAAATATAAAAGTAGATAACAAGTCCTCTTGAGTGACATCGCGAGACAACTGGCAGAAAACAATAGGAGCTTTCTGGCAATTCGCAGGTGTGACTGTGCCGCGGAAAGTCAAAAGCTTATTTCGCCTGAACTCGAAAGAAAGGTACATTTCTTTCTCCTATAGTCTCAATTTGTTCCTGGTGCAATCTTCAAAACAGGTAAAAACGCATATTATTTTAAAAGTCAGTGACTCGACGCCGACGTCTGCTCGTCTCAATGTACTCTACCGTTCTTCTACCGTTAACCGTTACCGTTAACTCTACCGTTAACTGTGCTCTACCGTTCTTCTCGTCCGCGAGCAGCACACCTTATCGGCATAATTAGCACACAGCACATAGAACCCGCCCGAAGGCGAACCGCGCTATCAAGACAAACCGTGTTCAAAACTAACGTGTAACAAAGAAGACATTAATTTTTTCTTATGAGCTAATCGATTATCGAGACGATCAACCATATTTGGGCAAACCAAATGGCTTTTACAAGGTGTGAAATGGAATCTTGGAGTGGAGGCCGGTATTGGCACAGCAAAATGGCGACCACTTTGGAAAATGGTTGCCGAAGCTGACTGACAACCAACTTTGAGTGCTCCATATCTAGAACTGTTTGAGATGCCTCAATATGCGTGTGTACCAATTTTGGTGCTTTTATGACATTTGAACGATTGCTCTGAAATATCATACAAGGCTGATGGACTCATAAACTCTTTGAAAACATCAATTTTTAAGACTAAGTTCCAAAACACTTTATTTACTCATTTATTTGTTTGACCTCATGCTCTGTTTGCTAATCTTTAGTTTGATTGCAATGAGCATACTGCTCGGACCCGCCATCTGTTTCCCCACATCAACATGGAAAAATTTTGTAAAGTGTTTTTACCGAAAATAAAACGAGCGAACTTCTGGCTTTTTCTCCGCACTCTCTCTTTCGTGCCAAAGCAAAAAGCGGTAAAGCGGTTAATGTCTTTTTAAAGTCTTGGTTCGATTCGATGTTGGTGACTTACTTCAGTATTGGTGCGAGTGATCGACAAGAAATTTACGTTTTGACTCAAACAACGTATGCAGTCACCTTTTCGTCTGGGGTTGTTGGAAATTAAACTTATGTTGTCTATTTTTGTTGCTTCCACGCGAGTAACGTATCTCAAACTATGCATCCCTTGCAAATTTACTCCCCCATTCTTGTTCTTACTCTATGCTCATGAATTATGGGCGATGACCAAAAGTGTGCAACCTCGAGTACAAGGTTCTGAGATGGAATTTTTAGGAAAAGTTAAAGAGGTGGATGGATAACTTTAAAAATAAATTTGAAAAATGGTATTCACAGCATTCCTGCTTGGCGCTTAACACAAAAAAGGATAGTGTGGAGAACAAGCCGGCAAGCTTGCTTGCTGTGTCCTTGGGCAAGGCACTTAACGGGACGCCTCCACCTTTATGTGGCAGACAGGTGGCCTACTCGTACTTCACCGGGTTACAATTGCAAAGTTGCTCACCCAGCATTTCGTAAATGGCGACTCTTAGGTAGTAGGTACCCACCAGTGGCAGTTCGCCTTGTTGGTGGTGAGGCTACCAGTCACTCATGACTGGTTCGAAATGGGCTGCCATCTTTCCCCTAGCCTAATTTCAATTAGGTTGACGGCATGAACCTGAATTGCCGTTCGTGCTGTACCTCAGTCCTGAGGAAGAGGAGGGGTAATTACAACAATAACAATGGATAGCACTGGTCGCACCTAATTTCGAAAATCTTCTGCAATCAAACCACTGCATATTTTATATTGAGAGGTTTCTGCTGCATTTGTTTCAGTAGGGTAGCAAGGGGTGTACGGTGCGCTCAGGGTGGCCATTGAAAGAGCCAGTAAGTTTTGATTCAGATAAACAATCTTTTTTGTTGGGCCTGAACGCAGGATTCCATCATCAACATTCATGATTTGCTTGATCTAAGCACGGTTTGGTCGCCTAAGAATCACATGAATGAGTCAATTACGCGCCTTGACTAGGTGAAGAACGAAAACCAAACCAGAGGAGTGAATGGATATTGCTGCTGAAGATTGTGAAATTTGTAGAGAACTTATAAAATTGCTGTCCGATGATTCTCCAAAACTAAAGCAGGCTAAAGATATGCAAGTTTGTTGCAGATGGTGACAACACAATTATGAGATTTTGTACAGACCAATTCATCATCGGCTGTTCAAATCTACCATTTCCATCTGGCATCGATGGTTCAAACGCCCAATGCAAAGACCTTTCTTCCTGCAGTCGATCAGGTGCAATAGACTAGCAACTTAAAAGTGTTTACTAACTTCATGTAACTAAGATCTAACCTTATGAAGCATCAAAGCAGTTTTGGACTCAGTTGGTTGTTTACGTTTTGAATGTCTGTTTCAAAGTTTAAGCTATTGGTTGAGTACAGAAGAACAGCTGGTGTGCAAACTAGCGTTGCTGTTGCTAATATTCTGGGCTCATTGCATTTTTATTAATAAATAATTAAGTATTATATTGCCACTTAAGCAAAAAGAGTAGTTGAAAACTAATTTTTAATTAAGTTACCTTCCCTTTCCCAATCTTTCTATTGCTAGCAATCTAGCTACGTATCGTGTTCATGCTTGTTTCTCAAGACGACGTACAACGCAGATCTAATGAGGGCGTTGAGCACACTACTTTCCATTACAAAACCACCGTCTTAATTTTCTGAGAGATGCTTGATGTTCAAACGTACCCTGCTAAGCTGACCATTGAATCTCGTTGCAGAATTTCTAGTGACTAAACTCAAACCTGCTCAACTTTTGCGACAGCAGTTTATCAGTCGCTAAGTGAAGGCACATCCAAAGGTAATAGCCAAAAATATGATTTGAGAAAAGCAGTTTTCGTTATAAACTTTTGAAACTCTTTTCGCTAATAAAGTCCAAGGAAATAAAATTTCAAAAATTGGTCAACAGTGCTTTTTTATGTCAATTTTTCCAACTTTTTGAAGGCACTTCTGGGGACCCACGACATTTTCTTTCTTTTCTCCCGCAACATCGGTGCTCATGTTAAATTAGTTTGAAAAAAACGCTTAGTTTTTAGCGTTTAAGATTACTTCAACATAATAGTTCTAACTATTTGAAACTGAGTGTATGCAAACATGCTTTTTTCAGACGGTTGCAACAACAAAACTGCATCATTCACTCCAGTGAATCCAGGTAATGAAACAGTTTTAATGATTTATTGTTGAATAGTCTTGTTTAGTGGGCTGCTCTTTTCTAGCTAGCAATACTATTAAAAATCCCCACCCTATAAATATAAGCATATTGTGGTTATGTAGCTTGAGTACTGTTTCATGTCAAATGCATCAAATCGATGCTGTACAACCATTATTATAACATTGTTGTTTTAATTTTGTTTAATTCTAATAACACTGGCCAACAAAAATTTTTTTCTTGATGGCAGAGATGTTTCAACTGTTTTTACCTAATGTTGGGGCGCTGATTTCAAAAATGCAATCAGTTTTCCTCTATCAGGTCTAGTTTCCTGCTATGATGCACCCACTGTAGTGACGAAATAAACTTACTCGGTGTTTACTACAACAATGATAAAATATTATTATTGTGCAAACGAAACGACACCAAACCAGATTGTGACTCTGCCATTGGTCAGCATCTTTTAGATACTGATCAATGTGCATTAAACTATGATAACAAGCGGTTATCAATTCTCGACGCAGCACACAGCTCTTGCTATCTTAATCTCTTAGAAGCTGCTTATATCAAAACCTGCCGCTCGGTGATATGCAGACAGAAAAAGTTTGTTTACACTCTCAAACTTTTTTGATAATCGCAGCGTTCTCAATTGGCCTCTTGTTGCGTTTTGCATTTCGCTACTGCGAAATCCTTCTGTGGCGTGCTATACAATACTATCGCTATTATTGGCTTGTCGTGATTGCCTAGCGTCCAAATTAATCAGATAAAACACTTACTCACACTAAACCTTCCATTTTGACGCGATACCGCTACTGATGAGAGCGTCACGAAAAGCTTATTGATCAAACACCTTTTATAAAGCTATATTGAAATAATATTGTATGAACAACATTACATATCTATTTTTTGGGCCAATCAATAGCAAGCCAAATCAGTGAGTTTAAGCAAGCACACTGACAATGGAATCCTTTAAAATGGTCAAATACGAGCCAGAAATTTGCGGTTTACTGATCTCCGAGAATGCGTGGCAAAAGCGTTGTCACGTTTAACTGACCAATAGTAATCAGCTAGCATGACAAACGCCTTCCTTGATACCTTACTTACATTTTACTGATACCCTGATGAAACGGATCCCCTCTTGCTCATCACTCAGAAAACCTAGATTTGCGGGGAAGAGGTCAAGCTTGATACTGATGTTAACTACCAAATCTTGTAAACTACTCAGTAACTCGGCCAAAATCTCTTTATACTTAACTACTTTTATATTTCCCGAAAATTTTTGAGAGCTTACACAAAAGCACTCCATACACACGACTCTTTTTCATCCATGGAATTTGTAAAGTCGCCATCGTTTATTAGTTTTCTTATATGAGGGTCATCAAAAATACTAGCTTTTAATTTTTCTATCGTTGATTCCAGAAATTTGTGGCCAATATATTTGAGACAGTCACCATCCTTGTTGAGTGCTTTTTCAAACTGTTTCATGATACCCAACTTGATATGAAGGGAGGTAAAATGATTTTAGATCTTTCCACTAGAGGGTAAGTTTAAACATTTTTCTTGCCACCTACCAATGCCTCTCTTCTATGCCAATCTTGTTGTGTCCAGGGCTGGGCTTTAGCTCTCCTATCTCTCAAGCGTAGAAAGCATGGGAACTTTGTATAACTACACTGCAATCCAAGTAGAAATCCAACCATATTTAAATCAGCACAAATGATCCAGTCGTGTTTTGTAAAATGAAATGTTTTCCAGTACAAATTTAAATTCGCTGTATTTTTCTTTGAGAGTCATTGACTGCTTAAGAAGAATGGATCTAAAAACGTTACTAGTGTGCAGAAGAACACATTTCAAACTTCTTTTACAGCTATTATTGAAAAGTCTCTGATCGTTAGAATTCTATTCAAAGACACTGAGCTTTTTTAAAAGACCTTCAACGTTGTTACAATCCACTATCTCATTTTCTTGGGTCAAATATCGAAAGAATTTTTCATGACGTTTCCGGTAAAAAATGATTAGAGTACCCAGTTTCAAAAGAGTTTTTTCTTCAAACCTTTAAACTAGCAGCTCAGAAGGCTCTTTAGAAAAATTCAAATCTCTTGTCAAGTCATCTAGCTCTTCCTGGGAAAATAGTTGCCGGGATAAAAGAGATGGAGGAAAATTGCTCTTTGCTAGGGTTGCTATCACTGTCAATTGAAACATGCTTCTCTTAACTGCAGAGAGAAGATTCCAGTTGTGGCAAGCCTTCAAAAACTGGAACAGGAAGTTCTTCGGTGTGTGAAACTGGTCTGACTGCAATTAGTTTTGATTGGAAGGTTCACACCGACATAAACCACAAACATTATCTTGAAAACAATTTAGTGTGTATTG
The DNA here is from genome assembly GCA_963675345.1 of Trididemnum clinides. Classification (NCBI taxonomy): domain Eukaryota; kingdom Metazoa; phylum Chordata; class Ascidiacea; order Aplousobranchia; family Didemnidae; genus Trididemnum; species Trididemnum clinides. The sequence goes on from OY776305.1 coordinate 18,507,318, forward strand.
CAAACAATGCACCCAACCCAATTTGACGAGACCATCCCTGGACGCGTTTCGTCCTATTGGACTCTTCAGCAGGGCCTGTCCCGTCCCCCAAAACCAAACCCTTTATTTGCAATCACATAAACTCGTTTTCTCCATATGCAAAAGCAGACATGCGTCGGACAAGCGGCGCAAGCATGTTCATGACAGATGGTGAACCTAATGGAGACACTCGGGCTTTTGCTGCAAAATGAGGCTCGCAGAATCCACTGCGATCCACAGACTAAGTCACCTCAAAGCAACACCTTGCTGCCAAGAGCGCCCTCAACTTTTGTGACGGGAGAATCCACTCCAACGACCCCACGCAGGTGGAATGATTAATTAGATAACGTTATGCAAGGTTAGTGAATGATTGGAAGGTTCACACCGACATAAACCACTTCATGTGATTGCAAATAAAAGGGTTTGGTTTTGGGGATGGGACAGGCCCTGCTGAGAAGTCCAATAGGACGAAACGCGTCCAGGGATGGTCTCGTCAAATTGGGTTGGGTGCATTGTTTGCAATACACACTAAATTGTTTTCAAGATAATGTTTGTGGTTTATGTCGGTGTGAACCTTCCAATCATTCACTAACCTTGCATAACGTTATCTAATTAGTTTTGAGTTTTCAGTTTCTAATGGCCTGCCATAAAATTAAGTTGGACCACACTGTTGTAAGCAATCAAGCATAACGTAGAATGCGGTGGCTTATATAAATATTTATGACGCCACAAACAACCAATGGATAAGTAAGACAAGCAAGAGATCACACACGATTTGAAATTTGTGATGTCAGAGATAAGTGAAAGAGTAGAGCTTACCTATTCATTAAGGCCATTACAAAAATTGAAACCCTAAAATAGCTTTAAAAGTTGACCCGATAGCAAAGTAGTGACTGCATTTTTAAAATCATCGACCCAAATTTAACCTAAATCAGAGTTAAAGCCTTAAGCACGAAAAACTGTGTTCGCTAGTGTAATTAAAATTCAATTTTCACAACCCAATATTTAGGCCACTTTTTGAAAAATTAATTACCCTTTGTTTAAACAGCGCTTACTTCAAAATTTCGCCAAAATGAGTTTCAATATATTTATTGGGCAGATATATAGCCTGACAGAGGCAAGACATTTACGTTTATTCTATGTTAGTGTATACTGTTTAAATGTTTGAGCTCACACTGCTCTACTGATTACGTTAATGTACTTTTGAAAATGTCTTCATCAATATTGGTTCGTCAGGGCGAGTATCAATAAAAAAATCTTATTGTAAACTCCTTGATAGTGGGTGGTAAAAAAAGAGGCAACATATGACAACGCAATGTCAGGTGTTTCGTAAACAATCGTTTCTTCTCGTTTTTACTGATTGACTAGTCAGGACATGTTATATTCTGTTGATTACTAACCTAGCAACACGTAAACAACAGTTTTTCATGCGTTTCCCTGCTAGAAACGAGGAATACGTAAAAAATCGGAAAATATTTTCTTCGTGGTAGCTTTTTTGGGTACACAAATAGAAAATGTATTAAAGACAATAAAATAGCTGATAATTACTGTCTTCGCTAACGAATAATAGTATTGCATTGCATTAAATTGTATTGAATTATACTATTTTAGTGAAATTGTGTTATATTGTGACTTCGTTAGTAAAACCCATTCAGATCTCGGCACGGAGATGCCCGGCACAGATCTGATAGTCGGCAACAGACTTCTTATCGAAGACACTATTGTTTAGAAAAAAACTCTTCAAACTATAATGGAAGCAAATGGTAGATATTTTACTGCCCATTTTAAATGCTACGGTGGCTGATGTAAAAGATTGGCCATACGTTGATCGGTATTGATTGAATATTGTACTCCAATATTACCAATCCAATATCCTTGTACTCCACTTAAGTGCCGATGAGCGAAAACATATAAAATACTTTGGGCCAATGTATTACTGTGTAGAAACAGTACATTCTTCCTTAACTAAACAATATTGATACGTTATTTTCTCCATAGCAACAAAGCCAACATTTACAACCAACAAAGGCATGCTTACTGGGCATTTTATATGCTACTATAGCAGATGTAATAGATTGGCCGTACATATTGATCTGTTTTAATTCAATGTTGTATGCACATAGATTAGTCTAGAAACAGATAGTCTTTTCGAGCCAAACAACAAAGATGCATTATTACCTCAATAAAGGCATGCTTGCTGAGTAGGTGTCCTAGTTGTTTTAACTTTGAAGTGGTAACATGCTAACAGTGCATTGCTCGTTTCACTGCTCTATATCAGGGTTACTCAACTAAGTTTAGTATTTCCTGAGGTCCAGTAGAATTTGTGATTTGCAATGATGAAAATTAAACTATGATTATCAGCACATACAGAAAAATACTTGGATATTTCCATAGTCTACACTATTTATCAGCCAAACAGGTGATGACCTTTTTTTGTTTTTATTTTTTTTGGAGATTACCCCCATCGCGGGCAGGACAGCGCCTAATTGCAGCCGATGTCAAGCTGATCCCGTCGCCCATATTTAAAAAAGGTCCGGAACTGAATTTGAGCGTCCCGTTTTTGATCAAAAAAATATGATAAGCCCAAATGAAGCTTGATGTCCAGCTTTAACACTTGAAAGGTCCGGATTTGGACCGCGGTCCGTCAGTTGAGTAGCCCTGCTCTATATGCTCAAGCCCATCAACCAAATCCGAAGCAACTTAAGTTTTCAAAACAATTTTTTGAAACACGTTTTTGTGCTTATCGGAATCTTCAGAAAACACGGCATATTTTGCAACCTCATTGCATTGCCTTGCAGAGCCTGTAGACCCAGCGACACTTCTGTCTTGTTATCAGTGTGGGATTAATGGCGCCCCTGCTTGTGATGCCCAAGAAGCGGGAAATCTGAGTCCAAAAAAATGTTCTGCATCTGACAAATATTGTGTTTCAGTCAAAGCTACAACAAGTAAGTAAGCTGTTACTGAAAATAGATAATGTTGTTTTAACTATCAAGTGTCATCAGCTCCCGCAAGGGTTGTTGGCAGTTGAGTTCGATGTCCTTTCACTTCATCTTATTGTAACAAAAAGACAATATACGAATATAGAACTAGAAGTGCGCTCAAACCTGCTTCGGTGTTGTCCACAATACTCTCAATAAGCTTTCCCACCACAGTCCTGCAACAGCTACAAGCAATTAAGTAAAGCTCCCGTAAAGAGCCTGTTTTAAGGATATAATAATAATAACATGTCATATCTCAAATTCCTCTCAAGACCGCAATATCTCATTTGCCACTTTGCAACAAAACTCTTTCACGACAACAAAACTGTAATTCATCCTGTAGATGCACAAGTAAACTTCATAAACTTAATTGTCAGTCTAGCAATGCGAAAAATCAATTTCGTCCTAAGGTCATCATTAGTTAAATTGCAACATTAGCTTTAATTCGGCAAAAGTATAATCTTTTTTTCAAAATAGAGTTAAATTTCCATTGATGAAAGCATTAAGCTGAGAGTTTTGATTTCTCGAAGAGGGCCATATGTGTCAGAAACGTTTAGAAATTTCATCAAAAATGTTTAATTTATTAAGTCTGCCATGCATCATAACGCTTTGGATTTTATTTAGAGGTAAGTTTTAATTCAAAAAGGATTTAGCCTCAATTGGAATTTTCTCCGGATGAAATCGATTTGGCGTAATTATAAACGCACTACTAATCTCATATGACATTTTCGTGCTTGGATCAACAAACTGCCATTAATATAAATACATTAATCAGTGGCGTACGCAGGAGGGCTCCTATTCTTCCCCCTCAGGCACAACAAAATGCCTATTTCAGCGACTATTTGACCAAAATCATCCTCGCGCTCCTCCCACAGGAAATTGTGGAACGTGATTGTCGGCTGCCATGATTGTAACCGACATCGATTTTCTCAAACACTAGAGGTCAATATTCTCTCATCACACACAATTTTGAGCACTGCATTCATCGTGTGCCGATCTCCACAAATAAATGTCTCGTGCCCTTCAAGAAATTTATGCGTACGCCCCTGAGCATAATATAGCATAGACAATTTTTAATCTCTGTTGTTGTAATATAATCTATTTCAATGTTGAAGGTGACGGGCTTACAGTTCAAAGGTATTGCTCTCAAACTGCGGTAACAAACTGCAATAGTGTATCCGGAACTGTCAGCTGTGATGCAAATTCATGTGAAAAAGGTAAGGGTTTGAAGATGCCTGGCTTGTAAGCTGTATTCCTCACGCAGTTTATAGCCTAACTTTGTAGTTTTAAATCGGCGCTTGGATAAGCTTCCATCACTCTTTCTCTATCTAACGCAAGCTCAAATACACCTCTAGTTGCAACAATGCAGATTTTAAAAATAGCGTAATCATGGTCAACTAAACGCACATACACAAAAATTGTCACCTATCCTAGGCTGTAGCTGCATTGTACTGCAGCTGCGTTTTAGCAAAGCGTGAGCGAGAATATTGTTGAGAGCAGATCGAAGTCAGCTTCATAGTCTTTTTTGTTATGACCTGAAGTGCGTCATTAAAGCTTTACTTAACCATATGTTGTGTTGCGTCGTACAAATATAAAATATGTTGTGTTGATCGCTCATAGCTGAACGCTCGCAACTCCCGAAAACGGACAGACTCTAAAAGATGGATATGTGGAAATGTAACCGGGATTTACTTTGATCGTTTTGAAGCGCTTTCAGGGCATGCTGTTCTAGAATATTTTGCTCATTTTTCTATCTTCTAGTAATGTTACTATACGGCAAGACATAGGAGTAGGCTCTACTTCAGCAAACCGTAGCCTATTTATGAATGATCGATCGCTTATTTCATCGTGATTTGCGTTTACATTTTCAGATGGATGCAATGCTGCTAGGTCGGTGAAAGCAAGCGTGTTAGCGATATTGGTGGTAGCTTTCTTGTGCTTGTCTTATGTGTTGATTTGAAACATTGATTTAGCTTCTCGTTTCACTACAGTTATTATCATGACCTTCGACATGTTATGCCATTACTCATCTAGATGTGACTTGCATGTTTTAGAGCTTTGTTGATTAGAGCTTAGATAGGATAAATTAAAGAGGGTAGGGGTAGTTAATATCTAGACCTGCCAAATTGTTGGTTTTTCCAAAAGCAGAAAAATAGCTTTTGCACTTTTGAACATCATGTTCTTGGTCCTCAATAAAAAAATATTCAAAAGCCCATTGCTAGTTAAGGTCTTTCTTAATGATATTGCGTCTGTGTGTTAAATGTTTATATTCTTTTGTGACGGGAACACTTTTGTTATTTACGCTTATTTCGCTTATTACCCATCGTTGTGTTCAGTCCCGCTTCGAAGTTAGCAATACTGACGGCACAATGCTGTTCCACCTAAGGCAGTGAGCTACAGCTACGCAGATGAAACTTCGTAAGTGCCTAAAGCTAAAAAGCAACAACAAAGTTTAATGAGGTTTCAACACACGTCTGTGCAATTGTTGCCTCCATAAAATGGCATTACGACCGACTTGACCGTATTGTTGACAGAGGGAACTTCTGCGAGTGAAGGGAATTTCTCGATACTCCTCAATGTCAAATAAATCGTTTTTATGTATAGTTGATTTAATAATGCAGTAGACTGGATGGAGTTTTAGTTTTGTTGTTGTAACTATTTGCAGTCACTCTTTCTGCAAGAAAAAATTACTCAAGAATGCTGTGTTTGCATCGTATTATTCAAACAATTATGCTTATGAACCTACCAATAAATTCAACATTCCAAAAATTATTGATTGTTGTTTGATCTGGGTAGAAACCGATAAGGAAAAGTGAGAACTACTATGTTGGGGTTTGGTTTAAGATTGTTAAGGACAAATTGCTTTCGCGTTCTAACTACCCCATATGGAGAATTCTTGGCCATGTGGATAGCTGTAGGTCTTCTTCATAAACTACATCATTCAGCAACCTTGTAACTTTTAAAACATGTTGGGTTTAAAGACTATATTTTGTAATAAATCTTTTTTGAAAATTTTGATAAAAAATGGCAAAGAAGCACGATTTTGATGGAAAATAGTCAAAATGTGCCAAAGAACTAACTTTTTATAAAAAATTACTAGTTGCTTTGATGTAGTTGGAAATATTTTTATTTAAAAATGAAACACCATGTATGACAACCAATTTTTGGTCGGCCAGTAGTATAAACTTGTCTTTAGCCATAACTAATTAGCGTTAATATTGCTGGACAGCTAATTTTCTAAGCTTTCAAATGACACTAATTTTTAATATCTTATGCAAAGGTAGTAATATGTAAGGTAGTAACCTTACATATTTAAACTTACCTGTTTTTACTTCGCTCACCATTTTTTGGAAAGGAGCAAAAAGTTACTCTACAGGTGATAAAGTGCAATTTTTTTAGCATAAAAACAAATAGTAAAGATACATTATCACGCATTATCGGAATTGCCTTAAAATAACTTTAAATTTGTTTAAAAATTTTGAAATTCGGTGGAGAAACGAGGTCACGAATCAGTTTTTAATATAACTGATTTTGTAAAAATGTTGCATATTTTGAAAAAATCATTATATTGCGATCTCTGTTAGCGAAAGACTCTGTTGGTCTCACCAGACACAATGTGACATCATAGAGCAAGTTTGAAGCAAGCAGAAAAATAGAGAAAAAGCATGCTTAGAAGGTTTAAGATGCTTAAATAAAGAGTTTGTTGTTGCATCGTCAGTTGAGCCAAAATTGTTACAAATTTGTCAGGATCACCTTGTTAAAATCTTGACGACGCGATGGCGTAGTAGTTGGATCGCCCACTTCGCAGTCGGTAGACCTGAGTTCATTCCCCTTGTCGAGCCATACCACAAAAGACTTAAAAAAATAAAATCCACAGCTTCCTTGCTTGGCGCTCGGAATTTAAGAGATGTTGTGGAGAACAAGCCATCAAGTTCGCTTGTTGTGTTCTTGGGCAAAACACTTAACGGGACACCCCATCTTTATGCAGAAGACAGCTGGCTGTGTTTTCCCTCCAAAGAGAGGGTTGGTGACAGGAAGGGCATCTGACCGTAAAAACAAAATGCCATGTAACACAAAATGAAGACCAGAAATTATTTGGAAATTATTCTCGACGCCTAATCGAGAAAAAAGCCGAAAGACAACATACGCATTGTTAATATCTTCCAAAAAAGCGATTAATCACGTATCAACGATTAGTATTTTTTGAGTAAATTAAGGAAACAGTTTTTACAATCAATTATTATTATGACGGCATGTGAAATTTTAGAAAAATGAAATTTGTTAAAGTTGGTATGTCGGTTACTAACTTTCATTTAAGCTCAGAACCGTTTTTCTCAGTCCAGAAATGCAATCTTTAAAAAATTGTCTTTGATTGTGACGTCACGAATTCCCTTATGATACTTATCCCGGGGAGGTGATTAATCGTGCCAAGTTTGATTCTTGCACGTCCAATAGTTTCGAAGGAATTATACAGACTCACATACACACACACACTCAGATAGAATTACACTTAAATAACTGTTCAGCCGACTACGCTGATTTTATCAAAAAATCGTTTCTGAGAGCACAAACCAAAATTTGATATTAATAAAGGGCATGGCCACTATGTCCTAATTCCGATTACACTGATCTACAAAAAATTTTTTTTTTCTCTGGCATTGGTTCTGGCAAGCCTGTTTAGTTAATTTGAGGTCTCTGAATCCGAATTTGAGCTTAGATTTTCTCTATCACATCAGATTTTGTAGCTACTCACACTTTTATATTTTTAGCACCTTTGTATTTCAGCAAGGCATTTTGAGAGAAACCGCAAACGTGTTTTAATTGCTATTTCTTTGAATGCTCATGACTACTTTATATTATATTACGTAAGTTTCATATTAATCAATAAAAGAAAGTGCAAACAATTCTACTTTTACCTCAAGTACCAATACTTTATTATCAACATCTGCTGCATCCAAAAGTAGACTGCCATATACAGATGAATCCGGTTAATTGCATAGTCAATTTTCCAAGCATTTTTATGTGATTTAGTGGATTATGCGTTTATCCAAAATTAGTTTAAACACACAAATAAAGCTCTGCAGAAGACAAAGTATTGTTTAATCATACACAACATTGTTTCAATCACGTAAAATACAGCGCAATAGTAGTTTGTTTAAATGCTGTTTTGAATGCTCTCCTGTAATTATTTTATAAACAAAAAAATGTGTCCATGTCTGCGCCTTCACATTGCAAACGTCGCCGAATTGTATTGAGAGCATTTAACACTATCTTTTGGCGGGGAAATGAGAATTGAATTACAGCACTTTCTTCCTCAATGTCATTGCTTCCAAATGGCATTTGTTCACTCACATCAAAGATAGACAATTGCGAAGTGCACGAGCGAATTTGTTCTCGCATACTGTAAAAAATCTGTTGCGAAGATTAAATTTTGCAAACATGAAAGATGCCGCAAGAAATTGATCGAAGAAATCTCGCAGCATTTTTTACAGTGCACTAAGTGCTCCCATTGCGCTCGTAATTGGCTTCTGTCTTTCAAGAATGTCAAAACGTTTTGCCAAAAACGGATTTTTGTGACTTGATTTTGCAACCAACAGTTTGGTTTATCGAATAAACAGTTTTTATTTCTATGCAATCAAACGGATTATGCAATAAGCCGTTACGCGATTAACTTACTATTTTCTGAGAAAGAGATAGGGTATGGTTTGGGATTTACAATTCTTATGCAATAAAACAAAGTATGCAATTATCCGATATGCAATTAACCGGATTCGACTGTACTTTTAAATTCTAAGACGGTTATATGGTCCTGTTTGTTCTACTAATCCATTTTATCTTGAATGCTTTGCTGGGTTTTATCTAAAGAGCATACAGCTCCAGATTATGAGATAGTGCTGATGTAACTCATTCATAAGTGCAACAGCTTCACGGTGATCTAAGCAAAAACAAGGTTTGAATCAACAAATTTAAGCTTATTTTGCCAACATTCGCTTTTCTATATGCCTTGTGGTCATTTCACACTAATTGTGCTTTGTTCATCGACTAGTTAGACCATGTTTTGTAGTAGCGAAATCGATAAGAAATTTTCCTTGTTAATAGAAATGTTGTGTCAGTAAAAAGGATCAGACACTGAGCGGCTGATCTAGTTGAGCAAAGCAACTATTACTAGTCTTTTACTCAGTGATTCTAAAGTTCTACTTGGAGGGAAATCTAAATTTTACTTTTTACTTCAAATCGCCTTGATATACCCTACTGATATAGGCAGCTATTGTTAAAATGTCTTTTTTGCAGTGAAAGAAGAAAGTGCACTAACATTTTCTGATATACTGTATATGTGGTTATTTCATGTTGGCAAGCTAAAACGCAATATTGCTCCCTTTGCGAAAAAGGCTTATCTTGGTTATGTACAAGTGAAATTAGGAGATCAAGACAAAAGCTGGGCTCCTCATAAAGCTTATAAGACCTGTGTTGAGACTTTGAGATCTTGGATCCAAGGAAAAAAGTTCAGTTACAACTTGGAATACCAATAATCTGGAGAAAACAAAAAATCATGGCTGATGATTGTTGTTTTGCTTGGTTAATATGAAGGAGTATAGCCGAAAAAAATTACACTTAACCCAATGTCCAAATTTGGATTCTGCTTTGCGGCCTATTCTACATAGTGATCGAACTCCTGTTCCTATTTTTACACACCTTCCTCAAATTGATGATGAAGACTCCGGATCCTCATCAGATTTATCACAAGATCAGCAAAAAGACAGCAATTTCCAAATGTCGGGTTCTAGTTTGGATAGACCTTCGCCATTTAATCAGCTGCAGTTGAATCATCTGGTAAGAGATCTGTATTTGTTCAAGCAGTCTGCAAAATTGCTGGCATCAAGGTTGCAAGAAAAGAGTCTTCTTCATCCAGGCACCAGTGTGACGTTTTATCAGAAGAAAGAAGAAGAGTTATTGAAGTATATTATTTTTAAGATGGTTTGGTATTTTGCAATGATATACATTACCTTCTATTAGATCTAGGTTTGCCTGAGTACAAACCTGAACAATGGAGGCTTTTTATTGACAATTCAAAGCGAAGCCTATAATGCGTTTTACTTCACAATGGAAATAAATTTGGCTCAATTCCGATTGGACTCCGTAACTCTAAAAGAAAAGTGTGAAAATACGAAGCTCGTATTGGACAAATTAAAATATTATGAGCGTCGCTAGCTAATTTGTATGGATTTCAAAATGGTGACTTATCCGTTAAGACAGCAGGGATGGATATACAAACCATCCATGTTTTCTGTGGTATTGAGGTTCCAAAGCTAAATCTCAACATTGGGTCAAATATATGTGGCCTGCAAGTAACAGCTTAAAACCTGGGGATAAAAACATCATAAATCAGTCTTTGGTTGAACCACAAAAAATTGTTCTTCCTACTTTACACATTGAACTTGGACTTACGAAACAATTTGTTAAGGCTTTAGACTTTCAGAGAGATTGTTTTAAATATATCTGTTATACTTTCCCTGGACTAAGTGAAGAAAAGCTGAAAGCTGATATCTTCAATGGACCACAAATCAGACAGCTGATGAACAATTCAAGTTTTGTGACCTCGATGAATTTCAAAAAAACTCAAATTTGAAAAGCTCTGACAAAAGTGATTAAGAATTTCCAGGAAAACAAAAACCTGCTAAAAGGTATGGTCGAGCTTTGAATAAGTGGGCTGCAACTTATCAAACTCCACTATTTAAAAAACCATGCAGACAAATTTCGTCAAAACCTTGGTAGTGTAAGTGAAGAACAAGGAGAGCGATTTCATCAAGATATTAAAACAATGGGGGAACGCTATCAAGGTCGATGGGACAGCCATGTAATAGCAGACTATTGCTGGAGTTTAAAAAGAGATGTCTTAGAGGTTTCCTGCAAAAAATGTTATTAAAGAGAAAATTTATTGGTCCGTAATTTGTATTTAAACTGCAAGTAGTGCTTCAGTGAAAAAGTGTGTGGTAATCGCAACACAAAAAGGTATCTTCTTGCGTTCTGTCAGTGCTTAATGATGTAGTTTTGATTGTATTATATTACACTGTGGCGATGGTTTTATTTGCAGTTATTGCTAGTCTTGATGAAGATTCATTGAGCAAATATAATATAAAACATTATATTAGAATATTGACTTGTTTGCATGATTCCAGTGGGCAAAATTCTGAATTTTGCATTGCAAGTGAGAATTTTGTATCTGAAAATCCTGATGTGCTACAAAAAAACTGATTACAGATTTGAAATCAGCGACCCCAAGTTACCTTAAATCAGTTGGAAAAGTTTATGCCAGAATTTTTGTGTAGACCAGTGTTATCGTACTTTTAAATTAACACTGATTCTGCTTGCAAACTTCCTGCCATTTCGCAATCACTATTTTTCCGTTCTAAAAAAATATAGGGTGACAGAGTGAAAGTTGGTGGTGGACGCCAAAAAATGGTCTTATTGCGATCACAAAAAAAGTAATTTAGATGTAGGCCTATTCCACGATTTTCCGTGATTTACTTCGTCATGACAATTGTGTTCTCAAGTTCATTTCTTGCACCTATGCGCCTTGGTCTCGGCATAGGACAAAACAGGTGTTATCTCCCACTAAATATCTTGCTCTTAATCAATCTTGCTTTTGATCATTGATCATTGGTCATTGGTAAAATTAATGGCGTAGTTACAGTCCGGTTTCCTTCATTTCGTTTTCACGATCAACAAGCTTGAAGTCGTAGACGAATCAGTTTTCGTCTTAATCATTTAGGAACATGCTGTTTTATACGATCCTGAAGTCGCTGAGATGTTTGCCTTGAGTACCAACTATCACACAGGAGCTTATATTCATACAAGCAGGATTCGCCGGCGTCGCCCGCAGGGTCCCCATCACTAACGTTTGGATTAAAAATAATGGTTTAGCCTGCTGTACCGGTTTCATTCAATCGGAAGCTGTGAGAACCGTAATAAAAATCTAATGTTTTTTCTGGCATCCAATTCTCGTTCCTAAATTAAATGTTCTTCAAGAAGTCATCATGTCAAAAGCATTATGAGCAGGATAAGCATAGCCTCTATTTCCATGATACCAATCTCTCTCTTCCTTTAAATCAGTTGCCAACCGGGTCACAATTCAAGTTAAACTGGAGAAAGGCAGTGCCAAAGGAGCGATTGTTTACAAAATACAAGCATTGAATTTTAAGTAGCAAGCGCATTTTACAACTTGGTACGCTCCTTTTCATAATCAAATTTGTTACTTCAAGGTCCAGGCTGTGCCTTGGTTCTATTGTGCTGCCAAAAAAGCCCAAATTGTTGTAAAGCTATTTTAATTGGAAGTAGCTTGTTAAAATCTTCTGAAAAGCTTTAATCGCATTTCTATGGTTGTATCTTTTTCAGAAAATTAAAAAACACAATCTGCAATGCAGCGTTTATTATCACATCACCTTAATTCTTGAAGGGGTAAAATATTTGCAAGTTAGTAAGTTGTGAGATGGCTTTTGTGCGCCAAGAAATGCAAATTTATAAAAACTATGTTTTGTAATGACGTCATCATGACGCTGACAACTTCTTCATGGCATTCATTCTGGCGTAGTCATCATGATGCCAAGTTTCATGTTTGTACGCCCAATAGTTTTGAAGAAGTTAAAGCGAATGCACTTACGTACGCACGCACGCACAGATAGATCTCTGCTTAATAATGTAGATATGACAGAGCTTTTCCAAGTGGTAGGTGGAACATCCTTGCGAGCCAGAGACACCATTGGTTTTGACTTGAAAACCAAGTGGGTGGTGATGGAACTATAGCAGCTTTCCAGGGAAGAAGACACTCAATGGGACTCCTCCATGTTTATTTGGCAGACATGTAGTGACGTTGAGCAATCCATTTGTCATGGTGGCCAAGTCTGATTGAAAACATGCAAACAGAGCATGAGCTCATACTTACAAATGAAGCCGCAACTTTTTCTCGAAGGCGTAGTCATTAGGGAACGAAAGAGAACATGTTGTTTCCAAATTATTCAATCCTTATTCCTATTACATCTATAAGCTATTGTCAAATAAAATTGAAAATATTTTGATTATGTACGGAAATACTGTAATATGCTTAAGCTTTGTATTTCAATAATTTTCCTTAATTTGCTATCATCAAAAAACAAAATTATATTGCTTGTTGGTATAAAATTGTTATAAGATACCTAAAATTGCAGTCAAAGCCATTTTACGTAGGCCTAACTTAAGATGAAAAATTTATTTGTGAAACTAAACAAACTTAGATTAGATTATTGTGATTTTGGTGGAACTTTTTCTTTTAAAACATCAAACGTAGCCTAACTGGAAACGTTAATCCTCAGCAAATTTTTTCAAGCGACGTCCTTGCTTTACCTACTTGGCTACAGTGCTGGGGATGGATGTGCGCTAAAGGCCGCATCAATGCTTACCAGAATGCATCATCCATCAATCCATCAATGCCGAAACTGCAGTGGTGAATGTCGTAAGAGAAGAAGGCCATGACGTAATACCAACAGCTGATCAACATGTAGTTACGAGTAATGAGAAAAATGTTGTCGATCCATTAGGAAATTTAGATGATCCTGCCATGTCCAGAGAAAATGTAAAGATCTTGTATTGACTATTTGTTACAAAAAGGTCCACCTGAGATTACTTTGGACAATTCTCCGAAAATAAGGATGGATCGATGGTTTGGCCATGCAAGTCAAGAACGATACACTAATCAAATTTTTTCCAAACCAACTGGAAAACAACCGCTAATAAAATCAACAACTAAAGAAATGACTTACATGGACGACTTAGTTTGGTTAAGTCTTGGAATTGAACAACGTAACTTAAGAACATGACATGCATGGAGAGTTTCTAAAGCTGTTACCTCTGCAACCCTTTTGAAAAGAAAATTGGGTATAAAAAAATACATAATGTGTCTGAAATTTAGGCACACGGTTTAGTTGGGAAAAAACTAGTAACTTTAATCCAAAAATTACAGCCAAACAACCTTTTAAAAACATAATGCGAACGTTTTTAGGGTGAGTATGGCATAGTTGCTAGTCAACCTATTTGTTGTACATTATTTGCGTTGAAAATGGCACCAGTTGAGAGCCGAAACGTTCGCAGTATGTTTTTAACTTGTTTGGCTGCTATTTTTGTATGAAATTTGTACTACAATTTTTAGACGTCTAAAACCGAAATTAGTTTGGACCCATACAATATGCAAAAAAAAGGAACTCCCGCGTGTGGAGGATAAAATTCAAAACAAATTGTACCGTTTTACAAATTTTAATAGGGTGGTTTTTGATGCCATTTTACTGGCTATTAATTTTGAACCACTGTGTCTTGCCACTATAGGAGCAACAAGCAAGGAAGAAAAAGGGACCATGCCCCTTTCAATTTCGTGGACCTGTTTACGCTGTAAAATTGTTTTCAAGTATTTTAAAAAGTATGGAACCAAATCAGTGCTCTGAATTTTAAGTTATTTAACATCTGATTGATACCGCTTTTCTCTTGTAAAGTCAAGTATTATATCTACAAACTAGTAGTTCCTAATCTTTTTAAATGCATTTCTTCCTTGTCCATTTTTCAAAACCTTTTATTTTTCTCTGTTTGAAAGAAAATATAAGCAAAAGGATTCATTTTTACATCTTATGCTTCTTTAAGATCTGAGCCAAAAAACAGCTTCAAAATATGCAGAATGAAATGTTTGATTCATTTGTGTGTACAAAAAGTGTGTGTGATTTTAAGTGCCATTTGGCAAGATGAAAAGTGCCTTTTTAATGCTTGCTACCAACCTGCTCCTAGGACCTTTTGGCACCGAAGTGAGTAAATTCATTTACGGGTGGGTTGAGCTACCTGCCACATAAAGTTTTTCGGTCTGATAAAGGAAGCGAACCATGCCCGCGTCAACAGAATGAATTTTCAAGTGAACACCTTTGAAATTCAGCCATTTGAGGCCGACCAAATAAGTTAATTTCCCAAACAAAAAAGAAAGGTCTTCCCCCACATACAATCTCTATGTCAAATTTAAAAACTCCGAATGGCCGAGGAACTTTCCACTATGGCAAAAGTGGTTCGTCTGCAAAAAAGATAGCTTCATAAAGTTAAGCAAAGTTACAAAATAACCCTGCAGCAAAAATGTTTGTTAGATGCAATAAAATAAAGTGGAAACTCTTAACTTGGAAATATTAAAATGTGGAAATTCCTCGCCGAAAACATTAAAATTCCTCATTGGGGAGAAATTCCTTTTCAATTGGGAACCATCGATTTTAAGTCCAATGAGCGTACAGTGTTGTGCTCGATGTGCACAAGGCACTCCCGCGCTTTACCCGTGCTTCACCGGGTCCGAATAGAGAAGCTGCTCACCCAGCATGTCGCAAGAGGCGACTTTTGGGTACCCAACGATGGCAGTCCGCCTTGTTGGTGACGGGGCTACCAGTCGGCAATTTGCATTCACGACTGGTTCGAAATGGGCTGCCACTTTTCTCCTAGCCTAATTTAATTAGATTGATGGCGTGAACATGGATAGCTATTCGCGCAATACCTCCATCCCAAAGAAGAGAAGGGGTAAAACAACCAACCAACCAAATGTGCATAAGGAAAAATGCTGATACTCGATTTTGGCCAATGATGTTTTGTTTTTTATTTTTTTTGTGCGAGAAAACAATCTCTCTCAGTTGCAATTCGAAGCCATTACGCAAAAATGCTGTATAGCTGAAGAGCAGCTGAATCAAATCCTTTTTAACGAAGACACGCAAAAAGACTGATTCGAGCAAAATTTGAACCTGTCCTTTACTCCAACTACGAGGAGACAAGCTATCATTTGTGTAAAAACATTCATCTTGGTGCAGCAAACGACTTTTAGAGTTAACAACTTTAGGACTCGTAGGATGAATTATTCTTACCCTTTTCCGATGAATCCAGTGTCGACGATTTTGCAAAACTGCAGACGCTTGGGTTTCTCACCAGGTAGAAGTTTTGGTATCTGGACGATTTGTTAGATTTCATCCTGAGTTTCTTTGACACCGTGAATCGGCAAATGACTTTTAGTAACCATTGGCAAACGACTTATTTAACCATTGCGCAACAAGTCGACTTTAGGTTTGTTTATGGAACACGTAGGTGACTTCATTGGCGTCGATCCAGCGGGGGCAGGGGGGCGGCGCCCCCTCGAGTCTAACACCGAAGGGGGCGACATATGTTTGGCCCCCGCGGTGTTTTGATAACTATATTAAAAGCTAAATGCATGCACAGTAGGTAAAACAGTTCCGAAATATAACAGCGCGAAATTGTAGTATTGTTTTGTCGCAATTTTACGCTCACGCTATATAGAGCGAAAAGAAAACTCCCATCAGGGTGTGGTCAGCGTCGGCGGCGTGATTTTACGATCAAAGCAATCGAGTTAACAATTACAGCGCATTATCAAAGCAATTTGTGATGCGTAACAAAAGGCAAACTTGAATTGTAATTTTCACATGTTTTGCGCTATCATCAAAGCAACTAAAAGAAAAAAGACACACATTTCAAATCAACAACTTTTTTTGTCAAACGGCTTCAAAAGATCAAATACCTTTAATCAAATTAAAAACTTTTTCGAAAACTTGAAAGCAACAATATAAAAAAAGTTGTAGTATTGTTTTATTTTTATATTGCTAATCTGATAATAACAGAATGAAGCGTCAATCGGCTATCAGCGCAGTTTTTTCACCGGCTTCAAAGAGAGTTTTAGAAGCAAATGTTCCAGGAGAGTCGAGTGAGGATAGCATTGATATGCAGCAAGTTGCAATCTCTAGCAATATAGATAACAAAAGTTGTGTGCCTTCTACCGATGTAACCAGTGGTGGATATTCAAAATTGGGGGCCCGAGGCAAAATT
Organism: Trididemnum clinides; assembly: GCA_963675345.1. NCBI lineage: Eukaryota > Metazoa > Chordata > Ascidiacea > Aplousobranchia > Didemnidae > Trididemnum > Trididemnum clinides. The sequence continues at coordinate 18,524,186 of OY776305.1, forward strand.
TTAATAAGGGGTCCCGAAAAACTGATGTAGCTATAAATAATTGCAATCAAACAACGCTACAGGGTAGGCTATAGATTGTTGTAAAAAAATTGATGCAGATACATTTGGATATATTCCTAACCAAAACCATACGTTAGAAACGTTGAAACGCTTTTTTGCAGTAACTAGTTACCGCATTTCACAGTTAATCACCCTTCGAAAAAATTGAAGTAACTTGCTATCAAAAGCCTTACAATAACAGCACAGCTGTAGGGAAAATTCAAATGATTTGCAGCAACACAAGTGCCTTATAAACTTGGTGTGACTTAATTGCCATGAAACACACCACAAAACAGAATTGTGCAGAATATTCAGATGTTATGCAGCAACACAGGCCATTTTTTTGTCAAAACATCTGAAACCACTCAGGTCTATTGTGCAATGATCATATAGATATAACTCACCGCGATGGTAAAAATTCACAAACAAATACGCCAATAAACGCATCAGAAACAAACAATTTTTACAATGCCACAGCCTACTGTGAGATAAGGGTACACAATATGCTTAGCTAGCATACTGCTAGACAAAGCTTAAACTTCCTAAAAATACGAGTCTTCACATGCCTATAAACGTTATGCCATAAAAAAAACATTGAATTTAATCGTAATGCGTTGAAATAGAGTTATCTGAAATTTTAAATGCTGGCGCAGGTTAATTGCATTAGGTCTATTGAGTAAAACCCAAGAAGTTTAGTTACAATGGTTGTTGCCTTGTTTTTGCTTAGCACAGGTCAGCAACCAATTTACCAATAACAATATCTTCTACATTATTGTCTTTGAATTCACTGACACTTGATTACATAGGGCTACCGGTATCATTTTCTGTTTCATTAATATACATAACTTGGATGTTTGAAAATGCACTTTTTATCTCTCAGTTCTGTAGTAGTAGGGCTGTTTATTACAATAAATCTGTCCATTAGACTTTTGCATCATCAATGTTCCTACTTTCTTCCTTTTGCATTCGTTTTGATGCAATACTTTCATACTCTTTATTCAACTGATGCACTTGAACTGTCTGGTATGAGGTAAGGTATACAACAAATCAAGGACTACTATCTTAATTGAACTGATAACTTACAAATAAATTTGAATAAACAAACCTTTTTGATAAATATGATTGTAGTAGACTTCATGTTTGGGTGAGTCACCAGACAAATAAAGCGTTATAGCCACTAAAATCTTTTATTGTTTTGCTATCATAATAGTGGCAAATGCCAATCATGAATAATGACTTAACTAATTCTCCTTCACAAATTTCTCTAAAATGATAAATATACAAATGTACCAAATTTGCAGTTGAATCATTGGCTTGATCAGAACACAAGTAAAAAGATATTAAACAACTAACATTTAATATTTTTAAATCTTGCAAAAACTTTTTGTGCTTGCATATCTCTAATACTACGATTATTTTGCACCACAAAAGCAACTGACCGATTATTCTTTCAAAGCAAATTTATTTCCGCTTTCCCCAGTATCTCACCAAAATCAATAAACTGCTCATGAAAAAATGAATTAATTAATTCACGTTTTGATACAACTGAAAACTGGGCCGACTTCATAAATAAATTATCACAGTTGACAGCCAAAATCTGGTCTGCTCAAACAGCAAAAATATAAGTTGCTCTGATCACATCAGCAAAATGAGGTTCCATCCTAAAAATTATGGTGCACCCACATTGTCGACAACAGTTTCTGTCAAAAGAACTGGAAAGCGTTCAGCCCAAAACAATAATAGAAAAAATAAATTTTAGTTTTTGGTTTTTGGTTTATATTTAGGCAGTGGCTATTTTGCTGCCAATGACATTTTACCCTTGCACTCTATTTTCCGTTGAATGTTTGTGATTGGTCAATTCAAGTGGCATTTAGTGGTTTGTGATTTGTCAATCCCTTTAATGTATTAAAATTGACGAAAAGTAACAAGAAAGTGATTTGACAAAAATGGAGCTTTTAGCTTACACGTACACTTGTATCCACAAACTGCCATCCCCTTCTTAATGTATATTGCCTCTGTTTATATACATTGCCTGCAAAGATTCGAACTTCTAACCATTTTATTTGTAGTTATCATTACTATCCACTACTCCAAATCAATACTATGAGCACTGCAGCAAATAAGCCAATTTTGAAGACACACAAACATTGAACGGCAAAATAGATTGCAAAGGTAAAATGTCGTCAAAGGCAAAATAGCCACTTTTAGTTATCACTTTCACAGTTGTTAAGACCAAGGGCCTATTTCAAATTGCCACAAAATAGCCTAAAACTAGACACGCCATTTTTAAAAGGGGGGCCCCTCGACAACTTCAAAAAGGGGGGCCCAAGGCGGCTGCCTCGTTTGCCTCACCCAATATCCACCACTGGATGTAACCAATCCTGCTCTAGAAAACATAAATGATGAAGATCGTAATCGATCTACAGCTCTTCCTGCGTCATTCGACAGTAGTACCTTGCCAAAGGAAATGCCGGCGCATGAAGGCCGTACTTTGCAACGAGAGTGGTTTACCGAGTTTGCATGGCTTCGCTGCAACCAGGATGGAACCTGCCATTGTTCATGCTGTTTGTGGGCCTCCAAAAACAATCGGCTGTCAGCGAAAAATACTCAAGGAATACATAAAAGCAGATGGGCAAAGGAGACTAATGGTCGGCAAGATTATCGTAAAGGAAAAAGTGCATTACATTCTCATAATCGTTCTCCATGGCACCAAGCAGCGACCGATGCATTACAAGTATGTATGTATGGCGAATGTTAGAACATTAATTGCAACTTTGAAATATAAATGTTATAGGCTTTTTGCAATGCAACTAAAAGTACTTTAACCATCTTTTCATTGAAAAAATTTGCAGTTCATTTCAAACGATTTTTTAAATATGTTTTAAAATTTTGGTCAGAGCACATGCATATATAAAAGTGAGCGATATAAAGTAATTTGATTTTTTGTTTAGACTGAAACTTTATAGAGTAAAGTTGTGACTGGAATCAGTCAATATTAGAACTCACACTTTATTTAACAAATCGATTTCACTAAATTAGCATCATCAGTGTTCTTATTCAAATAGAATCTTTACTCTATAATAACTTACTCTATAAAGTTAATAACTTTACTCTATAAAGTTTCAGTCTATTGATATTCTTAATGGAATCGTCATTTATTAATTTCACTTGTGTGGAGATTCTCCTAAAATCATTATGATTTATATTCTGATTTTTTGTTTGCTTGCAAATATATTTAGTGTCTTAATTAGTTTAAATTTTTGTTATCACATTTCTTTTTAGTTGCCGCTAGGAAATAATAAAGCGTAATTTGCATTTAAAATGTCAAGCGGCAATAATTATTTTGCATTTTTAGGTTGCTCTTGATGATTCTGAAATTCAGGTTTGCCTTGGAAACCAGACTAGAGAAGAACAACGGAAAAATCGTCTAACATTAACTGCCATTTTTGATTGTGTTCGCCACTGTGGAAAGCAGGGGATAGTCTTGAGAGGCCATGGAAACGAGAAAAAATCAGGAAACATTTGGAATTTATTATGGTTGTTGGGACGTTACAACGCTGACATAAACACGTATTTTAATTCTGAACCAAGCACAAAATATTTGTCTCCCAACGTTCAAAACGAAATGTTAAAAATATTATCTCAGATGATATTACGGAAACTAATTGCTGCCATCAAATAGAGTCCAGAATTTTACCAGATTTATAAGCAGTGCCGGAAAATAACGTCATTAGCAGTTACGTCTTCTTTCTAATTGCTGATGAAACTTCAGATATTTGTAATCAAGAACAAGTGAGCATTTGTATTTGATATGGTACAAATACACTGCAAAGCGACGGAATTTTTCTTGGTTTCTCTGAAACTTGCAAAACAGATTGAACTTGCAAAACTGCTGCAACAACTTTACGGGATTATCCATCCAATTGATGTAAAATATCAGTCACGCCAAGCTACCACAGAAGATTTAAATGATTGTATTCAAGAACTTGCCAGCGCTCTAACAACTGATCAAGACACGTTTGGAAAAGAGCTTTTTGCGGAATGCAAAGAACAAGCGCAGCACATGAAAATAAACTTGCCTGTTATTCCTCAAGTGTGTCGTGCTTTCGCTGACGAAAAAGTGGAAGAATACTACGTCGATTTATTTAGGCACGTTTTTGAAAAAGCTGCAAGTTTTTGAAAAAACGCTATCAATCACAGTCACTAGAAACAGCAAATTTTTTACGTTGTCTTTTGGAAGATGAATGTATGCCAAGTCACAGTATAAAAAGTCAGCGAGTTCTATGAAGATTGGAGTCACGCTGATATTGCGAGAGAACGTCAGCTGTTATTTGCACAACTGAGAAGGCAAAACCGTTTAATTTCAGTTGCAGAAATCAGCAAAGAATTGAGCCAAAATTCTGCTCTAGTTGACATGGCACCTAGCTTTGTTTCTGCATTAAAAACATATATTGTTCTTCCTGGCTCTGCTTGTGAAGCAGAGCGGTCGTTTTCTACACTTCGCAGGCTGAAAACGTACCTGCGATCTAAGCAAACCCAGCAACGTTTGAATAATTTGGCCATTTTAAACACACACCACGAGCAGGCTGAAGCCCTTGATCTTGCCGAAGCAGTAAATGAATTTGTTTCACGATCTCAAACCCGTCGAAACAAATTTGGATTACGTTCGTAATCGAGCATTTTAAGTTATGATTGAATTATGAGTAATTTTTATTGCATTAAACGTAAACTATCATTTGTGCATTTTGTTTTTCTGTAAAATCACAATCACATTCTGCGTCTTTACTCTTTATTTGCGTCCATATTGTTTGTTTATTTCATTAAGATAGTGTTATTTTTAATATCGAATACTTGTCATAATCGTAAAAATAACAATCATTTAAGCATAAAGCATTTTTGTCGTGTTTGAAAGCGGTGAAAAATAGGGAACAAAGTTTACATAAAAATTCTCGCCCCCCTGTCATTTGCCTCTTTCAAGAAAAAATCGACGCCTATGGGCGACTTCAACACCATTTTTTCTCATCAAATTTTTGTTTCACACCCCGGTTTTCCACAGCCTTTTAACCTTTTCCTATCAATTTAGGTGCCGCCTTTTTGATATACTATTCAGTCGTCAAATACTTAACTGTCTTACTAATCACCATTTTACTTGACACAATGTTTTTTTTGGATAGATTTTGTTTGTGTGTAAAGCGCATATCAGAGCTTTCTGAACCTCGTTTGGCGGCTTTTTTCGCCATTTAAGGTAACTCTGAAGTTTACAAAAGCTACAAAAAAAGCAAAAAATGTAACCTGAATAAGCGTAGGTTAAATATTTATGACTGAAAAAAACGTTATGAGTCAACCCAAATGACTAGTTGGGGCAATCTGAAGAAATACGTCCTTTTTTGACGAGTGATCTTGAACTTTATTCATGAATAGTTCTGCATCCAATCTGATGCAACCTTGAAGCAGCTAAATTTTTCGAGCAACACCCAAGCATTTCCTTACTTGCTTTGCATTTTGCATATATTACGTATTACACAAAGCAACAAATGATTATCTAAATACACGAGTAGCTGAAAAATTTGAATAATGGTATTGCAATGAAAAAAATAAGCCATTGCAAATCTGAAGAGAATACGAGCCAAATTTATTTTTGTTAGAGAAAGTTGTTTTTACTAAAAACATTATGGTATTTGTTTGGATAAAATGACTAGAGTTTTTTTTTAAAAAAAACGTTTATTCCTTTAAAAAGTAACTTGAACTCTTGCTTTTAAGCATTAATCATGCTAAAATGAACATATTTGTGATTTGACCGAGCTATTCCATTTGTAAAGTACGAGAAATAGAGTAGATAACTTAGTCTTTTTATAGTTAGATTTAGCTTTCTTGCTGTCGTTTAGGAATTTTTTGCAATCTAGCTTGTAGCCCATTTTTGTCTTTTTTTGTGAAAATCTGGGTTTATCTAGCCTTTGTTTATCTAACCAAGAACATCTGAAGAAAACATCAATTATAATCATGGAGGAAAACATGATCAACGTTTTCCTCAGATGTTCTTGGTTGCCAACTCTTCTTTTTTATCCAACACTGTCCTTATCTCCATAAATTTCTTGTGCCCTGCACGACTTGAAGGACATGATAGTGAATTACTTCCATACTTAGTTCTGTAGTTTCACTAAGTCTGAACATCCGATTCTGTCTCAACAATCCAGGATACACATTGTGCCTTCTCTTGAGTAGACATTTTGTAGGGGTTCATTCAACAGCACATCTAATATCGATTAATAGAATATCTGAAACACAAAATTTTAGAAATAGAGTCAAAATTTGATGCGCTTGTTAGACATCTACTTCCAACTGCGAAAAGAGTGCAATGCATAATACACCGCCAAACTTTGGCAAAGTAACTTCACCTAAATTATTGCCAAATACTTTTCACCAGTCCGTCAGCTTGGTCAATCACATTAAAGGTGGAGTTTTAAACTCGCAGCTTTTTATGGAATCGGGTAAAGAATTAAAGCTTAACTAATGCTCTTCTTTTTCGCACAAAAATACGATGGTTCTCAAAAGAAATCACTACATCAACAGCCTGACCTGTTTGGTGATAAGACGGTTGAGGAACTCTGGATTCATTTGTGATCAGCTTATATCCGAATGTTGCTAAAGTTTCACTCAAATGGCTTTTACCTTCGGTTTGTTGCGAGTTCGGTTTTTCAGCAATGCTTCTCTTCAAAACTGCACACAGAAATCGTCTTCTACGGTTTTATTGTTCGTTCAGGTGGCTTTCACTTCAAAAATTTTTGAAAGAGTCTACGAACTGGTGGATGAAATTTAAGCTTTTTTGCAACAAGAAAGCAATAATCTTGATGATTGCCTAGCTGAGAACGAATTTTGATTAAAATGAACTTGCTTATGAAATGTCTTCGCTAAATTAAATAAACTGATTATCTCTATGGCTCAGATAACATGTGCTTTCTCGCAGCCTGGGCCGTTAGTACGTCTTCCAGAAATGTCAGACAGAAACCGAACCTGCCTACCTGGAAGGATAACCCCTCACCCCTGTCAGAGTACACGGTCAACAAGTTCCGAAGACCAGCAGTCTTGCAGCTGAACATCGAAGGTTTCACTGCAAGCAAGATGAATGTACTTCATCATTTCGCTGTGCAATATGAGACACTCGCCATTCGTCATTCTCCTTCAGGAGATTCACTGCACTTGTGCAGATAAGCTAACAATTGCAGGCTTTGCACTAGCTGGGTCTTCTTTAGGCAGGAAGCATGGCCTTGCCACGTTTGTCCATGACCGGCTAAAATGGACCCTTGTTGATTAGTCTCCAGCTATATCGGAGACTGAATGGTTGTGCGTGGACGTTGATGGTTATAGAATTGTCAATGTCCACAAACCTCCACCTACGCGACTGCAAGAGTCTGATCTCCCAGTGCTCCCTCACCCCGTTCTCTATGCTGGCGATTTTGCTGGGGTTTTAGAACTGGAGTTATAGAACCAGCAATGCAGATGGAGAGTGCCTTGTTGCTTGGGCAAACCTTAAGGGCCTTGTCTCCCTCCTCGGCCCAAAGAACGCGGACACCTTTTATTTTGGCCGCTGAAACACTCACACCAGCCCTGATCTGACATTTGTCAGTTTTGGTCCAGACAGCCGTGTACCTGACAGGCGCACCTTAGAGAAGTTCCCTAGGTCACAGCATCGCCCCTCGCTTATTTCTCCACCAAGACTTGCTCTGCCTGCTCCGAGCAAGCCTGTTAAGCGATGGAACTTCCGCAAGGCCAACTGGAGCCACTACAATGCATTCACCAACAAACTTGCCAAAAGTTTGTTGCCACCAGATTTACTGGATGTGGATCTGGCCTACCAGGATTTTTGCAACGCCATCAGAACAGCAGCCCAAAATTCTATCCCACGCAGTTGTCGAAACAACTACATACCGTATTGGGATACCGAGTGCGAGAACCTCTACCGGACATTTCTGCCGTCGTCTGAAGGAAACGACTCTAATGAGCTGTCACTGCCCTGCTCCTCAGGCTCGACAAGAAACGTAGAGATCGATGGTCCGAGGCAGTGCAGACTATTGACTTTTTGCACTATAACCGAAAAGCATGGAGTATGTTGAACAACCTAAATGGTAGATCATGGCCCTCCCCTCGTCAATGTGCCGTCTCAACTAACGCTATTGCGTTTCAGCTGATTAGAAACGGCGGATACGAGGGTATTGACCGTGAGTTATCTCGACTCATCTCGCAAGATGTGTCAGATCTTTGGTGGGTTACTTCAACAAGTCCAGTGAACATCTCTGAAAGTTTTATCTATCAGGGGTTCGCTGCTCCCTCAAACACCTGAAACCAGGAAAAACTCCTGGCCCAGATTCTATTTGCCCGTAGCTAATAACCCATGCTGGAGCTGCACTGAAGTCCTGGTTTTGCGGCTTCTTTTCTTCCTATCTAAGCCACCTCAAAATTCCAAAAGTCTGGAGAAGAGCACTGGTAGTGGCGATCCCTAAACTCAAGAAGCCTGCAGAGGACCCGAAAAGCTATCGTCCTATCTCCTTGCTTTGCGTTCCCTACAAGATCCTCGAGAGACACATGCACGCTCGTGTTGAGCCGATTGTTTACCCACTTCTCCCTAGGGAGAAGGCTGGGCTCCGACGGGGAAGATCAACCGTGGATCAGACTGTTTTGCTTACTCAAAACATCGAGGATTTGTTTGAGGCCGAGAAGAATGCTGGTGCCGTGTTTGTCAATGTCACAGCTGCTTACGACACTGTCTGGCACTGTGGTCTCACCTGCAAGTTGCTTAGGCTTCTACCGGAAAAGCACATGGTCCGGATAATCATGGAACTTGTCCGGAATAAAAGCTTCACGCTCACTACTGGTGACAGCAAGGAAAGCAGGTTAAGATGTTTGCAAAACGGCCTCCCACCTTGATATCGGTCTTGGCCCCCCTCCTTTTCAACGTCTACGCATACGATTTGCCTTCCATGACTTATCAGAAGCATGCGTATGCTGATAACTTAGCATTGCTGTATGCTTCTCGAGATTGGAAGGCTGTGGAGGACACCCTAAGCCAAGACATGACTACACTTTCATCTTACCTCCAGACTTGGAGGCTAAAGCTCAACAATACAAAAACGGTGACGGCGGCCTTTCATCTTAACAACAGAGAGAATAAACGTGAGCTTAATGTTTACAACCATGGCAACCTATTGCCACCCTGTCCAGTCCCAACGTATCTTGGGGTAAAGCTGGACAGGTCGCTCACTTTCCGTCACCACCTCGAGGCTTGGCGCAAAAAACTCTTCACACGAGTCGCGCTGTTGAGGCCACTTGTGGGATCCGATGGGTTGCAGGTGCCAAGACATAGCGGATCTCCAACTTGTTGTTGCTGCTATCAGAAATATTAATATTAGTTGGGTGAAGTCGGCTCAGCGAACTAAATCGTTGTTTGTAACCCAACAGAATTGATTTTTAGTCCTGCGCCGCGACGCCGGCAAAGCCGGCTGATAAATTTATGCAGTCTACAGCTGTAATTATCCCTTTAGTTAAACAGCTGTTGCTTTGAACTTCAAGTACCACGCCTGCTTTCAACCAAGACATTTATGTAAGGGTTGGCCCAGACACTTTTTTGGATTTCAAAATACAGATTTTACTAGATCTTTGGAAGCATACTGTATTGAGTGTCTCTAAAGAGAACTTTTCTAAATTTCAAAGCGAAGTATTTGACGTATGACTAAAAAGAATGTGACTGCATTCTTCTCCCAACCGGCTGCACCTTTAATATTTATCTTGCGTATTAGCTTAGGCATTTTTTCTCAGATGGAAAATCTAGTTTCTTTTTCTTTTGCCCTGCTAGTATGTCAACTCTAGCTTGAGCACTATAAATAGTCTTTGATAGCAGATTCCTTTCTATGGTGACTAAACAGTACTTTAAAGGGGAATGATTTCAGCTATGTAGGGGAATTTCAGCGAAAAAATCTGGAAGCTAGCTTTTTAATAGATATCACCGTTGGAACCAGCTTATCTAAATTTCTGTTTGGATTGCGACGCTTGTTGTTGCACCCATTTACTTTGATGCTGTTTAGTTTACTTTATCTGTGGCTTCCAACAAAACATTTTTATTGTACTACATCATAATCTCGCAAAAGTTGCACCTTAATTAGCACCGGAGACTAGCAAAGCATTCAAGGAAATAGTTTTGACCAACTGTCCCTTACTTTTGCAAAACACAATTTTGCTTGCTTTTTCGACATATCAGTTCACTCCTTAGAACTAAAAAACCCTAGCGTTTGTAGTGATCCGTTCATAAAGGAAAAGCGTTTTTGATAAATTCTTTTAAAACGCAACAATAAGGGAGCAATTAACGGCATCCAGTAGGTTAGTTACTGGTGATTCAAGCATTATAAATGTGGCATACTGATGAAGGAAACTTCCAGCACTACAATGCGGCATATTAAGTCGACAAGAATGAAACAGCCACTTCCGTCAACATATTTCATTCTTCAACATAAAGACGTTGGAGATAAACTACTGTTCTGTTGGAAGCAGAGATTTTTTGCTAGATTGAGGTTATGTAGCCTAGACGTTTGTGACAGTTAGAAAGCGTCTCACTTATGATCTAACCAAAAACCATTTAGTTACTTGCGCGAAAATTTAACGTTGTCTAGCTTTGTAAACCTAATGATGTAGATCGCTTAAAAGCGGTTCTGTGAGATATGAAAAACATATGGACGTGGGAAAATGAAGCTATACATTACTAAAAAGTTTCGGAGTAAAATTCTGCTTTTGGTAGAAATGCATTGCGCCGTCAGTACTGGCGTCTCAAAAGAGGGTCTAAACAGAAATTGTTCAGGGCAGTGACGTAAGAAGATGTAGTTGATTTGGAGAGGGTGCTAACTTGTAAGAAACGGAAAGCGTAACCATACAAAGAATGAGAAGGGGCTAATTTTAAAGATATTTTTGGCATTCTAAATGGGGTTTGACCAAATTTGTAATACTTCATGCGTTTTTGTTTTTCAGGTCAATTTTGCATGCTATGTAGCATGAAATATTTTAACCGACGCGATGGCGTAGTGGTTAGAGCGTCCGTTTCGCAGTCGGTAGACCATGGGTTCATTCCCTTGTCAAGTTATACCGAAAGACTTTAAAAAATGGCATCCACAGCTTCCCTGCTTGGCGTTGGACATTTAGGGGAGGTTGCGGAGAACAAGCCGGCAAGTTTGCTTGTTGTGTCCTTGGGCAAGGCACTTAACGGGACGCCCCCACCTTTATGTGGAAGGCAGGTGGCCCATAAACCTCGAAAATGGCAACTCCCAAGCGAGTGCGAACTTCCCGTCCAAAGTATAGCGATACAATTCGCTTTCTCGTGAATGGAGGATAAATATGGCAAATAAAACAAATAAAACAAAACAAAAACAAAAATATTTGTGGTGCATTTCATTATCAAGAAAAGGCTATACATCAATAAATTAAGTACCCTGCTTCCGTTTATGACAATGACAAATTAAAAAAAGGTTATAAAATGTTCAATCTCAGGAAAATTCGTAGAAAGGCAAACTCCCTAGTGTGAAAAAGTCTAGCTGCTTTAATACAGGATCGAGCTGAAAAAATGAGAGAAAACAAACTAACTTAATGTCAAGCGCTTACATTTAAGTTATTACAATAAGATAGGCTGTGGTTTAATAGTTATTTAATACGTAACTGGTTCACCGATTATCTCGGTTTTAGCTGTAAATTACTGTAACTGTATAACAAAGAAGTGTAAATACCTGTACTATATTGAAATTCAAGTACTTTCTACTGTTTTAAATTTTTAATCATTTTAATTAGAATTTTCGTAGCTGAGTTATTGCAATCGTTTTGTGTTTGTATTAGTCTTCCTTTGGTATATAACAATCGTGGTAGTTTTAGTTATCTAAGCGGTACAACACCTCATATAATTTAACTTAGCCTAGCAGGCAGCATTTTCATCATAACTGATGATGCTTTAAATATAAAACGAAACGTTTTGAAATAAAATGATCAATAGTTTATTGGCTATCATGGTCTAGATTTGTTTTTATCAGGAGCACTCTGTTGATATATCTTGACCACGCGATGGCGTAGAGGTTAGAGCGTCCGCTTCGCAGTCGATAGACCTGGGTTTAATTTCCCTTGTTGACTCATACCACAAAAGACTTTTAAAAAATCGTATCCACAGCTTTCCTGCTTGGCGCTCGGCATTTAAGAGATGTTGTGGAGAACAAGCCAGGAAGACCGCTTGTTGTGTCCTTGGGCAAGGCACTTGACGGGGCGCCCCCACTTTTATGTGGAAGACAGGTGGCCCAGTTTTCCCTCCCAAGAGAGGGTTGGTGACAGGAAGGGCATCCGACGATTAAAACAAAATGCCATGTAGTACAAAATGAAGATCAGAAATTATTTATTGTGGTGAGCCCTAATTGAGAAAAAAGCCGAAAGACAGGACCACCTTGTTGATATCTCCCAAAAAGCATTTAATCGCTTATCAACGATTAGCAGTTTTTGAGCAAATTTAAAAAACAATTTTTACAATTAATCTTTAATTATGACGTCATGTGAGATTCTAGAAAAGTGAAATGTATTGAAGTTGGTAAGTCAAATACTGTTGTTCATTTAAGCGCAGAACCGCTTTTCTCAATTCAGAAATGCGACTTTTAAAAGATTATCTTTGATTGTGACGTCACGAATCCCCTTATGGAATTTATCCCAAGGTGGTAATCAATCGTGAAAAGTTTGATGCTCGCGCGTCCAGTAGTTTCGGGGGAGTTATACAGGCACCTATACATACACACTCAGATTGAATTACACTTAAATATCGGTTCAGCCGGCTACGCCAACTTTGTCAAACAATCGTTTTTGAGAGCTCAAACCAAAATATGATGTAATAAAGGGCTTTGCCACTACGCCCCTAATCCCGATTTTGGTACTTCTAAATTAACACTGATCTTACTCACAAACTTCCTGCTATTTCATCAGTAGACCTAAAAGGCCCTACTACATACTACTTTTTTGTGATTCTAGGCTCAAAGCAGTAGTGTTCAACCATATTTGTAATGACACACCCTATATCAGTTTCAACAAATCAGTACACCCTGCATGGAAGCATTTTTCCTGAAATTTAGAAAACTTTCCCCCAACGATTGACTAGTTTGCCGTGGAATTAAAAAGCAAAATCTTTGTTTTTCGAAGATCGCTGTATTCCTGCTTTCATTTTTGCCTATATGTAGGACACTCCAATTGCTGAATATGGTGATCTCTTCTTTTCAGGGATCGCTATTTTCCAGCGCTCAAATTAAACAAGGCCGTTCTTTCAAAACTATTCTAAAAATAAGGCCTTCTTTTGAAAAACTGATACATTCTTGTAGATCCTATCACTTTGGTACGCCCTGAGGTGTACTTTACACCCGTTTGAAAATCACTTGCTTAGAGAAATGACTTAAAACCTCTAGCTTTGTGTATGTTTCTTGGTTTTAGCAAAACGCAGCGATCATGGTCAGAAAGCTTAAAAAAAAAAGCGTAAATGTTTAACCATAATCATTATTTGATCGCTTGTTGGTTGTAATAAAGCTTAAATTGTTGTAAAGTTTTTTATCGGAAGCACCTTGTTTATGTCACCTAAGAAAGCTCGTATCCGTTTTTGATCAGTATTAATCAAAACACAAGAAAACCCAAACTTCATCTTATTTCCTAAAATATCAAATTTCTGGAAATTAGTAAGTTGAATATTGGCTTTTTTTAAAGAAAAAGAACGCTTTCGTGGTCAAGAAATACAAATTACAAAAATTATCCTCAATTGTGACGTCACCATGACGTTCTAAACCATCTTGTGATACTTATCTCCAGTTGGTGATCAATAGTGCCAAGTTTCATGACTGCACATAGTTTCGGAGGAGTAAGCACAGACTCAAAGAAACATAGACAGTCAGAATTGCATCTTATAGTATCCATATGATGTGACTTTCGCAGATTTTCAGCCAACGCGTATCAAGTACGCCTCCCTTCCTTTGCCGCTGACATTATAGTATCCATATGATATGACTTTCGCAGATTTTCAGCCAACGCGTATCAAGTACGCCTCCCTTCCTTTGCCGCTGTTCTGTCAGCGTAGGCGTCTATGCAACTCCTTCATTCCAAATAAACGCGATAGCCACATTGGCAACACAGAGCGTACTTGAAAACGGTTTCTGTTAATGTAAGAAACAAAGCATAAATAATCGTAAAAAGCGCTAACTTGCCTACAACAGAATAATATTGAAATAAATATTTGCCAAACTATTAAGCTTCCAAGAACTTGACCCAAAAGTAGAGACAACGCAAATTTCTTAATACTCTGTCGCAACAACAAAACGGTAAAAACTGCTGTTCGTTCACTGGAAACTCAAAACAACTACTGGCACAAAATCAATAAACAAGTGTAATCGCGGCGGTCTGGAGGCAGCCTGAAGCTTAAACAGGAGAGATAAGTGCCAAATAAATTAAACTCGCTTGCTATCAATAGTAGAGCGAAGCAAGAGGCCAAGGCTTCAATAACCCCACGCAGCAACACAATAAAACGCTTGAACAATATTTAACAGAATTTATTCACGATTCTTTATAGAAAGAATATAATTTGCAGCGGTAAAACTTAAGCTATGAAGCACACTGCCGAGATATTTTTTTATCATCATTACGAATTAAATAAATTGTTTGCCATACTTCTTATCTATGCAGTGTATTTCATTACTTGAGCCTTGTCATTGCTAATTATACTAATGCAGTTGGTACGTATAACTAGTGATGTGATAATTTTGATAACCTTACCAAAATTAAGTTGTCCAACAGATAGGTTTCAATACAATATCTCATTTAGACTAGTCCTAAGTACCTATTCATTTTTCTGATGATGATTTCAGTATAACAGCGAATCGTTTTAATAAAAATGTTTACCAACATTTTGACACTTTTCTTTTTATTAAGGATTAGTTTTCTTTTGACTTTTTATAGCTAGTTACGAGGCGTATAGGTTTCCAATATTCTCATTTCCTGAGTTTCCACAGCTTGTATTTTACGTCATTGTGAAACATCCGGCTTTAATTGTTCCAAAATCAGGAGGAATAAACGTGATTTGGCTACGGTTGCAATTACAGGCATAGTGCATAAACCGTTGAAGATACGGTACAAGTTTTTAGCAGTTTAATAAAATTCACTTAATTTTGAAAATTACATTTATATCCATGGAATTCGTACAAAATATCTTGGTCTATCTGTTGCTGGGTGCTCTATATGTGCAAAAAGGTAAGCGATTTAGATTGTAATAAATATTCTCGAGGGTAATCTGCTTTTGGTCATATATTTTGATTCTTCGGTCACGGGAAAATCTTTTGTCGGTTGTGATGAAATATCATTGTGTTCAGATCCGTTTTGGAGTTTCTGGCACAGTGATTGACTACCGAAGCAGCAAAACCTTGCAGGAAAATTGTCGTACGCTCCCTTTCCCGAGAACGAAAAAACGTAGCTATCGTGAGGTTCGAACTCACGATTATTTTCATCATGAACGGTGCCTAAGCCAATTTCACAACATTGCCGAATATAGAATACTGCAGAACCTAGATCTGGATCTACTATTACAGCTGCTGGAATGTTTTGATCTGCTCTACAGCTTTTACGAAACGTTTCCCACTCTTCTGAGATGTGATAAACTGAATTCTACATTGTTATAGTGGCGATAATAGCGACGCGTTTAATTAAGCAATCTCTAAAACATATCAGTCAATCAATCAATCATTATATTTTTGCCCAAATCAGCATACATAAAAAATAAATTTGACAGCAGTGGACAAAAAAAGGAGACGATGGCAAAACGATATTTGTTAATGGCCATCGCACCTGTAAATACAAAATATGTAAAAACAGAAATCATTAAATATTCAGAAGGGAAAGAAAGCTAATGATTTACCTAGCTGTTCGAAGCGTTAGCTAGACAACCCTGATAGGTAAGTAAAATAATTTCTTGTGCTAACATAAACTCAACTCGATGAGTCGATGGTGTGATTACATTTTGATATGAACTATATTATAAACGCACTTGTTGACAAGGTTAATAGAACATTGCCGTACGTTGATAAAACTGAACAAATACTATACAACTTTCTTCAACACTTTCTTTTGACTTTTTCCTGTTTTTGTTTTTTGTATCAAAAGGTGATTGTTTCAAAGCTCAGCAATACGCTTAAAGTATCAACATGCGCGCACATCGTGATAACGGTGCGCAAAGCAAAACAAAGCACAGATTCTTTGGTAAAGACCCAGATGGACCAAATATTGTTCACAGAATAAAAGTTCTCATTCTACATGTTGCAGCTCATTGGCATAAACATTTTAGCTCATTGCTACAATGACATGGTTCAATGAGTAAACAATGATTGCTTGGTTGTGCGCTCCAACCCTACGGTTGTTTAGTAGTTGTATGTAAAAGAATTGCGGTTTGGCAAAAGTGTAGCTAGGAGGGAAAGAACCACGTCGTTCCGAACTTTTGGAAAACAACTGTATCGGTCTAATGGAAACCTTTCTTGTTTTCTTTTTGTAGCAAATTTTATTTAAAAAGCAGGTGGGGAGCTTTTTTAAAGGCTGTCAAAAAATTGAATAAGGACTATTTTTGAAAATTTCAGGCCAAAAATTTCAAAACTTGTGGTACAAATTGCTTTTCCCGTTTCGATTTTGCTTCTAGTTGCACTCTTGCTCGGCGCATGTTTGTTTGCGCTACATGTGGCAAAAATATGCTGTGCTGGCTGCATTGAGTACTTCGAAGCCATAGGCGCATATAGGTAGAGATCGGGATAGAGATTGTGATTGCTGCCAAAGTCTTAGCGCACAACGAAAACTCAATCGCCGCATCAAAAGCACTCTTGATGATGAAATCAAATTTAATTCAAACGCGAAAAAATCCGATTAATCACGTAGAACGACATCGATACTGCGACAGGTTTTCTAGAATACTCAAACATTTATAAACAAATAGCCAAGCCTCACTCTTAATTTAGATGCAAAATGTATTAGAGTAGAATGATTACAGTAGCAAATACCGATAGGATCAAGCTTTAATAATAAGGCGATAAATTACAATAATCATACAAGAAAATTGAAGAAAAGTACTTGACACACAGTTAAGCTTATGGCTTTTTGACTGAGATTTAGCGAGATTTGCGACAATAGATGTGCCGTATTATCACTGTTACTGCCATTATAGTTCTGATTCAGTCACAAATTAGGTAATTAGCAAGAATTACATAATAAGGTAACATTAGCATTCGTTGTTAACAAGAAATTCGGTAGCTTATAATGAATACACTTACTGACTGCATGCGACTTTGCACGATTCAAATTTTGTAGCAGAGATTTACAGTTTGACCATATTTTTGGTTTTGAGAAAGATCTGACATGACTGATGTGCCGCAGTTTTATAGCGCTGCAAATCTAAGAGATTACTACACCAAACTGACGCAATGGTGGAGTGGTTAGAGCGTCTGATTCGCAGTCGGTAGACCTGGAGTTCATTCTCTTTGTCGAGTCATACCAAAAAAGACTTTAAAAATGGTATTCACGGGTTCCCTGGTTGGCGCTCGGCGTTTAAGGGAAGTTGTGGAGAACAAGTCGGCAAGTTCGCTTGTTGTGTCCTTGGGCAAGGCACTTAACGGAACGCCCTCACTTTTATGTGGAAGACAGGTGGCACAGACACTTCAAAAATGGCAACTCCCAAGCGAGTGTGAACGTGCCGTCCAAAATATAGCGATACGATTCGCTTTCTTGTGAATGAAGGTTAAAAATGGACAATACAATACAAAAAAAGATTCTCACACGAGACGCGTGGAAGCAGACAACAAAATTTCACAGAATTGGTTGTCCTAGATATTATTTCTTAGAATTGCTAGCAGCACAAAGACACGAATTATAAATGTAGATGAGGTAAAAAGTGCAGATAATTTTTGACTGATCCTCGTGTATAATAAATAGGCTACACAATAAAAAGGATTTCACAATTTGTAAGTGCAAAAGGTTTTTTGTTTTGCGCCATTGTATTTTTTAATGATAGTCGGAACAGGGCTATAACCAAAGTTTACACTAGAGTTCGGGGCGCTCGAAATGATTTCAAAATGTCACGTAAACGCTGAGCTCAAGCTTGTTGGAGGACGACCTGTAGTTTTTACTTGAAAGAACTAACAGCGATGTGCAGCTAGTGATTAAACTGCTGGGCAACAAACCAAATCGCCGATCTTGAATTTATTATCACACCACAACTTCGGCCCACCGAGAAAAGCGGTTTCAAAATATTTGTTTCCTCCAATCTGCAATACGCAAACGAAGAAAAAAACCAAACTGAAAACTAAACAGCCTGTACCTACACCATCATCCCCACTTAAAAGTGCCAAGACGCCATGTATTGTCATGTGACGGATGAAAATTATTATTATCTTGCAAGAATTTTCCTGCGTCAGTTAGTCACTACTGAATAGAAAATATCTTCTCAAAGTTAAAAAATTTCTCACACTAAAACTTATTGCTCAAAAATTCTTTGCCTTCTTTAACCATCTTTGATGGCGTTATTGAACTAGTAACACTCAGGACTGACTGCAACAAATGATTCCCTGAGGTTTCTGCTATTGTCAAATTAGAACTAAACTAAGTTTTAGAGTTACTGACAATTGTGCTTTCAACAGGAAATGGAATATCTTGTTATGAATGTGGAACATCAACCTCGCCACTTTGCACGACTCCTGATGTTGGATCGCTGGAACTTCAACAGTGTCCGCGAAATTTGAACCGTTGCTACTATGTCCACGTTGTCTTAAGTAATTGTTAGGCTAAATTTGCTAAACTTGTTCAACAAGCCCACATACTGATAAGACTCACCAAAAAATTGCATAATAAAGTTCAATGCCACAACCAGTAATGTTGGTCTTACGACCGGTCTCAAGATTGGTTTATCAAGGTCTTGGTCTTCTAATCTTGACCTTTAAAGGTCTTTTAGTCTTAAAAGTATTCGGCTTTTAAGACTAAAAAAGTCTCGAAGACAGCTACTACACTTTTTTTATTTTTTGTTTTGCCATATTTATCCTCCATTCACGAGAAAGCGAATTGTATCGCCATATTTTGGACAGAACGTCCGCACTCGCTTGGGAGTTGCCATTTGCGATACGTCTAAGGCACCTGTCTTCCACATGAAGACGGAGGCGTACCATTAAGTGCCTTGCCCAAGGACACAACAAACGAACTTTCTGGCTTGTTCTCCTCAACCTCCCCTAAATACAGAGCGCCAAGCAGGGAAGCTGCGGATGCCATTTTTTAAAGTCTTTTGGTATGACTCGACAATGGAATGAACCCCAGGTCTACCGACTGCGAAGCGGACGCTCTAACCACTACGCTTTCGAATTTAAATACACGTCTAAATGCCTTAAGATCGTGAGTTTATCTCTATCGTTATTGTGTTAAGTCATTTCAGAAAAAATTTTTTTAATTTACGATGATCAAATAAAGGCGTGGCGTTAAGCAGCAAATCCTAGTCTTTGTTAGGCATCCAAAAAGGACGACCTTTAGCAGGTGTCACCATGCAATCGCGAAATAAAAAAGTTTTTGAGTGACATCTTGAGACAATAGGCAGAAAACGATGGAAGCTATTCGGCAATTTGCAGGTGTGACTGTGCCGGAAAGTTAAAAGTTTCTTTCACGTGAAATCGAGAGAAGACATTAATTTTTGCTTATGAGCTAATTGGCTAACGAGACGAGACTAATTGGCTAACCATATATGGGCAAAACAAACGGCTTTTACAAGGTGTGAAACGGAATCTTGAAATAGAGGCCTGTATTCGTACAGCTAAATGGCATCCATTTTAAAAAATGGTCGCCCAAGCTGACTGACAGCCAATTTTGAGTGGTTCCATATCCAGAACTGTTTGGAATGCTTTAATATGCGTGTGTACCAATTTTGGCGTTTTTATGACAATTTGAACTTCTTCTTCTGCTTTAATTGCCTTGCCTGAACCAGGCATTGACGGCCTCATGAGTGAATGTTGCCCATTGATCTCTTTCGTAAGAATTATGGATAATGGCTTGAGTGTTTTTATTGAATTGGGTCAGATATGTTTGTCTTTGTTTGCCAGGAGCACGTTTTCCAATTATTTTACCGGTGAGAGAGAGATGTTCTAGTTTCAGTTTTCGATTGATATGTCCAAGAAATTTGTATTGTCTGATTTTGATGTTTTTCAGTAAAGATTTGTTTTGATTTACTTGATGTAAAACAGTTTCATTGGTTTTTCTAGCCATCCACGAGATTCGTTGCATTCTTCAGAAGCACCACATTTCAAAACTGTTGATTTTACTAGCCATTCTATTTGAAATATTCCAGCTTTCGCAGTTGTAGTGAAAAATCGGATATATGTAGCACTTTAATACACGATATCTTGTCTTGAAGGAGATGTTTTTGTTACAGAGAACTGTTTTCATTTGTTGAAAGCTGGCTTTTGCTTGGGCAGTTCTTGTGTTTAGGTCAATTTCGTCTCTTGCATCCCAATTTATCATGGTACCAAGATATTTAAATTTGTTAACTTGTCGAAGAGATAGTCCATTCACAGTTAGACTGCAAGTTGGAATGTTGGTTTCTTGTTTCTTTGTTATAACCATTGTTTCGGTTTTCTTAGCATTTAATTCCATTCCATATATCATACTTTTTCTATCGACAATTTGTATCAAGTTTTGTAATTTTTCTTCTGAATCTGCCAACAAGACAGTGTCGTCGGCATATCTCAAGTGGTTTATGTTATGTCCTCCGATCTTGATGCCATCTTCCCCTTCAATGTGTCTTAAAATTATTTCACTGTACAACGAAAAAAAGATCAGGCGAGAGCACACATCCTTGTCTAACCCCTCTCTAGACAAATCATGGCTCAACATACCTCATGAAAAATGACAAAGAAAGAATTTGAACTATTGATCTGAAATACATACTAGGCTGCTTGACTCATAAACTCTTTGAAAATATCACTTTTTAAAACCAAGTTCCAGAACATTAAATTTTTATTTTAATCATTTATTTGTTTGACCTCATGCTCTGTTTGTTAATCTTTAGTTTGACTGCAATGAGCAGACTATTCAAACCCTCCATCTGTTTCCCACATAAAGAGGGGGAATCTTGTGAAGTGTTTTTACCGAAAATACTACAAGCGAACAGTTGGCTTTTTCTTCACACTCTCCCTTTCGTGCCAAAGCATCCAGCGGTAGAGCGGTTAATATTGTTTTCAAAGTCTTTGGTTTGACTCGATATTGGTGACTTACTTCAATATTGGCGCCAGCGATCGACAAGAAATTTAGGTCACGACTCAAACAACTTATGCAGTCGCCTTTTCGTTTCGGGTCGCCGGAAATTAAAACTAATATTGGCTATTTTTTGTACTTAACTGTTGCTACATCGCGAGCAACGTATTGCAAAATATGCACCCCTTGCAAATTTACTCCCATATTCTTGTCCTTACCCAACGCTCATGAATTATGGACAATGACCAAAAGTGTGCAATCTCGAGTACAAGGTTCTAAGATGGAATTTTTGGGAAAGGTTAGAGGTACCGCAAATGGATATCACTCGTAGCACCTAATTTCGAAAATTTTCTGCAATCAAACCAGTGCCTATTTTATATTGAAAGATCTCTGCTGCGCTTGTTTCAGTGGGGTAGCAAAGAGTGTGCAGTCCGCTCGGGTGGCAACTGAAAGAGGCGGCAAGTTTTGACTCAAAAACAGAATATTTTTGTTGGGTCTGAATACTGGATTCTATCATTAACATTCATAATTTGCTTGATCTAAGCACTGTTTGTTTTCGGAAGAATCACATGAATGAGTCGATTACGCGCCTTGGCCTGGTGAAGGATGGACACTTAAACAGACGAGTGAGCAGATATCGCTACCGAAGATCATGAAATTTGTAGAAAACTTGTAAAATTGCTGCCGACGATTAACCAAGAAGAAAGCAGGCTCAAAATATGCAATTATGTTGCAGATGGTGACAACACAATTATGAGATTTTGTACAGACCAATCCTTCATCAACTGCCGAGATCTACCATTTCCAACTGGTATCGATGGGTCAAACGCCAATTGCAGAAGAATTTTTTCCTGCAGTCAACCAGGTACAATAGACCAGCGACACGTAAAAGTATTCAACTTTAGATGCTTACTAACTCCATGTAACTAAGATCTAACTCCAGGTAACATCAAAGCAGTTTTGGACTCAGTTGGCTGTTTACGTTTTGAATGTCTGTTTCAAAAATTAGGCTACTGGTTGAGTGGAGAAGAACAGCTGGTGTGCAAACCAGCTTTACTGTTGCCAATATTCTGGGCGCACTGCATTTTTGTAGTGAATAATTAGGTATTACATTGCTGCTCAAGCAAAAAGAGTAGCTGGAAATTGATTTTTAATTAAGTTACCTTCCCTTTCCCAATTTTTCCATTAGTAGCAATCGAGCTACGTATTGTGTTCACGCTGGTTTCCCAAGATGATATGCAACGCAGATCTAATGATGTTGAGCTCACTACTTCTTGATTACAAAACTAACGTCTTACATTTCTGCGCGTTGCCAAATGTTCAAACGTACCCTGCTAAGCAGACCATTGAATCTCGTTACAAAATTTCTGATGACTAATCTCAAACGTGTTTAACTTTTCTGAGAACAATTTGTCTGTCGCTAAGTGAAGGCACATCCAAAGGTAATAGCCAAGATATAATTTGAGGGGAACAACTTTCTTTTAAACTTTTAAAACTTTTTTTGCTGGTAAAATGGCAGAAATAAAATTTCAAAAATTGGTCATTAGCACTTTTTTTTGTTAATTTTTTCAACTTTTTAAAGGCATTCTTAGGGGCTCACGACATTTTTTTTCTTTCTCCTGCAACATCGCACACAAGACAAATCAGTTTAATAAAAAGGCTTAGTTTTTGGCTTTTAAGATTACTTCAACATAATACAGAATAGGTCTAACTCTTTGAAACTGAGTGTATGCAAACATGCATTTTTCAGACGGTTGCAACAATGAAACTGCATCATTCACTCCAGTGAATCCAGGTAATAAAACAGTTTTAATAATTCATTGTAAAATAGTCTTGTTCAGTAGGCTGCTCTTTTGTAAATAGTACTAGTATTGGAGATCTCCAACCAATAAATACAAGTATATTGTGGTTATGTAGTTTAGAGTGCTGTTTCATTTCAAGTGTATCAAATCAATGTTGTACTGCCATTAATCTAACATTATTGTTTCAATGTTGTTAAATTCTAATAGCACTGGCCGACGAAAAATTTTTTCTTGATGCTAGAGATGTTTCAACTGTTTTTACCTAATTTTCGAGCGCTGATTTCAAAAATGCAGTCAGTTTTTCTCTATCAGGTCCAGTTTCCTGCTATGAAGCACACACTATAGTGACGAAATGAACTTAGTCGGTGTTTGCAACAAAAATGATAAAATAATATTGTATGAACAACACTGCATAATTATTTTTTGAATCGATCAATAACAAGCCATATCAGTGAGTTTAAGCAAGCACACTGACAATCGAATTTTTTTAAATGGTCAAATACTAGCCAGGAATCTGCAGTTTAAGGATCTCTGAGAATGCGTGGCAAAAGCATTGTCACGTTTAATTGACCAATAGTAGTCACTTTTTATGGCACTCCATCGTAGTACATCGAGGGATGAAACAGCCATGACACAGAAAGAAAGAAGAAGTCACCTAGCATGGCAGCATCCGCGTTCCTTGGTACCAATTTCCATTTTGCAAATACACCGATGAAATCATCATTACTCAGAAAACCTAGATTTGCTGGAAAGCGGTCAAGCTTGATACTCATGTTAGCACCAATATCTTGTAAACTGCTCAGTAACTTGGCCACAATCTGTTTGTACTTAACTTCTTTTCTATTTCCCAAAAACTTTTCGACAGCTTTCACGAAAGCGCTCCAAACACACGATTCTTTTTTATTCATGGAATTTGTAAAGTCATGATCGTTTATTAGTTTTCTTGTCTGAGGGTCATCAAAAATACTAGCTTTTAATTTTTCTATCGTTGATCCCAGAAATTTGATGCCAATATACTTGAAACAGTCACCATCCTTGTTGAGTGCTTTTACAAACTGTTTCATGATACCCAATTTGACATGAAGGGGAGGTAAAATGATTTTACATCTTTCCACTAGAGGGTAAGTTTGCACATTTTTCTTGCCACCTACCAATGCTCCTCTTACAGGCCAATCTTGTTTTGTCAAGAGCTAGACTTTGGCTCTGCTATCTTTTAAGCATAGAAAGCATGAAAACTTTGTATAATCACACTGCAATCCAAATAGAAATCCAATCGAATTTAAATCAACACAAACAATCCAGTTGTGTTTTGTGGTATGAAATGTCTTCCAGTACAAATTTAAATTCGCAATATTTTTCTTTGAGAATTATTGACTGCTTAAGAAGAATTGATTCAAAAACCTTACTATTGTGCAGCAGAACACATTTCAAACGTCTTTTGCAGCTACCATTGAAAAGTATCTAATCGTCAGGGTTATATTCAAAGACTCCAAGCTTTTTTGGAAGACCATCAACGTTGTTACAGTACACAATCTCATTTTCTCGGATCAAATACGTAGAGAATTCTTCATGACGTTTCCGGTAAAAAATAATGAAAGTACCCAGTTTCAAAGGTTAGTTTTCTTCAAACCTTGAAGCTAGCAGCTTAGGACTCTTTAGAAAGATTAAAATTTCTCGTCAAATCATTTAGCTCTTTTTAAGAAAAGAATTGCCGAGATAAAAGAGATGGGGGGAAATTGCTTTCTGCCAGGGTGTGTTTTCACTGTCGATTGAAACATGCTTCTCTTCACTGGAGAAAGAAGATTCCAGGTGTGGTAAGCTTTCAAAAACTGGAGCAGAAAGTTCTTTACTCTGTGGAACTGGTCAGATTGCAGAGCCTAAGTTTGGATATATCAATGAGTTTCTATTCTTCCAATTGATGCTTTTAGCTTTCACTGCAAAAAAATAGCCATCGCTGTAATGATCTTTTGGCTCTCGCCACATAATTGGAATAGCAATTAAACCCTGGACTTTTTCTACTCTTGTTTGTCCATTGCCGTAAATATTCTACGCAAGGTTTACAAACGATGTGGGATGTTCAAGGCTTGCCTTGATCACCCAGCATCACTTAGAGATGGGCAAGATAAGCTCGCTTTAAAAAATCACAGATAGTTTTCCTGTTATGCTCTAACGTGTATTAGCCACAGATATTGCTGAAAACTTGTGGTTCATTTTAACAGCATCTTCTTGATGATGTAGCCATAATCAAGATTCTTATAAACTTAAACAACCAGTAATACTAATGAGTTTTAGGTCACAAATAGAATAAAAGGGGAGGACATGCAGTCGTGCATTGTGTAAACGATCAAGCATAACGTAGATTACGGCAGCTTACAGAAATATTTATGACGCCACAAACAACCAATGGATAATTAAGACATGCAAGAGATAGCACATGACTTGAAATTTGTGATTTCATAAAAAGTCATAGAGTAGAGCTTAGCTATTCATTAAGACCATTACAAAAATCGAAGTTCTTAAATGGATTAACAAGTTGATTCGATAGCAAAACAATGACTGCATTTGTGAAATCAGCATTTAAAAATTGTTCTAAATCAGCTTTGAAAACTTAAGCACGAAAAACTGTGTTGGCTAGTGTAATTAAGATTTCATTTTTATAACACAATATTTAAGTACTGCACTGTAGGCTACTGTACTGTCTGAAAATTGATTACCATCTATTTAAAAAATTAGTTTCAATATATCTAGTGGGCAGGTATATAGCCTGACAGGGGCAAAACATTAGCGTTTATTCTATGCTAGTGTATACTGTTTTTATGCTTAAGCTCACATTGTGCTGCTTCTTCTTCGTCGTTTTGAGCTGTTTGTTGTGAGCATTATGCAGGAAAACGTACATACACTGCGTTAGTGCTTACGCTCGGTTTGCGAGTCTTCAGTTAGACTGGAGCCACCACGACGGGTAGACTGCTTGGCCCTGCCACATACACGTAGAGGCTTCTTGTTAAGTGTTTTGCCTAAGAACACAACAAGCAAGTTTGCCGGCTTGTTCTCCATACTATCCATATTTTGCTGAGCACCAAGCGAGGAAGCTGTTAATAACATTTTAAAAATCTTTTGGCATGACTCAACTTGGGAAATGAACCCCCAGTCTATCGACTGCGAAGCGAACGCTCTAACCACTACGCCATCGCGCCGGATACACTGCGCTGCTGATTACGTTAATTGCCTGTCGACAATTTCTTCATCAATATTGGTATGTCAGGCCGAGTTTTATTAAAAAAATCTTATTGTAAACTCCTTGACAGTGGGTTGTAGAAAAGGAGACAATATATGACAACGCAATGTCCATAGGTGTTACGTAAATAATCATTTCTTGTTTTTTTTTAGTAGTCGACTAGGCAGGACATGTTATATTCTGTTAATTACTAACCTAGCCACCTGTAAACAACAGTTTTTCATGTGCTCCCCCAGCAAACAACGAGAAATATGTAAAAAATCGGAAAAACGTTTTCTTTGCGGTAGTCTTGCTGGATACACAAATAGAAAATGTATTAAAGACAATAAAATAGCTGATAATTACTGTCTTCACTAACGAATAATAGCATTGCATTGCATTAAATTGTATTGAATTATACTATTTTACTGAAATTGCATTATATTGTGACTTCGTTAGTAAAACCCATTCAGATCTCGGCACGGAGATGCCCGGCACAGATCTGATAGTCGGCAACAGACTTCTTATCAAAGACACTATCGTGTAGAAAAAAACTCTTCAAATTACAATGGAAGCAAATAGTAGATATTTTACTGCCCATTTTATATGCTACGATGGCTGATGTAAAAGATTGGCCATACGTTGATCGGTATTGATTGAATATTGTACTCCAATATTAGTCCACTTCAGTGCCGATAAGCGAAAACACATAAGATACTTTGGGCCTATACATTACTGTACAGAAACTGTACATTCTTCTCGAACCAAACAATATTGATACGTTATCATCTCCATAGCCAACATTTATAGTCAACAAAGGCATGTTTGCAGGGCATTTTATATGCTATTGTGGCGAAGCCGCATGTATTGATCTGTTTTGATTTAATGTTGTATGCATATAGATTAATCTAGAAACAGACAGTCTTTCCAAACTAAACAATAATGATACATTTTTACCTCAACAAAGGCATGTTTGCTGAGTAGGTGTTCTAGTTACTTTAACTTTGAAGTGGTAACATGCTAACAGTGCATTGCTCGTTTCATTGCTCTATATGCTCAAGCCCACACACCGAATCCGAAGCAACTTAAGTTTTCAAAGCAATTTTTGAAACACGCTTATGTGCTTATCGTAGTCTCGAGAAAACATGGCGTAGTTAGTAACCTTGTAGCACTTCCTTGCAGAGCCTGTAGACCCAGCGACACTTCTGTCTTGTTATCAATGTGGGATCAATGGCGCCCCTGCTTGTGATGCCCAAGAAGTGGGAAATCTGAGTCCAAAAAAATGTTCTTCATCTGACAAATATTGTGTTTCAGTCAAAGCTACAACAAGTAAGTAAGCTGTTACTGAATATAGATAATGTTGTTTCGACTATCCAGTCTCATCAGCTCCCGCAAGGGTTGTTGCCAGTTGAGTTATATGTCCTTACACCTCATCTTATTGTAACAAAAAGACAATATACGAATATAGAACTAGAATTGCGCTTAAACCTGCTTCGATGTTGTCCATAATACTCTCACTGAGCTTTTCCACCACAGTCCTGCAAAAGCTACAAGCAATTAAGTAAAGCTCCCGTACAGAGCCTGTTATGAGATTATAACAGTAACATGTCGCAATTCAAATTTCTCTGAAGACCGCAATATCCGGTTTGCCACTTTGCAACAAAACTCTTTCACGACAACAAAACTGTAATTCATCCTGTAGAAGCACAAGTAAACTGCATAAACTTAATTGTCAGTCAAAAGGTGGGAAAAATCAATTGCATCCAAATGTCATCATCAATTAGATAATGGCTTTTGGACATTTGGAAAGATCAGTTTTCATTCGGCAAAAATATAATCTTTCAAATCAAAGTTAAATTTCCATTAATGAAAGCATTAGCTTGAGAGTTTTGATTTCTTGAAGAGGCCCATATGTGTCGAAAACGTTTAGAATTTCAACAAAATGGTTTGATTTATTAAGTCTGCTGTGTATCTTAACGCTTTAAATTTTATACAAAAGTAAGTTTCAATTCAAAAAGGATTTAGCCTCAACTAAAGATTTTCTTGGGATGAAATCGATTTGGCGTAATTATAAACTGACTACTAATCTCACATTACGTTTTCGTGCTTGGATCAACAAACTGCCATAAATAAAGATACGTTGATTGATTAGTGGCGTACGCAGGAGGGCTCGTATTCCTCCCCCCTCAGGCACAACAAAATGCCTATTTCAGCGACCCAAAATCTCCCTCGCGCTCCTTCCACAGGAAATTGTGGAACGTGATTGTCGGCTGCCATGATTGTAACCGACATCGATTTTCTCAAAAACTAGAGATCAATACTGTCTCAACACACACAATTTTGAGCACTGTGTTCATCATGGGCCAATCTCCACCAATAAATGTCTCGCGCCCCTCAAGAAATTTCTGCGTAGGCCCCTGAGCATAATATAGCATAGACAATTTTTGATCTCTGTTGTTGTGATATAATCTATTTCAATGTTGTAGGTGCCGGGCTTACAGTTCAAAGGTATTGCTCTCAAACTGCGGTAACAAACTGCAATAGTGTATCCGGAACTGTCAACTGTGATGTAAATTCATGTGAAAAAGGTAAGGATTTGAAGATGCTTGTCTCGTAAGCTGTATTACTCGCTCACTTTATAGCCTAACTTTGTAATTTTAAATCGGCGCATGGCGGAGCTTACATTATTCTCTCTCTCTCTCTCTCTCTCTATCTAACGAAAGTTCAGTCACACCTCTATTTAGAACAATACAGATTTTAAAAATAGCTTACATGGTCAATAAACGCACATAAACAAAAACTGTCACCTATCCGCAGGCTGTAGCTGGGTTGTACTGTAGCTGTGTTTTAGCAAAGCGTGAGCGAGAATATTGCTGAGAGCAGATCGAAGTCAGCCACATAGACTTTTTTGTTATGACCTGAAGTGCATCGTTAAAGCTTTACTTAACCATATGTTGTGTTGCGTCGTACAAATATAAAATACGTTGTGTTGATCGTTCATAGCTGAATGCTCGCAACTCCCGAATACTAATAGGCCCTACAAAATGGATATGTGGAAATGTCACGGGGATTTACTTTGCTGTTTTCATTGTTTTGAAGCGCTTTCAGGGCATGTTGTTCTAGAATGTTTTGCTAATTTTTCTATTTTCTAGTAATGTTTTTACATGGCAAGACATAGCAGTAGGCTCTACTTCAGCAAACCGTAGCCTATTTATAGATGGTCGATTGCTCATTTCATCGCGATTTGTGTTTAAATTTTCAGATGGATGCAATGCTGCTGGGTTGGTGAAAGCAAGCGTGTTGGCTATGCTGGTGGTAGCTTTCTTGTGCTTGTCTTATGTGTTGATTTGAAGCATTGATTTAGCTTTATATTCCACTAGCAGAAATACCCGTCGTTGCCGGGTGGTTTAAATGCAAAACCTCTGAACAGAATACTTGAAGCAACGTAAGAAATAAAAATATGACCTTTGGGTTAGCTGGAAAAAATATGTTGAATTAATGCTTTTTAGTTTTACGATGAGCTGATACTGTTTTTATATCTAAACAAATATAAATATACATACAGATGTGTTGAGGTTTATTTATGCAAAAAAGCTAGACAACCCCTACCAAATGAAAGCTAGTATAAAAATATTTATAAAAAACATTTATCTAAAAAACATTTTATAAAAAACATTTATCTGTCTGTCAGTCTGTTTGTCTGTTCCTTATGGAATCCGTCTGTTCCTCCCTTGGGGTGCATGTATGAAGTTGAAATTACCATCACTGTATTGTACTTTTTTGCGCCTAAGCTAGATGTCAATTGCAATTTAATCCCCCAAACCTAAATACGCAATTCGATTAGAATCGAAGAGTTATCTGAGACCCTCCTGTGGAAAAAGGGCCGTAGCTCCCTTGGGGGGCGAGGTACGAACTTGGAAATAGGCCCATTGACTCCGCTGGAAAAAAATACATCGGAATGCATGTTTTATTTTTTTCTAGGTGCTCCTAATTTTTTTTCCATAAGGAACAGACAAACAGACTGACAGACAGACAAACAAACAGACTTTGGATTTTATATATTAGATTATAGTTATTATCATAACCTTCGACATATCATGCTATTTCTCATCCAATTGTAACATATGTTTTAGAGCCTTGCTAATTAGAGCTTAGATAGGATATATTGAAGAGGGTAGGAATAGTTATTATCCAGACGCGTCAAATGCTTTTGCGAAAAGCAGAAAAATAGATTTTACACTTTTAAAGATCATGTTCTTGGTTCTCAACAAAAAAAATATTCAAAACCCATTGCCAATTAAGGTCTTTCTAAATGATATTGTGTCTGTGTATGTTAGATATATATATTCTTTTGCGTCCGGAAAACTTTTTTTATTTACGATTGAGCATCGTTGCGTTCTGTTCCGCTTCGAAGTTACCAATACTGACGGCACAATGCTGTTCCACCTAAGGCAGTAAGCTACAGCTACGCAGATGAAACTCCGTAAGTGCCTAAGGCTAAAAAGCAACAACAAACTTATGATGAGGTTTCAACACACGCCTGTGCAATTGTTGCCTCCATGAAATGGCATTGCGACCGACTTGACCGTATTATTGACAGAAGAAACTTTTGCGAGTGAAGGGAATTTCTCAATACCCCTCAATGTCAAATAAATCGTTTTTATTTGTAGTTGATTTAATAATGCAGTAAACTGGATGGAGTTTTAATTTTATTGTTGTAACTATTCGCAATCACTCTTTCTACAATAAATTACTCAAGAATATTGTGTTTAAAATGTATTATTCCAATAATCACGCTAATGAACCTACAAATAAATTTATAATTCCAAAAATTATTACTTTTTGTTTGATTTGAGTAAAAACCGATAAGTAAAAGCGAGAACTACTATGTTGAGAATAAATTGCTTTAGTGTTCTAACTACCCATATGGAGAAATCTTGGCCATGTGGATAGTTGTAGGTCTTCTTCATAAACTGCATCATTCAGCAACCTTGTAATTTTTAAAACATGTTGGGCTTAAATACTATTGCAAATACTTTAGTTTATGCAGTGTTGACCTTAAAAATACTTTAAAAGATGCTGCTCATCAATGTATTTAAAAAGTTTGTAGAACAATATGCGAATGACATGTCGTTGTTTGTGCTTTTTTAAAGTCTGCATAGTTGCTGATCTTCACACATTTTATACTCAACTGTTCCAGAGGAAAAACAACGCATGTAAGCTGAGAATTAACAACGCTGTTTATCTCAACTTATGAAAACATATCAATTAAAATTCATCATCTAATAATAAACCTCGTAGCATCGCAAAGAGCTAAACCTTAAGTATTTTAACGAAAGTATTAATGATGAGTTGGTGAGGCTATTGTAACTAACATTCCGTAAGAAACAATTAATCTGCCAAGCATTTTTGACAGCAACCAGTGATGATTTTAGTACAAAGCAAGCGCATCGTCTGTGGTGCTAGGGGTTCTCGTCTGGGGTTGTGACATTTAGCACTCAAACCAATCTCTTTTAACTTTTTACCGTGGCATTCTCTTTTAAGTTACTTAAGGAACCCTCGAGCCAGAATTGTCTCGATTTCCCTAAAATAAATAGGCTTTAACCCCGGAAAAAATTGTTTTAGTATATTTGCTAAATTATGATCTTTTCTGCTTGGGAGAGTTTCCAAAATTTTGAAAAATGAGATTGATGAACAGGTTTTTAGAGATCACTTGAAAGTGTGACTGAATCAGCGTTCCGTTAAAACAATATTTATGCTTGAAGCTTTGAAAAATGTATTTCTCACTCTTTCCCATTCTAATATAGTGGTCTGGAAAAGGAATGACCCGTGTCGTTATAAGCTTGCTATCATTTGCCACGCCAATAAAAAATTTCACAAGTTTGACCAAGATTTAGACAGAATAGCACTATCAGCGATTTGGCTTGGTTAAGACAAGAGGTAGATCTCGCTGCATTGCACCCATTGAGTCAGAATGATTTGGCTATGAAAACGTAAGGGGTGAACAAAACTTCTAAGAATAGGATTTAATCAGCTTTATTTATTGCAAAAGCTGATATAGAAGAGACGTGTGGAGAGACTGTGACCTCTTTGCCGCGACAGCGCGATTCTTGTAGAAGTATATTAAACGTAGTTCGCCTGTGACCACGGCCATTCATTCACGAGTGATACGGCTCCGCAAAATACTGATGGAACCTCTACTACAGTGAATCTAGTTTATAGTAGTTTCAGTTCTGAAAGTGCGAAGTTCTAAGCCAGTGCTTCAAACCTTTTCCAGCTCGCTGCCAGCTTTTACTGACGTGGATTTGCAGGCGGACCACCATATGCCTTTTGTCAACATGATATCATTTTTTGAGGAGAAGTCGACTTTTCAAAAAATATTCTCAGTTAATTGTATAAATGTCTTAATGCTTAAACTTGAAAACTTTTTTGAGAGAGATCAGTTTTACGAACGCAATTATTTGACCCGTTTTATTTATATTTTGTGGTTTCAAAGTTTGTGTTGGAAATCAAATTTTTGGAAGCTATTATTTTTCCAGTTTTGGTCCCAGTAAAACATTTTGAGGGGAGATCAACTTTGTAAATTCATTTTAAATGCTTTGCCGTCCACCTGAAAGTGCTTCGCACACCACCCTATTGGGTCGCGATCCACCGGTTGGGAAACCCTGTTTCAAACTGCTTTTTTTTAAGCCTCCGGCAACTTGTAGGTCACTAACTGCACTGGTGAGACCTGATAGGTAGAAATAGTGTCACTGTCTGCGGTTTACTCAAAAATATGTGAAGTTCAAGCAATAAATGAAAACCAATTTATGTGTCAATCAATTACAGTCTAAAATTTATCCATAAAAAAATGACATCAGCTGATTGAACTGCACCGTAAATGTGTAGTCTGCACAATACCCTGTTGCACTGCCTTTGTGCTATGCTGTCAAAGGCCTATGTTCTTCGTGACAATGCATAAATTAATAACGCCATATTCAGGTGAATTAATTGTTCAAAGGTAAATTAATAAAGCTGTTAAAGAATTACGATTCAAAGGTAGACCATAGTGAACAATAAACAATTTGTTTCCGATGAGCCGATAAAAATGAGGCAAAATACTTTTGGCTTGCACAAACAAGGGAAAATACATTCATTCAACCACGTGTCAGCCAGAAATATAGTAGGCAACAGTTAACGCATTCGTTAAAACCCTTACTCAGAGTTAAGTAAAAAAAGGTTTGTGCACTTTAAAAAAGAGAGTCCTTCAATACCTCGTAAAATGCCAGTGAACTACTTATTTTGATGATTGCATGCTATCTCGCGAACATCTGAAGAATTCTAAAAAATCTTTTTTTAAATAAAACTCTAATCAAAAAACACAGGCAACATGGCATTGTATGAAATATAAGCCACAGAACTTCAAAATATGGTAATCAATTGAATTAAAGCATTAAACCAAGCTTGATAGAGTATATGACTAGATGACGACAAATCTACACCATTTTTGACTGAGTGCCCAGAGTGACGAAGATAGCAATCAAAAGAACTTTGTAACTCATTGCAAAAAGCACATTCCCATTGCATTCATCTAAAAACAAAAATCGCTTACGCATCTGGAAAAACAGAGTAAATGAACAAGTTAGTACACAGAAGTTAAATTTTAAGACTTGTACAGACAATGAAAATTCAAATTCTTCTGTGCTTGGTGCCATCAATATTACTACATTAGAAATCTAAAAAATAAAAATGAAATGAAGAAGTAAAATGTACTTTCAAAACAATATCCTACTCGTATTAGGCGTTATTTTTCTGCCAACTTGACAAAATTGAAGGCGTGTGGATGACCAAAGCTGATGATTTCTTCTACCACTGAATTATTATTCATTGTCTTGCTTGCAATAAGCATTTTGACGTAACTCACAAAAGGCTAACCTGTTTCGCATGAATAGGCCTGACAGTTGGAAGTCGAGTTCGAGATGGTGGTGCAATCGGTTACTTCATTGTGTGAACAATATCTTTGGACTATGTTCGTGCTGCCATCGCCTTCATCTGTAAAGTTGGACTTAATATAGTCTTCGTCAGAAGGGTAAACTTTTACTCTCATACATTGAACAACATGTCTTAACAACCTCTTCAGAATTTCAGAGGTAGAATTTTACTATCGCAATCAGTGGCATGTTTAGGCGTGATAAATGGCGACACACCCCTAGCGGTGTGATAGAAGCAAAGCATGTAAAAAAGATGTTTGTGTCGGTTCAAAAACCAAAACGGTTGAAATCCTAGCTTTCGAAAAGGTGATTTTCAAACAAGGGCAATAAGATTACAAAAACATCGATTTCAACTCGCGCTTGATAAAGAAAAATTTCAAAATATCGGTCCCAAATTTGTATAGATGCCACAATTCATAAAAAAAAAGATTTAACTCATTTAATAACTCTGTTCAACAAAATTTGGGTATCATATCAAGTAAGAGTTGTTGTGAGGTAATTTGAGGTTGCTGATTCCGAATCTGTTGTAAGATTTTTTCCATCACACCAAAATTTTAAGATACTGTGTACTGGTGGTATAGATTATGCTGCTTTTTACATTGCTGCACTCGACCCTCGTTTTTCCGGACTAGATGGTGCAGGAACCTGCACGGATAATAAAAAAGCCCGGATAACGCAAATTTATTTATGCAATGCAAATAAAATGAAATAACCGTCCTTAGCAATAAGTCAATGCATTTACACTATTCACGGGGTTAAGAAAACTTGTTATTCTTGGTCCATAGCCTCAGTATCTGAAGTAAATTGATACCCGACAAAACGCGGTGTTTACGAGCGTTGGTAGCCGCCTATCTGGCATCTATGGCAGTACGTGAGGCGCGCTTTGCCTAAAGTTATTTGTCGACCGTCCAGATTCACAATCCGGATAAACCGAAATCCAGATTAACGAGGTCCGGAAAAACAAGGGTCGAGTGTATTTGTTTTTCTAAAGGCACAAATCAACAGGAAACTTATAGCGTTAGCATATGTGCGATGTAACTTTCAGCTGCTGTAAAACTTTGTGAAGTATTAATTCTTTTGTTTGTGCGAACTGCGAAAACTTCACTTTAATATAAGTAGAGAGAGACAGAAAGGAATTTTGATGATGAGTTTCACTGGATATAGTCGAAAAAGCAAGGTAAAGTAAGGCATGAAGCTTTTACTACAAATCTCAACCATAAGCCAATTGGTTTGCTTAAAGAGAATACGGAGAGAAAAATAGGAATTCACGTCTGTGTTTTTCTACTTTCGTGCTAGTGATATTTCTATCGATATTAATGCTTTTTTCTGCACAAAGCTAGAAAGCTAGCATGGCAGTAGTAAATTTTTATGAGATTTTGCGTTTATTTGAATTAAGCGCTAACTACAAAAAGAAAAAGCAGACCTTTTATACTGGAAACCTGCACAAAGGTCACTTTTTTTTGTCGCTGACAAGATGAATTCTTCTCATTTTTTTACTACTGAAAACCCATTTTTAGCTATTTGGCATAAATTTATATTTACGGTTCTTGTTTGGTTTGTTAAGTACTTAAAACGCATAATGCTTTAGCAATTACATTGCCGCCTTGTTTCAATCATAAAGGTACCAACATGAATTTGATGAATGAAGGCTTTTCATTGATGCAAGCAACTCTAAAATCTGTTTTGCTTTACAGCAGCAAGGAAAAGCTTTTTGGGCCACAGGCACATGCTGTTCAAATGAAAGAGACTCATGAAACTATGATGATTCTTTTCGAAGCAATTGAATACTTCGCGCATTTTTAGAAAACTTGCGAAAATTTAAAAGTAATTTTCTCACTGCTGCACTTGCAGTTATGCTTGTCAAAGCACCTGCGTTTTTATGCCTTAAACTTTTTTCTGACAATTTAAAAGATGTGACCAACTAACATGATCAAAGATTTCAATAAAAAGTTGCTGTTATTGAAGCGTCCCACAATGGAAAGCTGAACAATAGGATAGCAAGCGACTAATCGCTGGTATCTACAGAAAGGAAGTGACAGCTGACATAAGCGCAAGCAAGAAACCAAAAACACTTTCAACTGTGTACTTAGACCCGTATAATAAAATAATTACTTAGCAGTGTATTGCTCTCAGATGCGAACAAAAATGCAATAAAATCACATTATGCAGTGCGTTTATACTTATTTTACTGGTAGCCAAAATGCATGTAGCCTATTTTTGCCAAATGATAAATCAAAAATGAAAGTATCTCAAAAATCTGACGCGACAGAAAAAACGGACAACAGATTCAAAATTGGCGAAAGTTATCCGAAAACAGCTAAAAAATTTGCAGATACCAAGAAAAACATTTTTTTGTTGAACACTGTCATCAGCCCTCCCTTTAAATTTAAGTTTTACATGAGCCAATGATCGCAATGCACTGTAGCGCTCTACCACACAAGCAACAAACTATAATCACGTAGTATTTATGAACACACAAAAATTAAGAGCCAGAGGGACCAGGAGCTGCAGACTGTAAACTGGAAATGACCTATCGTCGACGTTGCATGGATTGCATAGGCGTTGCTTAATTTCATAATGCCCAAACCAGATTTGAAAAAGTACATCGCAGATTTCAAAAAACAATACTGCGTTTTGTCATCCACTAGTGGCCCTTTTGGAAGACAAATTGCTCGAGTGATGTCTGGGGCAAACTGCCCTGTCTAGCGACGGCGATGATTATTACATTCTTTAGTTAATGATCTGAACTTCAGTACTTTAAACTAGAGCACTATCCCCCAACTACCACCATAAATTAAAAGTAAATTTGATACGTAGTAGACCAACCTAAATTGCACAGTTCTTACTTTTAGTTGCTTTTACAACCACGCAATATCCATCGTAGGCAGAAGAGCATTCTGTGGCAGTTAAATCTCCAACGCCATCAGAATTGCAGGAAGGAAGGTTTTCAACTCCACATTGATAACATTTCAAACGGTTATCTATAAAACTCAACTCAGCAAACCAATGCTTAATTAAAGTACATTAATTGAGGATATACTAATGTTCAAAGATTTTTTTTCGAAAGGCAATTTGAATCATTTAAAGGAAAAGCATTCAAAAAAACTTTAGGCCCGATATCTAGAAAGGGATTATTTGTAGGGGAGGTTTGCTTGTTTTATAAATACGGTCGTTACATCAATTAAATCAAAGAAAATGTAAATAATTTTTACCTGAAGTTATCAGCGTCTGATTATTGCATCCATCTAAAAAGAAATATACAACCTGATCATTAGACAACTTTTACAGTTACTTAGCTTACTGTTCTTTTTCTTCTCTATTAGAGGACAAATAATACGTAGGCCAAATTCTACGTGATGGCAATTTCCTGGAAGGATGTTGATTAATACCAGAAATATTTTACCGAACTGAAAGAAGTAGAAAACCACTTGTATTTTGTTTAAGATGTTTTTTACAAAGCATAAAAAAAATTGAATGTCAAAACATTTTTTGGTTTTACTAGTTTTCATATTTTTGTAATCACTGCTCATTTCTTTAACTTTAACGCAGTTTAAAAACGTTTGCTTTAAAACGAGGACGTCCAGCTGAACATGAACTCAAACAGAAAATTGATATTAACCGCTTATTTTTATGAGCTCGAACCGAATCCAAACCTTCAAAATTTGACTCTGGCAAATTGGAACCAAACCTCAATCATAAATTTTATAAGCCATGGCCCCTAAACCGGAATTGAACCGGAAAAATAGGTTTGCTAAATATAAATACGAGCGTTATTACCTAACCGTTTCCACTAGCTCCGCGGTTCTATTAAAAAAAAAACTAGAAACATAAAGTGCTTATGTTGATGTTCGAAATTTTTCTGACATCCAACAGTACGATTTTGAAAAATATTTAGTTTTTACAAAGAGTCACTGTCCGAACAACGTTAGTATGGCAAAATAGGCGGGACCATCCCTGAAGTAAGGGTAATTGAAACGCATTGTCATCACTAGGTTTCATGTCAAGTGCAAGGCATTTTACGTGGCCCCCGACCTGCCCAATATCCTATATGGGACTGTATACGAAACAAACCCAAACAATCTAACACAAATCACAAGACTTACCTACCGTTTACTTTTGAACCAGGTTCGTTTTCACGTTACTGCTAACCGTTCAAGTATGAACTAAAACTGATTTCCTCACATAAAGCTGATCACACAGCAAGTGGTTTGGCATAGAAAGACCTTCCAAAGGTTATGCACTAAATTTGGTGCTTTAAGGCATAGTTGGCAGCACGTGGTTACATGTCAGCGAGCCCCGACGCGGGAGGAGTTCAGCTCGAAAGACGCGGGTTCGAATCCCACAGAAACCAGACACAACGCAACACACCTCTGGACAAAAATTAGTTTTTGCAAAAGGTCACGATCCGAACAACGTTAGTATAGCGAAATAGGCGGGACCATCCCTGGACCAAGGTTTCGGCCTTTTGGCCTCATCAGCAAGGACTCGTCTTATCCACGCAGCGCCCCCGGAGGGGACGTTGTGCGCATAGAATTAGAAATTAACGTTGTTCCTGCATTGCAGGTGGACGCGATGCGTGACTAGAAAATGAATAGCTACGGTATTGGGGTAAAGCGATGTGGTATCACGAATCACAACAGCGCATAGGCCAACGTTAGAGTGTTAAAAGTGCAAACCGCGGCGGTAGTGAAAACCAACCATGTTGTCAGAATCCACGTAGGCCGGGACTCTCGAACTGAAATTTTTTTTTGAGTGCATGCATGATGGCAAAATGGAATAGAAATTTTGCAGTTAAGAATTTTGTTGTAATTTATTTTTGTACGTTTCTTTTAAATCCGCTAACTTAATATGGAAACCGAAAGGGTCCATTTACATCGCCCGACTTTACTATACTTTTCTCGCATTTCTGGGCATAAAATAGGGTGCAAAAGTCTTCGTAAAAATACAAAGTTCTATATCAGTCTATAAAAAAATCATTTTATTTGTAGATGTAATTAATATTGACTAACAAATATTCTGTACTTTAAATAGAATCAAAAAAAGTTTTGCTAAATTTTTAAAACTATTGAGTTGGGAGACAATAGCTGATGATCCCACTTTTGACGGTTGTCGGCCTATTGAAACTTCGGTTGAGTTTGGTTTCTTTTTATTTTTTCGGCCAACCAAATTCATAGCGAAAATTCATTTATAAATGCAAGGCAAGAAAAAAATGAGATGCAACGAAAACAAAATTAGTTCAAAAGTGTTCTAAAACAAACAAAAAATCGACCTGCAAAACCAATTTTGTTTTGTGATTATTTTTGAACCCGAAGCTTAAAGATTTAAATCCAAACCAAACCCTAACCTTTGAAAGTTTTCACTAATGCTCGCAAGCTAAACTTCAACCACAATTTTTATAAACCGTTGAACTTGAACCGGAGTTCAATCAATAAAAATAAATTTTGTTGAACCC
The DNA here is from genome assembly GCA_963675345.1 of Trididemnum clinides. Taxonomy (NCBI): domain Eukaryota; kingdom Metazoa; phylum Chordata; class Ascidiacea; order Aplousobranchia; family Didemnidae; genus Trididemnum; species Trididemnum clinides. Next base: position 18,563,954 of record OY776305.1, read on the forward strand.
AAACTAGAACTGAGGCAACATTTAAAACGGCTAATTTAAAACACATTTAGAATTACAACAGTTGAAGCAAAAATTTATAAAATGCACTGGGTTACTGCAGCCGAATAGTGTCATTTACCGGTGTTACAAGAAATGACATCCATGCAGCTATCGATTTGCTCGTATTGTTCAGCAATACCCACACATCCGGTTACTTCTGAAGGAGAGCAGTACCTCAGTATAGCATTGCCGTTATCTGCAAAATCACTATAAGTTAAATGCCATTCAACAAAATTTTAGCGAGATTTGTGCTCATAATCAATTTAAAGACCAAGAATCACACACCGTAAGGTTGTGTTTAAAGCCATTGATCCCATTTGGTGGATCTATTTGGTGGATCATAGCCAGGAAAAAGCAAAATGATATACTTGCCAATGCAAGAATTTTTCCTAAAAAACGGTTTCCAAAATAAAATTCAGGTTTTTTTTCTGAATTTAAACCACTATGGAAATAATTCCTACAATAAAGTCTGAAACGAATTAAAAACTTGTTTTTTTCATATTTCGAGATGTGCTAATTGCCTTCCTCATTCCTTCAAATTTGCATCAATTCGCTCGTCAAGACTTGGCATTGTGGCAGTAAGGTTAAGGGTTTAGATTAAGAAAGGAAGATGATTCCAATAAATCAATTTACACCTATGGCATTAACTACCTAATAATCTTTCTATAACTTACTAGAATTTTTCTTCCACCCTTTTATCGGGCGGAGAAAATTGTGCATAAGCACTAGGCCCATTGCCAGCTCTTATCCATTAGTGTAGCTAATAGAGGGCGCAACAGGCCATGGTCCCCCAAATTTCTAGGACCCCATCAAGATGTCAAGTTATTTTGTAGTAAATGTCGTCAAAGATTGATCTCCAAAATACAGGTTGTTATTTTTTAGAGACTGATGCTCTATTGCCATTTTAGAGACTGATGCTTTATTGCCATTTTCCTTAAAGGTCTCAAAAAGGCGTAAATATCCAAAAAAAACTCTTTTCTGCAGACTTCTATGCTCTCAATACCCTTAATTATAATTTACTTTTGACATCAACACTCGTCGATTTATTTATATTAGCGTGTTTAAAAATGAACTATTTTCTTGCCACAGTTATTTCACCGAATCATCTGTTTTTTAAGAGCCTGTCACCAATTCAAAGAATGATAATTAAACCATCCAGATATCGGTAATAGCCTGACTGAAACAACATCTGGGTCAGATGACCTGCTTCGCAGCCGTTGGTGCTGATTGCAAAATACATTTCTTATCGTTTTCCGAGCAGCCAAGCAAGGAAAGTCACTGCAAAACCTGCACAAGGATACGTAAATATATATGATCAGAACAACGAATTAAAACCTCTCGACAAAGTAGTGATAAGTTGATAAATACGATTCGCAGTTACCATTCAGTCCATGAACAAAAACACAAAATTGTCCGGTGACACCACAATTTTCAGGAGTTGGTCGCTCTTCATTTGGGATGGTACAAGGTGGTAAGCTTGCTAGAGTCCCACATTGATAGCAGTCAAGAGCATCTAAAAATTTATCAACTGATTGCTAGTTCTTGGCAAACCCCTTATTGATTTGCATGGCATCTCAGATAGTTCGTAAAATGTCAAAGAGGAAGAGTATTTTAAAACTTACTAAAAGATTTTCCTCTAAAAAACACTTTGTAATTTTGCAGCAGCTGCCATCAATTATTTCGGAAACATTAAGCTTGGTCATTGGCGTCTATGTTTCACCAACTTCATGGCCGGAAAAAACACTTTATTACCTTTTCCAGTATGCTACCATAAATACATAGACTGGGAAGCGTAGACCTGATTTGTCCACCTTGCGTTTGATGTACGATCACCACCTGATTGCACTTTCATTCTCTACAAGCTTACGCTGGAGTAATGGCGATGCTAAGAGCAAATTTTTGACAGAAGCCAAAAATAAATTTTTCGAGCTTTCCATCCCTTAATTTAGTTTGATAACCTTTTTTGGAGATCGACGTCATAATTGAAAATACCATCTTTCTTTGCTCGGGTTCAAGAAACTTTTGGAGGATATGGCCCGCTATGGCACATTTGCCACGCCTACGGTTAAACCATTTTTGAGTTTGTTATGCTTTGTTGAAAATATGCTCACTCCCACTTTCGCATGTTATTTGACGCGAAAAACTCCTGCCCCTCACGCTGCAAGAGTTTATGACACCAGAGCAAATTCGAAAAAACCACTTGTAACAAAATCAGTGATTGTTACCTCTCACTAAACAATACCAATTTTTTGGGACTGATCCTAGTTACATTGCTGACTCCAGACCAGGTTGCGCTTGTAGACAAATCACATTGGCTTTGATTTCATTATTTTGCCCATCTATGTCTAATACCTGTTCCAAAACAACATGCTCCCAAAAACAAGAACAAGATATTTGTAATCATGGAATTTGTTCAAAATATCTTTGAGCTTAAAAAGCAAACTATTTCAATTCACTCCGACAACAACGCTCTGCTGTTACAATTGATAAGACCCCAGCTTTGCCATTAACTATATACGGTTAGGCTAATTGTGTCAGATAATAAAATAACTTTCGAGTATGTTAAAGGCATTTACTAAATATTTTACGTTTCTTATAGGATTGCATCATACTTTGAAAGCTGTAGGTTTATTGAGCAATTTCAAAAATATATCTACAAGATAAAGGACGAAAGCACTTTGGTTTCAACTTTTATTGAATTTAATTTGTCGACAAAAACGACCATAAAAATTCATGTTATTAGCAACAAGTAAAGTAAAAGGTTTCAATGTTTACATCAACATCAACGAAATGCAAACCATTCTCGAATGGTCTCATAAAATACAAACCCAACAATTTTGCCGTTCCTATTCCTTCTGATTGCATAAGACTAATGTTTTATGAAATCAGTTCGGCTTTTCTCCCATTTTGTTTTCTTGACCTTTTATTGTTCTGAGGATGTTTTGAATTCGTGGAAGAAAGATAGATCTCAAAAAATAAGAATCAGAACAACAAAAACTTGCAAACCTTTAAAACCTGCTATGTCAAAGCTCATACCCACAATGAAAAGCATTGGTTATTCTTACAGGCTTTTATTAACAAACATTTTGCAAGTAATTAGACTTCTTTTCAATTACAATTAGAAAATATTGAAAACTAGTCAACTCTTTTCAAGTTACAAACACTTTTCTGGGAATTCAAAACGTTTTTCTTTAACACGTCTGACTGCCTCAATCTTTCGAATCAAAAAAAGTCGGACAGTCGCTGATTAACTATTGATAACAATTTTTATAAAATGCCGCATCAAGACAAAAAGAAGGCGCAGCATCCCCCTGAAAAAAAAACACAAAACTCGCTTTCAACAAGTTGATCTCAACTGAAAAATGGGTACAAAAAGTTGCTTTCAAGAAACTGATTACCAAAAAAAGAAGGCTTTAACTTGAAAGAGGGCACCAAAATGCTTTTAAGATTTTGATATTAAAAAAAGGCCTTCAACTCAAAAGAGTACACAATTAACCTTCCCTTACCCTTAAAGTTTGTATTCTTATGCCATTGCTTCTGACCCACCAAAATGTAACCCGGATATGAGTCGGCCTTTTAACGCCCATGCTGAAGATTTAGTTAAAAACTAACATAGAAAGTTTTTTAGAAATGAAAGGTCAGGGCAAAAACTCTGCTGAACTAGTGAGGTGAAATTTAATCATTTCTTCATCTTGTCCAAACTCGTAGCAAGGGGCAGAATTAGATGAAGCCAGAAGCGATCTTTGCCTTCTTTAAATTGTTGACTTACATCAGCACTAAACATTTGATGATGTCATCATCGTAAGCGTAAAATCAGGGTTCTGGGGTGTGCGTCCCCCAGAATATTTTTAGTCCGGCACAAATTTAACAATTGCACAAAATAATCGCTTTCGAAAGATGATGTCCAAAAAAAAATCTTCACTTTTGTTTTGGGTCAAAAATCTGAAAATAAGTACTTTTAGTAAGTTGTTCGAAAAAGAGATCTTCAACTTTGTTTCTAAGACAAAACAGCCCTCCTTCCCCCTCCGCCCCAATTTCAAAACAAAATGTTAAACGTATGGTAATTATCATGAGCAAATAACCAGATGTCACCCCTTCGCAAACGTGTTTCTGGATATGCTCTGGTGTCCGGCAAAAAGCATGTGAAATTTTCGGAAAAAGCTGAGCCCTCGACAAAATTTGTTTTTTAATTTGCCCTAACGGTCTTCAAAGAAAACAGCTGTTTGTTATCGACAAGAACCTTTCACGCCTTTCATGGTTTGAAGGAATCCGCTTCACTTCAAAGCAATGACTTTTTGGGTCGGCGATCTTCTTCATTGAGACAGTTTTGATCCACTTTTAGTGGTCAACAAGAGAGCCCTGCTTAGAGGTAAATAAGCTCACGTTTAAGATAAAAGGCTAATGGCCTGCACTGTTGAACGTAAAGCGATGTCACAGTAGAACAATTACGCGTGCAAGCCTTTTTCCTCCGCGAGTTCAAGTTCTTCTGCAATACTTTGAGGCTTTAAAAAATATCTGAAATCTTTGATATAAAGTTATTACTGTCTGTTTCAGATTATTTTTTAAACCAATCGACGTTTTCCGATAGAGCTACCCGCCAGTTTTGTAGAGTTAAGGATATTGGTTCAGCCGACGGCTGCATTTACCCAAATACCATTAGCTAGAGCAGTAAAGAAAAGGTATAAATGAATAGCGTTACTGCTGTGCCCAAATGGTGATCATCATAGCCTGTGTGCCCAGAAAGGCATTCCTCAATGAATGCTGAGATGTGGAGAAAAACATAGCCTAATGGAAAATACCTGCTATGTTGCAAACTACTCACTGAACCTTCACAAAAGCGTTTTTGACATCTTACCTGCGAGTTAGCATTTTAAATACAAAAACGATGAAATGCTGTCGTTTAGACATCGATGAAGATTGCTTGATTAAGTACTGACCGAGATGTTGTGACGTAAAAACTGTGTTGCACGCTTGTCCCATCCAAAAAGGTAGAGAGTTTATTACCTTAACGGACCGATCAAAAATTTCCTCGGGGTAGTTTGGGTTAGTCACGATGACGTATACTAATTGCAGTGTTTTGATTTACCTTTGTAATATAGATTTCGTTAACTATGTTCATTATTCCGACCTCCCTACTTTTAAATAGAAACTGCATTTGTACACAAATAGTCAATATTTTACGACTTTTGTTAGTTCCTTTTACTAACTACAGGGAGACAACCATGAAAACCATGGATGTCACCAGGCAGGGCTACGTATCAGTTATAAGGAAATAAAAATATTAGTTCAGCCGGCAGTGGCTTCATTGCAACAGCATTTGTGATGAAAAGAAACTAAAACTTGTTGTTTGAGCAGTAACTAAAGTTGTTATAAATGGGGGGCATGGTATCTGCTGCATTAATGGTAATCATCCTACTTTTTGATAAAGATTGGTTTAACTCACAAACAACCAACTAATTTCTAAGCATAGCTCTTCTTGACTAATTAAGAGTTACAATGATCTTTATTTAGATCTGAAATCCACATAAAATTCATAAATACTCAACGCTGTGAAAAACTGAAACCAGTTTTTCCTCGTCAAGAGTGACTAAAGTAATAGCATAGATAACGATTGCATCAACTCCTTTTTCTCTTTTTCATTCTGTTCAATTCAAAATAAAGATCATTTTAACTTTTAATTACACCACAATAGCGGTATTGAGAAGTAAGAAGATGCCTAGTTACAAAAGCAAAATGAGTAGCCTATCACTTCACAAATGTTATTTTTTTCTTTCTGAGCCGATATCGGGGTGAGTTCCAAAATGGTGATCTCTTTAACGATTACAAAAACCAACTACGTCGTGATAGGCCTATTTTAGGGTTTGTTGCACCCCGTTTGGCAATTATATTTGTAACATCAAGTTCCATGACTGCTCCTGTTTACCGTGGTCTTGGCATAATAAGAAAACATTTTATGCCTTCCACCAAATATTTTTCATCTAACGCAGTGCACCTATTAAGCTATTGTCAATCTACAATAGTCCTCTTAAGCGCAATTTTACTCAGTAGTTGGTCAAAGGTTAATTTCCCTTTAATCATAGGCGTAGGCAGTGAGGCCAAAAGGCTCTTGCCCCCATAGATTTCTTGAAACCGATCAAGGAAAGAAGATATCCAAAAGTATAACGACAACAAACGTCGACCACCATTAACAAATTGACTGCCTGAATTTTCAGAAAGTCAAGCTCAAAAAAAAGATCATCCAACAAAAGCGAGAGATTGAAAGCCGGAAAACGAAAAGCTACAAAGATGCTTAATTGTTCGCCAACTTTTTGCTTGGGAATTTCTAGTGAGCTTTGAAAAAGCTCCAAAGCCAATATTCATTCAAAGAAACATTCTTGACTAGAAGCTCAATCTTTGATCGTAAAAGAATGGAAGTTGATCCACTATTGTGTGATTTCCAAAAAGCGTGGACAGAGTACAGACTCCTGTTTAACGGAGTCCAAAAGTTGGTTAGACGAAGAAACCTAGAGTTTGAAGTGTCACAAGCAAGTGTTCAACGCATTTTGGAAGTGGATCTGAACAGGAGCGTTGACAAGGGGGTCCAGGGAGTACCTTTAGTACAGGGCGCAGAAATTTTTCGGGGCCCAGATTTTTGAAAACGTCTCGCGCAACGTTGACAACAAGTGAGGCCAAAGATTTCTATTTATGTTGTTTACAAATGCATAACCCATGTAATAATTTTGTGACATGATGGCTAATGTTTTTTCATTTTGGCCACAAAAAATTTGCTTAAATACTCTTTTTTAAAAAAATTTGGGTTCCTCAAAATACTTCCTGGCCCCGTGCCCAGAAACGTAAAATTTGGTCCATGTAACTCTTAAAGTACATTACTTCCTTAACATAGCATAATTTTAAATCCCAAACTCCTAAATCTTAAACCCAAATATCCCATATCGATCAATCAATTTGTTTATGGTCAGGTTTTACAAAACTGTTTCACATCAATTCTGTTATATTATTTTATCTCTATTTGGCAAGAAAATTGCATTTTTCTTACCGATTACCAGTAACTGCATGTTATTCATATTTTGTTTTTTGACTTATTTTTAGACTGATATTATTCCATAGACATAGCAATAGCTGTGCTTGATTTATTACCGCACATATAGAAATTTGATTTTGTTGATTGTGCAGAATTTTAATACAGATTTTTAATATGGCTTTGAAAAATATTGATATTTCTTTCCAATACAGCTTTCTTTTAATATTTCTATTTTCTTTAAAAAGTGCTATTTTAATCATACAGCTTTTTCAAAGCTACTTTAAAAAGAAATTTGATGGTTTGCATAGTAAAGTAGCCAGACAGCAATGTCTTATTCGCATCAAGGTGGAGCTAAAAAAAGAAAAAAAAGCGCAGAAGGAAAAGCAATTTCTGAGCAATTATGCCAAATATTCATTTATTTGTAATTGGATAAAACCCGGCAACTCCAGTTTACTAGATCCTTGTTGAAGGGGGCCTGCAATTAATGCTGGTGCCGGGCCCGGACAGTTCTCTCAACAATCCTGGGTCTGAACAAGCTTCCGCATAGAATGACCACATGCCAACTCCTGATTTACTCAAGCAGACACGTCTTGTAATATGTCACAAAGTGTTAAAATGAGTAGATTTGTATCCAAATTGGATTCGCTAGTGTAGCCAGAAACAAAGTTTGCGGTAATTTGTGAAATAACCATTCCACCAAATAGCTTATTTCCGTAAATCGTAGGCTAAAACAAAAACCATTACGGCACCCAACGGCATTTTGATTTTGTGCCCCTATAATTATTGAAAGAAACGGATAGAATTTGTGAAATGATAGAGAATTTCTAAGACCAGTCTTAATTTAAAGTAAGTTAATTGGAATTAGGGAGACATAGGAACAATTTTTCTATTCATACTAAATTTTCGTGGCTACTCTGAAAAATTGTAACTGGGAGAAGCCGGCTCAGCCGGTTGTAAGTACTAACATTTCTAACTCGCCATAATTGACTGGTAGCCCGGTCGGGAGTTGTGGTACTATAAATCAATATAATAATAGGCAAATTACCCTTTAAGCAAAGAGTTCGATTTCTTCATCCGTAAGCAGGCCAATGCTAACAAACACAGACAATTAATTAAAACAAAAATAAAGCAAAAATTTAAATCTGCTGGTTAAGTCAAGCCCCAACCACGATTCTAAATGAGAATCGTAAAAATTAAGGAAAGTGATATGACAATAGTTAAACGAAAACGCTGATAAAAATTATGAATCTGACAAAACCGTCATATTTCAAATGAGAGCTTGATATTTAGTCAAAAACATCTGAATTTTTGTGTTGTTTATATTTTTGTTGAATTGTTTTGAAAATCATCACCTGTGAAAATCACTTGATCTAAAAAGTTGGTTGCTGGCATTGACTCGCTATAATAATCTTTACTGGACAGTTGAGAAATCTACGCAGATCAATGACAAGCGCCTTGAAACCTCAAAAGTGGCTGCTCCATGTGAAATAAATGCAAAGAAAGAAATTCTCGGGCCATACTGGTTTCTAGACGAACCACATATTACTGCAACTGTCAATGGAAAGCGCTATAGGAAAGTGTTGGTTCACATTAATCAATGGAACAGGATGGTGGACTCCCCGTACACAATGCACGATGCAACAGTTAGATAAAAAGCATAAGCTTGGGCCTCCAAGTCTGGAGGCTCTCGTAGGCAACAGTTTTTGCAAAACTTTGTTTTAGGGAAAATCATGGTAAATTTTTTCACCTTAATTGGGCAATGTCCAAAGTGTTGATTTATAATTTACTAGCCGGCTTTGCCGACGTCGCCAGGCAGGAGCCCTCCATTAGTGATGATGGGATTTAGCATTTCGGTTCAACCGGCTAAGCCGGCTTCACACATCCGACTCTTGTGTTAGCAGTAGTGAAAAGTTAATGAATTTTATGCACTTTCACAAATCCTGCACACGAAATCATGATCATCATATTTTCTTAATCATGACTGGCAACGCTCTCGAAGAATCTTGCCACAAATTATCTTTAATAGTTGTGAGGAAAAAGGGTTTAAAACCCAATCAAAATTAATGGTAGCGGCGAAATGGTGGTTGCTTTCAGTGGTAAATCTATTTTGCGATGTGAAGCTGCTTCTTTCCTGTGTATATTGGCCGGCTATTTATACTTATATTTGCAGTATTAAGTTCTTTTGGCTGCGCTATTTGTCTTGTTTCCGGCATAGCGGCAAAAGCGGCTTTGGCTTCCCTAAAATCATTCGCCATATTTTAGTAAAAGCTCATCACGCCGAGTTATTTTTCAACAAATGTTCTCTAAATTCAGTTTACAAATTGTTATGGTTTTATGTTAACTTTTTCTTAAAACTTAGGATTTTATTACAATGCTGTAGAGTATAGACATAAGTACCTTAACAATCCGTATATCAGCAAAAGAAAAAAGTCCTTGGTTTTTAAAGCAATGTTTCCCAAACTGTATGCCGTGGAAAATTTGCAATTGCGCCTAGGGTTTTTCAAATTACTTAATATTTACACAAGTTTTCAGCCAGAATAGAGTAAATGCTGCCTTAAAGTAGAGGTTGGAAACGTCGAAAATCGTGTTATGTTGCTCGAAAAATTGGTGAACTCCGAAAAAAAAGAAAATCATCTATCGCAGAGTATAGACATAAATACCTTAACTAGCGGCATATCAGCAAAAGAAAATATCCTTACTTTAGAGTATATGCGACGGTGTCACCCGCAGAGCTCCCATCAGTAACGTCGGGTTGAAAATATCGGTTCAGCCGGCCAAGCCTGCTTCACCTATTAGGCTCTTGTGTGAACAGTTACCAAAAATTTATGTGTCTTCTGCACATACAATTTTCACTACTTTTTGTGCTCCTTTTCCTAATAGAATATATCATTTCAAGATCGTGGCTATGCCTTAGGTCCATGTGCTCTGTTCATTGCTGATACGAACCCAAGGGGGCCTAGCATTTCCCGTAGTTTGGAAGTAGGAAACACCTTATTGATATTAAGCAATTTTCAAGCAAAATAGCAAAAATGTCTTTCTTGTGGTGCGACTTCACCCAGTGATGCTGTTTTCTTTTGATTTCCTTTTAAACTTTCTCAAGCCCTCGCTGGCTACGCACTACATAGCATGTTTTTTTCTCCCTGCTTGACGTCTTTCGAAAGTTGAAACAGTCCTTGCTTTTCCCCGAATGTTTCGTTTGATTCCGGCAGCTCTATAAAGCTATTATAAAGCAAAATGCCAACAACATGTTCCATTCGGTGCGATTTAACACAGTGACGATAATTTTGATTTAACGCAGAAACCACCTCAAGTTCCTGATGGCTACGCATTATGATTCATTTTCAATTTTCCTCGCTTAGGTATGCTCATTCAAGTTAAAATAGTCCTTGGTTTTTCCGAATTTTGAAGTTTGATCCCGGTAACTTAATAGGGCTATTATTAAGCAAAGTAAAAAAAAATTTCTCCTAAGTATGGTGCGATTTTACTCAGGCAAGGTGAAACACGGTCAAAATTGATGGCGTCATCCAAATGGTGGTCGTTTTGACTCATAAAGAAATGAGCTATTTAGTGGTGGGCCTATTTGAAAATTTGTTGGGCCCGCTTTTGTATTAATATTTGTGGCATTAAGATCTTTGCCTGCGCTGTTTGCTTTAATTCGGCCATAGCATGAAAAGGGGTCATGCCTTTCTGCTAAGTCATATAACCTATTGCAATAACCCCCCATTTAGCTCTTTTCAAAAAAAAACATTCCCTGCTAATCCACTGTTGGAAATTGATGGTATTATTGTTTAATTGTGATCTTTTCTTAAATTTGGGATTTTATTATATTCAACTTTGCCCCTAATCAGACCTCCCTACTTTTAAATAAAGATATGTGTTTTATAGCGATATCCTTGCAATTGCAAATATCAGTAGTGGGCTTTGCTATTTATATACGTGATCAAAATGATTATGGATAATTTTGCTGCCTGCTGCTGTTTTCACTTAATAGTGGCAAGTATTGAAATGTTATTTAAGACGATGACTTAAACAGTCCGTTTTAAGCCATTAAATATTGGGATCGCTACTTTCCACTTTTTCGTCGCTGTAGGCAAATTAATACGAACTAACGTCCCTAATTGCGTGCATGTTCCTTGGCCCTGGCATAAACGCCACCATGCAAAGAGTAAACTAACTCGAAATGAAGCACTGACAGTTGAGTTATGGTAGTAGCGGGGCCCCCATTAACAGTGTCGAGGTTAAAAACATCAAATCAGTTGGCTGCTGTGCCAGTCTCGCCCAATCGCAAAGGAAATTGCTTCAACATTTAGATCATATGTAGCTCGACCCCTACATTTTGTTGCAAAAGATAAGAAAAGATCATCTTTGCCCCCTATCGTCTTTTTCGTGGGTGATCACCGAGTGTTTTTCTTGGAGTAGGCTACATATTAAAATTTGTAGAATTCATTTGTCGATAAATCTTTTTGAATAACTTAATGGATAATGTCAAAGATCAATGCTATCAAGGAAGAATAGCCAAATTACACCAAAAGACTTAGTTTTTCTAGAAATTGCATTTGTGTGAAGTGCCGGCACTAAAATTTTGTGTGTTTTTAACCGGTAGATTACATTTTATGAACATTTAGAGACTTCAATTTTTGATAGAACTTTTTGAAAACGTCGACAGATAATGCAAAAAAACATGCTTGTGAAGAAAAGTAGTCAAAATGTACCGAAAAACTAACTTTGTTTAACAATTGCAAGTTTGAGAAGAAATATGATAGCCAGTAAACTAGTGGACATTTTTACTCGAAAACGTTTCGCTTTAGAGCATCATCAGTTATAATCAAAATTCAACCTACTAGGCTAAATTCCACATTATTCAACTTAGCCTAGTATAGGTAGCATTTTAATTATAACTGATTATGCTTTAAATATAAAGCAAAACGTTTTTAAATAAAAATGTTCACTAATGTACCGGCTATAATATTTCTACTCAGATTAGTAAAGAAAGTTCATTTTCATGCTCCTAATTGCAAGTTTGTTAGGTCAAGTTGGATAATAAAATTGTTCAACTAAAAATGAAACACATGTATGGCAACCAATTTTTGATCAGCCATCATAAATTAATTCTTAGCCTTAAATAATTGGAGTCACATATTGCTGGAAAGCAAATTTCCTAAGCTTTCAAAGGACAGTAATTGTTAGTACCTTACAATAACGTTTTTGTACTAAAGTTACCTGCTTTATTGAGCTTACAGTTTTTTGGGAGGAGTCTTAAAGTTTTTCAGTTTTTTTTTAAGTTTTTTTATACCACAGTTCTTAACCCTATTAAGGCCGGGCTTTTTTTTGCTTTCTAAGTCCGGGGGGGGGGGGGTCGATTCGACCCGAGCACTTTGGCAGCTAATAACTTTTAAACTGCTCACACTAGAGATTCCGTGTTTGCTCAGATAGATGAAGAATTTATTTTTCAATTTAATTATATACTTTTCGTTATGATCAGATTAATAGCGTTCAAGTTATTGCAAATTAAATGCACAGCATTAGATTTTAGATTTTTGACTATAATTTAAAATAAAGAAACGGCCGGCGAATTTTCTTTTTTCGTCGTGTTTACTCTTCGACGTTGTGCTTTTGCGATCGGCTAAGCGCAGTTTATCATTGTCAGCTACCAGGTAAAAAGTTCAACACTTCATCATCAATTTGCCATTTTGCCTTTTATGAGGAATTTACCAGCCGTGATGTTTGTATAACATTTCTTGTGTTGGACAAGACCAGAGGTGCCCATTGCGTCGATCGCGAAGGCATTGTGGGTAGATCGCAAGGCATTAAAAAAAAATTAAATTTGAAAGAATATTTAAAAAAGTATCCGGACTATGCATCACTGGCTGATTCCATAAAGTGCAAGGCATGAGAGTAAGGCAGCAGTTCTCAAACTTTATACAGTCTGGGCGCACTTTCAATACTACAAACAACAGCAGGCTCACCATATAGCCCAGCGCCTCTGAAATGATGCACATTACAAAATTTCGTCACAACTGTTAGACATCACAACCCGGCATCACTTGACAAATACCAATCAAATTGGTGGCGTTCTCCAAAAAAAAAAAGGTCATCACGTACTGAACAATTACTATTTATTAATAATATGTTTTGCATTTTTAGTAGGTGGTAGATCTCTTTAACTTGGTCATGTCATAAGTAGCTCTCAGGCTGGAAAAGTGTGGGAACCCCTGGACTAGACCAAGTGTCTACTCTCTAGATAGATTTTTGTAATTTGAATTGATTGTTAGTAAATGTGAAACAGGCTGTAAAATTGCATTTCAACGACAAAAATTTCTTAACTTTATGAAATTATTACTCTTTTCATTATGCAAGCTATGCTTGTTCACCACGGATAAATATTTTTATTGATCAAAACATAAATCTCATTCAAATTAAGGAATGCTCACGAATCATATGACTCGTTTATTCTTTTTTCTACCTTATGCGACGCAATACGACGTTTTTGTAAGCCTCTCCATCCTTGTGTGCACACTTGGACGATTAGAATTTTTTTAGCATTTTCAAATTAGATAACACTTAGAATTAGAGCATTAATGCTTTTCTCAAATTGAAGTAAAACAAAATTAAAGCATTTCTGATTATCACAAATTAAAGTAGAATTGGAATTAGAGCTTTCCAGTTTTTCTAAAATTAGTTTGAAATTTTCACTACCCAGCAAATTTTGATGCCATTTGAACATCTTCGCAAAACCACTTTGTATTTGCGACAATTTTAAGACTCTTTCATTTTTGCCACCAAATTATTGTGAAGGCCTTTTTTCTTTTTAGAGATCACCTAATTTCCATCTTGATTTTCGGCCTAACTTTTCGAAAATCCAGGTGATCCCTAATAAAAAAAGGTCTTGGTCATTTTTCAGATTCGACTCTTCGGTCAGGAACTTTTCCGAAATTAGATTATAATTGGAATTAGGGATTTTTCAAATTACACTAGAATAAGAGACTTTTAGTTTTTTCAAATTAGATTACAATTAGCGTCTTTTTGCTGTAATTCACCGAATTAGCCAGCTAGAATTAATCAGTTGTCCAAGTCTGCGTATGTGACGAGTTAAATGAAAAAAGTACTCAAACAAGCTTGAGTTCAAAGTTTTGAATTTGCTACAAAAACCTGTGTCAAACGATTGTAAACTTTGATTCTTTTTAATAGCAAGTTTGTCCTACAAGGATAGGTCTATGTAGCCTATCTTTTATCCCTCCCACCATAATAACACCAATACGGCAGTTTTGTTTCCTTCTGGAGGTGTCATATGATATTTAAACGGTCCTTACAGTTTTTATATTCAATCAGGATTAATTATGATGTCATCAATTTGAGCTTTATCTTCGTTACTTGTGCTTTGAGGCGTTAGTGAATTTAGAGCTATTATTTAAAAAATCACTTGCAATTAACAGAATACATTACAAATGTGAAACAAAATGGGCTATTTCTGGACTAGCTGTTATATTGCAGTCATACGCCATGCTGTTTCTGCTTATAATTTATCGTCTAATATGAAAATACGGGAACGCTACATTAAATTTACGGGTAATATCAACAATACATATATCATCGACAAAGCAGCAATACGCTCGTATGTTTCAAAAACAACTAAGGCAATGCAATTTTATCCTTAAGTGTAAGTCTAACAACAGTTTAGTCTTGCAAGCAAGAACCACAAATGCGAATAAGATGCTTATTACACAAAGGCTTTGCGCATTTTTGGCACTGGCTCAATTGCTTAGAAATTTTGTTTTTCTTTTCTTTTGCTCCTTCTCCTTTAATCTTACTGATACATGCATCGTATCGCCTTCGTTTTTCACTTTGATGAGGAAAAAAGCCACTTGATGTTTTTACAAGTTTGGAGGATATTTTTTTCCCCAGTACTATCTCAATTTTGCGAACTACAGAAGAATTTATGCCAATTAAACTTGGTCGTGCTGTATGTGGGCGAATCAAAGACATAGCTAGTTTAAATCCGAAATCTACGGATTTTATGTTTTGAGGCTGCAGATCATTGTTCATTGCATATATCGTGCTAGCGTTCACTCGACATGTGTTCAAAACGTATCAAAATGCATTCATAGTCCAGCGCTTTGATTTTGATGTACAGCTGGAGACCCCATTTTTTGGCCAATGATGTCTGTTTCGCCTTTTGAAAAGTCGTATAGTTTGTAAATAGCGAGCTTACTTTTGTTGTCATCTTTTGTAGTTGCAAGAAGCGGTGGTACTGTTCACAATAATAAAGCATTTCGCTTTCCTGAACTTTTTGTTTTTACTACATACGAGTGCAGATTTAATATGCCGTTATTCTTTTCCCAATAAATCTCGGTCTTCGATTTCTCTAATTTCGGCTGGAATTGCTTTTCTATTTGATTGTAAAGTTCCTACAGAAGTTTTTCCGCGGTCAAGCAGCCACTGCGCCATTGGCATTGAAGTATACAATCTGTCATATAATATGTTTCTTGCCACTAAATTTGTGTGGCATTCCAAATTTTGAATTAGGTATTTTACTGTTTGTGACATCCCAGGAGTGTAGTAAGATCTCGGCTCTGCTTTTGGCTTAGCAGAATACACAGCAGTTGAAAAGGTAAATGGATAGCGAAAAGCATTGATTGATTTTTGTAGGCGAAGATATGAAAATTGTAAACCTTGCACCTAATACTGCATCTAGTAGGCTGCTTTGCCAATTAGGTGCAAGGTTTACAATTGATTGATTTATACAGCATTTCATACTTGGCTGGTTTGCTCGGATTAAATTGTTTGAAACTGATTTGCGTTTTCGTACGATAAAGAGTATCATCCAGCGACAAATAATCATTAGGAACTGGGAATTTCCCACAGTTTTTGTTAAATTCTTCAAAAATTTTAAGAAAAGCTGCAAATCTATCGTATTGCTAAGGAGTAGGACGCGTTGTATGATCATCAAGTGATATGTGAGCAATCAAAAAATTTAAATCTATTCCTTGACTTAGCTGCACTAAAAACTGGATTGCCAAATATTTCATGGAACATCGCATTAGTGCTTTGATGTGCTTGTCCTAGTAAGCCTCGCATGTAAATCATTCCAATCAGTGCCAATACTTCCGAAGGTAGTTCTGATCCCTAACATAAAAGATCTTTTTATTTTTCACACCCAACTCTTCGGTCAGGAACTTTTTCGAAATGAGATTAGAATTGGAATTAAGAATTTTTCAAATTAGATTAGAATTAGAAACTTAGTTTTTCAAATTAGATTAGAATTAGCGACTTTTGGCTGCAATTCACTGAATTAGGCAACTAGAATTACGCATCTTTTGTTGTCCAAGTCTGCGTGTGTATATGACGAGTCATATGAAAAAAGTCCTCAAGCAAACTTAAGTTTCGTATTCGCTACAAAAAGCCTGTTATATCAAACGATTGTAAACTTTAATTTGTTTTATTATCAAGTTTGTGCTACATCAATACGCCTACGTAGCCTATTTTTTATCCTCTCCCCTATAATAACACCAATGCGGCAGTTTTGTTTCCCTCTGGAGGCGTCATGTGATATTTATAGGGTTCTTACAATTTTATAGTCACCGGAAGCTAAAGAGGCTGTTTTCAATGTCGTCGTTTTCTTCGTCAGATACTTCATTCAAAATTTTACTTAACAGTTCTTCAGGTCATACATTGACATGGGCTATTTTTTATTACTTTCGTTTGCGAAATTTATATGCCTGAAAGAAGAAAATTATTCGTTAAATATCATATAATCATCACTATCTTATACACCGGCAGCATATTTAAATTTTAGTGGAAACGAGCAATTTGAACATTTCAAACATAGAATTAAAATGTAGTGGCTGCATTCTCAATGTCATAAGAAACTTTTGATTTCTTAACTATTCCTGTATTGAAGTAAAACAATTGGAAATTTGACTTATCGAACGCAGCATAAACGTAGTTTGGAGTAGGGGTGGACAAACTACGAACCGCGGGCCGCATGCGGCCCGCGAGAGCATTTTGTGCGGTCCTCGAAACTTATACAAACTTCCATGAATTTAATTCAATAAGAAAGGGTTGCCGCACTTGCCGTACTGAAGAGCCAAAAACGATAGAAGCCATCATTGAAAGAGCCGCTACGCAATTCTTAGTTTGAACTGACGCATTTTGCGTCCAAATAAAGAGTGATGATCTTTGTTTTTGAACGCCATCATTATCAAAGCCCTGTGATACGTCTTTACAAGAAGTTATTGCAAGATTTTAAGCTATTGCAAGCTCTTGCATTGCATACAGCTATTACAAGATTTTACGCATTGGCCCTCGGCTAACTCTTGAATGGCCAATGCTACCCTCCGACTAAAAAGTTTGCCCATCTCTGGTTTAGAAGAATGAAAATGACAAGACGATATTTGAGTCAGCATTCAATCTTATAATGGTGTGACAGTTGACGCAAGCTGTAGTTTGAACTTTGAACGTCAACTTCAATGCAAATGCCTTTCTGCTCGGCCATGCAGCAGGCAACGTAATGCTTTTACTAGAGGCGTCTTTATAAAAGTGGATAAAAGAACACGGAAAAAAAATCTTTATTTGCTTTTGGAAGTGTGTAGATGTAGAATACAAACACATTGCTTTTGTCACGCGGTAAACAGAAAAAAATTTTGGTGTTGATCACAAACTCAGGAGATGTTCTACAGCTCCTTCTCCCCTTAAAAAAATTAAATTTTGTGATTCACGATTGGCTTCTTGCGTTTTGGATTTGTATTTACTGATAAAAATTCGGTATTTGATTAAGTACTAACAGCTTACTCGTAAAGCAACGGAAATCAAGTTTTATAAAACTCCTAAATTAAATTTTGCTGTCTGTCGCCCCTGCGTCTACCACTGCATATTTTCCATCTAATAAAAATTGCAAGTGCGCTCGTTGCTCTCCCACCAACCAATCCCCAATTTTAATTGGTAATAACTTTACAAATCATTATGAAAAGCGCAAACTATATTATCACGCCGCCAAATTTATTTTCTGGCTTTTACGCTTGAAAACAATTCTTTTTGCTTTGTTGCATTTGTCAAGTATCAAAATTACGAAGTATTTTCTAGCATTACTTTATCGATAGGTTATGGCCTAGCGTCAAGAAGGTATTATTTATTTAACTAAAAGTTACAAAATAGCCGTGTATCTGAAAGCACTTTGATGTTTTTGGCTTGCCAAATTAAGAGTTGCTATTCACAGCGAAAAGGTTTTGAGAAGAAAGATTTCTGAGAAACTGTACAGCTTTACAGTCAATGCGTCGCTTCAAACAAGTTCTGTGGTTTACGTACCTCGTCACGGTTTTGCGTGTGCGCTCTTTCTCCTTTTTTTGTTTATTATACAAAAGCAATCGATAAAGAAATTTGCCCGAGTGGGTTTCGAAATTGCTATGTTTAAGTCAAAACTACAAAGAATATCTTTGTCAGTTTATAACCAACCAAAAGCCAGATAAATTTTAGGAAAAGTCAAAAAATTTCAAACATTTATCTCAAGCGGTCGCTAAGTTACAACAGTTTTAATTTGCTGTGGGTCGAATCGACCCCCCCCCCCCCGGGCCAAATAGGGTTAAAGTTCAGTTTTTTCAGTATCAAAACAAATGTTAATTTGTACATATCATACACTATCGGAAACGCCTTGAAATAACCTTTAATTTGTTTTTCTCTCGCCAATCTTTGTCTCCTCATTCTTCTCCTTCTCCTGATGAGCGGCGACGTTCATCCTAACTCTAGCCCGTCTTTTCCTGTTCAGTGTGCGCTGGAAATGGACCTGGCGGGGTAGGGCAGTGCAATGCTGCACCTACTCCAAATGGGTCCATCTAAGGTGCTCACTACTCTCGTTCTGTGAATTTAAAACTCTTGGCAGCTCCCACTCATGGAGCTTCCCCCCTGCTGCGATCCAGCTTCTTCTGGAAATCCTGCACCTACTAACTCTGTGACTTCCTCCTCGGAATCCTCCAGCTTGTATACCTCCATTGTTCAATCAGCACTTCCGCTCCACCCTTGCCTTCAAACCTATTGCCCCCTTCCGCCTCATGGTCTTTGCTGTCTCTCTACACCTCCTGCTTCATCTTTTTGATTCCCTTAGGGTTCTTCAATGGAATGCTGGAGGTCTCCGAGCTAGGAGCACTGAACTTCTACACTTTCTCTCGTTTAACCCGGTTGACCTTATTTGTATTCAGGAATCTAACCTTAATTCATTTTCCTCTTTCTGGATCCCTGAATTCTCTGCTCTGCGATCTGATCGCACCAACTCCCGGTCTGGCATTCTCTCTCTTCTGATGCCACGCACGCTAGCGGCGGCGTCATCATTTTCGTAAGGCAGAGCTTGTCCTTCTCCGAACCTTTTACCTCCTCTCTTTCTTTGCTTGACTTCTATTCTGATTACGTAAGGATCGACATTTCTTTAAAAAACTCCTCCTCGCTCTCATTCCTAATGTTTATGCTCCCCCCTACTTGTTCTTCTTCGAGGATAGCAGAACCGACTCCTTTTCTTTTACCATCCTTTCCTTTTCCAGAAATCTCTTCATTCTGGGAGACTTCAATTGCCATTACCCCTCTGGGACCAAAAGGTATTTCTGACCCCCAAGGGAAGGAAGTATTCGATTGGGTTATCTCTTCTGACCTCCTGCCCCTCATTGACCCGGACATAACTACTCTTCTCCATTGCTCCTCTGGCAGGCGCTACTCCCATAATATCTCCTTTGTTCCCTTCTCTCTCGCCCTCTTTTGCTTCTGGGAGGTGCTTCAGGACCTGGGTTCTGATTTTACTTGTTCTGATTATATCAATTCTACTAACCATCCCTCTTTCTTCACTCTTTTGCCCCAACGAATGCCTTTCTTCCTTCAATTTTCAGAAAGCTCGTTGGGATGACTTTGCCTTTTACTTTGACTCTCACTGTCCTTCTGCAGAGGAATACTCGTCTCTTTCTCTTTTCTCTTCTGCTGCTCTCTTTACTTCTCTGACACTAAATGCAGCCAAATCTTCTATTCCATTCGAACGCATCAAACGCCATCCCATCCGCTTTCCTACTTGCTTCGTCTGTCATCGCCAAGGCCAAAGCTAAACCATGGCAGGCAACTTGCTCTTCACTCTCGCCCAAATCTAACCCTAAATCTGTGTGCTCTCTCCTTCGTCCTATTGCTGACTCTACTTTCTCATTGTCATTCTCTCCTAACTTCCCCCTAACTGTTCCTCTCCCAGGGAGTCGGCTTTGGTCTTCGCCGATTACCCGAGATCCCACTTTTCTGTCTCCCCCCGCCAAATGCCCTGCGTAGCAAAGCCAGAGGCTACCTTTCTGAGCTCCGCCGAGCCATCTGCCCTGAGAAGTCTCACCCTTTCTTTTGCTGCCCCTTTTCCCTTTCTGAATTTCTTGCGGCTGCTTCTAACCTCTCCTTGTCCACTGCCACTGGCCCAGACAAAGTTACCTATCCCACGCTAAGGCACCTTCCTCGCTTTGGTATGGATTTTCTTCTTCGCATTTTCAATCTTTCCTGGTCATTTCGTTCCTTTCCTTCCGTCTGGAAGACATCTTCTAATATTCCCATCCACAAGATGGGAAAGTCTCTCGACTCTCCCACTTCCTTCCGGCCTATTTCTCTCACCTCCTGCGTTTCAAAGCTTTTTGAAGGCATTACTCTACCTCGTCTACTCTTTTTTTGGAATTTAATTCCATTCTCTCACCTCGCCAGGCCGGTTGCCGCACCGAAGGGTCTACTCTAGATTTAATTCTGTTCCTTTCTCAATTTATTTCAGATGGGTTTAACAAACCCATGCCGGGCTATTGGACGATCCTCTCTATTAATGATTTCTCGAAAACTTTTGACTCTGTCTGGAATCCCACTCTTTTCCACAAACTCATTTCGGCTGGCCTCTCTACTTGCTTTGCTTGTTGGGCTCAGCCTTTCCTTTCTGATAGGCGCGCTTGCGTGGTTTATCAAAATCATAAAAGTCGTTTCTTTCGAGTCGGTCGAAGTGTTCCGCAAGGATACGTTCTTGGCCTGTCCATTTGGTCCTCCTCTCCTTCGGTCCCTACAGCGGTGGGGACCACACAAGGAGCTCTAATTCGATTGGATCGCTGGTCTGAATACTGGTGTCTTTCTCTCAATCCAAGGCAATGTGAGGCCTCCTTCTTCGCAGTGGATCTCCACCAAGCTAACCTCTAGCCCAACTTCCTCTCATTCAACTCCCGCCTCCGTTTCAATCCCACTTAACTTTCCTTGAAATCACCTTCCACCGCACTCTTTCCTTTTCAAAACATGTTTCTTTGCTGAAGGCCAAGTTTTCCCTCTTCTTTAGGCCTTACGCTGTATCTCTGCTTCCCCATGGGGCCCCTCTAAGGAGTCCCTCTCTTTTCTGTATAAAGCTTTTCTTCGGCCCCTTCTCACTTAGGCCTCACCCGAATGTTACCAATATATCCAAATTGGAACGCCTCCACCGAGTGGCTAGTCGCGCCATTTCCGGCTGCTTCTCGCTCTCCTACACTTCTTCTCTCTGATGCTTCTGTACCTCTCCTATCAGTCACCCTGACTCATTTCACTCTGTTATCTTATGGGCGGGCTCTTCGTCTCCCAACCTCCTTTTCGATATCAGGTTTCGCCAGACATGGAGTGAAACCAAGACTCTGCAGATCCTCCTGGAGTGATTTTGCGTCTACTCACCCGCTCATGCTTCCGTCAACTTCTCCTAAAGAGGTTTTCCTTGCCTGCTCTCCCTCACCTCCTTGGAACCTGTCTTCCTACACTGTAGAGTCCACTCTTTCCTCTATATGCTCTTGCTATGATCTTCCTCCCTCTTGCCAAGGTGCAGCTCTCGCCCAACTTGATTCTCTCCCATCACACAATCTGGTGCTTTGGACGAACGGCTCTGTTCCTTTTCCTTTTGGCAAAGGTAGTTCCTTTTCCTTTTGGCGTACTTGCCAACTGCTCCCTCAGTTGCACTGTGACCCCTCTTTCCTTTTTAGCAGGTTCAGTATCCTTAAGTTTTTCCACGAAAACCTGTGCCAATCTGTAGGCTCTTTGCTGGTCTCGGCAGCACCAACAAGTCTGCCACTTCTCATCTTTTCTCCTCCTATCTGACTCATGCTTTTCCTCGCTACCCTGTCTTCTCCTCCATCTTTCCTTTTACCTCAATCTGGCAGATCAGGCCGGAGCTGTCCTTTCTCTCCTCAAGTTCTATCAGGTGACAATGGGTTCCCGGACACTTGTTTCTCCTGGGAACGACGCGGCTGATGAGCTGGCCAGACAGGGAGCGCTACTCGTGCCCTCTGCAATTCCTTGTGGTCTCTCTCCTCCTATCTCTCGTATTCACTCTTCTTTTTTCTCGGACTGGAGGCGTACTGTCTCATCGAAATTCTTCGACACACAGGTTCCCTTGATTTCCACTGAGGAACTTGTGCTCCCTCCTCACGCTCGCTGAGTTCTCTCTCGTCTACGCTGCAACGGACACAGCCTACTAATAAGCTCTTATCTCTTCAAGATTGGCAGAATTGAGAATCCTTCCTGCAGCGCCTACGGACGCCTATCCCAGGACACCTCTCATCTCATTCTGCACTGTCCAGCTACGGACTTTTTGCACCGCTCGCTTTGGCGACTCTCTGTCTCTCTATGACCTCTGGTCCAAGGCCTGTGGAGTTGTCCGGCTTCTGGGGCTCCATGGTCTTCCGCCATGCCCCCATCCCTCGGAATAACAGTTTTGTAGCACTATGTATCCTAAGTAACTTATCACTTCCCACCAAATGTTTCTGGATAAGCTGCTGATTTAGTAGTATCCGAGGTCTCGAGATCTTAGGCATGAGCTGTATAAAAAGAAGTTTGCAAATAGAAGTTTTGCTCCCTCGGCCAGCGAAACTGTATTTTAAAAGCATACACACAGTGTTTTGAATGGACACATTTTGTCACCTTGTTGAGATCTTGGCTATTTGCATTAATGCCTGTGCAAATTGCACTGCAACTCTCATTGAAATGTGAATTACAAAAACTTTGCACAGAATATGTTTCTCAGATGCATTATTACAAAATCACAAAACTTTTCAAATTAAAAAGTTTAATTTTATGTAAACTAGCAGTGATATTCTTTCATCGATTTGGTACCTTCTAGCAATTGCTTATGACATTTTTAAAAATCAAGGTTGTCCCGACCATATTTCATTTTTTGAGATGCGAATTGAATATGGCTTAAGGGACAACCAATCGCTCAGACAAAATTGCTAAATGTCGTCTCATGCGAGGGTCCGCAAACAGTGGGTCGCAACCCAAAGTTGGGTCGCAAGACCTTGCGCTTTGGGTCGCAAAAAAATTTCAATTGACTGAAATTATTCTGATATAACGGTGCAGTTTCGTCATTTTTGCACGTGCGTTCGAGTACCAACGATTTAAGCGATTTCTTTACATATGTAGCATCTTTTATGTCAGTATGATGTTGGTTTATAGTCGTACGATGTTTTCCGTATTGTTTGTTTCTTACGTCACAGTTATACTTTATCTTTAGCTAAACATTGTGTCGCCTTGGTTTAAAAAATTGCGTTTCATACTACATGCAAGAGAACTTCAGCTGAATTTTAAATTTTTGTTGCAAAAGTATATCGACCGTCAACAGCAGCTGAGATGAATGAATGAAATGACATTTTCCGCTTAATTACAAATTTAAAACAACTACAAGACCAAACGAGAAGCGGAATAAGATCTTTTGGTGGCCGTCTTCAAAATCCCACCTCCACTTGATGTGCTGTCTTCTTAACACAAATCTAATAATTGTTATTAGACAGAATAAATTTAAGACCTATAGATTTACTCTGAACGTACCAAGTTTCCTAGGATTTCATTTTAAGAAAGTTGATTCAATCACCTGCAGCCTCAACATTGCTGTTAAGTAAACATGTTTTTTGTAAAACTATGCTCAGTAATGTTTGGGTCGCCAGAAATTGAGACGCTGTTTTCGGGGTGGCGCCAAAAAGTATTTGCTGACCCCTGGTCTAATGTACATGTATGTATTCGTGAATAGCGGTCAACGACGTCGGCTAGCTGGTTGCTTTTGTTGTGCGCTGTTGATATGTAGATTCATATTTGTATGCCAGCTCTCTATTCTGGTTCGTAGTCAATGCTACAAAACTGCCAACATGAATTTAAACGCACTGTTCAGTCTTGTGAAGCAGTAGCGACAACAAAATTCTTTAAAATATTTTCACGAGTTAAAAGCTTTTATTCATTCCAATCACAACGAGAAACCAACCAATAAAACGACTCGTAATTTTTATATTTGCTCAAAAAGTTTCCTCTTCAAATATCGCTTAAAATCGTTTGTTAAATAAAAAGCAAACAATTGCTAAACTGTTTCATATCAAAATATTACAGTTGTACGAGCTTTTTTTGCAAACTTGTTTTCTCACACTTGTAAATTTTATTGCTCATTTTACAACTTTTAAGTGGTCCAGTTCTAAGGAAAACAAAAATCTTTAACATCAGATTTGACTATATACTTACTATGCTCTTAAGAAATTGTAATAACTGGAGCGGTGGTGTGGTGGTCAGAGCAGTGGTCGGCAACCTATGGCCCACAGGGAGAATTCGGCCTCTATTGCAAAATCCTCCATCCATCGGCTTTTCATTTAATTGAAAAAATTGTATAGCCCGCCGTGCCATTTCTTTTGATTCCTTGCGTCAATGACAATGTCGTTGTACTGTCCTCGTAATCTGTTTTTGAAAGGCTCAAGCAGGTGAAAGTCTAACAAAAAAATTGGGGCTCTGGCGGATATGGCAGCACTGTCCTAAAAGCGAAGCATTGTATTCCGTTGTTTTCAAACGTGATCTGGCATTATTATCTTGACCGGGTACGGGCAATTCAAGCTTTCAGCTGGGTCAACAACTTTATGTAACGTACAGAGTTGACGGTTGCCCCTGGCTTCGAGAAACTCTGCAACAGGACTCTCTTTACATCCCAACAGATGGTACACAACACTTCGCTTATCTTAGCGCTACCACTTGAACTTTTGTTTGTGATCGAGGAATATGAGTGGTGCCATTCGATTGACTGTTGCTGAGATTTCGACTGGTAACAGTGATATCAATTTTATCACCAGTGATAATTCGTTCTAGGAATGCTTCTTTTTTTGCCTAGTATTGATCCAAAATCCCTGATCGACAGTCATCCGGTAGTCTGTTTGCTCCTTGGTAAGCATCAGTGGAACTCACCTTGGATGTAATTTGGTGTACTCAAAAGAACATATCAACTTTTCTAACACGCTCACGTTTACACTTAACGTTAAGCACATTTATTTACTGTTATCCGAAAATAGTATTTGATGAGTTGATTGATTAAGGCGCGCTCCATTTTTTAATTGGTGGTGGTGTTTGGACAACAAGAGCAAAGTTTGCTAGATTTAAGTCAATAGTTAGAAATTGAAACACCTATCTTCTACTATAAGAGTAACTGTACTGATATTTACAATCTCGCCCCATAAATATTCATCAAAAGACTACGGATGTCATTTGGTTGCACCTCTTCTGTATTGAAGAATTCGATAACATATCTTTGTTTTTGACAGTCATCCATTCTACCAAAGATTTCTCACATAGATTATTTTAAAGCAAAAATTTGTACAAGGCAAAAAGTTATCATTATCCGCAAGATTTAACACTATAAAAACTGTGATAGAAACCATTTTTTGGGGGAAAAATTTATTCGGCCGGCCAATACCTTGCAGAATTTAGTTTTGATCCGCGACTAGAAAAATTTGCCGATTCTCGCTTCGAGCGTCCGCGTAACAGTCAATTTGATGTGGGTTGCCAACAATCCATGTTGTTGCCTACAAGATAATCTTCTAAGTTATGCGGCATTTATTAAGAGCTTTTTTCTTTATCATACGTTCAGGTACATATGCGAGTTGTTCCTCTTGTGTTTATATTTCAACCTTGCCGCTTTGGATCATACTACAGTACCATTTGTTACACAGTTGACTTCGCTTTATCAGGTCACTTTGGTCCTAGATCGCTTTGTTCCAATTCAGCGTAGAAATGAGCTTGTCCGAATGACGATAGATAGACTATGTGCCAAGAGGCTAGATTGTCTATCGTTATTTCTGTACTGTATTTTGCAATAAAATGGTAGTGGCTAGTTGATAAAAACAACCATAGATGCAACTTTTTGGCCCAGTAGAAAATTATTTACGGTATGTAGAGCAAAAACACTTTAAATATAAAAAAATAATCACACAAAGCAGCAAACGAATAATTTAAAATTCCAGACTAAACACTGTTCAATATTTATCAAATTCCCTTTTAGTCCTTGACTCGTGCTATAGCGATGAAAAATTTGTTTGGAGAACAATACTGGCTCTTGGGCGCCGCATTGCTTCGACAGCGGTGGCTGAAGCCACAACGTCCTCCCAAATATCGTTTGATAAACCTTATGTAAGCATGTAATTTTGCAGCAATAAAACGATGGTTAATTATGGTACCGGAAGTTCCTCAAATTTTTTACAGTTTTCATTGGCTTCATTTTCTTTATCTATACCGTGCATTCTTGCTACAATTGCGTGTGTCAATTCTAAACTATGCAGTTCCCCCCTGTACACAATAAATATTCTTGTCGACAACCTCTAAATTTCCTCTGCCGGCAACAACGGCCGGCAGAGGAAATTTAGTGACGAGCTATTGTTTGGAACCTCTTCATGGTTGTCCAAACGAATATTATTTACTAAACCTGCATGGCGTCAGCAATTTGCAATCGTGTGTAGCATCATGCTTCGCCAGAGGTGGCCAAACTACGGCCTGCCAAACACTTTGTACATTTTCTTTAAATACCACGTTTCCAACTTGTTTACTTGTCTGCCGCAACAGCAGTTAGTTGCAAGAAGCGATTGCTGACCGTTGCATTTATCGCATTAATGGATAAAACTGTTGTCAAACAAAAGTGTAAGCAAAATGGTGTGATTATATTATTGTTGTATTACAATATATTTTAAAAATCTAATTTGTATAGATTGCGTGAATCGCATTGCGTCTAGACTTCCAGTGGCCAGGCAGTCGCGAATTTGACCCTCTGGTCAAAAAGTTTGGCCACTTCTGTACTACGCCAACTCTTGGCAATAAAGTTTATGGTCTCTTGCACAAAAAAATTTTGGCAAAAATCTTTTGACGATAATAGTAAAAAAAGTTGTTTGTCTTCCTTTCTTCAAAAAACGTCCTTCACACCAATTCTTTCTGGTAGCGTACTTCCAGGTTTTCAATAATGTCCAGGTCCATTAGCTGGATAAGTGATGTTGTATTGGGTAGCAAAGCAATGAGCTCGATATTTTTGGCAAAAACTTGGCGGTTTGAGGTGCGAAGTACAATTGTGCGAGAGCAATTTGCAAGCGAGAGCAGTCAACTATTATGCTGGCTGTCCATTGATCCTTCCGCCAATTTTCAAACAAAGTAGTGCAGTCATCTAGGCCTTTGTTTTTGTTTTGTAAGAGACTGGCAGCTTTTTCATATTCAAACCCTTAAGGCATTTAGGACATTTCGTTCTGCCAATTACAAGAAGCTTCTTCTGGAGAGTGCTGTCCAAATTTGCTCACATCAAAATTGTCAAACGATTCATAGCTTTTTGAGATCCTTATAGTTTTTCTTTGGCATAGCACAATGAACCATCTAGAACCTTACGATAAAATAAACCTGCCTCATCAGCATTATGCATATATCGCTTCAAGAGTAGTGAAGTGGAGTACCATTTTAAGATTCATTTCCCGAATCCATTTCTTCCTACTTTGTTTGTTTGTTTGCACTTGTTGCATCATTTTGAGTCATTTTCAAACATCAAACAATTCCTTTTCTTTTTTTTTCATCTCAAAAGGCCGCCTTCACTAATAGTGAAGTTTTGGCAATTTTGGTTTGTTGGCTGCCAATAGATTCCGACTTGATTTCTAAGTTGATGAATCAACTTGTGAGTTTACAGACCAATTCACTGTATGTTATCCGGATAATAGAAACTCAGAATGAATATAGCATCCAATCTGCCGGTTTTACTTGCTTTTTGGCGTTTTGTCATTACGAAATCTAATAAATAAAATGCAATTTTCTCGGTCTGTCCGCGTGTCTGTCTGTCTCAACTAGTATCAAACTTTGCACGATTGATCAGATCCAGGGGTGAGTGTCATCAGGGAGTTCGTGACATTGTGATGACGTCATAATCAAAGAAAAAAAATTTTTAATTCGCATTTTGAACCGAGAAACGCGGTTGTTGACACAAACAAAAGCCCTTCCTACCAACTTTAACCAATTTCACTTTTTTCGCAACTTTGATGACGTCATATTTAACAATTTATTGCAAAATATATTTTTTTTATTTACTCAAGAAGTATTTATCGTAGAAACGAGATTAACGATTCTTTAGAAGATATTAACTTGATTTTCTACAATTTAACACCTTACAACAATTTAAGCATAATTGACAGTGCAACAGTAGATTCTTCATTTAACCATTTCAAGCCTTCTAAGCATGGTTCTTTGCTTTTTTTCTACTCGCTTCAAACTTCCTCTATGACGTCATAATACGTCTGGTACGATCAACACAGTCTTTTGCCAACAGCGATCATAATATGATAATTTTTTCAATAGATGCAACATTTTTACAAAATCATTTTTTTCAAAAACTGATTTTTGACCTCATTTTTCAACCAAATTTCAAAATTTTGAAACAAATTAAGGTTTCTTTCAAGGCAATGTCATCATGACGTCACAATTAAAAACAGTTTCTTTGATTTTGCATTACTTGACAGAGGATAACCAATTTTTGCTCAAACGAAAACCAGCTTCCGACTTACCACATTTTAAAAACTTACATTTATTTGGGGTCTAAAATGACGTCACAATCAACGATTCATTGAACGATCTGTTTTTTGTTCTTTCTCAAAAAGTACTCATCGCAGAAACGCGATTAAACATTTTTTAGGAGTATTAACAAGCTGCTTTTTATAAAAACAACTTTACAACAATTAATGTTTATTTGATTATTCCGCAGGCAATTCTTTATTTAAGCACTTTAAGCCATCTCAGCATTTTTTTTCTCTATTTTGCCTGGACGCCTAAACTGGCTGTATGACGTCATAATATGTCTTGTACGATCAACACAAATGTTCGCTACCGCAGATCATAATATCAAGATGTTTTCAAAATTGCAACCTTT
Organism: Trididemnum clinides; assembly: GCA_963675345.1. Lineage (NCBI taxonomy): Eukaryota > Metazoa > Chordata > Ascidiacea > Aplousobranchia > Didemnidae > Trididemnum > Trididemnum clinides. Next base: position 18,593,182 of record OY776305.1, read on the forward strand.
TTGCAAAATCAGTTCATTAAAAAGCTGATTTGTAACCTTATTTTCCATCTGATTTTCAAACTTTTTCCAACAAATAGTGTGTAATATGTTCAATTAATATTAGTTTTTATACTAAAAAAACTAAATTTTGATACCTGTGGTGTAACTTTTTAATCCTCTCAAAAGTGATGAGTTCAGTAAAAACAGGTGACTTTAATCCAAAAACGTTTTAATAAAGTACTAACAATTACTATCCTTTGAAAGCTTAGGAAATTTGCTTTCTAGCGATATGTGACTCCAATTACTTGAAGCTAAGGATTAGGTTATAACGGCTGATCAAAAGTTGGTTGCCATGCATCATGTTTCATTTTTAGTTGTACAATTATTCTACTAAAGCTAACAAACTTGCAATCGTTAAACAAAGTTAGTTCTTTGGTACATTTTGATCACTTTTCCTCACAAGCATGGTTCTTTTGCATCATCTGTCCACGTTTTCAAAAAAATTCATTAAAAACTGAACTCTCCAAATGTTTATGAAATGTAGTCTACCGGTTAGAAACACACAAAATTTTAGTGCCTGCAGTTTACAAAATTGCAATTTCTAGAAAGTCCAAGTCGTTTGGTACATTTTGTCTATTCTTTCTCGACAGCATGGATGTTTGGCATTATCAATCAAATTATTCAAAAGACTGAAAGTCTACGAATTTTTAATAAGTAGCCTACTCCAAGCAAACACCTGGTGATCACCCAAGAAAAAGATGATGGGGTAAAGATGGACCTTTCTTATCATTTGCAACAAAACGTAAGTGTCGAGCAAAATATGATCTAAATTGTCGCGTTTAAATATTAAAAATATAGAATTTTCGGTTCTATCTTAATCTTAAATTTCTTTTAAAATTGAGGCGACAGATGATAATCGCTCGGATAATTAGGTCTGACTGCAACTTAATAAAACTTGGAAAAGATTGACTTCCACTAAAAACACCCTAAACCTCGTTAAGAACCGAGTAATGTATTCATGGAAATAATACTTCATGACTTCAAACTTCTTCGCTCAACAGTCTCAGAACTAATCGCTTTACTACACAATCAGGAAACCGCCAAAACTAATTTCAACAACAACTGTTCAATACTCGCCACGTCCACAGAATCCACAATAAATTATCACAAAAAAACAATAGTGGTAAGTAGCAATCCTAATAATAACGGCTGAAAACGCATTGTGACGTCATTATGTTAAATGACATCGCAATGCTTGCCATTATTTTGTGGAAACAGCAGTAGGCAGCAAGATTATCCACTATCATTTTGATAGCAAACATAAATGGTAAAGCCCATTGCTGATATTTTTAATTGCAAGGATTGGCCTATCGGTACAAAACACTAATCTTCATTTAAAAGTAGGGAGGTCTGAATTAGGGACAAAGTTAAATGTAATAAAATCCCAAATTTAAGAAAAGATTAAAATTAAACAATAATAGCATCAATGTGTAACACTGGATTAAGATGAAACGTTTTTGTTTGAAAAGAGCTAAATAGCCGTCTATTGCAATAGGTTGTATGACTTAAAGGAAAGGTAGGACCCTTTTTCATGCTATGGCCGAATTAAAGCAAACAGCGCAGGCAAAAATCTTAATGTCACCAGTATAAATACAAAAGCGGGCCCACCAAATCGTCAAACATGCCCACCACCAAACAGCTCATTCCTTTAATTGTCAAAACGACCACCATTTGGGTGACGCCATCAATTTTGACTATGTTTCATCTGCCCCCCTTACTCTTTTAAAAATTACGAATGGTAGTTTGTGTCATCATTCTTTCTTTTTGAATACTTCCAGTCTTCATTAATACCCCAACATGATCACCATTACATATACAGGAACTATGGCTTATATTTAGTAAAACATTTCGCTGTGGCTCTAACAAATGTTTGTACGGTGAAGCTGACGCAGCTGCATTAATTGATACGTTGTAAATGGGCGTGGGTGATAGTATGGCCTGCCGGGGTTAAATCGTACCATAGTTAGGAGAAACATTTTTTCTATCTTGCTTGATAAAAGTTTTATAGAGCTACCGGAATCAAACCTGGCAATTTGGGAAAAGCAAAAACTTATTTAACTTCTATGAGCATACTTAAGAAAGGAAAAACGAATATGAATCATAATGCGTAGCCAGCGGGGACTTAAGAAAGTTTCATAGGAAATCAAAATTAACAATACCACTGTGTTTAATCGCACCATATAAAACATATTATTGGTATTTTGCTTTACAGTAGTTTTATAGAGCTACCGGCGTCAAGCCAAACATTTGAAGAAAAGCAAGGATACTTTAAACTCCCCAGGGCACGTCAAGCAGGGAGAAAAGAACATGCTACATAATGCGTAGCCAGCGAAAACTTGAGAAAGTTTAAGGGAAAATAAAAAGATAACAGCGTCACTGTGTCAAATTGCACCACAGGAAAGACATTTTTGCCCGTTTGCTTTAGAATAGTTTAATATCAGAAATGTAATTTCTACTTCCAAACTACGGGAAACACAAGGCTCCCTTAGGTTCGTGTCAGCAATGAACAGAGCACATCGACTTAAAGCATAGCCAGGATCTTGAAACGAGATATTCTATTAGGAAAAGGAACACAAAAAGTTGTAAACATAAACGTTTGGCAACTCCTCATACAAAAATCTGATGGATGAAGCCGTCTTGGCCGGCTGAACCGATACTCTCCATTCCGACGTTACTGATGGGGTCTCTTCGGGTGACACCATCATATGTAGACCTACTATAAAGCAACGATTTTTTCTTGTGCTGATATGCTGCCTGTTATGGTATTCATGTCGTTTATGTCTGTGCTCTACATCATTGTTACAAAATCCCAAGTTTAAGAAAAAATCAACATAAAATCACAACCATAACAATGCGAAAAATCGGATATAGAGAGAACAATAGCCGCTTTTGTCGCTATACCGTAAACAAGACCAATAGCGCGGCCAAATTAGGAACTTAATACCACAAATATAAATAGGAAAGAGGCAGCACCAATTGGCAAAATAAGCTCACCATTAAATAGATTTTTTCGTTAATTGTGAAAACAACCACCATTTTGCCGCTACAATCAGTTTTGATTATGTGCAATCCATGCTCTCTCACAAGTATTAACAATAATTTGTTGCAAGATTCTTTGTGAGCATTGCCAGTCATGATTAAGAGAATATGATGATCACGACTTCGTGTAGAAGAATTGTAAAAGTGATTAAAATTCATAAACTTTTTGCTACTGCTCACACAAGAGCCGGATAGGTGAAGTCGGCTTGGCCGGTTAAACCAAAATACTAAACCCGGACAATACTGATGAAGGGTCTCTGCTGGGCGACACCGTCTAGTCTTCTATATTGATGCGAAATGGCTATCTTCTCTGGTGCATCGACAAACAAATAATAATGTACGTTTATTCTTAAACAAGCAACATGAATCACCAATCGCGCAGAAATATCACACAGATGATAACTGCAAAAATGTAAAAACTTGAGAAAGCAAAGAAATTTCTCTCTTTCTGCGATTACCTTATCTTAGCAATATATCGTTACAAATTGAAAAAGAAATCAGGCAGTTTTTAATTTAAATTCATTCTGCAAAATTTGGATTCATTTTGGTACAGGATACTCACAATACTGGCAATTGCTTCATAATTAAAAATTGTCAAGCCATATTGCACAATGCTGAAGTTTTGTATAAACTGAATTGCTCGTGTGGAAAATCTTACATTGGTCAAATTGGCCGTAATCTAGTTACAAGAATTCAAGATCATGTACTAAACGGAAAACCAAATCAAAAATCAGATGTTGCAAAGCACCTTGTGCACAATCCTAACCACAAGATTAATTTCGATTCTCATGAAATACCTGATCATCCCAACAACCATAGAACACTACGAATCCAAGAAATCTTATTTATTCAAAAAATTCAACCACAAATTAACCTAGACAAAGCATCGCAACCGATTTATTTGTTTAATACGTAATAGTTGTTGAAAGTATACCTCTATAGAGCGCTTCTTGACTTAGCCTTGCAATCGCTAATAATATTAATGGCAGTTATTTTATTTCAATCAGATCACTTCGTTCTTTCGACAATTTATTCTTCAAATTTAACGTTTCGCTCCGCTTAGTTACCGGGGAGCTTCTTCAGAATACGGTAGATGTTAATAATGTGACATACAAACTGTACAACATAAAAACATAAAGACTACCTGTATTACTAAACACTAAAAATTATTTATCAACGGAGCAGGCAATCACGTAATAACAAAAACATTGTTACATCACAGATACAGGAGTGGCCAAGTGAAAAGTGTTGTGAGAAACGTAAGACATTACTTATTGGAGACGAACACACTATAAACAGTCGGAAAATTCGCACCATCATTGCGATTAATAACATTACATGAACAAGCCTTTTGATTTATTAAAAAACTTTCCGCAACGCGACGTCTGTATGCATGTGATTCTGACTTCAGTATTTTGACATTATCCCAATCTATTCTATGATCGAATTCCATAACATGTTGACTCAGCGCTGACTTTTTAGTGTTAAAAGTCTTGACCGCATCAACATGTTCCCATTTTCTGGTTCTAACACTACGTCCTGTTTCACCTACATACACAGCATTGCAATCCCGGCAAGAAATCAAATTTCTTGCAAATACTGTAATTTGCAAAAATTTATGGCCAGAAAGAGTGCTCTTTTTTTCATAATTAAGCGGAGGTTTCACTCAGTAAACAAGAAAATTTCAAGTGTAAAGTAAGCTTTTGTTCCTTTTATAGAGTTTTTGTCCAAATTAAAGAGTTGCCCACGTTATCCGATGGCCAAATAAAGCGGAGTCGACTGTAATACTTTATTTGGCTCCTTAAAGTTACTTTAAAAAATTTAAATAAAACCTAATTGCTTAGCAACAACTATGCTCACTAAACATAATGGTCAGATTCAGTACTGGATTTGCCATGTTCATTTGCACGTTGCCAGTTAGGGTATTGCATAAAACGAGCTGATATAAATTTGAATTTGTGATGCATCCTTTAGCTTAGTCCTTAGGGCATTGTATTTCTCTTGCAACCAGTAGCAGCAATTATTTCTTAGTAGTACGTCTGGATTTCAGTGCAATACTTGCAGGCATGATACTGTAATAGGTGGGGTCTTGTAAAGAATCGGCTGCGTTACAATTGAATGTCAGAAATTTTTCAGAATTTAAAATTAGTGTTGGAGTTAGTTAGAGTTAGGATTATTTAAAACAATATGGCCGATTATCTGCCTGATAGTTGTTGTTATTGCCAATAAGCTCTTTGTACTGTTGTTTGTTGGTGACCTTTGGCTTCACTATCTTTTGATATTATAAGATTTTTGCAACAGTCAAGTATTTTCAAGTGTAAAAAATTGACTTATGTGTATGTAACGTAGGCTATGTTTGTCTGCAACCAGACATGATACACCAGTACTGCCAGTTGACAGGTTGACTAGCAGTCAAAAGTGGAAACAATACGTATTTAAAACTGGCAGCATTAAAAATATATTGCAAATGACGGAGCAAAAAAAAAGTTGTGTACTTTGGATCTAAATAACGTTTTGAGTTTGTCATAAAAAATGACCTAAAAGTTAGATCTAGTGTGCTGATTGGAAGCTGCTGGATTTGAAGTTTTCATGATGATTTGCAATTACCCTAATTCTTCATTTGACTTGTGTTCAATGATTTCATTAGGTTTGCATCATAGTTTTTTCAGATGTTGATTTAGCACATAAAAATGTTTTTATAGGCCTAGAACTGCCACCAAACTCACTACTGGTGAGCAAGATAATTTGCTGTGATGTAATTGGCAAATGCACTGGTGCCAACAGTGACTGTGTGCTCAAGTCATTGATTAGGGCTCATTACACAGTTACACTTCTGTCTTCGTGATTAAGAAAAGTCATTTTTATGTTTTGGCAGTGGCTATTTTGCCGTCGACGGCAATTTACCCTCAGAGACTATTTTGCCGTGAGTTGTTTGTGATTGGTCAATCTAAATGACATACTAAACATGTGACTTTTGGTCGTTTCTGATTGGTCAATTTTAAAAACCAATTAAAAAAATTTTGCACCCCCAGGTCTCTATCCCCCACCCTGTACACTCCCAATGTACACTGCCCGATACATTTACATACTGGGCCCACCCCTTCAGAGTACACTGCCTTTCTTTTAAGGCAGTGGCTATTTTGCCATCGACGGCAATTTGCCCTCAGAGACTATTTTGCCATGAGTTATTTGTGATTGGTCAATCTTAATGACGTACTAAACATGTGACTTTTGGTCATCTCTGATTGGTCAATTTTAAAAACAAAAAAAATTTTGCACCCCCAGGTCTCTATCCCCCACACCCTGTACACTCCCTTCCAGTGTACACTGCCCCGTACATTTACATACCGGGCCTGCCCCTCCAGTGTACACTGCCTTTCTTTTAAAGCCCTGGCCAGCTGAGATTCGAACCCACAACCATGGTATCTCAAGACCAGCACTCTATCCACTACACCACAGTGTCACTAGTATTATCATAGCAAATTTGGCTATATAAACACACGTGAATGATCACGGCAAAATAGATTCAAAGGGCAAATTGCCATCGACGGCGAAATAGCCACTGCCTTATGTTTTACCCTTCACATTACTCTTGTTGCCAAGTGCCAAGCAGGACATCTGTGACTACCGTTTTTAAAGTCTTTGGCATGCCTCATTCAAGATAATTATACTCATGTCTATCCACTGCAATGTGAACATTCTAACTACTACACCACTGCCATGGGGGGCCTACTAAACAGGACATGTCTGTGATATGCACGCTGTCTATCATATTGCCTTGTGATGTCAAATAACTCCATTTACAACCATGAATAATGTAGACATCATGGACACTGCTGGCATATGGTAAACCAATTAAAGCTGCTGCTGCCATGGTTGTGATTGACAGTAAAATTTGATAAACTAAGTTAATTTTTTTCTTTAGTGTTTAGCTGTTATATAGTTGCTGTGTTGGTAATTTGTATATGTTTTGAATTGCACTTGAGTTATTTTTGTCAATTTAAATATGGCTGCTCCAAAGCAAGGACGCCAAGTAGCTGGTTGTAATTATGTTGCTAATGATGAGATTTGGAAAAGCCATGTTCATATGGAAATAAATTCTGCTAAGAAATGGCCACAGACATGGGGTTTCATGACTCAATCGTACAAAGACCTAGCACAAGATTCTGTTTCTCCCAAGGACAAAAAAGATAAGCCAAAAGTTCAGCTGCCTGAACAGTTACAAATGCGTCCAATTACACCAATTGAAAAGTATATAAAAATTGGCAAGTCTCCTCCATATCCAAACACAACTACAAAAGAAGTTGGATGGAGATCAACAAAGCCAGACTGCAAATTAGAAATATATGGTTCATATGCTAGAGGAAAGGGTGGCTTAATTAAGCAATTAAATTGGCCACGTGAAGGTATTATATAAAAAGGCAATATATTTTTATCATGACTAGAAGCTATTACTGGTATTTTATGTAGTAATTATGTTGTGTTGTTAAACATGCTAGGCTATGTATTGTGCTGTACCCTTTAATTAACAGATAAAGTTGTGTGGTTGCTTGCACTTGTTTGGATATGTTTATGTCTGATTGAGGCTATTTCTTTAACTTGATTAAAACATTAAAAGATAGTATTGTTTTGTCAGTGCTCATAACTAAGTACCATTGAGCTTATGCACCATCTGTATGCATGTGGCATTGTAAAGAGCACATGAAAAAGCTAAGTAAAAAGTAGTAGTAGTACATCAAGCCTCATAATTTTTTGAATAAACAGTTTTAAGCTGTTTTGTTGAAAAATGGACAATATTGCTTTTTCCAATAAAATAGTTTCTGGTATGTTGATTGTCAATTAACGATAGAATATGGCTCCATATTTGTAATTATAATCACACAATAAAAATTTCTTAATTACCAGTAGATCTGTTGGTCGACTTAAAAAAAAGTTTGTTTCTTTCACTTTTGTATGTTTCAATGAGACAATTAGAAGCAGTATACTGGTACACAAAAATATTTCTTACTGACTTAAAAGCCATTATCATCAATGAGTTATAAAGTTATTGATAGTTTGCTGTATGGTAATATGCCAATAGTTTAGCAGAATCTAAAATATATTTTGTAAGTGTGGACTAGTCGATCTTGAAATTGTATGTATCAGTTTGTTGAAATCAATTTGAATTCATTATCAACTAATATTTCTAATTTTTCTCAAGTTTTGCATTGGGTATTGAATTTGTCATAGACTTGGCAATAACTAATAAAGTGATTTCTGTTTAATAGCTTGTGTTATGTATACATGATGTTTGTATTGTTAGTTGTTTTTTTTATTGCGTACATTGCTGTAATATGAAACCATTTTGCTAGCACTTTCATTACATTATGCCAATAAGCACTGAGATTACTAGTAAATACAACAGCCATAAAGTTGAGCCATTCTGCTGAGATTAATTAAATTTCATCTAAGTGTTTGTTTGTAGTTGTAGTTGCTCTGTATAAAATACCAAAAACGCTAAAAAAATTAACACTGCATTTTGTACTGGTCGTGTTGAAAGTTGTATGCCATTTTTTTACTGCTTGAACTTGGAAGAGTGTTGATAAATTGGTTGGCATTGATTGTTAATTGATTAAGGTCAAAATGCTGGTAGTGCCCTGCTGTACAATGCTAATATCATTATTTTACTTAATGTAGTTAAGAAATGCCATTTGAAAGAACTTGCATTTTTCATTTTAGATTTTCCAAGGACATTGATATTTCACATTTGACTTTTAAAAAGTCTTGTTTTTGAGCATTTGCTTCACCAGCAAGCTCTTAATGGAAGTGAAAGTTAACTATAGTAGGCCTTGCATATAATGAAAAAGTCAGGACTAGCTTCAGTAGTTTGTTATATGTGTTTCAATACATTATTTCATTATTGTATAATGGATACGTTAACATATACAAAATTATCCACTTTAAAACCTTAAGTCAATAAATGTGTTTATTTGTTATATGCAAGTTTTAATGTTGCCTGATAATTATTTTCACAACAAAAGATAGTTTTGCAACTTCATCTTTTATGTTTAATGGTACTAATGCATTTACATGTAATGTATGCTGATGGGTTTGACCAGAACTTAACATAGCAATGCTACCCCAATAGAAGTTTTTTGTCTTAGTGTAACATTATCACAATCTTTGCTTCATTGCACTTTTTGTTTCTGTAGGTCTTCATGTTGTTTATAACTAAATGTAATGGTAGGTAAAGAAATGTTTTTTAATGGGTCTAATGTTGAGAAGTGATGTTTTTTCAAAAGTCATCATCTGAAGCTTTTGGTAAGCTTCTCACAGAAGTCAGTGACCTATTTGATGGCACAGAACCATCTATTCAGCAGCAGTTAAAGCATTATAAAAAACGGAATTTAAAAGACAGTTATCACAAGCGTGTTCTATCCAAGTCTTTTCAACAAACTTGCGGCTTGAATACACATGATTTTTCAATTACAAACCTATCTCAAAGCAAAAATGATGATAAAGTTCCGTCATCAACTATGCTGGATGTGTTTGTATCTTTGCCTAACGTTAAAGCAGATCCACTTGAAGATATCAGCATAAATGAGCTTCAAGCAGACTCAAGCCTGAAGGATTGGATAGAGAAGCGCAAAAAATTTAGACAAAACATCAATAAAAATCATTTAAGCCGTTCATGGACAAGGCAGAAACATGAAAGATCACATTTAGCTGACTACATACTATCTAAGTTGAGAGCTAGCGGAAACAATGTTTATCTTACAAAATTTAATGATGTAAGCTGTTTCATAATGCTTTTTTACTAGCAAAGATATGTTTGAAAAATGTTTTCAGGAAAGATGTAGTTAAACAAATTACTAAAAAATCTGACATCTTAAATAAGGTCAGGTGTTCACTCACATCCATGCCATTGAACCCATAAATGCAGCCCTTGTTGCAAACAGAGAGAGCACAAGGTACATGCAAAACTGCAGTTTGCTGTAGATCTAAGTATTTTCTGGCAATGCAAATTTGTGCACTTTCTATTCTCTGTCACAAGCAGAATCGAAATTCTTTGTTACTGTTTAGTGTTTTGAAGGACTGTTGAGGCAAAGTTTTCCTGAAGTAAAGTTACCTACATTCAGGCATTTTTTATCAGGTGTTTGTGGGTGATAGATTGAATTGTTAATGGCATGAGAGATAATTTTAAATTGAAGTCAATTGTTTTAACGTTTCAACTTATGACATGAAATTGTTGTTCATTATTTATTGTTGTTTTTTGTGATAGCTTTTTGTTTTTAGATGTTGCAGGTGTTAAAAAACCTTTTGAGATTGCAGTTGCAGGCTGGTATCAAACATTCAAAGTTATTTTATTTACAAATTTTCATGGTGTGGTATTTAGTACTGTTATGAAATATTTTAGAGTTTAACCTCAACTTCAATCAGATCTAAAGTACTTCTCGTATCTAAAACTATAAAAAGGTTGGCCACTGCTATTGAAAAAAATGAATCTTTATTCAGTTTGTTCACGGATAGTGAAAAATGTGCAGTTTCTTATGACGAATGCAAAAGTGGCTTGTTAAAAGTAAGGATTACTTGGTAAATTTTTTGATGTGTTTAATAATACAACATAAATATATTTTTATATTGTACTATCTAGCTCTGCCTACACCACTTGCAGAGATTCCATTAACACCTGAGCTAGGAATATCAGTTCAACCACCTGTGCTGGCTTAGCAAGATGGGTACTGTATTTTTCGGACCATAGGGCACATTGAACTATAAGGTGGAGCATCAATAAACGTCTTTTGACACGTTTATTTTCATACAGGGTGTGACATAAGTAACACAAAATGAGAAATTTAAATATAATACACATGTAAAACATTAAGCTTTTATTCAAACACAACAAAAACGTCACTTCAATTCATTTTCGAATAGTAATTCAGTCTTCAAAATGATGAGTCAAACAAATCATAGATTCTAAATGATTTTTAAAAGTATGATTGGAGCCACAAAATAGTCGTTCTAAGATTTTGCATTACTTTTGTCACACCCTGTACATAGGGGGCTCCAGAGTATAAGGTGCATTTAATGAAACAAAAACAACGCATTTCATCACTACTGTGAGAAGTGTTCAGCTAGTTGCTGGGTATGCATTGCAATACATGCACGACACACGTGTGTGTTTATGTACATAAAGTGTAGAGAAAAATTCACTTGTTAAGGGAACAAGAATAAGTGAAGAGAAAAAAACATGCTCGTAAAGGGAATGAGAGTAGGTAGTTTGATGGCAAGAAACAAAGGCATTTGCTCTCGAGAAAGAATGAGTTGAGGTAGGTAAAACTGCCTTGGTAGCATTTATTGAAACATAAAATTTGTTCAGAGTTTGGTGACAAAGCGTAACCTGATCCACACATTAGACACACAAGACTATAAGACGCACGTTTCATTTTTAAGAAAATCAAAGGGTCACAAGTGTGCCTTACGGTCTGAGAAATACGGTAGGTGAGATAACAGTTTCAAAGCGTTAATTTTTTTTTGACATGGCCAGTTCTCATTAAATCTTTTTTTGAAATAGAGTCGACATAAAAAAAATGTATTGTGCTCACTCTATTGCTCCTTTAAATGAGTTTTGAGGCACAATAAGAGGGTAATGACAAAATAGTTACTGCTTTCAGAAAAGTAAAAATAGAATATTAAGTTAGATGCCTGTTTCACTGCATGGTATGCTCCCATTTATATTTGTGACTTCATGTGCCTGGGTGCACCTTATGTGCTCTCTTTTCCATGTAGGCATCATCAAGGGTGCTATTAGGAGCCATGCCTTAATTTTACTTATTTATCTAAAAGAAGAAAACTGTGGTTGTGGGTATGCAGAAGCATGCTAGTAGAAACATTTTGCTCCAACAAATCCCCATGATGAGAAAATAAGCAAATGGCTCGCAGTCTTCAATTGCTCTTAAATAGGCTGGGGGTGCAAAGAGTCCCTGGCTTTAAATTTAAATCTAAATTTGTGGGTACTGAGGTATGAAAGTATAAACTGTGGTGATCAGGAAATGACACAGCATCTGGAGGGATTGTAATTTAAGTGAAAGAGGAAATATTCTGAAACTTGTGAAAGATGGAAAAAAACTGAGTGATGGCAATTGTGCTAAGTTTAGATAAAGAGGTGATGCAAATAATGTGTGTGTATTGGCCACAAAGTGGAAGATTAGACATAGGAAATGTTCATTTTTATGATAAAATCGCAAGTGAATGGGACTTAATTAGATCTAGTGAAATCACCTTTTCTTTGAGGAATTTTGATGTGTATGTGGGGAATGTGTTAAGTATTTTGATAACGAGAATGGAATCAGAAAGACAAATGTGAAAACAAGATAGCTAGAGTTCTGTAATGAAAGAGAGTTGTGTGTGGTAAACACGTCGTTTCAAAAGGAAGAGATAAGAAAGATAACCCATAGTACAGGCAAATATGAAGCAGAAATTGATTTTGCGCTTTTGGGGGGAAAAAAGACAGCAAGTATGTAAGAGATTTATAGGTTTTCCATGGGACTGCATTGCTGGCTGGTGGTCGTAGATCGGAATAAAAAGGGTTATAAAAAGACTGTGAGAAAAAACAGATCATAAGAAGAATGTGGAAGTTGAATGAAAACCCAACAAGAGTAAAATTTAGAACAGGGCAAAAATTTGGAAGGGTCCATGGAAAAGATCATGAATGAAGATAAAGGGTCGGGCCAGATGATGGAGACTGACATGGCAGAAAGAGTTACCGGCAAAAAAAATTGTTAAAGCAAAGCAAGAAATGAAGTCAGGAAAGGCAATTGGATCATCGGAAGTGAGTGTAGAGACGATTGCACAAGTGGAAAAATTGGGGTTAAAGTGATGATGGACCTGTGTCAGCACGTATTGGAAGGTAAAGGAATGACTGATGAGTGGAAAACTAAGTGTGATTATTGTGCCTGTTTTTAGAGCAAAGGATGATTTGATGAGCTTTGGATCATATAGAGGAATAAAACTGCTAAAGTATGCCATAAAAATTATTGAAAAGGTGCTAGACAGGTAAATACCAACATTAATCAGTTGCAAATAGAATGGAATTTGAATTTGTGCCTAAAAAAGAAAGAGTGAATGCAATAGTTGTTGTGAGGAGGATACAGGAGGAATATCAAAAGTAGAAAAAGAAGTTGTATATGTGCTTTGTTGACAAAAAAAGCATTTAAAAGAGTTTTTAGAAAGGTGATGGAGTGGGCTATAAGAAAGAAGGGATAATTAAAAGTAGTGGTTCAAGCAGTTGTAAGCTTTAATGATGGAGCAAAGACAAGAGTGAGGGTGGGATCTGCATATTCAGAAGAGTTTGAAGTAAAGATTAGGGTAATACACGGATCTGTGCTGTTGCCACTGCCAAGGAAAACTTTTCGAAACCAATATTGATCGTTGTGAAGTTAGTGGGAGGATAGTAATGGTCAATTCAGTGCAGTGCACAAAATGTGGAAACTGGTTTTATGGCAGATCTGTAAAAACAAAGAGAGTTACCACTAGATTAGCAACACATTTTGTATTTTCAAGGTGTAGGATAATGATAGAAAGAATAAAAAATTTGATCAAGAAGTTGTGTGATGAAGTGGAAACAGTTCATGGATTTTGTTGTTTGGGGGCAAGCTAAATGCTTAGTGGTGGTTATGAAGCGGCAGTCACAGCAAGAGTAAGAATTGGTTGGGTGACATTCAGGATTGTGGAGAGTTTTTACTTGAAAATAGGTTTCTGCTGAAGATAAAAGGTAAAGTTTATTGTTGTTGCATAAGATCAAAAATACTAAATGGAAACGAGACAAGACAACAAAATAGAAAAGTAATTACAGTAGATGCCGCTTAGTATGACCACCTTGGGACGAGACCATTTTGGTCATAATATCCGAATGGTTATAAAAACCGAAGCTGCCATAACAGCTCCTGAATCGACGCTGTAAGCCACAAGAAGTCCAAATACCATCAAATTCATCGTTTACCCAAAGTAACAGTGTGACGTTGGTAGTAAAACAAAGTACCATACTGTAACACTACAAGTGACGGTAAAATTTAGTACAGTATGTAACAATATGTTGAAAAAGCGAAGTTATAAGTGCGTGGCAGGAAAAAATACTGTACTGTAACAAGAAAGATGGAGAAAATGTTGGTCATATTATCCGAAATTTGGTCATATTAAACAAAGAGTTTTAAATGGAGAAATTCCAGACCGTGCCAAATTGGTCATAATAAGCAGCTGGTCATACTATCCGTGGTCATAATAAGTGGCGCCTACTGTATAAGGAGAACTAAATGAGCTATGGTGATAGCCATGTGCAGTCAGAAAGTGGTTGAGAAAAAGACTACTGAAGAACAGTTGTACACAGCGAGGTTCAAAGAAACAGTAGATGGGTTGGCAAAAGCACATCAAGTTGAGTGAGTGGTAAGAGAAAATGAGGTCAACCAAAGAAGACCAGGACAAAACAAATGGAAGAGGAGACTGAGAAGATTGGTTTCAAGACAAAGAATGTTCTGAATTGATTCATTTGCCCACATGGAGTGCTGAGAATTGCTGAAGATATGAGGTGAATCAGGTCAACTCTGTTAAGGGGAGAAAATGGGGATAAAAACTAAATAACTGCTACTACTCTGACTTTGATAAGTGTAAATATTGTTACAATATTTGCAACATCTAATGCTTTAAATCTATAGTTTTTGCGTAGCCAATCTGTGATTTGAACCCGCGTTGTGTCGTTGTTATGTTTCTTTCTCTTGAGGTATCGTTTTTTTTGATTAGTTGTTGAATTTGGCAAAGTTGACCCTAAAGCAACGCTGCAAAAACTGCCTTCTTATCACATTTTACATCATTTCTCAAGTAGCAGGAAGGATTACATTGTTTTGTAAACCTGCACGTTTGAGCAAAAGACGAAATTGTCAAAGGAAGCTTGTAAGAACCCAAGTAGATAAAGTTGGATGGATAAGTTGTTCTTTTGTTGATCGTCTTTGTGGAGCTGTAGTAAAGAAGGTACTTGGGGGTCAAACTAGCTTGAAATCGCTAACTACACTGCTACAATGCCAACCGCCAACAACGCCACCACCATCCCATTTTGTTTTTCTGTCAATTGTACAATCTTAATTTCAAGTTTCAGTTCTTTATCGTCAATATACGTTTATCAAAGGATTGGTGCACAAAAGTTTAGGCGACAGAAGAAAGGAAGTGCAAAGGGCGTGTTTCATCTATTTTGTTAAACAGCTTCACAACAATCTGTTTCGGGTTCAGAGACTACCCCAAGGGTCTCTGTTCCACGAACTTGTTACAATAAGTAACTTGTTTTCAAGAAAAATAGCAAAAATTTTTCCCTTCATATCGTGCAATTTCAAACAGAGTGTTTTCTCTTGATTTCTTCCAAGAATTTTTAAATCCCTGCCTATCTCTTTTTTGCCCTGTTTTCAGCATAAATGCACTTAAGAGACTGGTATGCCTTGCAATCAAAACAGTTATTGATTTCACAAAGTTTTATTCATTTCAAAAAGTGTGTAGAAGCATAATTGCAAGATTGTGAGCGAGCAATGAATTGATTGGTATGTGTTTACAGGAATAAGCTATTAAATAGTAGTAGGCCCACCACTTACTACTTTTTTGTAACTGTTTGTATATTTGTATGACCTAAAGCATCTAGCTTCATGGACGGTCTTTTATCGTGGCATAGTGCTGCCAGGCAAAGCGCAAACTAACTGGAAGTCAAGTACTTGCAGTCAAGGTATTGCTTTAAGTTAGGTTGAGGCATAAGAGTATAATCCATTGACCACGTTTTTGTGCTAAAAAGTCTGATAACTTTTTGTAATTCATGCAAAATTTCTTGTCCAAGATGTGCATTTTGTTGGACTCTGTTTGCTGCATTTGATTGATATGTATTGAGGTTAAGATTAGTCAAGGCCTAAGGGCATGACATCAGCTTATCAGCATGCATAAAATTTTATTCCAATGGAAAACATCTGTTGAGAGAAGAAGATAGGTTCTGTTGATGTGTATCTGTGTAGTTCATTCAGGAATAATTGTTTGTTGTTGGAAGTGGTAAAGGCCAAGTGATACTGCTAGTAGTTGTAGTTGTAGTTGGGTTGAGTGGATAAGAATAAATTTATTTGTAGATGCAAATCTTGTTGTTTTGAGCAAGAAATGGTGTGAATCTACAAGTGATAGATTAGATATATAATACTGAATTAGCAAGGTGTCAGTGAAGTTCCAGTCCAACAAGTTGTATGAGCAATACATTGCTTTGCCTTAACTTCAAAATTCTATTGCACGACAGGTGCCGAAGTGATTAATATCTACTGGAATAAGCTTATAAATTTTAAGGCTACTACTTACGAATATTTTGTAATTGTTAGCATAATTGTATTACCACTAGCCTCTGTCTGCACATATGGTCCTTGGTTATGGCATAAGCACTTACAGGTAAATTATTAAAATAATTTAGATTACGGCTTAAGAGAATAATTGATCAACCAGATTTTTGTACTAGAAAATTGGAAAATTTTGTGTAATTCCTACAAGATTTCACATCAAAAATAGGCATTTTGTTTGACTTCGCCACACTTGATTAATATGTCGTAGAAGTTAAGATTAGTCAGGCACGTCACACAACTATGCAAAAATATATGACTTGCTATTGCATTATACTATTTTTTTTCAAAATGTTAGTGAAGAGTAACTTGAGCGCTTGTGCTATCTGCTGCTACTTTCACTATACGATGATACCAGATAACATTATGACGAAACTGAGGTTTTTTGAAGTGTTTCAAGAAATACGAAAAAAGCATGCTTAGAATGCTTAAAAACAAATCCCTTGTTGCCTTGTCAATTCAGCACTAATTGATGCAGAATTTTTTTTCATCAAAAGCAGCCTGTTAGTATGTCCTGAATCCTGCTGCAGTGATCAATTGAGCCACTTTTTGTGTTAATAGTTTCAATGATATTAAAACGTCACGTACTTACCCATGCAGAGACAGAACTCTGCTTTATAGTATGAGTTTACTGTTTTGCAAGAACTTGTTCCCTTCTTTGACTTCCTAATTAACAAACAAGTGGCAGTAGCACCAAACATAGAAAAATTATCACTCAAACCTACTTTTGGAGTATCCTACTATCAAGCTTCTGATTGAACAGCTTGGTATTGCTTTCAATAAATATACTACTTAATAGAATCTAGCAAGGAGAGAAAATCTTCATCCTTGTTGGCACTTCATTTATCTGCATTGGGCATATGTTGCAATGCATCCACTTTGCCGCTCAGATTTCTTTCTGCTGATAAATCTTTGCGATGAGCTACCGTGCGGAATATAAAGGTTGTTTAACTCTTTCGCTTCCGCGATCATCGATTGATGATCTCGTGTTTTCAGTGTTCCCCTCAAATTTTGTTAAATTGAGTTACAAAATTAGTTTACTAAAAAATCGATTTGTGACTTTATTTTTCATCCGATTTTCATAAAATTTTCAAAAGATCACGCTTATTTTCTCACGCATCGGATGATGTATAATTTGTGCCCTAATTCTTGGATTTTTATACCCAAAAACGGTTAAAAACACCAAGAACCCAGTTGCAGACGACAAAATCGGCCAAATTCACAGCACGTGCCAACTACGCTAAAATCAAATTGTGATTACATCTTTACCACATAACCAAACTCTTCATCATTAACACAGTCTGAAAACTATTCTTTTGGGGCATCATTTGACAAAATTTCAAGCGATAATGATAAATTTTACGTTTATAAATTTCCAAATGTTTTAGGGGTCTCAAAACCCCCCCAAACAAATTTTGAGTGATAAGTAGATAAAAGTAAATTTAGTGCGTAAAAAATATCATATGTTGCTAAATACCGGTCTCATTTGAAAGCTTAGGAAATTTGCTTTCCAGCAATATATAACTTTAAATAGTTTAGACTAAGTGGTATATGATATTTACTGATCAAAAATGAGTACTGTACATCATGTCAGTTCAAAACCCCCCAAACTTTTTTGACTTACCTTCACTAAATTATCATTTTTACAAAAACTACACCCTTTAAAAAGATAAAATAAATTGCAAATGTTTCACCAATAAAGTCGTCATTTTGTATCAAGTTTCCAAGGAGACAAGAAGTAAAATACAAGTTTAAAACCTAGCAGAAGTTTGGCTTCTCTTAATCAAAGTTTGCTGTATCCCCCTTGTTTCTCAAGAAATGAGAAGGGTGTAAACAAGCGGCTGTTTCATTATCAGTGACAGCATATTCTATTTAAACTTGATATTTTCTGAATCTTGAAGAAATTCCCTCTTCAAAAATACATAATGTTACATGGTTTAGGCTAACCTCTAGCAGATAATAACTGATCATATTTTAGGTACTGAATTTAACTACCAAAATTTGGTACCGGTCGGTACCGGTCAAAAAAAGGTCATGTGCCTCAGAAAATTGCAAATTGTAGAAAACCTAGGCTCTTAGGTAAGTTTTGATTGATGTACCTTGAAAGCTTATTTCCTTAGCATCATTTTGCGACCATTTCTAAAAGAATTGGTTGAAAATTAAATCTGTAGTGATCTTTGAGGTGAGGGTACTACTTTAATTTTAAAGACGAGTACCCCCCCAGTTGGGGGGGTTCATTTGCATAAAATTTGCATATTCAAAAAAAATGTTTTTTTCTATTTGAAATCCTCAAGAAATGTAGATTTCAACGATATATCACACTTAATGTAGAAGTAGACAGCTGAGTAATGATTTACAAACAAACTTGAGGTACATAATTATGATTAATTATCATTGATTATGACAGTTTTTTGCGCTGCCACCTTACGGACATTTTTTTTCGCTTTTCACGCGGGAGCAAAAGAGTTAAAGAATATCATATTTCAACCCTTATCAAAAGTTTGAAAACTGCATGTTTTACGTCATTATCTGATTTTTTCAATGATATCTTGGCAACTTAGTGCAATAAATTGATTGCCGAACTTGATGTCTGCGTGTACAGTGCAAAGGATATTGCATAGCATCCAACTTAACTAAGGAACCGTCGTTTGCTTTCATACGCTTTGGGTTTCAATTGTGACTTGAGTCAATCTCAATGATATCTATAGGTTACTGCAGACAAAAAAAGCACAAGGTCATGTCGCAGTTTTCCAAACTCTTACCTAAAGTGTTGAATTAATTTTCATCATTTCGTTTTAGAAATCTTGCCAACTCTCAATTTTTCTTTTTATACTTAGTTACAAAAGGATGCTGGTCTTTCTCAACAAGGCATTGAAGCAGTTCTAAATTTCTTTTACAACTCTGAGGTTTCCAGCGGTGTTTTTTACAGCACATTACTGCAGGCAACACAGGATGTGAAAAACAGGTTAGGGTATTTTTGTAATAAAATGTTATTTTACTGAATTATCTTTCGAAAAGTATATAAGTAATCATATCTCAAAAGAATTTTTGATTATTTGTTTCCTTTAAAAAGAAAAAGAATTGCGTGAAAAAAAAACTTCGGCTATTCATCTCAATTCTATTTCAACAACTAAAAATATAATAAAAGCGACACCCATTGCAAACCTGTCATAAAAACAAAATAGTATAGCCCCATCCCCAACAAGGCCAAATGTTGTGAGTGGGTACGTTGATGGCTACTTGTTACGACATGCTGAATGAGCAGCTTATTATTTTAACCCTGTAAAGCTTAGAGTATGGAATGGAAGGTTTATCAGTTTGATTTTGGAAAGATCACGCTTTAAGGTAACAATACCTACTTTTAAATGGCATATATCGCAGTGTCTTTTTAAGTTTAGAATTTGTTATCATTGAATTGCCATTATATCTTGACTAGAACCGTGTAGAGGGCTAAACGTGTTTAATCGTATATCTAGTGGTTCCATTGTGTTGCCTATGTTTTTTAGAATATTTAGTTTTTGATACATCATTCTCTTATTATAGACAAAATGTCAAGAAAACTGTTTAATGATTTTATTTCAAGTTCAAGTTTTTCTTCAATGTACGCTTGAATGTAGGTGATAATTGATTTGAGCATTTGTATATTTAGCGAGGTTGTTATGTTGAAGAAAATTGCTTTTAGATCCTCCAACCTCTCTTCAACTTCTGTAAAGCATATCTCATCATCTTTGGAACCAGTATGTCAATTTTTTGATACGTGCTTGGATTTACGCTCGTTAGTGAAGTGGGGTTTTTGGTATATTTCAAGTGAATGACATGCTTATGAAACTGTCATTACTCGTTTTAGGCAATTTTGTGGAGATTAATTCCCAATTACAAGCAAAGCTTTGGAATTTCTTTCTAAATTAAAATCCAACATCGTGTTGATGATAGTTCTCTGTAGACTAAACATAGCTTTTATGATTGCTTTTCCAATGGCCTTGCGGCAAAACGCATATTCTTTCAACGTTGTGTTTGCACGCTATATGTCAGATGCAATGCCCTTAACTTAAAAGCATGCTGTTCGAAATTCAAGCTTTTGATACCCGTTTTTACTCTTTGTTAAGAAATTGTCGTGGCTTTCATTTGCTGTTCAAAGCTTGATGCAATAGCAAGTGGTTACTGGTGGACATGCCTTGCATTGATTATGTTAAGCGTCGTAAAATGTGGAAGAAATACTAAAATGATGCTTAGTTTTCATTTTGTTTATTGCAGTCGCACTATGATCTGGACATCGGTGCCAGTGTAGAGCTTGATGAAGGAAGACACAGACGATTGGCGCGGTATGAACTTCTTTTAAATTCATTGAATGTTGCCAGAAAGGTTTTCAAATGTAGTTTTCTAGTTTCCATTTCACTTGGCCTTAGTTTTAAGGAAGTAAACATTGTCACATAACGTCACATA
This sequence comes from Trididemnum clinides, assembly GCA_963675345.1. Taxonomy (NCBI): domain Eukaryota; kingdom Metazoa; phylum Chordata; class Ascidiacea; order Aplousobranchia; family Didemnidae; genus Trididemnum; species Trididemnum clinides. The sequence goes on from OY776305.1 coordinate 18,614,085, forward strand.
ACTGATTGATATTTGCGGCATAATTAATGTGAATGCTTTGCTTGATAGAAGTAGTTCATATATTGTTTACCAGCAATTGTCATCTCTTTATAGCGATTTAAATTTTGTTTATTTGTAACAATTAACAGTGATCGTTATTATTTTTTTCATTACATATACACACGAAGTAGAGAGTGGATTTACATATTTCTATTGTAGTAGAAAATTTTTTGTGGGTTACGCTGGGACCTCTTTTTGTTTAGGCTCACTTCCGGAGTTACCAATACTGCAGGCACAGTGTAATTTTTTCACAACTGGTTGGACCAACCAGGAAAATTTCCATCAAGTGCCTTTCATAAAGATACGGCAATGTAGCCATCGTGAGGCCTGAACCCATAATTCACTGCTGCCAGAAACAACGGTCGAATACATTCCACTGTTTTGCCATCATGAAATTGGTCTAAATACACCACATTAGCTTACTCAATAACCATTTGCCAATAGTTTACAGCGTATTTTCCTTTGCAGAGTTAAAGAATGTGCGGCTGCTGTGCATGCCCTGAATATTCGAGAGTTACCCGTGGATACTGATGTGGTAAAAAAAGCTCTCCTTCATCCAGGTGATATCAAAACCTCAACTGCAAATCACCCGTTTAAAGTTCGCCCACCGGAAAATTTGCTATCTGTAGATTTTTGGAGAGAAAAAGACGAAAAGAGTGTGCTTGCCCTTGTTCAGGTAAAAAGTTATTGATTAGAAATTTCTCTTTGCTTGCTTTCTTCTTGCTCTGTATCGAAGTTGTTGTTGTTCACTCATCCTTTTTCGCGGGAAAAAAAACACACTTTGCAACAAAACATTTCAGGTTTAGATCGCTAAGCTAATCAAGATCACGTTGGGGAAAAGCTGTAAGATGTTTTTATTCAGTCATAAGTAAACATTGCGTACTGGTAGCCCCTCCCTCAACAAGGCTTATTGCTGTTGGTATTTTCCCTAGATTTGTCTTTTGCGACCCCTGGGCGAGAACTGCATTGCAAGCACTTGCTACTTTATGTTGAAGCTGGCAACGAGATAGCTCTTGGTGGTAAACGCTGGTCTTGCAATCGACGAGCCACGGATTCGATTTCAGTATCAGTTCTGGGAGCCGTGGTTTAGTGGTAATGTTGCGAGCTTCTGAACGAAAGGCCTGGAGTTCAAAATTCTATGAAAGCACCTTTGTTATTTGTTGAGAAGGGCATCCGGATTTAAAGTGCCAAGTTGCTCCAGCAAAAAGTCCACTTGGAAAGCGAGTGTGTAGTGGTAGACGTACACTAAATCAGCACGTCTGAGCCTGTAGATCACGGAAAAAGAGACGAAAAATCGGGTTTTTCTTCTGCGTTGCACCATCAGTAAAATTTTTTTGCGGCAATTTCTTGTGCTATAGATTGCAGTACCTGTGGTAAATATGCATTGTGCCTGCGGTGCTGACAACTTCGCAGCGGTCTGAACTCAAATTGGTTTGTACTATGTAACTCACGAGTTTTCCTGACCGCAAACTAGATATCGGATGAAGCTAATAAATCCGCTTGATAAAACTAATTTTTGTCCAGACTTGCTATTCGTCAGGAAGGGCATCCGGGACATCAAGAGGTGTATTTCTTCATCAAAAAGCTTGCTTTGAAAGCGGGTGTGTAGTGGTAGGCATGTTCTGAGTCAGTACTCTGCGAAAGCGCGGGAACAAAAAGGACGTAAAACCGACAAGATCAGCAGCAGGAATCCTTTAGTGTTAAAGACGAATGCATGATAAATTGATTGACAGGAGTTTGATGACGTCAAGTATGCTTCTTCTCAATTTAAAAAAAGCGACGATTGGGGCTCAGATTTCAGTGATGACTTCAGCTTTATCGAGGATGAATCTAATCTCTTTTACGTTGATAAATGGGAAGGCGGCAATAGAAAAACCAAAAAAGCAATGCCCGTAAGTTTTTTGTTCTCTTACTTTTTAAATAGGGCAAGGAATGCATTTTTTATTATCGCTTCTGAGACGATTAACAATATATGCCGTAAACCAGTTCTGCTCGACATGCGGCCCACAATAACTTTTTTGCCACCCGCCAGGCTTTTAACACTAGTTGGCGTCCAAAATATTAAAAGAAAAACGGTTATCAAGTTGGCAGTAAAGCAAGGAGCTGTTTCAAAAAGTTAATCCATTTTAAAAAAGATTGTTTATGTTTGTTTCTACACTAAAATGGTCAAAATAATCTCTGTAAAAAAGTTGATTTAAAAAGAAAGTTCTTTCGAGGCCCAAAGTTGGAGAACCTCGGCATGCGACCCAGAAAAGAAATTGCCTTGATGATGTATTTGCTTATGTGGCTCTCTACTACTTTTAGTTGCGCAGGCCTGCGAAAACTCTTGTCACACGTCGCTACTCCAATATAGGTCTTTATCTTCCCCCATTCCGTGTGTATTTTTTTGGGGTTTCTCCAAAGAGTTTGTGTAAATGTGAATCGCTAAATCTTCAAAAAGGTGCGTATATCCGTGTTCTTCGAAATCTCGATCGCAATTTTCTGGAGGCCGTTTGTGGTTTTAAAGAACTTAATTTCCAAATAAAAGTCCTCGCTCTCCGAAAATGATATGGTCGGGTTTGCAAACACTTGCAGATACAAAAGGAGCTCTGATTCGACTAGAACGCTGGTCTAAGCACTGGCGTCATCCTCTCTATCTGATCAAATGTGAGGCCTTCTTTTTAGTGGATTGCCATCAAGCTGATCTCCAGCTCCACCTCTTACTTAACTCTTCTCTCCGCTTCAATTCCATTTCAACATTTCTTGGGGTCACCTTTGACCGCACTCTTTCCTTTTCTGCACATGGATCTTCTCTTAAGACAAAGATCTTCATATGTCTCAAACCCTTACACTGAATCTCTGCTTCCTCATGGGGCCCCACTGAGGAATCCCTTTCTCTTCTTTTTTCCTATCCGTTCTCTCATGCTTTTCCCACGTGGTTTCCAGTTCTCAGCGTTACCAAGATTACCTAATAGAAACGCCTTCACCGAGCGGTTAGTCGAACCATCACCGGCTGCCTCTCGTCCTCCCCTATCCTTTTCTCCTCTCAGAGGTGTCCCTTCTTCCCCTACGAGTCGCTCTGACTCATTTCGCTTTGTCTTTTCATGAGCGGGTCCTTTGTCTTCCAACCTCTTTTTCCATTTCAGGTTTGACCAGACTTAGAGTAAAGCCTAGACTTTCCAGGTTCTCTTGGAGAGTCTTCTCGTTCACCCACCCGCTCATAATTTCTCTTTATTTTCTAGAGGGGCTCTCTTTGCTTGCCCTCGTTTTCCATAGGAATCCACTTTCCTTCAGCTTGGAGCTGACTCTGCCTACTCCATGCTCTCGCTCTGATCCATCTCTTTTTCGGCTGGGATGGCTCTTTCCCTCCTTTAAATCTTTGTCTCTTCATCATCTTGTGATTTGGACCGATAACTTTGTTTTTCTTCTTTCGGCAAAGAAGGCTACAGTGTCCTTTCCAATTGCTCATTTCGTGGTGTGGAGGCCACCCTTTTCTGTTCGACAGGCTCGTTGTGTTCCAGCTTTTCTGCTGAAGCCTGTGCCATTCTTCAAGCTCTTTGGGTGTCAGCAGCACCAACAAGACTGCCACTTCTTTTCCCTTCATCTCTCAGGCTCTCTCTCTCTCTCTCTGCTCTTGCTATGCTTACCTCTCCTCTATTCTTTTTTCTCACACTCTGGCATATCTGGCAGGAACTATACTTTCTCTTCTCTACTATCCGGCTACAATGGGTCCCCGGTCTCTCATTGCTTCTGGGGAATGACACGGCCGATGAGCTGTCCGGGCGGGGTGCGCAACTACTGTCCGATGTGGCCTCTCTCTTACCTCTTTTATTCACTCTTTTTTTCTCGGACTGGATGTGTGCTGTCTCGTCATAATTTTTCGACACACAGGTCCGGTCAATATTCACGCAGAAACTTGTGCTCCCTTGTCACGCTCGGTGTGCCCTCTCTTGTCTTCGCTGCAACAAACACAGCCTCCTGTTAAACTCCTGTTTCACTATAATTGACAGAATTGAGGGTCGTTTGTACTGCGCCTGCGATCATATGACCCAGGACACCTCTCATCTCATTTTGTTTGATATTTTTTCTCTATTGTAATTCAAAAGAGATAATGTTTTATATGAAAAGTGGCACAATTTAAACTGGAAAAACACTAACCAAACATAAGTAGGATAGTTTTTCTAGCGATTTTACTTCATATCAATAAATGTTGAAAAGAGTTGGCTTTCAATAAAACAGTGGTAACATCAGCTTAAAAATTTATTACAAGAATTCGCTAATGCATCTTCAGTTTGGCCAAAGGCCATCAATGCACCTTGAGCGAACTGCAGACAGTGACATTATTTCGGCCTATCAGATCTCTTCAGCGCAATGGGTGACCGGCAAGTAACTAGAGGCTTCAAATATGCAATACCTTATAATGGCCATCAGTTTCTTATTCAAAGTGAACCAGATTGTATTTGCTCAAGAAACAATAGATGCTTCGGCGAAATGGATTTGTGTTGCAATTAATTTCTAAACTAACGTTATTAGTGTTTATTGAAAGTAGATTTTCATCATATAAATAGCCGTAGACCGTTTTTTGTACCCTCTTGTTGCTGTAGTGCGTAGACTTCCTTCTTTGAAACTCCATTGTGTTAGTGAATCATAACTAGTTTGGATATGGTATCAGAATGAAAGAAGTCAGTGAATCACGGACAATAGACTTAGTGATGTAGAGTAGATAATAGCCTACAATATCTGTTTTTGTGTAGATTAAAAGAAAAAAGAATACTAAGCCAAAAGAGCGACTTTTACCTCGTAAAGTATCGTCGTTTACTGCGAAGCCCATTTCTACTGCTAGCAAGTTTTCCACTCCAAAATGTAGTCAAGCTTTTGGGTCAAGCCAAAGACTAAGCTTCAATCAGAAGTTTGGGTCGAGTCAAAAATTTGGGTCAACGCAGCACATGCAGTCAGGTCAAAACCTATGTTCCAATCAAAAATTTGAGTCTAGTCGGAACTTACAGTCAAGTCAAAACCTAAGTTCCATTCAAAAATTTTGGTCAACGCAGCACATGCAGTCAGGTCAAAACCGAATTTCTAATCAAAAAATTGAGTCAAGTCGGAATTTACAGTCAAGTCAAAACGTTGCGTCAAATCAGAATGCTAAATCAAAACATAGCAGTTTACTGAAAGAACAATTCTCTTCCAGTCAAAGAATGGCTTCAGAAAACCTGGATCCGGCTCAGTCAAACTGGTCAAGCGTAAGTTATTTGGCCTTAGATACAGGTTTTATGGCATGAAACGAATATACAGTTTAAGTGTTTTTTCTCTTGATCAGAAAAGAATAATATCTAGCATGCAAGCGATATTTATTTTCCAATCACATAGGGACATGGAGTACCAAAACTTATACGTGAATGATACTGATACTAAATCCAGTGAAGACTAATTGATACGGTCTGTGGGTTCAAAGTGTAAAGCTGCTTAGAACTTACCTTGCTTGTCCTAAGAGGCGACGTTTGGGTACCCATCTGTGGCGATTTGCTTTGGTTATAATCCGTATGTTGTGTCCGTAACTGATCGGAAATTGACTGCATCTTTCTCCTAACCTAAGCTTTCATCATGTATCTGGATGTAATCTTTTCATGCCATGCCTTAATCTCAAGGAAGAAGAAGGGTAGAGACAACACAAGTCGGTTTATACTGATGTTGCTATGTGGCTGTGACTGAACTTTATTAAGATTACCCTTGTTTTTTAGCAAAAGATTTCAATTTTGCACGTCCCTTGGGCCCATATATCCTAAGAGTATAAATTAGCTAGAGATTTACTTATTTTAAATAATTGAGTTTGAAGTGATGCAAGGTTAGGATTTTTTGTAAAGATGGTTTGTAAGTGTCTGTACTTAGCCTAAGCTGCTAGAAAAAAAGGTGAGGACTCTAAAAGAATTTTAGACTCGCTTTTTGATGATTGAAAGTAGACTAATGTAATCTCGTTTTGGAAGACTGTTACCGCTCAGAAAACACACTACCGAGGTTGGGTTTTATTGTCTACAGGAATGCTAAAAGACAATATTTTCTAATTAGCATTCTGATCGTAAATCTCTGGGAAGGGCTTCTCAGAAATAGGTGTATTATATTTGTCGATTTCAGTTTATAGTTATAGCGCAATTTGGACAGTAAAATAATAGTTTAAAGCGAATCAAGCTACTTTTTATTTTCAGCTCGCAAGTAATCGCAGTGGTTACTTTTCAAAACCACTATCCATTCCACGTGTTCAACCAAACAGTCGTCCTTTCAGGAAGTAAGGGTGTGTGTTTTCTAAAGAATTTAGCTACGGAAACCGAACTATCGAATTGTTCAACTGTTGTAAACCTAAATGTCACTTTGTTTTCAAGAAGAGACCCGAATGACAGTTTAATAATTTCTAAGCAAGAGTTTGGGAGACAATTATTTGTGACATGAAGGTTGTTTTAATTATGTTGTTTGATCAAACAAGATTATTGCGAATTGGATATGGCGTCTTTCTTTTGAATTAACTTTAGCGGAACCGCTGATTTGTCCGATTAGATGTTTGTCATGAGGTCGCGCTGTTTGTGACTGTCAACAACCAACAAAAACAGTTAAGCTTGTTTTGATGTAGGCGCGAATATATTTATGCGAGGCCCAACAATAGCTTTAAAACAATACTTGAAAGAGCTTATGCTCAATAAACATATCAGATCGTACAGTTGTGAGTTTAAAAAAAATTAGACAAGTTTCGATCATCTTAAAATTCGATCCGCTAAGAAGTACAGGTGTCATTGAATGACAACAAGGTTTTTGCGCTATTTGAATAGTTATACTTTGGTAGTTATACTTCTACTTTGGTAGATCCTAAAGTTTGATGTTTGTTGAATTGAAATGCGGTGCTCGAGCACAAAAAAACAGCTTTAAATTTAAGTTCTTGTTTTCTGCAAATCCATTTTGAAGGGGGCATTTTTGTCCCATAAAAAAATCAACTGGTACTAACTATTGGCAAGGTGCGGTGCGTTATCGTAAGTTAACCGTGCTGTCATAAACTCTTTCGATTTTGAAGAGCTTCTTAGCTCTAGAAGTGAATTCAAATGTTTTGTAATGCTTCATTGTTTGTGCTCTGTGTTATCCTTCGCAGCATACAATAGTTCGATTACAAGCATCTACTGTTATTGTGAAAGAAAACAATTGCACTCGAAAGAATTATAAAGTTTTGTATTGGTTATCGTGTTGATTGCTTTTCAAAACTAATTAATTTTAAGCTGAACTTGAGCAAAGATCTTTATAAATTGCTTACTACTGATTTTTATCAAAATCTTAGAGATGATTTTTAAAAATATGACAAAAAGTATCACTAAATATGTGATTCAGGTGAAGCCATTTTGAACCTTCACCACTGAAATTATTAGATGGCTATGGTGACTGTAAATTGTAAATATGAAGATTTAAGTTTTTTTATTTGAAATTAAAAGAATTTGGATTCATTCAGTTGCTCCATCTTTTTGCCATTGGCAAATACTTCATCAAAAGCATAAACCAACAGTCAAAAAATAATCGAAATGGACCTAAATCAAAGAGATGACTAAAATAATTTGTTCTACATGTCTGCACTATGCTGTGGTGTTGTGTAGGTCAAAGACAACGGTTCTCGGAACATAAAAATGGGATTTATTCGCAATTCTTAGTAAAAAGAATAAAGCCAAAATGCTTGTAAAAATTTTATTAAAGCGTTTTGCTTTTACACTAAAAGCATCTTATTACTAAGAACAACGGTTCTCGATTCGTTTTGTAATTTGCATCCCCTACAAAAAATTTTTCTTAACTTCGTCCCATGAAAGTCTGCGTCACCTTGGACCAGTGGTGAACCGGCTGAATCCAGTCTGCGTCACCTTGGACCAGTGGTGAACCGGCCGAATCCAGTCTGAGTTGCCTAGGATTAAGCCGACTCTTACAGTCTCTTGCGAAACCTGTTTTTAGAATTACTTGAGCACCGCGAACCGGTTTTTAGAAAGCAATATCATTACCTTTCGGCATATATTAGGCATACCTAGCGTGCTATTAGTGACCGAACTTGATGTAGAATTTTTTGAATCTCACCGCTACCGAAGACGGATTTTTTGAAAGTTGCAATCTAGAATGCCACAGAAAAGTTTTTCCAAAAAATATCTTCAACCTAAATGCACCAATTATTTAAAAGAAAAAAGTCAAGCTAAATTAAGCTGACCTCTTTCATTAGTATTAAAGTAATAGTGTCCCCCCTCTAAAAAGTGTATTTCAGGCCAACCGTTCTTTTAGGGATTGCTCTGCGAGTTCCTTGAACGTCAGTTTTAACCTGGTGAGAATTAAGCTAAAAATTAAAATAGAAGTTTCCACCCCCGTAAGTCTTTTCTTTTACCCCATAAGACGTGAGTGTCCCCGATTCAAACCCGGTAGTGTAAATAAGCCCAGGACAAGGACACACCTAAAAAAATAAAACTGCTTTCTATTTTTACTACTTAAGTAGGCTAATTCTCGACTACTTTTTACTTCTACCTGAGTATTTTATGAGTAAGTAGCATTACTTTACTCAAGTAGCTTTTGGACTACTTGGACCGCCTCTGGACTCATAAAAAACCAGTAATGATCGATGGATGATGTAAGAAGTTCGAGTCAGAGTAGTTTAATGTACGCCGTAGGGAATGCAATAGTGTTGCCGAAAAGAAATTTTTTTGCATAGAGGATCCAACTTTATATTTGAACAACTTACAATAATGTTTTTGCAAATGATTTCTATAGCAGCCTCTCATTTTTTTGGTGATCTGCTAGTACTCGTAGAAAGATTTTTCATCGCCACACTAAATCACAAGTTTTTTTTTAATTTGAGCAGTACATTGTCGGTTGAAAAAGTTTTTTTCTGGGTGCTCAACGCAAAACTGCACGAAAATTAAACGTAGGCTACAATATCCTAAACTAAACTGAACTACATTACGCAGATCGCCCTATCCCAATCGGATATCTTTCCGTTTTAAACATGTCTAAATGACGGTTTCGTTTTGCTTCTTCGATTTTGGACTGTAATCGAGCCATTGTATTTTAGAATAAATCCATCTGATCCAAATGCGATATGGTGTGGTCAAAATCTTGAGAAGATGCGGCTTTGCTTTACTGCTGATGATTTACGTGTCGGCAACTCTTCGATTTTTACCTTGCCACAGTCAAAATGGACATTATTTCATCGCGTCAAAGATGATGTTGTTAATATGTCAAAGCTTCGACAACACCACGATCACTTACAATTTTAAGTTTTTGCTTAAAGGCTAGGGTTGTGATTACGCTAATGTGGTCATTTAGCTTGATGCGACCATGTTTTTTTCGATATAAATTATAGCAGTGATGTTTCAATAAATTTTTTTCAAAATTACAAGTCAACTGGCTGCGGTATCAGAAATAAAGTTAAAAGTGTGAGTTTGTTATCACGAATTTCGGGAGAAGCAGTTTGCCAATTGGACACACTAAACTTGGGTGCAACAAGAGACAAGGGGGGCAATGCTGTAAAAGAGGTCATGCCGTGAATTTTTTTCAAATATACAGGGTGCATCAAAAATGTGATATCATTTGACATTTAAATATGACACAAACTACATAAATCAAATAAAACTAAACTGGCTTAATGTCTGGCAACACAATTTATTTCTCTAAATTCAAGGTTCAAGCTCGTTATTTGCGTTTGTTTGTCAGGGTTTTTTGATTGATGCTCCAGTACGTTTTCAACATTTTTTTGTGCAGTCTACTCTCAGCGCAATACCTTGTTTTTTAGTTCGATTCGAATTATCGGAAGGAACTATTGCATTGTACTTTGTTCTTTTAAACCTCGTTTCAGTGCCGGTTGCTTCGATCGCGGTGCCGGGAATCAGGATTGATAGTTAATGTAGATGTAAATAAACCAAAACTAATTCATTCATTCTACGCGTGTATGGATGTAGACCAGCTGACAACTTTATAGAGCCTATTTCAGTACTTAAATGGTTTTTATCTTTCAAAGAGCTGCGTTGTTTGAATAGGTAAACTTTACTCCAAGGTTAACCGCATTTTGAAAGTTATTTGAACCAGGTACGGTATAACCAAACAAAACTTGACTCTTTGGGTACAAATTTATCAAACTAAAATTGACCATGTAATGTTTTGTAGGCACCATTTTTCTGTCAAAAATATCTGCAACGTCGATGAATGCGGAATGATAACAGTTCAGTTAGGCAAAGCGAAAATTTCTTTAAATTTGTCAAATGGAAACAAAACAATTTGATTTTATAGCGTTTGGAGATGGGGCCAATAGTTAAGTTTGCTGTATGCAATTAGTGCCACTGGCAATTTTATCTCCTGTTTTCGTTTTTCTACGTGTGCACCACAAAAGCTATTTTGTCAAGAGATCTTCTTTTGGTTTTAGAAGAGCTGTTTACCATCAGACTGAATTGACAAAGATATTTTTGCATGTACTTAGAACCAGGGATGCGGTCCTATTTCTGTGGAAGCGCGAAAAATCTACCGCTTCTGCTTCCACGTAGGTTATTTGACTTGAAGAATAGCGAAAAAGTTTGTCCGTTTGCCGATGTGGATTAAACGGTGAAGTTGCACTATAAGTCTGACTAACGTGCGAAATCAGTGGCTCGAGAGAACGAGAAAAACTAGCGTCACATTTTATATCGGTTACGGGTAAGAAAAAGGTAGTTTGGACAATGAAACGTAGTCAATAAAATGATTATTTGATTAAAATTAACTGACCGTGGTTAGGGGATTGAAAATGTCGAAAAGCAAATTACTCACGACGAAGACATTTTTATCATTCTATATCAGTGCTCTTCAATAGAAGTTTCACAAAACGTGTAGTTGTGTTCCGTGAGTTTAAAAGGTTCTTTGTTTATTAATAGTATATATTTATTTCTTATTTCAGTATATTGATTTCTTATATGTAGTGGTTTTTCGTGTATATAAATAGTTAGTAATGGAATCTTGTGATAGCAAGTTGCAGATTGTGATGTAATCCTATTTTCGACTTTAAGAACATCTGAATTTGCTAACTCCCTTTGTTACGTAATGGTGCGTCTGTAATTTTAATTTTGCTCGCCTTATATGTTTACGATCGAAATTTCGCACTTCGCTATTCAGAAGGATTAGACTCTACATTCAACACGAGTTCAAATATCTAAGAAAAAACAAACACAGAGTAGCTCGGAGCAATAAGTTTAACCGAAGTAGGTAAAGTAAGAGCAATATATGGATAGGTTTTTGTCTCCTCAAAATGATAAAGTGTTGGAAATGGCAGGCTCCAGATTCAAAAAAGTTGTTTTAAGTTTTTGAAAATTGCTGTGAAAATAAAATGCAGTCTTTAATTTACCCCAACAGGGCAAAGGCTTACAAAAGTATAACGATGCTGGTGTTACGTGAACTGACAAATAGCAACATAGAAAGGAGAAAATCCTGAATTATGAACAAGCGATAAGGGCAGTTTACAATTCATTTATAACCAGGGATACGGAAGCGGTCTTTTTCTGCGGAAGCGAGAAAAAATCTATCGCTTCCGCTTCCACATAGGTTATTTGACTTGAAGAGTAACTAGGCGAAAAAGTTTTGTCCGTTTCCCGATGTGGATTAAACGGTAAAGTTGCACTATAAGTCTGACTAAACTTGCGATATCAGTAGCGCGAGAGAACGAGAATAACTAGCATCACATTTTATATCGATTACGGGTAAGAAAAAGATAATTAACGGACAATGAAACGTAGCCTATAAAATGATGATTTGATTAAACTTCACTGACTTTGGTTAAGGGATTAAATACATAAAAAAGCAATTTACAAACGTTGAAAGTTGGTGCGATATTGTGATACAAGAAAGTGATTGTGACCTAGGGGTTTGCTAAAGGGCAGTTTCAAGGCCGCGGTGTAGGGAGGTAAGGGGGGGAATTATTCTGGGGCCTATGCTTATTTAGGTGCGCATTGAACTGCATAGTATAGCTTTTAGACGTGAAAGTTATGAAATTTTGATACAATAAAGTGATTGTAATTCTGTAATGCGTGAAGGGGTGGTTTCAGGGCCACAGCAAAGAGGGCAAGGGGGGAAATTTTGACTTGTTTTCACTGAAATTTTTTTAATATAAAAGAAAAGAACGAAAATACAACACAATTAACAAATTTTGTTAAGGTTTCCAACATTTAGGGTTTATTTACAGGCCTATTCTTTACAAATTTTTAGGTTAACGGGCCAGTTGCTTAGGCAAAAGCATGCTGATCATTTTGATACCAAACTTCTCAAATTGGTTGAAATTTAGTCACTTAAACAAACATTTAGTAACAACTACTGCGCCGATATACAGTATATAACGATCAGCGATAGCAACAATGGGAAATTTATTGCGACCGCAAAGGGTTAAATTAGGTGGATTCGTCGCAGTTTTGCCTTTTTCTCCGATCTTTTACAGTTTTGTATTCTATATAGCTATAACAAACCTCTAATTTAAATATATATAAGCTAATCATTTGTAATCGAAATCTATAGATTTTAAATTGAGTTAATGTTTTGTGTGTTTTTTTTTCACGACTTTGTATTTTATTACAGCTAACTGCATTAAAATAATAATTATACTATATCATCCATTGTAATTGAAATTTCTATAACATTATAATGTCACGAAACAGATGGAGTGCTGTATATGAACATTTTTTTGAAGAAGGCAATAACTTTCGATGCAGAGTTATGCTCGATCAATGTCACACCTGCAATTCACTTATCCCTAAACTAAAACAGGGAAGCACGTCGGCTAACCTGAAAAGGCACCTAAAGCGTCATCATCGACAGGCATTTGACAGGGTTGAAGAAAAAGACTCTGAAGCTACTAAAAAACAAAATTGCAGAAAGAAAAAGGACAAAGTAGTATGACAAGTTTTTTTAAAACAAGTAATCGAAAAGCTACTGCATCCATCATTAAAGAAGATTTTATAAACGGAATATTGAAAATGATTGTGTGCAACGGAGTTCCTCTGACATTTTTGCAGGAAGATGGATTTCAATTGCTAAATGGTACCTATGCAAAAAATTTGGAAATTCAACTAGGACGTCAAGCTATTCGTAGCATGGTACTCAAAAAATCGGAGGAAGAAAAATCAAAGTTGAAGGAATCACTTTCTGGAGTTTTGGTTTCTATCAAATTTGACGGAGTCACTAGACTTCGATCACATTTCCTGGGTATTTCAGTGCAACACTACCATGAAGAACACGGTCTTACAGTAAAGACGTTGGCTTTAGTCGATACTAAAGCCAATCACACAAGTTCTCATTCGAAGGAAATATTGTTGGACACTTTGAAGCAGTTCGACATTAGCAAGAAACAAGTATTAGCTTGCGTTGTTGACAATGCGTCAAATATGAATCGGACTGTGCAACTACTTAATGAAGATGAAGGAGATGAAGACGATGATGAAGAGATTAAAGATATACCAGATTCATTATCAATCGACCATACCATACACCACATGAGATGTGCTGAGCACACCCTGCAGTTAGGAATTCGTGACGTGTTGAAAAAAGGGCGAGCGGAAAAGTTTTTCACGAAATTGTGAAACTTGCTCAACACCTACGTTCACCCCCACCGATGTAATTCTAAAGCGTCGTGCTAACAAGGAAATGCTGATGGACATGCCGACCCGTTGGGGGAGTACTTTCCTCAATCTTCAACGATTAGCGGATTTGAAATCTTTTGTTTAGGATCTTGGCTCACATGAATCGTACCTTACCGAAAGTGAATGGGCTGAGGTCAAAATGATGGTCGAAGTACTACAAATACCGTACCTCACGAAGCAACAATTTATTTTCAAAAACAAGATCTCACTCAAGGAGAATGCCTGCTTCATTGAAGAGAATTCATGTTTAAATTGGAGAAGCTGGATAACAATTTGGCTTCTGCTCTTGCCACCGCCCTGCAATCACGCCAAGAGTTTTTGTTGCGACAAGAGGCTTTCCTGGCAGCTGTTTGGGTAACTAGTGTTTGTTGACTTAGTTGTTGTGACGATCTACCAATATTTTTTGTGGATATTATATTCAACTCAATATTAGTTAGCGTTTGCGCACTTGATTTTATTTGAGTCAAGAATAACAACTAATGTATTACTATTAATTAATGGATGTTAAGGCATATAGGCTAACTGCAATCAGTTGAATAAAATACCACTTCCACGACCGGTTTTGTTCCTATTAGAACTCGTCAGGTGGACTCAGGTACCGAACCGACGGTCACATGATTTGCTTCATGCGGTTTATGCCACTCCGCCATCGGCCCTTTCAACTGATGCTGTTAATTTTAAGCTATATAAGGTGCACGCTATAATTCGTATTATAACGTAATAAAGGCACTGGCTTGGCTGGAAATTAAAAGCATATATCGCATCAAGCTCATTGTAGTGAGCGTGCACCTTATATAGCTTAAAATTAACAGCATTAGTTGAAAGGGCCGATGGCGGAGTGGCATAAACCGCATGAAGCAATTCATCCCACCTGACGAGTTCTAATAGGAACGAAACCGGTCGTGGAAGTGGTATTTTATTCAACTGATTGCAGTTAGCCTATATGCCTTAACATCCATTAATTAATAGTAATATCTTAAACAGGCTAACACCAGCTCCTATAATGCGTATTATAACTAATGTATTAGTTATATGAGGATTGACTGACTTATATAACCGTGATATTATTATTTTATTTTCTTTCTTGATAGGTTGATGCTCGATCGAGAATCCTCTTGAGCAACCAGGAGCAACTACGTGCAAAGAGCGGTCTTCAGTCAATTTTTTTGCGTATTCAAAGCACTTCAAGAGAAAGAGCAAGTGCTGATGCAGAAACTGACTCAAGCGGAAGTGAACCAGCATCAGTATCAGACTTTGATGCGTATATGAACTCTTTACATTCAGCAGCGGCTGCTGAGGTATCAGCTACGGCGTCTGCAAAATCTGATCTTACTGTACAGGGTGTCTCAAAAGTAAGTATACACTTTAAAATTTGAATAACAATCTAATGGCTTATTCAAATTTGTCAAAAGTTTACAAAAATATTCTATAAACTACTAGAAACAGATTACCGTCCTAATATCTCGTTGAATTTATTTATTGACAGAATGTTAGACCTCAACGTGGGAGCCACCAATTTCGGGAGATTTCAGCCACCTTTTGATGCATTCTTGCTTGACACTTTGCAATAAATCTTGTGTAACTAGTTCACATGATGCTCTAATGTTTTGTTCCAACTCTAAAAGGTTTTGAGACTGTGTGGAGTAAACTTTGCTCTTAAGGAAACCCCAAAGAAAAAAGTCGCATGGGGTTAAGTCAGGTAAACGAGCGGCCCATTCTAGAGGACCTCTGCACCCGATCCACCTACCGAGAAAAAACTGATTTAAGTAATCTCTGACTTTCCAGGTGTAATGTGCAGGAGCTCCATCTTACTGAAAGTAACAGTTTTTCAACCGAAGCATTTTTTGTCAACTTTACTCCACACGGCCTCAAAACCTTTTAGAGTTGGAACAAAACATTAGAGCATCATTTGGACTAGTTACACAAGATTTATTGCAGGGTATCGGGCAAGAATGCGTCAAAAGGTGGCTGAAATGTCTCGAAATTGGTGGTTTCCACGTTGAGGTCTAACATTCTGTCAATAAATAAATTCAACGAGATATTAGGACGGTAATCTGTTTCTAGTAGTTCATAGAATATTTTTGTAAACTTTTGACAAATTTGAATAAGCCATTAGATTGTTATTCAAATTTTAAAGTGTATACTTACTTTTGAGACACCCTCTATTTGCTGAGGCGCTTTTTGATGTAGAGCGGCTCGGAAAATTGCCGAATGTTTGGGACATTATTTCCAAATACCCCCTTATTGTACAACCAGCATCGCGAATCATTAGCTGTTTGCCCTGCACGCAGGTATCGTCGAACGTATGTTCTCCCACTTAAAGCTCCTACTTCGTGAAAACAGAGCCCGAATGGGCAGTGAATTAACTGATGCCATTGTGTTTATGCGGACAAATAAATCTGTGTAAAGTTGAAATTATTTCATCTTCGCTGTCTTTTTGATTGTTTGCTTTTATTTTTCCTTCATTTAGTCGTTTTTGCCACTTTCGTATCTATGGTTACACTTTTTGACTGCAGTAAATGACAAATTTGCTAAGATCAACAGTCGTTTTTTGATAGTGGAAGCGGAAGCGATAGGTGTGGAAGCGGAAGTGGAAGCGATTGAAAAATAACCGCTTCCACATCCCTGTTTATAACTGACATAGAGCTAAACTCTTAATTGACATTCGTGTTTTTATGTGGCTGTTATGCTATGAGTCATATATCGGTGAGACGCAGTTCTAATGGAAAACAACTTAATACAACTGAAGGGGGTCGATATCACTTTTAGTTAATTTATTATGAACAAGATGGAATTGTACCTGGAAAACAACTTATGGATACAAGATGATGGTCGAAGTACTACAAATACCATACCTCACGCAGCAACAATTTATTTTCAAAAACAAGATCTCACTCCGGGAGAATGCCTGCTTCATTGAAGAGAATTCATGTTTAAATTGGAGAAGCTGGATAACAATTTGGCTTCTGCTCTTGCCACCGCCCTGCAATCACACCAAGAGTTTTTATTGCGGAAAGAGGCTTTCCTGGCAGCTGTTTGAGCAAGTAGTATTTGTTGACTTAGTTGTTGTGACGATCTACCAATATTTTTTGTGGATATTATATTTAACTCAATACTGGTAAGCGTTTGCGCACTTGATTTTATTTGAGTCGAGAATAACAACTAATGTACTAGTTATATTGGATTGACTGACTTATATAACCGTGATATTATTATTTTATTTTATTGATAGGTTGATGCTCGATCGAGAATCCTCTTGAGCAACCAGGAGCAACTACGTGCAAAGAGCGGTCTTCAGTCAATTTTTTTGCGCATTCAAAGTACTTCAAGCGAAAGAGCAATCGCTGATGCAAACGCTGACTCAAGCGGAAGTAAACCAGCATCAGTATCAGACTTTGATGCGTATTTACACTCCTTACATTCAACACCGGCTGCTGAGGCATCAGCTACGGCGTCTGCAAAATCTGATCTTACTGTATTTGCTGAGGTGCTTGTTGATGTAGAGCGGCTCGGAAGATTGAAACTGCCCAATATTTGGTACATTACAGTAGAACGCCGATTATCCGAACTAATCAAAACCAGGGGTGATTCGGATAAGTGATTTGTTCGGATAATTGAACAACATGGAGTATTACGAAAATACGTCATATACAGGTCACAGGCATTTTGATTTGTTGTATATTATTAGCACTAGCAGTATAGTAACTGGTTCCAAACTTAAATAAATACTGCACGAGTCAATTGCTTTTTGCTTTTTGGATGCATTTGTTTTCTCTAAACACAATTGATGTTCTAATGCTTCTCACCCATTGATGTCAGGCTCTAATGACTTTTGTTAAAGTCCTGTTCGGATAATAGGCGTTAGAATAATCGGGGTTCTACTGTATTTCCAAACACTCCCTTATTGTACAACCAGTATCGCGAATCATTAGCTGTTTTCCCTGCACGCAGGTATCCGTTTAAAGTATGCTCTCCTACTTCGTGAAAACAGAGTCCGAATGGGCAATGAATTAACTGATGCCATTTTTATTACGCGGACAAATAAATCTGTGTAAAGTTGAAATTATTTCATCTTCGCTGTCTTTTTGATTGTTTGCTTTTATTTTTCCTTCATTTAGTCGTTTTTGTCACTTTCGTATCTTTGATTATACTTTTTGATAGTAGTAAATAACAAATTTTGTATAGCTAAAGTCAACAGTCGTTTTCTCGTTGTTTGTTAGTTGAAGCGGAAGCAGTTGAAAAATCACCGCTTCCACATCCCGGCTTAGAACACTGGCTAAAATTACGTATTGTTAAACGACTAGACCTGTTTTATTGGTTTGCAATGATCATGAATCTCATGTAGGCTATTGTTCCAGGCTGTTGGCACAGCAAATCACTGTCGTATTGTAATAATTTACTGTTCCTCCCCACGAATCCCGCCGGTTGCAGCCACTTGTTAAAGTGTTTGCGCCTCTGGAAGCTTGTGGCGACAAAGCAATTGACACGTGACTTAGGAGCAACCCGGGTAAAATTATCACAATCTACAGCATCGTGGCATTAGTAAGTACTGCCTACATGTTGGTTTTGACACCAAAAAATACATTAATTAATTTTAGATCGACTGGCATATTTCTTTAATACAGAGACATCTTTACTAATAAAAAATTTGCACCTTCAGCTGTCACAGATCATTACAAAAATAACTCCGAAAGCGGTCAAAACGATGAGCGATGCCCGTCGATAAGCTGTCAACATCAAATAACCGGTGATGCAAGAAGTCAACTTTCATGCTTACCAACAACGCTAAACTGTTTGCCAGCTGCCATTCTTGATAGTGACGTTATTCTTGTTTGCTCTTATAGCAAAATCTTGTTTCCAAACATCAAAATGTGCAAGCTCTGCCGCTTTGAATTCCGTTTCGAAGTAAACAGCTTTTAATTGATGAATATGTTAATGTTTTTTATCGTAAATTCTCCCATTGCCTAAAGTTCTGCCATATAGAAGACAAATATAAATATAAAAAACAAAGTTGCACTCATGCAAAAATTGTTACCGATAGCCCAGAAGTAAAAAAAGTTAACATGCTCTATGACCATTGAATGTGGAAATTACTCGTGCTTTACCAGGTAAGATTAATGACGCTGGGCACCCTGCATGACACAAGAGGCAACTTTTGGGTACCCACCAATGGCAGTACGCCTCGGTGGTGGGGCAACTCTGTCTGTAATTTGCGTCCATGACTGATTCGAGTGGGCTTTTGCCCTAGCCTAATTTGAATTCAAGAATTAATCTTCGTAAATCTTTTGCTGAAGGGGGCCATTCTTGGTTTGGTAGAACCAGAGTTGGTCAGTAACAAACTGGTTCTACTTATGAAAATTACTCAAGTAGGTTTTTTGTAAACAAGCTACAACTTAAGTAAGGGTAGTGATGTAAATTTGTAGCGCGTCAGGTTTAAGCGTTGCTGGCAATCATTGTTTTCTGTTACAGTTGTGTTTCTTATCAGTTCAGTGTTAAGACGCTTTTGTTAGTCTTACTAGTGCTTCAGTTTAAATCTTTAATTTTGGCGTTCTTGTTTGTATATGTTCTATTTATTTTTATGTTTTTAGATATCAAGCGTTTTAGTTAATTAAAGCCGGATTTATATGGCTTATAGTATAATGTGGTATATGCGTCGAGTTAGCTAAAATGCAACAGGTAGTAGCTACTCAAGTAGCGTTGCTTCCTTCTAAATCTGCTCAAGTAAAAGTAGAAAAAACTGAAACTACTCAGTAAGTAAAGATGCTGAAATTTCGACGTTTATTTTATTGAAATGCGGTAAGCTTGGCATAAAAAACTGCTTTGAATGCAAGTTTTTATTTTGTGCATATCTGCAAGCCCTGTATTGAAGTACCGGTATGTCATTCTTGGTTCGAACTTCGAAAACTAATTGGTAGACCAATTTCTGTTTGATGCTAAGCAGGCACCGTGGGCTGAATTACAATCAATGGGTCGTTTTTTTCTCACCTTATGATTCTAAAAAGTTTTTAGGGCCAGAAGAACATTCAAATATTCTTCAGCGTTTGATTTGTGAACAGTTGTTTAGCGGTGGAAAATTTTAAAAAGCTTTGAATAAAACCTTAAAGGACGCATTCACTGTACTCTTTTAATGCAATGACCAAAAACCTATACATTTTTGTTGGATTTTTGTCAGAAGTTGTAGCTGGTGATTTCAACAGCTCGCATGCTGATTGGGGCTATGGCGCCAACAGTGTGAATGGAGAGTGCCTGGCTGGTTGGGCAAGTATTAACCACCTTGCTCTCCTTTAATCCAAAGGATTCTGCAGCTTTTATTCTGGCCGCTGAAACAGAGGTACTAGCCCTGATATTGCGTTTGCAAGTGCTGACTCGGACAGCCGCTTAACTGACAGACGTGTCCTAGAAAAGTTTCCCGAGTCATAACATCGACCATCGTTAACCACACCACCAAGGTTTTCTTTGCCCGTGCCAAGCATGCCCGTTAAACGATGGAACTTCCGTAAGGCCAAGTGGAGCTACTCCAGAGCTTTGACAAACAAATTCGCCAAGGCTTTGTTTCCACCTGATTTACCGGATGTGGATCAGGTCTACCAGGACTTCTGCAACATCCCCAGCTCAGCAGCCAAAGATCTATCCCACGTGGTTGTCGAAACAACCACTTACCGTGCTGGGATTCAAAGTGTGAGAACCTATACCGAGTGTTCCTGAGATCCGACGAAAGCAACTCTAGCAGAGCTGCCACAGCTCTGCACACTAGGCTCGACAGGAAATGGTGGGACCGATGGTCTGAAGCAGTTCAGAGCATCGACTTTTCACACTGCATTCGAAAAGCATGGATTATCTTAAATAAGCTTACGGGTCACGACGCTCCCCTCGTCACTGCCCCGTCTCAGCTCACGCCATCGCATCTCAGCTGGTTAGAAACAGGAGATATGAGGATGTTAATTGCACATCGTCTCGATTCATATCTCAAGAGGTGTCTGACCTCTGGAGGGCCACAACATCAAGTCCAGTGAATATCTTTGGAAATTTTACATCAAGAGAATTCATTGTCGCCCTTTAACACCTAAAGCTAGACAATGCTCCTGGTCCTGACACTATTTGTCCGGAGCTTATACTCCATGCTGGAGCTGCTCTAAAGTCCTGGTTATGTGGCTTCCTTTCTTCCAGCTTGCGCCGGCTCAAAATCTGGGGAAGAGTGCTGGTAGTCGCAATCCCAAAGCCTAAGAAGCCTTAAGAGGACCCTAACAGCTATCGCCCAATATCTCTGCATTGTGTCACCTTCATGATCCTCAAGAGGCTTATCCATACCCGTGTGGAACCAATTATCAATCCACAGCTCCCTACGGAACAGGCTGCATTTCGACACGGGAGATCAACCGTGGACCAAATTGTTTTACTCACGCAAAATAACAAGGACTCGTTTGAGGCTATCAAGAAGGACGGTGCCGTGTTTGTCGACCTGACAAGGACTTATGGCACTGTCTGGCACCGCAGCCTTACCTGCAAGCTGCTAAGACTTCTGCCGGATAAGCACATGGTCCGGATGATCTTGGAGCTTATCCAAAATAGAAGCTTCACCCTCACCACCGGTGAAAGCAAGCTTCGACGTCTGAGAAATGGCGACCGCCAAGGATCGGTCTTGGCCTTCTCCTTTTTAACTCTTTCGCTCCCGCGTTCGCAAGCATACCGGCAAAATAGAACACAGGCCTTTCCTCAAATTTTTTCAAATTTAGTTACAAAATCAGTTTACTAAAAATAGATTTGTGACTTTATTTCTACTCCAATTTTTAAACAATTTTCAAAAAATCACGCTTAATTCCTCACGCATCGGAACATGTACAATTTGTTTTTTTTTGTTTTTGTTTTATTTGTCATATCTATCCTCCATTCACAAGAAAGCAAATTGTATCGCTATACTTTGGACGGGAAGTCCGCACTTGCTTGGGAGTTGCTTTTTTCGAGGTTTATGGGCCACCTGTCTTCCAAATAAAGGTGTGGCGTACCGTTAAGTGCCTTGCCCAAGGACACAACATGCGAACTTGCCGACTTGTTCTCCACATCCTCCCATAAATGCCGAGCGCCAAGCAGGGAAGCTGCGGATGCCATTTTTTTAAGTGTTTTGGTATGACTTGACAAGAGGAATGAACCCCAGGTATACCGACTGCGAAGCGGACGCTCTAACCACAACACCATTTGTGCCCTAATTCTTGGATTTTCATACCCAAAAAGGGTTAAAAGACCAAGAACCCAGTTGCAGACGACAAAAATCAAAAATTTTCAGCAGACACGTGCAAGAGCCAACTACCGTGAATTCAAATCAAGATACCATATTTACCACAAAACCAAACCCTTTATCATTAACACAGTCTGAAAACTACTCTTTTGGGGCATCATTTGACAAAATTTTCAGCAATAATGATAAAATTTGCCTATTCAAATTTTCAAATTTCTAAGGGATCTCAAACACCCCCCAAACAAATTTGTATAGTAAGTAGTAAAAAGTAAATTTAGTGCGTAAAAAATATGATATGTTGTTAAATATTGGTTTCATTTTGAAGCTTAGGAAATTTGCTTTCTAGCAATATATAACTTTATATAGTTTAGGCTAAGCGATATATGATATTTACTGATTAAAAATGAGTACTGTACATCATGTCAGTTTAAAACCCCCAACAATTTTTTGGCTTACCTTCACTAAATTATAATTTTTAGAAAAACTACACCCTATAAAAAGATAAAATAAATTGCAAATACTTCACTACTAAAGTTGTCATTTTGTATCAAGTTTCCAAGGAGACAGAAACTGAAATACAAGTTTAAATCTAAAAGAAGTTTGGCTTCTCTAAATCAAAGTTTGCTGTATCCTCCTTGTTTCTCAACAAATGGGAGGGGTGTAAACGAGTTGCTGTTTCATTGCCAGTAACAATATATTGTATTTAAACTTGATATTTTCTGAATCTTGAAGAAATTTCCTGTTCAGAAATACTTAATGTTACATGGTTTAGGCCAAGGGTCGGCAACCTTTTACCGTCAAAGAGCCATTTGGACCCGCTTACCACAGCAAGGAGACCGATGACAGCCACAGTAATTCTGAGGAAGATAGGTCATAAGTGTTTTCCAAAAACAAAAAAAAAAGGTCTTCACCTGTAGTTAGAGTCATTGATCTGAGTATCATTTTCACACTCACTTGCTTCAAAGAACAGCAAAAGAGCCGCAGATGGGAGGCAAAAGAGCCACATGCGGCTCCGGAGCCGCGGGTTGCCGACCTCTGGTTTAGACTAACCTCTAGCAGATAATAACTGATCATATTTTAGATACTACATTTAACTAACAAAATTTAGTACTGGTCAGTACCGGTTAACAAGAAGGTCATTGGCCTCAGAAAGTAGCAAATTGTAGAAAACCTAGGCTTTTTGGTAAGTTTTGACTGATGTACCTTAAAAGCTTATTTCTTTAGCATCATCTAGTGACCATTTATAAAAAAATTGGTAAAAAAATAAAATCTGTAGTGAATTTTGAGATGAGGGTACTTTAACTTCAAAGAGAACTCAGCCCCTGCTGGGGGGGGGGAAGCTCATTTGCATATTTAAACAAAAACAGTTTTTTTGTTTTTATTATATTTAAAATCCTCAAGACATGAGATTTCAACGATATATTACACTTGATGTAGAAGTAAACAGATGAGTAATGATTTACAAACAAACTTAGGGTATTTTATGATGATTAATTATGATTGATTATGACAAATTATGACAGTTTTTTGCTCTGCCACCACGCGGACATTTTTTTTCGCAATGCACGCCGGAGCGAAAGAGCCACAGCGGCCCATTTAAAAGCATTTTGCATTTCGCTAAAAGTTAAAAAAACATGTTAAAGCATTATTAAAGCATTTCGTTAAAAGCATTTTGCAAAATAATTCTGTTAAAAGCATTTTGCATAATGAAAGAATAAAAGACCGAAATTAGAGCTCACAAAAATGATCTCACTAGAAATGCTGAATCAGTCAAACATAAAAAGAACTGGTCTGCTGTTGGTCCAAAACAACCAACGTTACAAAAATATCTATTTATACAATCTTCCCTCCACAACCTCCAGAAAATATGCTTATGCCGATGATCTGGTTCTGCTGCATTCATCTAAGGACTGAAAGGGCTTGGAGGAAACCTTAAGCCAAGACATGGCTACACTCTCAGCGTATCTCAAGACTTGGGAGGCTGAAACTCATCCACGCTAAAACAGTGACGGCAGCCTTTTATTTACACAATCCAGAGGCCAAACGTGAGCTTAAAGTCTACGCTAATGGTAAACTCTTGCCATTTTTCCCAGTTCCAATCTACCTTGGGGTAAAACTGGACAGATCACTCAAGTTCCGACACTATTTCGATTCTGAGGCAACTTGCGGGCTCCGGATGTGACGCTGTGGCTAAAACACTGCATACAGCTGCTCTATCCTTGGTTTACTCTACAGTTGAGTATTGTGCACCAGTTTGGTGTTGCAGCGCACACACCCGTCACATCGACAGTGTTTTGAAAGACGCCTTGCGCATTGTCACCGGATGCCTGCGTCCTACTCCAACAGACCACCTGCCAAACCTTTCAGGCATCCAGCAAGCTGTGCTTCGCCGCTTGGGAGCAACACTCTCCTTGGCCAAGCGTGGTACTCTGGACCCAGACCATATTTTACATGGTCAACTAGCTGGGTTACTGGATGTGCCCAGAGAGAAACTGAAGTCTAGACGCCCATTTGCGCCTGCTTCGCGGAAGCTATTAAATGACTTATCTACACTAGGCATCCGCGCGGCTCAGCGAACGAATTATAGATGGAGCGCAGAGTATTCTAAATACACATCCATATTCCATGTTTTCATTCCCAGGGCCAGTTCTAAGCCCCTTCGAATGCACTTACCCAGAGCATCTCGGGTTAAGCTCAAATCGCCTGCGGATTGACGTTCGACGTTTTTACTTGTCCATGTACAAATGAGGTCTCGCTCCCTTGCCGAATTGTGAGTGTGGCGCCACCGATCAAACCGCAAACCACGTTATCTCAACGTGCCCCATACATCGGGCACCTCGAGGGGTGACTGGTCGGACGGTTTTGGATGACGATACTCGATGCTGGCTTAATACCACCACAGACAGCATCTGATCCCATCGGTTTTTCCCCTCCATACGAAAAAGAAGAAGAAGTTATTGCCGAAATGAAGCAGCAAAATAAAGCATCGTTATTTACATTAGACATGGCTATCGAAAATGTGCTTTTGTCAGCGTCTAAAATCAACGCTGCTAGAGAACCAGTTGTAGTACACAAACAAATTCTGGCACAATACAGGTTGTTTGCTTTTGATAAATGTTTCGTGGGTGACTAGATGGAAGGACGATATAGCTGGTCCCAACACTGATAATTAATTGCCTTTGTAAGCGTCGGCATAGTCTTGATTTTCCAGTAAATATTGTCCAATTTTGGATTCACAATTGGGGTGAAAGGAATTGTTTTGCCATTCCGTATGGATACTTGTCTTCTTTTTTCATGTCAAATTTAATTGATTTGAGTGCATCAATACATGTTGGTCGATTCTGAGCTGTAGTCTTAGTAATGCGCGACCAACGTACAGGCAGTTACAGTGGCACACGTATTCATATTCGACATTGCTCAATAGAAGGAAAGGCACAGCATCCCTAATGTAGCATACGTTTGGTGTAAAAAAAATTGTCATTCGAAGTTCAGTTACTTAATAATTACACCGTGCAACACTCAAAAAGTACTGGACATCTGTGGCCATTTTTATATGCACAATGGCATGGAAAATCCATTTCTGGCCTTCTTTGTGTTGAATTAGGTATAGTTTTTGCAAAATTGTCACCTTCGAAAATTTCAGCAAAAAAAAGTCAAAAATGAATTTCTTACATCTGTGAGATTTAGTTAGCAGATTAATTAGCATCCTGTAGAAGTGGGGTCTTCCGGTGACCTATACGTGTGCTAGTTTTATGTCTTTGTTATTTGGTAGTTAATATGTTGTGTTTGCCAGGGTAGACTGCAGTAGAAAAGTCCGGCTAAGATGGGATGGTTTTGTGTAGTAAGTTAATTGATATGTATTGTGATCTAACCGATTCTATTTGAATAAGGTTTACAGGTTTGTAAGCCTAAGTTGTTAGAAAAGATTGTAAAATTACCGCCGCTACTGTTGTACTGGTATCTAAAATATTGGATTTTACTTGGTTGTGCAACCGTTCGGTCCATTGAACCTGGGAAGCACATACACATTGATTGGTGTTGTTCGAAACACATCATTGTGGTTACATATTGTGTATATGCCATTGTGTGCTTATATTTAACCGTGTTTATCATATTAATACGTCATGCCTCAAAACCTGTATTTAATATTTCTTTATTCTTTTTTTATAGGTTTTGACAATGACTTCAAGACAGTGCAAAAACGATCCAAACAGATTCTGCTACATATATGGTGAATTAACATTTGCTAAAGAAAAGCGCAGCATTACCAGCCATATTAAGAAATTGTACAAGGCGTACTTTGATTGTGGCATAGAAGATCAAGACAAGTCATGGGCTTATTATGTCTGTAGCCTTACGTGTGTGAAGACATTGAACACATGGTATGCAAGAAAGAATGTTCACATGAAGTTTGGTGTGCTAATGATTCGACGTAAGCAAAAAGATCATTCTAATGACTGGTATTTCTGTCAGCAAGACTATACAGGCTGTACTACAGCAAAGAAAAAGAAATACATTGTTTACCCACATTTGCAATCAGCAATGCGCCCAGTTGAGCACTCAAAAGATTTGTCGGTTCCAAACTCCGCAGATCAGGAAATGTGGGGTTCAAGCAGTGGAGATAAATATTCCAGTTAATGAAACAGTAAAATATGGTTTAGAAAGCAAAAGTAAACCAATACTATTTTCTCAAGAGGCTCTACATGACTTATGCAGGGATCTCTATTTAACCAAAGACAAAAGTGAGATTCTGGCATCAAGGCTTAAAGAACGTAATCTTTTTAGAAAAGAAGTGAAGATAACATTGTACAGAAAACGTGCACAAAAACTGCATGTATTGTTCTCCCGGAAAGACGACTTACGCTTCTGTAATGACATCGCTGAACTTTTTGAACCAGTGGAAATACAGTATTTTAACACCAACTAGCAACTTTTCGTAGATGCATTCAAGGAAAGCAACAAAGCTGTTTTGCTGCACAACGGTAACACTCTGCCCTCTGTTCCCAGAGCCTACCACGCAACCGTGAAAGAATCATATGAAATTTAAAAACAATTCTAACAAGGATACAATATACTGACCATAAATGACATATTTGTGCAGATTTTAAGGTTATAGCCATGCTTACTGGCCTTAAACTTGGCTACACTAAATTTTTCTGCTTCTTGTGATTATGGGACTCAAGAGCAAAAACTGAACATTACGTACTCAAGCATTGGCCATTTAGAGATGAAATTGAGCAAGGAAAACATAACATCAAGCACAAACCACTTCTACAAAGTGATAGAATCCATTTACCATTTTTGCAGATTAAACTTGGTTTGTTTAAGCAATTAGTAAAAGCCCTGAACAAGGATTCCTTTGCATTTGCATATGTTGCAGAAGAGTTCCCTTCCTAAGTCAAGCTGAAATAAAAGATGGTATCTTCATAGGTCCCCAAATTCGAAAAAGTGTACTTGATGAAACTTTCAACACACATCTCACGAGAAAAAAAATTGCCTTGAGTCGTTCAAGAAAGTTTGTCATAACTTCCTGCGAAAACATCGTTCAGAAGACTATGTGCAAATTGCGGATGATCTACTGTGTAATGATCATGATATGGGATGTAAAATGTCTCTAAAAGTTCATGTGCTCCACTCTCATTTGGATTTTTTTGCCGAGAATCTTGGTGATGTGAATGATCAAAATGGCGAGAGATTTCATCAGAATATTTCAGTAATAGAGAGACGTTTTAAAGGAAAATGGAAACCTGGCATGTTGGCAGACCACTGATGGAATATAAAAACGTAGGAAGACACTCTACACAAGAGGGTTAAGAGGACAAATGTTGTATAAAGTGACAATTCTGTGTTTTTCATTCATTACCAATAATAATAAAATATGATTTATAGTTCATGAAAACGGTGCCTAATCTGGAGAGATAAAGGTCAGATTTAGCATCAGGATACTTTTCTTACACCGAAACAGGTCTTATGTGGCTTGTACTTTTTTGTAGCTTGAAATTTGTTGCACAGTGTTATTTACCGTATATTTGATTAGCTTCTGGAACGTAAGTGTTACCAATTCATATAAGTTTTAGTTTAGCCAGGTGCGTTTCGCGACCTTCTTTCTTGTGGTCACTTCATTTGATGACGGCCTAGCAGATACCTGAATAACCCTATCTGGGCAGCTATTTTTGCGAAAAATAGCTTTGATTTTATTCGGTTTTTGTAACAGTCTGGGTTTGCAGGAGATAAACAGATCTCTCTGCATTAGGGTTCCAATAAAGTTTGTTTTCCGTTTTGGGGACTCAAGAGAATCCTGGCGTGTACATTGTCCAGTAAAAGTCGATTTTAGATTAAAGGCCGTGAAGAATTTTTGGTCAGATTTATTACCAGAACGTTTAGAAAGAAAAATTTGCCATCAAATTATTTTTTAAAAGTGAAGATCAAGCAAGGATGTGAAGAGTTTATTGCCATACGAAAACTGTCGCCGTGAGATTCTTCTTTGAAGAAGGCAAAGGTGTCATCAACGTAGCGGAAACATAGGTGGGTTTTGCTGGTTCATCGAACCAATTTCTCTTCGTAGTATGCTGCAAATATGACGGCTAGAGCTGGGAAAAGTGCTGAGCCCTTGGCAACACCACCAATCTGTTTGCGCATAGTTTTGTCAAAAGTGAATTCAACTGCAGTAGTAGCTGTGGTTAGTGTCACGAAAAAGTAAATTTGCGTTGTAAGAATGATTTTCACATGTATGTATAGTTGGTGTAATTTTATCGCTTTGTTCTGCGGTATTATTTTGTTCGCTCGGCTGTTGATTGCAAAAAATCTTTTTTTTTTCATTTGCATTAAGATTTGCTACAGACACGCCTCTTCTTACGTTACAATCGTTTATGACGTAATACGTTACAGAATGATCGAGTAAATCTGGTTTCTTTGAAGATTTTTGTTTGCCGGTTACGTAACTTATTAACGGTGCTTTTTTCACGTGATGTTGCTCTAGTGTTTTCTGGATTATTTTTTTGTCTATATACAAGGCGAAGATATTTTTACAATTCAGTAGCAGTATCAGTAGTAGCAATAGTAGTAGAGAGTGGCAGAGTGGAAAGAGTAATAAAAGTGCGTAGTTCTGTGATGATTTATTGCGGATTGTTGGAGTGACAAGTGTTAAGGGATAATTGGTGAAGATAGTTCCGGCTATTTCGTGATCGTTATATTAAAGTGCTATATTTTCTGTAATCAAAGAGCGAAGAAGCTTGAAGTCTTCAAATATCATTTCTGTAAATGTATTGTTCTGTTCTTAACCCAATTTGGCCCGCGGGGGGGGGGGGGGGTCGATTCGACCCACAGCAAACTAAAACTGTTGTAACTTAGCGACCGCTTGAGATAAATGTTT
Source organism: Trididemnum clinides (assembly GCA_963675345.1). Taxonomy (NCBI): domain Eukaryota; kingdom Metazoa; phylum Chordata; class Ascidiacea; order Aplousobranchia; family Didemnidae; genus Trididemnum; species Trididemnum clinides. The sequence continues at coordinate 18,643,354 of OY776305.1, forward strand.
GAAATTTTTTGACTTTTCCTAAAATTAATCTGGCTTTTGGTTGGTCATAAACTGACAAAGATATTCTTTGTAGTTTTGACTTAAACATAGCAATTTCAAAATCCACTCGGGCAAATTTCTTCATCGATTGCTTTTGTATAATAAACAAAAAAAGGAGAAAGAGCGCACACGCAAAACCGTGACGAGCTACGTAAACCACAGAACTTGTTTTAAGTGACGCACTTACTGTAAAACTTGTACGGTTTCTCAGAAATCTTTCTTCTCAAAACCTTTTCGCTGTGAATAGCAACTCTTAATTTGACAAGCCAAAAACATCAAAGTGTTTTCAGATACAGGGCTATTTTGTAACTTTTAGTAAAATAAATAATATCTTCTTGACGCTAGGCCATAACCTACCGATAAAGTAATGCAAGCAAATATTTCATAATTTTGATACTTGACAAATGCATCAAAGCAAAAAAATTGTTTTCAAGTGCAAAGCCAGAAAATAAATTTGGCGGCGTGATAATATAGTTTGCGCTTTTCATAATGATTTGTAATGTTGTTACCAATTAAAATTGGGGATTGGTTGGTGGGAGAGCAACGAGCGCACTTGCAATCTTTATTGGATGGAAAATATGCAGTGGTAGACTAAGGGACGCAGGGGCGACAGTTAGCAAAATTTAATTTAGGAGTTTTATAAAACTTGATTTCCGTTGCTTTACGAGTAAGCTGTTAGTAATGAATTGAATACCGAATTTTTATCAGCAAATACAAATCCAAAACGCAAGAAGCCAATCGTGAATCACAAAATTAAATTTTTTTTAAGGGGAGAAGGAGCTGTGGAACATCTCCTGAGTTTTGTGACCAACACCAAAATTTTTTTCTGTTGACCGCGTGACAAAAGCAATGTGTTTGTATTCTACATCTACACACTTCTAAAAGCAAATGAAGATTTTTTTCCGTGTTCTTTTATCCACTTTTATAAAGACGTCTCTGGCAAAAGCGTTACGTTGCCTGCTGCATAGCCCAGCAGAATTGCATTGAAGTTGACGTGTCAAGTTCAAACTACAGCTTGCGTCAACTATCACAACATTATAAGATTGAATGCTGACTCAAATATCGTCTTGTCATTTCCATTCTTCTAAACCGGAGATGGGCAAACTTTTTAGTCGGAGGGTAGCATTGACCATTCAAGAGTTAGCCGAGGGCCGCATCGACCATTCAAGAATTCGCCGAGGGCCAATGCGTAAAATCTTGTAATAGCTGTATGCAATGCAAGAGCTTGCAATAGCTTAAAATCTTGCAATAACTTCTTGTAAAGACGTATTACAGGGCTTTGATAATGATGGCGTCCAAAAACAAAGATCATCACTCTTTATTTGGACGGAAAATGCGTCAGTTCAAACTAAGAATTGCGTAGCGGCTCTTTCAATGATGGCTTCTATCATTTTTGGCTCTTCAGTACGGCAAGTGCGGCCAACCCTTTCTTATTGAATCAAATTCATGGAAGTTTGTATAAGTTTCGAGGGCCGCACAAAATGCTCTGGCGGGCCGCATGCGGTCCGTGGTTCGTAGTTTGCCCACCCCTACTCCAAACTACGTTCATGTTACGTTCGATAAGTTAAATTTTTAATTGTTTTACTTCAATACAGGAATAGTTAAGAAATCAAAAGTTTCTTATGACATTGGGAATGCAGCCACTACATTTTAGTTCTATGTTTGAAATGTTCAAATTGCTCGTTTCCACTAAAATTTAAATATTCTGCCGGTGTATAAGATAGTGATGATTATATGCAGGGTTGCCATATCGTGCTTATTTCTAAGATTTGTGCTTATTTTCAAGAGCAATGTCTTACAAAATATAAATGCACATCTGTAGACATTGAAACAATAGTTTTAAAAATCTGCAGTCACTTTAAGAGTCAAACTAGTAGAGTACAAAATCTTAAACAATTTTGCGCACAGCTTGAAGCTCAGTACACTGCACTTCACACTAACACGCCAACACGTTGGACTACATTAGGTAATGTGCTTGAAAAGATGATAGAACTTTGGGAACCACTAACGCAACATTTTCTCTCCCAACGGTGTCCACCATGGATTCTTGAGAATTTTTTCAGATCAGAAGAGTCGCTTGTTATCGTGCCGTTTCTTCATAGTGCTTTGTCGGTTTTCAAAAAGCCGCTATTACTGTTACAGAGCACAAGTGCATTATTTCCGGAACTGGCTGGCATCTTTAAATCATTCAAGACGGCCATTTTTCAGCGTCGTAATTCAGAGTTTTATGGAGCAAAAACAGATGAATTATTAAAAGGAATTGACAGTGACTGTGCTGAGATGCCAAAATCAAGCTTCAAAGAATTTTATGAAGTGACTCTGGAATACATTGACAAATGGTATCGACCAGATAAGCATCCAGCCAACGTCGCCTGGACACTGCTGAGAAATCGGTCAGTTACATATAAAGAAGTAAAAGAAACGGCGAAGTAGGTCGATCCCGAGGTAGCGATGGCAGATAGCTGTTTGACGAAGTTTCGTCTCTCAATGATCTGCTTGAAAATATTCCTGATGAGACATTCAATGAAGATAGCCCAGAGACGAAGTGGATGAAACTTTTTTTCTGAAAATGATTCTCTACCGCTTTTATAGAAATTAGTTGCTAGTGTTTTCTCTATTCCGGTCAGCAGCGTATTCGTGGAATGAGTATTTTCTCTTGTCCCATCGCAATGGAGTAAAGAAAGAAATCGTCTAAGTGAAAAAACTGTCAAATCACTGTTACAAGTTCGAGTAAATTTAGACCAGTTGCTCCGAGATGCGCGAAGTCATTTCCAAAGATCAAAAACTGCTTAAGCAAATTCTTAGTGGTGAAAAATATTTATGATTTGGCTTTTAAATCAATAAATAGATCTTGCTTGTATAAAAATACTCAATTTCCGTTAATTCTAGTATTTCAATTTTTTTCAATTTGTTAATCGCTAGGAAAAATTCATACCAGGTGATACTAATATTTTTTTATACAAAATTTTTAGGAGTGGTAATCTATTACGTCATTGCACAGCAACGTGCTTATTTTTTGGTGTAGGCAGATGGTAACCCTGATTATATGATATTTAACAAATAATTTTCTTCTTTCAGACATATAAATGTCGCAAACAAAAGTAGTAAAAAATAGCCCATGTCAATGTATGACCTGAAGAAGTGTTAAGTAAAATTTTGAATGAAGTATCTGACGAAAAAAACGACGACATTGAAAACACAGCCTCTTTAGCTTCCGGTGACTATAAAATTGTAAGAACCGTATAAATATCACATGACGCCTCCAGAGGGAAACAAAACTGCCGTATTGGTGTTACTACGGGGGAGAGGATAAAAAATAGGCTACGTAGGCCTATTGTTGTAGCACAAACTTGATGATAAAACGAATTAAAGTTTACAATCGTTTGATGTAACAGGCTTTTTGTAGCAAATCCAAAACTTAAGTTTGCTTGAGGACTTTTTTCATATGATTTGTCACATACACACGCAGACAAGCGTATTGCTGCTTTTGACGGTGATATATGTATTGTTGATATTATCCGTATATTCAATGTAGTGTTCCCGTATTTTCATATTAAACGATAAATTATAAGCAGAAACATCATGACTGCAATACACTAGCTAATCCAGAAATAGCCTATTTCGTTTCACATTTGTAATGTATTCTGTTAATTGCAAGAGATTTTTTAATTAATAGCTCTAAATTCACTAACGCCTCAAAGCACAAGTTACGATGATAAAGCTCAAATTGGTGACATTATGATTAATCCCGGTGGAATATAAAATTGTAAGGACCATATAAATATCATATAACGCCTCCAGAGGGAAACAAAACTGCCGTATTGGTGTTATTATGGTGAGAGGGATAAAAAATAGGCTATATAGACATATCGTTGTAGGACAAACTTGCTATTAAAAAAAATCAAAGTTTACAATCATTCGATGTCACAGGTTTTTGTTGCAAATCCAAAACTTAAGTTTGCTTGAGTACTTTTTTATGCAACTCTTTACATACGCAGACTTGCACAACTGATTAATTCTAGCTGGCTAAGTCGGTAAATTACAGCAAAAAGTCGCTAATTCTTATTTTAAAAAACCTAAAAGTCTCTTATTCTAGTGTAATTTAAAAAATCCCTAATTTCAATTCTAATCTAATTCTAGAAAAGTTCATGAACAAAGAGTCGAATCTGAAAAATGACAAGAACTTTTTTTATTATTTGCGAAAAGTTTGGCCGAAAATCAAAATCGAAATTAGGTGATCTCCAAAAAGAAAAAAGGTGTTCACAATGATTTGATGGCAAAATTGAAAAAGTCTTAGAATTGTCGCAAATACAAAGTGGTTTTGCGAAGATGTTCAAATAGCATCAAAATTTGCTTGGTAATTAAAATTTCAAACTAATTTCGGAAAAACTGGAAAGCTCTAATTTTAATTTCGATTCCATTTAATTTGTGATAATCAGAAAAGCTCTAATTTTATTCTACCCTAAATTGAGAAAAGCATTAATGCTCTAATTCCAAGTTTAATTTAATTTGAAAATGCTAAAAAAATTCTAATCGTCAAGTCTGCACACAAGGATGGGAGGGGCTTACAAAAACGTCGTATTGCGTCGCATAAGGGAGAGGAAAGAATAAAAGAGTCCTATGATTTGTGAGCATTCCTTAATTTGAATGAGATTTATGTCTTGATCAATAAAAATATTTATCAGTGATGAACAAGCATAGCTTGTATTTTTTGTCTAAATGAAGAGTAATAATTTCATAAAGCTAAGAATTTTTTGTCGTTAAAATGCTATTTCACACCCTGCTTCACATTTACAAACAGTCAATTCAAGTCACAAAAGTCTAGCTGGAAATAAGGCATATGGCAAGTAGTCCAACATAAGAAATGTTATACAAACATCACGGCTGGTAACTTTCTCGTAAAAAGCAAAATGGCAAGTTGATGATAAGTTGTTGAACTTTTTACCTGGAAGCTGACATTGATAGATTGGGCTTAGGCGATCGCAAAAGCACAACGTCCAAGAGTAAACACTACGAAAAAAGAAAATTCGCCGGCTGTTTCTTTATTTTAAATTCAGTCAAAAATCTAAAAACTAGTGCTGTGCATTTTATTTGCAATAACTTGAACGCTATTAATCTGATTATAACCAAAGTACATAATTAGATTGAAAAATAAATTCTGCATCTATCTGAGCAAATACGGAATTGCTATTGTGAGCGGTTTAAAAGTTATTAGCTGCCAAAGTGTCGGGTCGAATCGATCCCCCCCGGACATAGAAAGCAAAAAAAGCCCGGCCTTAATAGGGTTAACGCGGTTCAAAATATTTTAGTAAAAGCCAATCTTTTCTTAGCTATAAAGTTGCACCCAGACTTAATTATTTTAGCGATACTATCAGTGGTGCAGAAGCGGAAGTGGCTGGAAGCACAAAATTTCCGAAAGCAGGAAGCGGAAGCAATTTCGAATTTTTGTGGAAGCAGGAAGCGGATGCAGAAGCAGTTTTAAAAGTACTGCTTCCGCTTCCTTTTTTACCTAACATAATGTGAGCATTTTTTAATCGTTGTAAGTTGTCAAAAGTGGCCTCCCAGTTTTTCCGCATTACTGATGTGATTTTACCTGGAGCACTAATGACTGGCACAAAATTCAGGAATTGGTTGATGTTTTGGCTATTCCACAAAGCACAACCCTTCAGCTTCAAAGAGAAAACCTTACCCCTGGAGAGTGTTTCTTGGCATGGCATGAAGCCGTCTTTGAATTACACAAAAAAATGTGGCTACAGTACATACTATTGCCGAAAATCTCGAAAAGCGTATGCAATCTATTACGCAAAACAAAGTATTTTTGGCAGCAGTATGGGTGGATTCAAGATGCCGAATTTTGTTAAACTCGGATCAAAAAGAAATAGCCGAACTGGAACTTTTTTCTGTTTATAAGCGACTAAAAAAAGTCAACAACGATGACGAACCATCGTTCAGTTCTGATGAAAATGTTAATGTCAATAACGGAGAAGCTTCAGAGTTTGAAAGCTATCTCAACTCGCTTGCTGGAACCACCAAGCAAAGTCCAGATACGCCACTTAAAATACTCTATAAAGCCGGACTTGAAAAAATCTAAAAGCTGGGACGGCAGAAAATTAAAAATGTGTGGGAAGGAATCGATGCTTACCCAGAATTTTTGAAACCTGCATGCCAGATTGTTAGTGCGTTACCAAGTACACAGGTTTCTGTTGAGAGAATATTTTCTCAACTTAAACTGCTATTAGCCTACGAGAAAATCGATGCCGCATGAAAACAGAATTGGCAGATGCAATTCTTTTCCTTAGAATGAATAAATGTATTTAGTTTGCTTTGTTTTCTTTTGTGTAGCAGGTAATTTTGTTTTTGCTTATAAACCTGTTTATTTTCAAGTTTGCTTTTATATTTCGAGTGCTAATTTGCGCTTTTCTATTATTTTGAATAGGCTATCACCGTATTGTTTTTGCGTAAATTGCATTTTTGCGTGATCAGATATTAAATTTTCTTTCTCTTGATCGATGAAGAAATGGCTTATAATTAGTTTTGTTAGAAAAAAATAAATTAACTATGGAAGCGGAAGCAGCAGTATGCAGAAGTGGAAGCAGGAAGCGGAAGCACTAAGATTGTGGAAGCAGAAGCACTAAGATTGTGGAAGCAGAAGCAGGAAGCGGAAGCGCTAAGGTTGTGGAAGCGGAAGCGCTAAGGTTGTGGAAGCGGAAGCGCTAAGGTTGTGGAAGCGGAAGCGAGACTGTTATTTGGAAGCGGAAGCATTAAATAGCAGCTGCTTCCGCATCACTGGATACTACACGTCGCCTCAATTTTAAGAATAAAATTAAAGTTGAGATAAACCAAAAATTCTATTGAAACCCGACAGTTAGAATCTCAGTGAAAAGTGCCTAAGATGCAATCAGGGGACAGAACCCCCCACTTTCGCCTTATTCCTATGGTTAAACACCTTACCGCTTTTCCTGGAACACCGCGTAAGCATCTATTTTTAGAAACTTTTAATTCAATATGTTTGGGAAAATCAATGCGTTTGCAGCTTACATTATTTGATCCTGAGCATTACAAGAGAAAAATACAATGTAATGTTGATGCTATGTAGCCTACTTGTTTGACATTACAGCAAAAAGCAACATTCCTGGTATTAATTTTCAAAAAAGGAAGAGAGAAAGGCAAGTTTCAGTTAGAGCTGTGATTAAACATTTTCAAAACAAACAAAAAAGAGCGATATTTAGCTTTTATTCAAAATTTTTTATTAAAAAGACAAAAAGTACCGGTATCAAGTTCTACCTATTAATCAATAATTCTTAAAAAACAGAAAAAAGTAAGTTTGAGCTTTTATTCAATATTTTTACTACAAAATAGAAAACATCAAGTATAAGTTTTCCATTGTAATTCTTCATAGAAGCAAAAAAATTCGAGAATTAGCTCTTCATCAGCATTGTTTTAAAGATCAGGAAAGTTGGAGTTATAGCTATTGATTGGTGTAGATCTATGTTAACGCTTACTTCACCTGACAACTGCTGATTAAGAAAAATACAAGACAAGACTACTCAAAAAACGAAACTAATTTTCCTTTTTGAGTTGTTGGATTCGCAATTACTTTTTTTACTATTATTCAAGTGAAAATACACATCATTACTTTCCACTTTTACTAAAGTGTTTTTTTGGGTAAGTAATAATAGGATACTTTTACTCAAGTAGCTATTTTGGGCTAATTTGACCACCTCTGAATAGCAAGTACTATTGTTTGATGCTAACCAGGTAAGATGCGATGAGTTATCATTTGTAGACCATGTTTTCATACCTTTTAATTTTAAAAAGTTTTTAGCGCCGAAATAAATTTAAATATTCTCCAGTTTTTGTTCTTTTTGCAGTTTGCTTTATTTTCCCAGGTAAACATCAGTTTGTTTACAAATCAGGCACTGCTCTTGTTAAGGAAAAAAGTTAAGGCGGCAATTACCTATCCAAAACATTTATAAAAGTTTTGTTTTTGGCTTAACTGGGACCCTCAAAAATGATTGTTATGACTACCTCAGCAAATACAGTAAGTTCTCCTTAGACCGTACTTCGTTACCCAGTAAATTCGCAATTACGGTGTTTGGTGATTATTACCTCGATTCCATTTACGGCCAAAAAAATTCACAGATACGGTATCCGCTCGTGCTTTGTTTACACTGTACCGTAGTGCCACCACAACAACCAGTCTCTTTCCACATTTCTAATTGAACACAAATGAAATCCTTTCGGCATGTTTTTGATGGATATTATTATCACGATGCTCCGCGACGCATCCATAATGGCCCCAAAACGTTCTGCAACAAGGGCTGAAATCCCTACCGTCCCTTTGCAGCGGGAGGGACATTAATTCGGTCGGTAATTTTGATTAAGCTACAAATTGGCATAGAAGTTCGCATTTTTAAAAACTAACTAGGTAAAATGCGATGAGTTATCGTGACCTATGTGCTACCAGCGGCCCCAATTGAAAACCATCGGTTTGGAGAGATACAGGACAAAACTGCTAAGAGATCAAACTACTTCTACCTTTCCCACTTAAGTAACTTGATTCTCGACAACTTTTTTTCTTTTGCACGAGTAAAAAAATTTGTCATTACATGTACTTCCTACTTTTATCTAAGTATTTATGTTGAATAAGCAACATTTCTTTCACTAAATAGAATTTTAAACTTTTTTGACCACCGCTGCTAAAGGACTACTGGTTTGTTATTTGTCTCATTCAGTGATAAAAAACTGAATGTTTGATTTTGAATAATTTTGTAATCCGCTTTTTTTAAGTTAAAGCAGTTGTAGTCATTATTGTCAGTTGTGTTCATTGTACTCCATCTTAATTAGAAGAACTTTTATTTGACAGACCCGTTAACTTTCAGCAAAGTTAACATTAGTCCAGCATAAATCACACTAGAATAGCTCAACGAGAGCAAACAAACACAGAGCATAAACAACAAACAAACACAGAGTTGCAGAGATGTTTGAAATCCCAAAGAAGGCAAAAGCCTTAACGGTCATGAAGGAGGAGAAAGTGTTTATAAAACTGGCGGGTTTGGAAATCGTCCGAATTTACCAGTGAGGAAATCCAGATATTACAAGAATTTGCACATCGAATTATAAAGCAAGCAAAGTATTTTCGAATCAATGCTTGAAAAGTACATATATTGTTCTGTACAAGAATCGAAAATATACGTACTCGACGACGCAAGTTAAATAATATCCTGTGAGCATTATTGTAGCTTACCCGGAGACGGTGAAAGGTAGATTGTCGATAAGACGACCAGATACTACTGCCATAGAAACTATACATAAACGTGCGAAACAAATAATTTTTTACGTTTTTTGAACAGTCGGAGAATTTACTACAAAGTCTATTCGCTGTACCATAGACATAGCGAAGTTGTCGATACATGTCGATATCATCTCGCAAATCACATGTTTAAAGAAAACCTAAATATTTCACTTTTTCCACATAATCAATTACACAGTTACTTAATTGTATTTTGGGCACGCAATTCAACTTCAAAAACTTAGTTTTAAAATCATTATTTTGGTTTTAGAGCAGTTAAAAGAGATATCATGGCTTTGTGCGTATTCATAGCAGACATCCAGCAACTTTTAAAGCCTTTGCAGCTAGGTGCAATACAGCATATATCAAAGGCGTACAAAATATTATTTAGACAATGTTGACCGATAAAGCAACCAATGTTAAGTTTGTTAAGGGTCTTGTAGACATAGTAGGCCTAAATAGTTGGTTCATATAGACAGCAAATAGAAAGGGACTCAATATGCTACCTTGTTTCACTCGATTTGAGACAGTAAAAAACTTAGAATAAGTAGTACCCCACCTAACACAGAGAAGTTGACGGGAATACCAGTTAGCTAAGAGTTTTACAAAAATCTCAGGAGCATTGTCTTCACTAAGTTTTTTAAACAAAATGTAATGATTAACTTTATCAAATGCTTTAAAGGCATCTAAAAAGGCAGCAAATACTGGACTTCCATGAGTATTGTATTGCGAAATGGCTTGTTTTAGTAAAAAGAGGCACATGTCAGTACTATGCGCAGGCTCAAAGCCAAATTGGTTATCTACACTCGACAAGAAATTTCTAGTCATAAATAATATGTAATGCTCAAAATACTTTGAAATTATAGTGGGTAGAGCAATAGGCCTGTAGTTGGAGATGGCAGAGACACTATCATGTTTGTTTTTCACTATAGGTGTGAATAACTAAATTAGTGCATGCAGCAGGTAGGTAGCTATGAACAAGGCAAAGGTTGAAAAATATGCTAATATGAAGATATATTATTTCATGTGCAAACATAATGTGATTTGCAGACAAGCCATCAAGTCCTCCAGCACAGTTTGGTTTGAGTTTCTGAGATAGAGACCGGGCTAAATCTACCGTACATAAGAACTTTTTCACCTCATCAAATTTGTCTGTTTTATTGAGTGGTCCCGTTGTTTCGCTTATCAAATGAGTGGTACTCAGATCAGACGACTTACTGCTGTTAGTAGAGTTAAGTAGTCGTTGGTAATGAGTTTTCCACATATACTGCTATTCTGGCTACCAGGTATTTTTTGATAAATTCATTTTATTTAGCTCTTCTGGTAATGTAACGTTTATTTAAGTTGATACAAGTTCTTACCGAGCATGCAAAAAACTTCAATATTTGACGGATATTGAAGTTTTTTGCATGCTCGTTGACGGATATTGAAGTTTTTTGCATGCTCGTTGGCGGATATTGAAGTTTTTTGCATGCTCGGTAAGAACTTGTATCAACTTAAATAAACGTTACATTACCAGAAGAGCTAAATAAAATGATTTTCCCACATATTAACAATATTTTGTGTGCCAGAAATTCCATTGATAGTTGCAGGCAGCATATTTGTTTTAGTAGACGACTGAATATCAATATTTTTCCAAAATTGGTTGATTGGATGATTGTAAATAAAACTACATGCCAAGGTATCGGCAGCTTTCTTTCTCAGCTTCTTTTTATGCTGTCGGAATAACTTTTTAAATTCTTTTTTGTGTTTTCTCATAAGCTCAAATACCGGACCAGTTTTAGGCTTTGAAGAGTTGATCCAAGTCAGGTAGCTAGTTAGTTAATAAAACTAAAGGTAGCTAGTTAATAAAACAACAAAAATGTATTTTTTATTTTTCATGTAAATAAAGCCCTATTTTGTTGTGATGGCTAAGGGCATAAGAACTTTTTTATTGGTACAAAGGCTGGTCAACTTCCTCACAAAGTGGATTATTTTGACCAAGACTGGGTTAAGTTGAGCAAAACATCGCATTACCTTTAAATTTTTATTGCTTCCGCTCTTTTATTCTGATTCAAAAGATTTGAAGTAGATTGATGACCCACATTATCGTATTTGATCAAAATGAAAAGCTAGAACCTGTATTGCTTCAAATTTACTGATATTAAGGCATCTTAAGGATTAACCTGCAATCAGTTGATCAAAGTAGCACTTCCACAATCGGTTTTGTTCCTATTAGAATTTTTCACATGTCTAGCTTCAGGCGGTTTATACCACTCCGCTATCGGTTCTATCAACTGGTTTTGATAATTTAGAGGATATATTTTGCACGCTCACTTCTGCACGCTGAATGCTTATATGCTCTTGATTTCAGCCAAGCCAGTGCTTTCATTATTGATTGATCAACTGATTTCAGTTAGCCTTTAAGATGCCTTGATATTATAAAATTAGAAGTAATATCTAAATCGGCTAACACCAGCTCCGACAATGTGAATTAGAACGTAGGCCTACCTATCACTGACAAAAAAAATTGAGTTGAAAAAACTGAAAAACGGCTTATCTCAAATGACTTTCCCCTACGTCACGACAAAAACGTATATTTATAATAAGGGGCATGTCGATGGTGGCATTCAATAGTTGTAAAAACAGTTTCTATATACAAAAAATGATCTTGAAACACTCAACAATACAACGTGAAAATTTTTTATTTGAAACACTTCTATTACAAATCCGCTTGGATGTTTAAAAAAATTTTATCCGCTTGGATGTTTATATGATGCTTCAAAGCATATGTTCCTGATGTGTGAATGTCGGATTTTGTCCGCAATGTAGCCTACCTACCAGAAACGTAAGTCTTTTTGAGGACAAAACAGTATCCCTGGACAAAACGTTCAAAAAAATTTTGTTGGCACAACCGGTTGTCCAGAAAGCAAGCTATATTATTATTTTCGTATGAATAGCCTAGCTGTTGAAAATTTCCTTACAAAAATGCGTGAGTGCAAAAGGCCTACCAAAACGGATAAAAAAACGCATAAAATCTCAAAAAAATCCAAACAAAAACGTATAAACTCGCCGTTTACAGTTGCTTGTTGGTCTACGTTTTTATCTGGTGTTGTTAATTTTTGCACGTGTTTTGCTCTCATGCATTGTTGTACAAAAACTGTGATCCGCTTGGGTATTTAAATGGTGCTTTATGGTATGTTTTGGTGTTCGATATTCAATTTTTCCCCCATGTACGTACTAAAAGCGCACAGGTTTTTATGGACTAGTACAAAAATAATTTTCTTTGCAATATCGGTTGTCAAGACAACAAGGTCTAACCTTCTGCGCAAAATCATATAAATATTTAGGAGGATGAAAATTCCGTACAAAAATGCTTGAGAGCAAAAAGTGTACCAAACCGGAAAAACGTCCTAAACCGGACATTCCAATACAAAAATAAATGTTGTGTTCAGCCACCTTTACGTTACAGCCTACGTAGAAAAGCAAGAACGAATAGGTAAAAGTCGAGTGTTATAAATAAACTCTCTCCAGTTTATAAAGTGAGTTGAAAGAGTAAACCTTGCACCTAATTGGCAAAGCAGCATACGGGCGTAAGCGGCATTAACAATTTATTAAAATGAATATGCCAGGAAACAATAATTATCTTGTTGGTGGTACAGAATTTTAATATAGCTTTGAAAAAAGCTGTTTGAGCCATAAGCTTTTCGTGACGCTCTCATCAGTGGCGGTATCGCGTCAAAAGGCAAGATCTAGAGTGAATAAGTGTGTTATATGTGAATAATTTGGACGTTAGGCAATTGAGACAAGCCAATGATAGCGCTAGTATTGCAAAGTGCGCCAAAGAAAGATTTCGCAATTGCAAAAGTTAGAGAAGGCGCAGCAGGAGGCCAAATGCCACGATTATCAAAAGAGTTTGAGAGTGTAAACAAACTCTTTCTGTCTGCATAACACCGGGCGTCGGGTCTTGATATAAGTAGCCTCTATAAAAGATTAAGATGGAAAGAGCTGCGCGCTGGGGCGAGGATTGAAAACCGCTTATCATCATAGTTTAATGCGCATCGATCATTATCTAAAAGATGCTGACCAATGGCAGAGTCACAATCCGGTTTGGTGTCGGTTCGTTTGCACGATCTGTGTGGTTGAGATCGGCGTGGACGAGTCAATTGCTGTCTTAGCCATTGCGGAACATGTTGCTTGATGCGATCCTGTAGTTGTTGAGATGTTCGCCCTACGTACCGACTGTCACAGTGGCACTTGTATTCATATATGACAGAACTTTTCTGAATGGCAGGTAAAACATCCTTGCGGGCCACAGGCAGCATGCGCTTAGACGTAAAGACCAAGCGGGTGCTGACGGAACCATAGCAGCTTTCCACGGCGGTTTTGACTTCTTTTTCTAAGTTTGTAGATGGCTTTCCTATCCAAGGGACCCTCAAGTACACAGGACACTTTTCAGGGCCAAATCGCTTAAGGGTGGAGAAATGAGCAATTTTCTTGGTGATCTGAGTGTTGATGATGTTTTTAGGATAGCAATTGTCCAGTAATATCTTCTTGATTGGTTCTATTTCTTCATTGAGTCTACGCTTGGTGCAAATCATTAGAGCTCGATGCACCAATGTAGATATTAGACTTATTTTGCGTTTGAGAGGACTAAAGGACTCCCAACGCAAATACTGGCCAGTGAAAGTGGGTTTCCGGTATACACTGGTCTCCAAACCAACATCTGTTCTTTCGACGTAGACATCAAGATACGGTAGACATTTCCCTTTCTCTTTTTCAAAAGTGAACTTGAGGGATGGATGAAGGCAGTTAAGTTTGGTCAGAAATTCATCTGCTTCAGCTTCGTGATCGAAGATGGCAAACGTGTCGTCAACATATCTGAAGTATGTTGGAGGCTTTTGCGTTTGAGAAAATAACTTTTCTTCATAATATCCAACGAAGATGTTACCCAAAGCCGGACCAAGTGGTGATCCCACAGCTACTCCGTCTGTTTGCTTGTACATGGTGTTATTGAAGCTGAACTCGACTGAGGATGTAGCGCTCTTCATCAATTCAACAAACACGTCCTTTGGAATGACTGGTCGGGAATTGGACTGATCGTAGAGGGCTTCCGAACAGATTTTGATGGTTTCATCAAGGGAAGTTACTTTTGTACAGCATTGTATTGACCCACAAAGCACAAAATGAGCACACAAGGCATATAGAGCAAAAACACTTTTACAATATAATTTTTCAGTTCAAGTTTTATTGTGTATACATATCCAAAATGTTGGTAAACCTACGAATCTAAAAGGTTGGCTCCTTGGATGGCACTCAGGATCAGATTCACAGTCAGAAAGATCTTCTTCATTGGACATACTGAGCCAAACAGCATCTGAGGGCCCTGGTAAAACGTTCTGTGGTACAGGTATGTCGATGAACCTATCAGCATCTGAGGACCCTAGTAAAACGTTCGGTGGTATCAGTATGTCTAGGGACCAATCAGCATCTGAGGGCTCTGGTAAAACGTTCTGTGGTACCGGTACGTTTCAGTTTGGATTGCCAACATGCCCCTGAACGCTCTTTCCTGGCTCAACATCCAGTCGACGTTTCTTTCTTCGGGGAGCTGCATCTTCTGTTCCACCGCAACGCAGCTGCTGAAGATGATTGACAAACACTTCTGAAACAGATCTGTTGATGGACTCGTTTTCAGTTTCATCTTCAATTCTCCGGGGGAATCGATTTAACACAAGCTCACGATCAAGGGGGAAAATTCCTGTTTTTCTAAACCCAGCTTGTAAGTTGGATTCCCTATTTGGCTGCAAGCTGTCAAGCAGCTTCGTCAGAAGCCTTGGAAACTGTTTTCTTGGATGTTTGCCCTTTCTTTCTTCTTGCTGTCTTGTATTCAGCCAAGATGGATCGCCGTTTTTGCTTTCACGGGAAGAAAAAACTCACGTCAAGGGGTTGGCATAAGTGGGTTGAATTAGGTGGGAGACAGCAAAATGCGACATTGTTCTTGTCACACTGCTTTATAATATCAGGAGAAAAATGAGAACCAAGATTGTCGCCAATAAGAACGCAGCGCCCACTTTTCCGCTTACAAAATGGGAGAGCAACTTTTTCAAACCAATCCTCGAAGCAAGCGTGGTCAAACCATCCAGATCGTGAACGGTTGTACGGAGCTTCAATTGGACCATTCTCGGTGCATGTGTCCCATAATTTTTCTGCCTTGTAAACGACATGTGCAGGCAGAAGTTCACCCGCAGCAGTTCCAGCAAACATGATGCTCGTAAAGCTTTTTTGACGAGTTCATGATTCTTTCAGGGTACTTTGTATCACTCTTGACAGCTACTTTTTTGCGGCCTGGGTCATCTGAAAAGTTAGTTTTGTCATAATTAATTATGTTTTGTGGTGAAATATCTTCAAGTGTTTCTTGTAGGTTGTTGAAATAGCTAATGATTGCCGTTTTTGACACAGCTGCCCTTTTTCTTGTGATGTTTTGGCACAATCTCATGCGAATAATGTCAGAATGTCGTTTCAAGTAGGACTCTAGCCAGTCTGGCCCTGGCACATTGTTCTTGAACCGCTCAACATTTCGCCATAGTTTGCCAAGACAATTTTTTACCAGCATCATGATGTCCATGCCACCTCATTCAGCAGTTGTCAGTAAATGCTCAGCAATGGCTAATTCTTCCTTCTCACTTAAAACAGTAGGCCGGCCAGGCTTTTGCATATGCTTTTGTTTTAATCTATTCTGCAGAGTGCTCCGTACTATACAAAGTTGAGTACAGACAAAACGCTGGCTCTGCCCGGCTGCAATTCTGTTGAGGGCCTCTTGGAGTTTTGACTCATCACAGGTCCAGTCCTTTCTTGAACCAGCTTGCCCCTTGTACTTTCTTGGCATTATTCTCAAGGCAAACGCAGATATTCACAAAAATTAGTTCCGATATCTTAAAAAACAAATAAAACAATTTTTATATCATTATTATGTAGCAAAATATAGTGGCCAAAGCTACCCCAAAGTGATAAGATTTACTGGGGGTGCTGTACTTTGGCACCCCCTAGATTGCTCTCATATCACTTAAATTCATAATTTTGCATATTTGTTATCAACGGTACCTGCATCTTTATAGTTTGTGATAATGCAAATAAAGACTTACCACGCTCACAGTGTATTGGTGTGGAAATGAAAGTTGGCAGGGTACACAATTGGTGTCCCGGTAGTGGCTTTCTTTGCTGATGAAATACTTTGTTGAAGACCAATACAAAAACACAACTAATAGTAAAAATACTCTAAAATGAAAGCCTATAAAGAGAAACAAAGTTAGTTTTTTCCAAAATAATCACAAACAGAAATATTGTTTTTCCAAAAAAATTTCCAGCCTTGGCCCAAAGTTTCCCCGCATGGTCAAAATTTTTCCAAATTACGGTACGGTAACATTTCCGCTAGAAACTTTAAGAAAATCTGGCAACACTGATGGGAAGTTTGGCGCAGTCAAAGTAACCAGTTGGCAAACCGAGGCGCGTTGGGGGACCACGTGAAATATTGAAGAGTTCATGGAGTTTAGATTATTTATTACGTTCGATAAAACTAATGAATAAATCAAATGAGAGTAAGCAAAACATGTCACACTTTCCATGTTAATTTCGCAGTTAGCTTTTTTTATATTGTCCATATTTATCCTTTTTTCACGAGAAAGCCAATTGTATTGCTGTCGTTTGAACAGGATGTTTGCACTTGCTTTGGAGTTGTCGTTTCTGAGGTGTCTGGGCCATTTGTCTTCGACGTAAAGATGGGGGGTGTCCTACTTAGTGGTTTGCCCAAGGACACAACAAGCAAACTTGCTGGCTTGTTTTCTACTGTTCTACAGCATCCCTTAAATGCTGAGCGCCAAGCAGTGAAACTTTGGGTACCATTATTTAAGGTTTTTTTGGTGTGACTCGACAAGGGGAATGAAACCCAGGTCTACCAACTGTGAAGCAGATTCTCTAACCAATATACCACCATGTTGCAACTGCACTGTTTGTGAAAGAATGTACACCTGAGAAGTATGCCTGCAGGTTTATGCAAAACTCAAAGCCTTTATCAGTCTACAGATTTTTTAATCTGTTTGGCAGATAGGCTTACATCATAACCTATTGCTGTTGTTTTTAGTGAACTGAGCATCATTTAATATTGCAACTATTATGGCAGACAATACCAAACAAAGTGCAAGACTTAATGTAATTGCAAGACATATTAAAGGTAAGCTGCAAAGAAACTAATTTTGCTCTAAGCATCCTCTGAAGAAGGTCTAATATTTTTGGTAGTTGTGAATTCATTTTGTAAACGAATATATATGTTTAAGCAGTATACAAATGACTAATTAATTACCAATACTGGTATTTCAGTGTTTCCTCTGTGGTTTTGACAATTTGGTGCATGCCCAAAAATCTTTGCTGTAAGCAAATTTAGTTTTAGCTTGATTTAGTGCATCAACTTTTATGTGCCGCTAATTTGCTAAGAATAGAGATCATTATTGTGCAAAGTTTAGTATCTTTAATAACAGATGGTTCTGAAAACTTTGCTGTGTCTGATGGCATAAAAGTGCCCCATAAAACTGTATGCTTTAAGATTAACATATTAGGTTAGCCTAAAACATGAAATTGAAGCAAATGTTGATTTGTCTAAGTCATTTACTGATGTATACTTGTGATTTGCTATTAATTACTTTTGTATAATTTTAAGACATTACTTGTGTGTAAATTTAAACTGTTACATTATGTGTTTAGGTAAACAAACTTTAGCAGGTTCGCTATGTTCTGCTCCAACTTCTACACAATACAAACCTGGAACACGTACTATGCCAAGAAGACGCGAAGAGGTTTTAAAGTGGAATGGGTGGGGATATGGCGATACTAAATTTCGATATGACAATGATGAAGAAATGGTGAGTGGTGTAAGATTGACAATTTAGTTTATAGCTTGTTCCTTAATTATCCATTAAACTTTTGGAAGTGGCTGTTTTGCCTTTGATAGCATTTTACCTTTGGAGGCTATTTTGCTATCACCACTCATGTGTTTTTAAATAGCCCATATTTGCTACAATTGTGACAGTTATGCTGTGGTGTACTGGATATTGCAGCTGCCTTAAAATGCAATGATTACAGGTTTGAATATTTGCTGTCTGCGTACTTAGACAAATGCAGTGTATACTGAAGGGGGAGGCCCAGTATGTAAATGTATAGAGGGGAATGTACACTGGCAAAGCAAATTTTTTTAATTTGTCAATAAAACTGACCAATCGGAAATAAGGTAAAGTCAAATGTTTATTATGTCAATGAAATTGACCAATCAGAAATGTCTGACAGCACAATAGTGTCCATGGGTAAAATGCCATTGATGGCAAAATAGCCTCTGCCAAAGCTTTTTGCAGCAACTTAGTGATGTTTGTAAGCGCATGTCAAGTTATATTGCATAACATATGGTAATTTAAAGCACAAGTGAGTTCTTTTTTCTTAGGTATTTTGCTTACTACCTTGGATCAAATCAACTAAAATTTGCGGTATAGTTGAACCAATGATCATATTTCTAAGAAAAATAGCTAGACTTTAGAATTGCCAGCATGCACTTATATATTCTAAGGCCATAGCAAAGTTTTTAGATTGTCAAAGATCACTGAACCTACTTCAGCACTCTAAAACATCTTGATGTTTTGCATATCCATGATTTAATGCTAATTGCTCTTAATACAGTTAAAACTGTTTACCTGCATTGTGAATTTGCTAAGCTTTCTGGTGCAATTAATCTTACGTGATATTACACACACCCTAATTGGTTTTAAAGCGTGATTCATTTGTTTAACTCTGTACTTAATATTTAATTGCAATTTCCAAACACTATTCAAGCTGCAATGTAATTTATCTTTCTCCATGTTTGTAGGTAATTTTCACTGGCTCTCGTTATAAGTTAAGTGGTTTAAGATTGCCTGACTTTCACCCGTGGATGGAATCAGCCATGGGATTAAAACTTGATGAAAAAGATGCCCCTGTGGGTGCTATAAATGTCGACAAAGTGCCTAAACCTATAGTTAACAGTGAATTCTTAGAAGTTCTTCATAACACTGGAATTGAAGCTTCAACAGATCCTACTGATCGGTAAGCTGGTGATGATGCTGCAGCAATGCTCTTGCTACGTTTTTGATGATTTGTCATGTGGTCAAAAAGTTTTGTACTCAGCTGAATTTAAAGTGTGCCTATTTTTTAAACCTGGTTGACTTACCAAAAAGAAAAACAATTAGGAGCATGAAAATGAGCTTTCTTTACTAATCTGAGTAGAAATATGTTAGCCAGTAAACTAGTGAACAGTATAAAGTGAAATACTTTGAAATAAAAAGTTGACTAGTTTACTGGCTATCATATTTCTACTCAGAAAAACAATTACATTTGCCAGAAGACAAAATTTAGTGCTTTTGGTAACAACTGCAATCAATCAAGCAAGTTGCATTTTCCTATTGTAATCCAGTAAAGTATAGGATTTTGCAATTGCAAGTAGCGTATCTCCAAAAGCAAGGTTTACAGTGATTTCTACAGAGCCTTTAGATTTCAATAACCTTCAGTCCCTAGCAAAAAGATATAATTTATTGAAGTTTAGTCCCAGTTGCAAGAAAAAATTCGAACGTCATTACCCTGCTTAGAAGATAATGGTAGAGGGTTTGAGATAGCTGAAAAGCTCTGTTTATTAAAAACCCTTGAAAATTCGCTAGCTCAATATTTTTTGCTGTCATTAAGCTTTGGTTGATCTGCTGTGGCTACCCGTAATGGGAAAGTCTACAGAAGACATCACCATTCACCTGACGCATGAAAAGAGGTCACAATTATTTATTAGGCAAATTTTTATTTTTGTAAAAATGAAAGTATACTAAAATTGAATGAAATAAGGGAACAAAAAAGGGAAAATATATTTTCAAGATTAGAAGTTCGGAAAATGCTGCTTTGAATCTAGTAGAAAAATGGTTAAGCTAATGTAAGCTGTCGATAAATTATTGCAACAATATCAAAAATGCAGCTAATTCTATTTTTTGGGGACTATTTTCAATTAGATGGTACTACAGTCTTCTTCTTTGTCTTTCAGCTTATTCCCAATTAGGGGTCGCCCCAGCAGATATGTGCATTTTTATAACATGGCATTGTTTTATGTTTGGATGCTCTTCCTGCCACCAACCCTTTTTTTGAAGGGAAAACTGGTTGGTATTACAGTAGTGAAAGATATTTCTAAGTTTTTGTGCTCTTGGAAGGTATTTTTTGAAGTAATCAAGTTTGAATTATAATTTGTTTAGTGATTGAGCAGAATCTTTCTAATTTAACAGCAAAAGTGGAGGACTTAAATCAAAATGAGAACTCTGTAGGAAAAACCCGTGGTGCATTTCCTCATATATAGAAACAAAGTCAAAAAATCAAAGTCCAGTGAAACTTTAGACGCAAATATGGAGGAATTCTATCCAAGAAATCTACCGTTCGACTGTGGCATAAACGTTTATGGAGATTGTCAGTGTGCTACTAAGAAAGGGAGCTGGCCGATCTGAAACGGAAGAAATTTAATCTTATGTCCGCGGCATACACCAAAAGCCATAGAAAGTGTCTGCAGGGCTTTTATGCTATAATGGAACGGTAAATCTCACAAGTGGCTTTCTTGTGTCTAAAGTTTCACTGGAGTTGGATATCTGACTCTGTCTCCATATATATGTACCAAAAATCGTACTGGATTTTTTCTGCAGAGTGCTCATTTTTATAGACTCTTCTTTCACTGTTAAATTCTGAAGATTCTGCGTAATCACCAAATACACTACATTTCCAGCTTGGTTATTTCAAGCAGTATTGGTCAAGAGAGAAAAAACTTCAAATATTTACTACAAAACAAACCGAATGAAAATATCTCAATAAATAAAATTTTGCTGAATTTTAAAAATTGTAGTGATAGCTTATGGAAACCCTTTATGTATCACCACATGTATGTAAAAACTACAGGGCCTCATTGAGGGGAGCTTGCAATTAGCGGGCCTTTGATATATTCTTCATTGCTGTTAAATAGGTTTACTGAACTTCAGAGAGCTGCCCCCAACCAAATTTTCTTGTTGGCGCAGCCCACGTTCCCCCTTCCCTCCTTACTCGGCACCACTGGCTTAGTGTTTCAGTGATAAGGCATTACTCCGATGGCTATGAGCCTTAACTTTTAGCTGTAGTGTCACAAGAAAGTTAATGTCAGAACGATGAAACAGGAAAGTTGTCAGAACAATGCCCAACTTTAAAATCTAGTGTATTTTTAAACGGAAATATTTTATGGTTTGTCAAACAGAAAATGGCAGCGCTCTTGATCTCTAGTTGTGTCAGAAGTTTTCAAATAAAAGTTTACTTGGTGTCGTTTGGAAAAATTTGCTCCGTCATATAGTTGGCGAGCGCTCAAATAAACTGCACTATGCGTTTGTGTAAATCATGAAGGCCACGGTTACTATGATTTTGTGTAATTTTTGTTCAACAACTTCGGATTACATCATTTATGTATTAAACAAATTTATCCAAACGTGCGTTTTTATTATTGCGACCTCCATTTAATTGTGTGCTATTGTTTTAAGATGTTTACTTTGATGAGAACTTGTTAAACAGAGACATCACCATACGAACGTAGTAAAATCATGTATTGTTGTGTTTGTCACAGAGTTGTACGTTCTCATGGCCATACTTTGGAAGAGTTGTTTCTGTTAAGGAAGGGTGAATTCAACAAGCGTGTTCCTGATGTTGTTGTCTTTCCTCGAAGTCACGATGATTGTGTAAAGCTTGTTTCCACGGCTGTTCGCTTCAATGTTTGCCTCATACCAATGGGAGGAGGTACGCCTGGTATTTCGTAATTGCCTGGACTTCAAAATGCTGGCAGAGTGATGCAGGCGATAATTCACAACAACTAGCTGCAAACTGTTTTGGCGCCAGAGCAACTAGGCCAGCCAAACAGTCTCTAAGAATTTGTAGGTCCCGATTTGGTTTGCCAGTTTTTTTTTGTTTTGAAGTTAGCTATTTTTAAACTGATATGCACCCCGTTGCTCCCTCGCCTAGTTGGTATGGCGCTTAAATGTGACAAAAAAGTTTGTTTGCGTGCAGTTGTCGGGCACTGCGAGTTGGATCTGTATTTGGTTCATATCTAGAGACAATATACAAAAAGGGGATACTTCAAAGCTCGAACGTAAGCGGGGCATACTCATAAATTTGCCACTACTGTGGCTATTGCTGGAGATTCATTAGTATCCGTGTTGTCTAGGACAAATTGCGGGCATAATTGTGTAGAACCTGGTCTGGATGATTTTGTCGCAGAAGAAGTACTATTTGCAGCGATAAGTTTAATTTTAGTAATTTTTTGTTGCAGGTAATAATCGATTTCAAATTACGTTTTTTTACCTGTGCTTTCCGCATCAGCAGTTTGCGGCGTTATCACTTTAGTGTGTTTCGATTAATTTTATGATTGTTACCTTTCGTCTCAGGCACAACGGTCACACTCGCACTCGCTTGCCCTGAAAATGAAACTCGCTGCATAGCAGTAGTTGATATGACACAAATGAATCAGATTTTATGGGTTGATGAAAAGAATTTATTGGCAAAGATAGGTGAGCTTATGCTATGAATGACATCCATGACGCTTTAATTTTTATACCGTATGTTATTTGCCTGTTTTGTCTGCAAGTTGGTCGGCCCAGTAAAAGGTTTTTTTACCTTTTTTTGTTGTTGCCGCCGTGGTGTAGTTTTAATTGTTTCAGATTTTAAAAGTAGAGGTTATTGCTCAAAAACCGATAAAACCCCATTGGTAATCGTCAGAGAGGGAATCCAAAATTTTACGTGACGTTCGACTGCCTCAATAGAAACTCAAGTTCGAAAGCAAGGAGATGACGACAGGTGAAAGACACACTCTGAACTAGCATGTCTACTCTTGTATAAACCGGTAAAAAAAATGATTCTCGCCGTTACAGCATCATGTATTTACTGTCTGTGGATTATTACAAAAGAACTTTTAAGCTTAGGATTGAACGTAATTGCGATATTTAAAAACTACCTCTGCATCTGATGCTACTTCTACAGCAGAGGCTGGACTGAAACTGCTAATTACGATTTTGATTTTCGTATGTCAGGTTGATTGAGCTGCCAAACAGAGCATGACCGAAAATTTTGAAACCTTTTCAGAGGCAGGAATTATAGGTCAAGATTTAGAACGAGACCTGGCTGCTATGGGTCTGTGCACTGGACATGAGCCTGATTCGATGGAGTTTAGTTCACTTGGTGGTTGGGTTGCTACCAGAGCGTCCGGCATGAAAAAGAATATCTACGGTAAATGTTAAGTGCTTTATATGCTGTTCATATTTACTTGGGTGTATTTTTGAATTGATTTCCTGTCCGTGTTTGCAAACAACATAGAAAAGTAGTATGAAAACTTTTCAACTTGCTAAACTAAATAAACGGAGAGGTTGGAAGACCGCTTGATGGCTTTACGGCTTTCGAGACAGCATTCTCTCCCGGTAGTCACAGGAGACAATGCCGACCACAGTTTATACCCAAGGCGTTGGCAGAATAGCAAATGGAGATTTCACTTGGCTATGATGCATCCACCGTCGTGCGCTGAGCGTTAAACTTGCTGAATTTCACTACAAGTCTGGCACTAAGCTGATCACGTGTTATCGTCGACGTGATTTTCAGTGCTCATTCTGTGACTTACTGAATAAAGAAGGAAGGCGATGGTAGGATGCAAAAAACTTTGTGAAAAGTGGTCGGCAACCGAAGCAGCTTCCATTTACAATCTTTGTCCAGACTGTGCCCGGCATTTGGGGCTTCATGGTTTTTCGCCATACCCCATTCCGGACAAGGTTCGGTTGACAACAATTAAAACATGCCGGAAACCTTTGACCATTGCTTGCTTGGCAACACAAAAATAAGGAAATATTTGAGTTTAGCTCCTTGACAGGGCACTTAGTGTTGCAATTGCTGTAAAAAATGCAATTGCAACACTAAGTAAATAAAAAAATGCTACAATAACATTCAGGTAACATTGAAGATCTGGTTGTGCATGTTAGAATGGTGACTCCTAGAGGAGTCCTGGAGAAAAACTGCATTGCACCTCGAATGTCAGCAGGGCCAGATTTGCATCAGTTCATCTTGGGATCAGAAGGTTAGTTCGCTTGTGTTTTCTCACATAAAGCAACAAGTTGCTGTGAAGTGCCACAGCATGTATTCAAAGTTGTATAAGCTTAAAACTGTGCTTTAATATCTTAATTGTTGAGCAAATCCCTTTTTCCTGCACTAGTACAGTTAAGAGAGAAAACGGCATTTACCTTTCCCACATCCCAATGAATTTGTAGCATGTCGTAACTTCCAAATATCATTTGCCGTTACGGTAACTGATTCACTGCTTTGAGTAGACATATTTGGCTAGTTGTCTTAACCTTGGTTTTGAGTAAAAGTTTTTAAGGGCGCGGACTTATAAATGCACCGTTATCCTTTTTATTTAAAAGTTGTGTGTAAGGTTTTATCATGGTCATACCAAGCCCAAAATGTATTAACATGTGAATAGTACATACTATTAATTTCGTTTTTTTGACAGTAGTTTCCGTGTATGACGTCTATACTTCTTTTTCCTAGGTGCTCAGTGTAACCGCTAAAACAGTAGAAGTGCTAGTTGCGTAGCATATCATAAGCGTGCAGTGTGCAAATCCGGTATTTGCAGTAGTGTGCTACAAACGATATTTTTTTAGGAACGCTCGGAATCATAACTGAAGTCACGTTGCGAGTTCGACCTTTGCCCGAGTGTCAGAAGTAAGATTTGATTTTCATGATTGTTTTTTAGTGAATTCTGCTGGCTAGATTTTATTGTTAAGCAAAAGCGGTGATCAATGACGGGCGTATTTTTATCCGCTTGCCTGGGTTTACTCTCAGAAAATTTAAAACTGGATTTTTGGCTCAATATCATGCCATAAAGTTTATTATTAACTCCCGGTAGCACTTCATTAGCATCTCATACGCTGTTCAAATATTGGCCATTATCGTGATTGGGCGTAAGCACTAATCTGCCTTTTAGACTTTGATATTTCAACGCTCTTTAGCTGGCTGAAGTTATTGCGTAATGTTAGTCGTACCATGTTATTGTAGAGATGCACTTCAAGCAACTTGGGTGTTCAGAAATGTTTTTGCCAATATTTTTGTTGGTAGAATGGCGGCTAAGTTTTGAGCTCCGTAAAATATTAAAGCCGCTCATCCAGTTTGTTACAATAGGCCACTATTGTCTGCCCGCCAATCCAATCAGTCTTCACGCTAACGAGCTATCCTCCTTCGTTCAGGGCTAGTTGGAAATGGAATGAAATTTTTCTCTTTTTTGTTCTTGATTAGCCTTGAGGTATTAGCTTGTATGTATGTTTAACGCGGTCCCGTGTAAGAGAAATATTGATTAGTGTACAGTTTTGTGGTGCCTAGGGTTGGTTAACTTTTGAATTGTTTTCGCATTGACTGACGTCAGTTTTTTCTAGATACGGTTCAGTTATTTTTCCCGACTTCGCACACGGGGTCGATTGCTTGCGGGAAATCGCTCTCAAAAGATGTGCTCCGGCTTCCATCCGACTTATGGACAACGACCAGTTCCGATTAGGACAAGCATTGAAACCAGAGGTCGGTTTTATACAGATTTTAAGCTAGAAGTGGTACCATTCAATAATAAGCTTGGTAAAGTGCGGCTAAAGAGATAGATTTGATACCAATTTAGCAAAGCCCTTTTTTAAATATGAAAACAAAATTGCAGTTGAAGAGTTTTTAACACTTTTGGGTTGCTGAAACTACTCAAGTTTGTAAGTCGCAGTCATCCTAAAGTGAGCAAAAAAATTTCCTGTTGTTGTTACCCGACCCCTTCCGAGGGATGGGGGCATGGCCGAAGACTATGGAGTCCCAGAAGTTGGGCAACTCCCCAGGGCCTGGACCAGAGGTCGTAGAGAGACAAAAGAGTCGCCAAACAATGATTGGCGCAAAGAGTCCGTAGCTGGACAGTGCAGAATGAGATGAGAGTTGTCCTGGGACGAGTGTCTGCAGGCGCTGCAGGAAGAATTCTCGATTCTGCCAATCCTAGAAAGATAAGGACTTAACAGTAGGCTGTGTCCGTTGCAGCGTAGACGAGAGAGGACACAGCAAGCATTACGAGAGAGCACAAATTTCTCGATGGAAATTGAGGGAACCTGTGTGTCGAAGAATTTCGATGAGACAGTATGCCTCCTGTCCGAGAAAAGAGAAGAGTGGATACGACAGATAAGAGGAGAGAGACTACAAGGGATTGCGGAGGGTGCAAGTATCGCTACCCGTCTGGCCAGCTCATCAGCCGCGTCGTTTACCTGGAGAAACGAGTGTCCGGGGACTCATTGTAGCCTGATAGAACAGTAGAGAAAAGACAGTTCCTGCCAGATCTCCCGGAGAGTTTGAGGTAGAAGGAAAGATGGAGGAGAGGACAGAGTGAGAGTCAGATAGGAGGAGAAGAGAAGAAAAGTGGCAGACTTGTTGGTGCTGCTGAGACCAGCAAAGAGCATGCAGAATGGCGCAGGCTTCAGCGGAAAAACTTGAACATGCTGGGCCTGCTGAAAAGGAAAGAGTGGCCTCAGTGCCGCAGAGAGAGCAGTTGGCAAGTACGCCTGACCCGCCCTTGCTAAAAGAAAAAGGAATAGAGCCATCAGTCTAGAGTATTAAATCATGAGGAGAGAGTCAAGGTGAGTGAGAGCCGTACTTTGACGAGAGAGGGAGATCAGAACGAGAGCATGAGGAGGAAAGGGTGGACTCTACCGTGAAGGAGGGAAGATTCCAAGGAGGAAAGGGAGGGTAAGCAAGAAGAGCCTCTCTAGGAGAGGTAGAAGGGAGCATAAGCGGGTGAGTGGACGCAAAAGCTCTCCAGGAAGATCTGTAGAGTCTTGGTTTCACTCCAAGTCTGGCCAAACCTGAAATAGGAAAGGAGGTTGGGAGACGAAGAGCCCGCTCGTACGATGAAAGGGTGAAATGAGTCAGGGTGACTCGTAGGGGAAGTAAAGAAGCCTCAGAGAGAAGAAGTGGGATAGGGGAGGACGAGAGGCAGCCGGTGACGGCGCGACTGGCCACTCGGTGAAGGCATTCCAATTTGGTGAAATTGGCAACGCTTAAGAAAGGAAATCATCCAGGTGAAGCATATGTGAGAAGGGGCCGAAGAAAAGCTTTATACAGAAAAGAGAGGGACTCCTTGGAGGGCCCCCCATGAGGAAGCATAGATACAGCGTAAGGCCTTAAGACGAGGGAAAAACTTGGTCTTCAGCGAAGATAGATGTTTAGTAAAGGAAAGAGTGCGGTCGAAGGTGATTTTAAGAAAGGTAGGAGTTGGATTGAGACGGAGGCGGGAGTTGAATAAGAGGAGGTTGGGCTGGAGGTTAGCTTGGTGGGGATCCACTGAAAAGAAGAAGGCCTCACATTCGCTCGGATTGAGAGGAAGACACCAGGACTCAGACCAGCGCTTTGATCGAATCAGAGCTCCTTGTGTGGCCTCCACAGCAGTGGGGACCAAAGGAGAAGAAGACCAAATGGCCAGATCATCAGCGTAAAGAGAGCAGCTGACGGAAGAAGGCAGAGAGACCGGAAGATCATTAATGAAGAGAGAGAAAAGAACATGGCTAAGAACGGATCCTTGCAGTCGTTGCGGAACACCTCGAAAGGACCGACTTTTGTGATTTTGATAAACCATGCAAGCGCACCTGGTAGAAAGGAACGATTGAGTCCAACAAGCAAAGGAAGGAGGGAAGCCAGCCGAAATATGTTTGTAGAAAAGGGAGGGATGCCAGACAGAGTCAAAAGCTTTGGAGAAATCGATAGTACAGAGGATCGTCAGAGAGCCCGGCCCGGGTTTGTTAAACCCATCCAAATGGACTGAGAAAGGAACAGAATTTGATCTAGTGTAGACCGTCCAGGGCGGAAACCGGCCTGGCGGGGAGAAAAAATGGAATTAGATTCCAGAAAGAAGAGTAGACGGGATAGAATAATGCGTTCAAAAAGCTTTGATACGCAGGAGGTGAGAGAGATAGGCCGGAAGGAAGCAGGAGAGTCGAGAGGCTTTCCCATCTTGTGTATGGGAATAATAAAAGCTGTCTTCCAGGCGGAAGGAAAGGAGAGATTGAAGATGTGAAGAAGAAAATCCATGCCATAACGACGAAGGTGCTTTAGCATGGGATAGGCAACTTTGTCTGGGTAGTGGCGAGGAGGAGGAAAGGTTGGAGGCAGCCGCAAGAAATTCGGCGACAGAGAAACGAGAGCAGAAGGACGATTAAAACTCTTCAGGGCACGTGGCTCGGCGGAGCTCAGAGAGGTAGCCCCTGGCTCTGCAACGCAGGGTGTTTGGCTGAGAAACAGAAAAGTGAGATCTCAGGTAAGCGGCATAGACCGAAGCCGACTCCCTGGGAAAAGAACAGTTAGGGAAGTTAGGAGAAGAGGGAGACGAGGAAGAAGAGCCAGCGACAGAGTGTAGAAGAGAGTATACAGATTTAGGATTAGATTTGAATGAAAGAGAAGAGCAAGTTGTCCGCCATGCCTCAGCTTTGGCCTTGGCGATGACTATCATTTACAAGATAAAAGTACCTGCGAAAACACCTGCTTGTTTGCCTTCGTTCTTCATTTAACGCCGCAACTATTGTGAGGAATGCCGACGAAAACCTTTCTGACGTCTCAGTAACGTAGTTTTCGAAAGTATGGTGTTGATTGTATTTGTTGCAGGCTGCCAGCATTTTCTCGTCCTTTATAGACGGTCTAAAGAAGTTCTACGTAACGAAGCTAAAGCGATACGATCCGACGCGCATGTGCGTCGCTACTCTGTTATTTGAAGGTACGTTCGTGTAAGCTTAACTCTAAACAACAAGATGTCCCTGCAATGATTATTTTTGTTTTAGCGTTAGTGCGTAACTGAGAGCACACGAAGTCTATACCTTGTGGTTTTTGTCTTTTAAACGTTACTTGCGGACATTTCCCCTGCGCAGTGGCAGAAATGTATTGTAGCAGCACTTGCGGCAATATCGAAACTGATCTTGGCTGCCCAAGAGGCACGGAAAGTTTTAGGAAATTGCAAAGTGATCTTGCGGTCTTCGATGCAGTAGCTGCCTGCACGCCGCTTTGGTCAACGCCAACGTCGGTTTCGCTCGACCACGCCACATGCAACCGTACGTTTTAAACTCGCTCAATTCCGAGTCTTTCAATGACAAATCTGACGCTCACTTCACTGCGTAGCGCTGCGGACAAGGTAGTAGATTTTCTCGCGGCTGGAAGACAAAGGAATATCGCACAAGTATAAACTACCATACTTTGTATGATCACTTTGTTTATACGACGAAAAAGTTCACTGCAATTGAGTGCGAAGCCACAGCGGAATCTTGCTTCGACTTTGTTACCTTTGCATCGGTCACTGCTATAATCATCTTGCAACCTCAAAACAAAGATTCGTTTTCACTCTGCGTCAACCAGTGGCTCAGGTTTTTGCTCGCTAGCTGGGCTTGCCAAGTGCTGTTTCCACAATTTAATCAATGAATGTCAAAAACGTGACGTTTTTCAGGAAAATGGTATGAAGAATGGCTGAGATTGGCTCTTAGGACACTACTAGATCTAACGCTGTACTGATCATACTCTTATACAATCCTATCAGGTGATGCGAATGTAGTTGCCCAGCAAGAACGAATGGTTTATGAAATTGCAGCCCGTTATCAAGGAATGCCGGCAGGCGAAGAGAACGGACAACGAGGATACATGCTCACTTTTGTAATCGCTTATCTCAGGTGAGTTTCTTGAAGTGATCTGCGACAGAGCTCGGTGCGGAACCGAAAGATTACGAGTTGAAAGTCTGCATTATTTCTAACGTTTTTTTTTTTGAAGCCACATTCATGGCAGTTTCCGCCTGGTTGGCGACTTCTAAGTAAGCGTGGATGCTAGTTGTGTTATCCTGTGACCAGGAAAGAACTATACATAATATTGCTCTGACTTGATGCAGTAGTTGGGGCTTTCACCTTTAATGCGTTAAGTGCTGTTTCAAACCTCGACCGGGTGATACCAAAGACTTCATAAAAATGGTATTCGCTGGCTATACTTTGCAGAATACCGTTTTTATGAAGCTTTGGCGCTCAGCACGAAAGGGGTGGTATGAAAAAACTGTCAAATTTCGCTAGTGTGTGCTTAGAATAGGCTTTTAACGTGATTTCTCAATCTCTGCGTAGCAGACACGTGGTGGGGACGAACAGTTTACTCGAGGTGGCCCAGTCTAACGAAACACCAACAGAGTATGAGCTCAATCTCACAAATGAATGGAGTTCAGTGTTCAACTCCAGGTCGGGTCAGACCGACGCAGCATCGATTCCCGGGATTTACGTGATTTTGTTTTGAATAGAATCAGTGAAGATAATACCGATTATGGTGCGAAGCACTGCTTGGCTTTTTTGCAGAGACGTAGGACTTGATTTCCAGGTTGTCAGCGAGTCGTTCGAAACATCAGTGCCTTGGGATCGCGTCAATGATCTTTGTCGTAATGTAAAAGATAGAGTGACACACGAGTGTCAGAAGCAAGGGGTGAGTGATGTAGTAAGGCAGCGCCGATAATTCTAAAATTGATTAAACTAAAATGTTGCCTGGGTATAACCTCTCAATGTTTCAGCGCTTTGCCGGCTCATTTTAGGTTAAAGATGACGTCAGTGGGTTATTTTATTCTTAGATAACTTTTTACCCATGCACTTGGGGGTGTTCTGTCGCCTCGCTCCTGTTTTTATGCGCGTGTCCGAACTAATCTGTATTTGTTTCAGGTAAAATATCCAGTTATGAGCACATGTCGTGTAACCCAAACGTATGATGCTGGGGCTTGCATTTATTTCTATCTTGCTTTTAAGGTAAGTGCAGATGGTTTTATGCTTTGCGACAGCTAACAGACTGGCATGAACTTCGCCCATTAGTTGCAATCGATTTCTGCAATGCTACAATCTACTTCTTGATTTCGCTATGCCCGGCCATTCCTCATTCGCCTTAGTCTGGGTACCGGCTTACTCTCTTTTTTGGTGTGACCTAGTTAGGGTCGTGAAAGCTGCGTGACTTCTTGTGTATCCGTGCACTCATTCCGCTGAAAGGATAGGGTAACTACAAGTTGCCTTGCTGCGCTGTACGATGAAGTGATGCAGTCCTAAAAAAGCTGAGGAACAATACTAGTTTATGATCATTTTGATATACACTGCATTACAGGCAAGACTTGAAAAAAGCTTGAAGCAAGACTTAGTCTATTTCAAGACCATGATCTATAGGCGCGAGAAGTGTTATCAGCAAAAGTCTTGGCATATGATGTCGCCGTCACGACAAGTGATAAATGAAATATGGCATATGCTGAAAGCATGTTTCGACGTACCAGGTCTCATCAGCTCATCTACGATTTAAAAGCTGTATCATACTGATGAGATGACCCGTTGAAATAGACTATGTAGTATGCTTGTAGTATGTACCAAACTATATAAGCTTCTTCTTCGTATGGAGAGGCATCCGAAAAACCGATGGGATCAGATACTGGCTGTGGTGGTATTGAGCCAGCATCGAGTGTCGTCATCCAAAACCGTCAGACCAGCCACCCCTCGAGGTGGCCAATGTATGGGGCTGCGGTTTGATCGGTGACGCTCAACGCCAGTCCGCGGGCGAATGAGCTTATCCCAAGATGTTCTTGGCAAGCCCATTCCAAGAGGCCTAGGACTGACTCTGGGAATGAAAACATGGAGGTCGTATGTTCGTTTGGACTACTATCGCTCCATCTATAATTCGTTCGCTGAGCCGCGCGGATGCCTAGTTTAGATAAGTCATTTAATAGCTTCCACGAAGCAGGCGCAAATGGGCGTCTAGACTTCAGTCTCTCCTGGGGCAAATCCGGTAACCCAGCTGGTTGACCGAGTAAAATATGGTCTGGGTCCAGGGTGCCACGCCTTGCCAAGGAGAGTGTTTCTCCCAAGCGGCGAAGCTCAACTGGCTGGATACCTGGAAGGATTGGCAGGTGATCTTTTGGCATAGGACGCAGGTATCCAGTGACAATGCGCAAGGCGTCATTCAAAACACTGTCGATGTAACGGGTGTGTGCCCTGCAACACCAAACTGGTGCGCAATACTCAACTGTAGAGTAAACCAAGGATGGGGCAGCTGTACGCAGTGTTTTAGCACCAGCGTCCCATCCCGAGCCCGCAAGTCGCCTCAGAAGCGTGACACGGGTAGCTAGTTTTTTGCGCAATGTCTCGAGATGGTGTCGGAACGTGAGTGATCAGTCCAGTTTTACCCCAAGATAGGTTGGAACTGGGAAAAATGGCAAGAGTTTACCGTTAGCGTAGACTTTAAGCTCACGTTTGACCTCTGGATTGTTTAAATGAAAGGCCGCCATCACCGTTTTAGCGTGGATGAGTTTCAGCCTCCAAGTCTTGAGATACGCTGAGAGTGTAGCCATGTCTTGGCTTAAGGTTTCCTCCAAGCCCTTCCAGTCGGAATGCAGCAGAGCCAGATCATCGGCATAAGCATATTTTCTGGAGGTTGTGGAGGGAAGATCGTATATATAGATATGAAGCTTCTATTTTGAATAAGCTCCAAGATCATCCGGACCATGTGTTTATCCGGCAGAAGTCTTAGCAGCTTGCAAGTAAGGCTGCGGTGCCAGACAGTGTCATAAGCCGCTGTCAGGTCGACAAACTCGGCACCAGCCTTCATGTTAGCCTCAAACGAGTGCTCGATATTTTGCATGAGCAAAACGGTTTAGTCCACGGTTGATCTCCCGTGTCGAAATCCAGCTTGCTCCTTAGGGAGCTGTGGATCGATAATTGAATCAGTAAGTCTTCTTTTTACCTCTCGGTTAGGAGGTGCGGGGCTATATTGGCTAAGAAATAAAATGCCGTCCTCCCATAATTTTAACAGATTAAACTCTTGTTTCTGCACAGTAAAGCCTTCTGTACTATTCTTCGCCCTTGGTCTGTCTATTGCCAGGTCCTTTTGCTCTTCTCTTTCTTCATCTTCTATCTGTTTTATTGTTGTTACGCAAACCAACAAATTTTTTGTGTGGTAAAATATTTTTCTTTTCAGTATCGTGGTCTTCCCAACCCTGTCGATTCCTACCTAGCTGTTGAAAATGCGGCACGTGACGAGATATTAGCGAATGGAGGAAGCATATCTCATCATCATGGTATTGGTAAATTGCGGAAGCACTTTATGCCTCGGACTGTAACTCCAGTTGGTCTTGGAGCAGTCAGATCTGTTAAAGAGTTCCTTGATCCCAGAAATATTTTTGGATCTGGAAATATTGTTTAATTTTTTGCAAACCTCCGACCAATCAATCTGGTTGATGTCACTTCTCGTTTTAATATTTTTAATTTCGACGATTGTGTACAATGATGTATGTTTGAAAATTTTTAATCTTGATTTTTACGGTTTTAAATGAGATCTAGTTGTTCTGTTTCAACAAATAGACTTTTACATTTTAATCTCAGCGTTAAAGTAAAAATACGTGCTCTAGACTGCGGTTTGAAGTTGTGTATATATCGTCGTACGGTGTCACAATTTTTTTTCTAAACGTCACGTTATTTTCAGAAGTGTAAATTAGGTAGCGATTCTAGTGATATTTGACCGTGAGGCTATCCATCGTTGACTTCTTGATTGGAAAGGTTATAGGGTCAAGTGGGTTGGGGTGCTGTTCATGGCGACAACGAGCTTGCGTTCGAACCTCACGATGGCTAGGTTGTTATGTCCTTAGGAAAATACAGCTTATGGCAATTTTCTTGGTTTGTTGCGAGCTTTTGATGCTCGCTTCAAAGATGTGACTGTTAGGTTTAATTGAAATGTCTTGGGACTCGGCGCAGTTGTGATTAGAGGGTCCGCTTTGTAGTCGGCGGACCTAGTTTCGATTCCTTAGTCGAATCATACCAAAGACTTGAAAAATGGTACTCAGAAATATCCTGCTTGGCACTCAGCAATAAGTGTAATGCGAAGAGTGATGTGTGAAACTGAATTTACTCTGTCGTGATTATGATTGAATGGGACTCTGATAGTGTGAGCACGTAGCCATAAAATAAAACCACCAAGTAGATCCACTTTTGACTTCAGAGCCATATGGTGTCGGCTATACAATCTACTGCAGTGGAATCAGTATTTGGTAGGAAATTCATGAAAAATTTTAAGGTTCTCTCGTCAAAGCCTGACGCCGGAGAAGATGATTATAATTTACTTGTACAGCAGCGTATCATTTCGCATTAAAATGTCGCAATATCGATTAGCAAGAACATTTATCAAAACTATTAGCATTGTCAGTGGTACTAAAGGTGAAGTTCCGGAGTTTAGATTTCATTGATAAAGCTAAAATAGAAGCAGGAGTAGCTTTCCTGAGTCATTTTTGCTTCTTGCCTTTATTTCATTGAAATCCCACAAAATTTTAACACGATCATAAGTATCAAGCAATTTACTAACGGTATTTGTTCAGATTGAGTTTAGGTGATGTCCTTGTTTCAAGAGGGCACTTGGAATTTTAAAAAATTCTTGGATAAATTTTTCAGAGAAAAATCCCTCGTTTACCTAGCCTCCTCTACGGCTAACTACTTAGTTTTCACCTCATTTCAATAAATCTAAAGCTATTTCCCTGTTAAAATGAATTCTGGTGGTAACACGGGCACTGTTTTTTTCGTTCGGAATCTTGTTTGCATCGGGGCTTGACCAAACTTGCTTTAAAAAAGCGATCAATGGTTAAATGAGTAAAAATAATTTCTCTCCAGAAGAATGTTCGAACCTTTCGTAATTGTTTTAAAGACAGGATTTTTCTAAATACTGCTAACGTAAATTGCAGTTGTCTGGTTGATAGCAGAATAAAAGCATTGTGTCACAAATAAAGCTTTATTTACCGATGCTCTTTATAGCCTACCTCTATGTATTTTTAAAAATCAATAACCTTATAACTTTCATGTCATGATCAAGAAAAAATTGAGATCCCAATTTTTAAAAGACCCACTAAACGATCAGGGCAAAAGGATCCACAAACAAAATATTGAAAAATTTCGTAAATTTGTTGGGGTTGGAGAAAACAATCGCGATAGAATGGCAAAAACGATCTGGGTAGGCTACAGTACAATGTTTTGGGATTTAAAGAGAGATGGCGAGAATATGTTTTTCAAAATGCATTGTGCTATAAAGTAAATTGTAAAAAAAAGCAAAACGAAAATGGCAGGTGAAAGGTATGATCGAGGAAATCTCTTACAAGAGAGGATGCCGTGATATCGGGAAAATATAGCAAGAGAATGCAGTCTGTTGCGCGTAAATAGGCCAAAGGCAAATTCGGCCATTTTCGTTTACGGAAAAACATGGACTATAATACCAGCTCTGCCTTATGCGTCATTAAGATATGAACAAATCACGCATTCATATATTAATTAAATGCTCTTACGTTTTTTTCTACGCCAGGGGTGTCAATCTGGTGGCCCGCGACGTCATATTTTGTGCACAGTGCGAATGCCTGGCCTCCGAATTTGATCTTCGAAAAATTGTCCTCTAAAAGAACAATATCGTAAAAGTCGAAATTACGTGAAAATAGCCATGAAGTAATGGTCGACAACTGCAATAAGTGGCCGGTGGCATTACAGGTTCGGCCAGAGAGGTATGGACCTTCGATCATTTTTTTTTTGGAGATCATCTTTTCGGGCTACATCACACGATTTCCGGAGAAGTGATCTTCAAATAAAGTCATGACTGGTGTGCCGCGAAATTTGATCAACCGGTTTTCTGTGCCTGCAGACAGATGAGTTTGGGAACCATTGATATAGCTTGCTTAATTTTTTCAACATAGTCTGGTCTGTATAAAATCCAGTTAGGCAAATGTGGCCCACAACACTAAATAAGTTTGACACCCCTGTTCTACGTTATTTGGGAGCGACATTCATTTTGAACGATGTCTGCCACATGTCAAAAAACTTGCGGCAATAAGCCATGTCGCAAAACAATCTTCATGGCAATTAGTACAGTATCAGTATCATATCCTATGAGTTAGAAAACATATGCGATTTGTGTAGGAGCTTCTGGGTAAAGCCATTGTTTTTTAACAGTTTCCTTTGTTGAAGTTCATGGTATAACGACGAACTGCTCTGCTTCCTTGTCAAGAAAGCAGGAGCCTTTATTTCGATCCGCCACAGCAAGAACGAGAATTGTTTTCTGGGACAGGAGCTTGGCCGGATAGTTGAAAAGCAACCTAGAACGCAAGCTGATTGAATTACGGGAAGACAGTTGGAGTAATCAGAAACGACAGTGCAGTGCATTTTAGAACAAGCATTGCCACCCAGCAGAAGATATTGCCATAAAGTGATTTTCTCAATGACACAACAACACAGAAACCGAGCGAGTACAAATTGCGAAGTTTCTTGAAGTCATTTTCACTAATTCAATGCAAAACGAACGAAAAATGAGGCGTGTCGGAATCGCAGCACAACTCTGTGATGATCCTCTGGCAAAGTGAATGAAGGCTGTAGATCTGCTTTACAGCCCAAACTAAATTGCTGTTGCCTATCCAGTAGTTAGAAACTAGATATTCAATCTATACCTATAGTCTGATCATGATGCTTTTTCGTGCACGAATGTTGGCAGTTCTTATGGCAAGAGATGTAGAATGCAGGTTTCGTTTTTTAGAAAAAAGCAAGCAGTTTTACGTGCATGAACGTAGGCTATTAGTAGTGCTGACGTAAATATTTCATTCGCGCGGCAAATTTTCTTAAAATCGTCTACGGCAGTAATTTCCAACCAGATATGCCGACTTCCCACGGAAGCAAAATCAGCTCTAATAAAAGGTGAGCAAAGACTTGCACAAAATCCACTTTCAAAAAGAAAAAATCTTGAAGGTTATTTTGAGACAAAAATGGAAAAATTCATTCTTCCAAAGTTGATTTTTTCGAAAGAGTAATTTAATTTTTTACTATTTGTATTCGTTGTATGGCGAGTATAGTGAATGTAGGTATTGGTTACATTCAGAGGTTGTAAGAACAGGTTTTACCAGAAAAAAAGTTGATGCATGTTTACTCAATAAAAAGGCGAAGACCTTTTTTGGGAGGCGGATCGAAATTTTCAAAACGAAAATCCAGGCTGAAATATTTGTAACCGGCTGAATGACACCTTTAAATGTGGAGGAGATGGAGCATAACTTTACGCAGGGCTGTAGAGTCAGTCAAACACTGAGATTGGGAAGCACTGGTCTAAGGGAAAAAAACGTTTATTTTCCGCCCCTTTTTACACATACACTATTTTTGGTTTATTTATTTTAAACCTGTTTTTTTTCATCTTCTTCCGCTTTCAATAGTACTTTTGCAAGTTCAAGGACGCATTCGTTCACGTTTGTTCCGAGTTTGGCGCTGGTTTCTAAAAACTTTGATTTCGTTTCCTGAAAATAAGCGTCAGTTTATTTGCTCTGACCGGTCCAGTAATCGGGCATCCTAGTACAACAACCGAAATATCAACGTTCATTTAATTGTACGCAGCGCGGAGCAATGGACTGAACGTGAGCTTGTTGTCCTCGTTGAAAGATGAGTTAATCGGTCTGAGCGTCACGTTGCATGTGACATGGAAGATTGGAACCTGCATCCGCATTAATGCCGACGTTTCAGGTTCAAGTTGCCGCTTGGGCCGACTGCAACGACTGAAAAGAATGATTGCTGTCTCAAACAACTGCAAGACTGCTTCGCAGTCTCCCAAGCTCTGCGCTCTTCTTGTGTACCGTCAGTTCAATAATTTCATTTCGACAGCCATTCGAATTAAATTGGTAATCCCGTTTGACACTGTTTTCTTTTGCCCAACGTTGGAGCAAAGCTACACAAACAGCATTTTAAAATAAGGTGTTGTACACAGCAAT
Source organism: Trididemnum clinides (assembly GCA_963675345.1). NCBI lineage: Eukaryota > Metazoa > Chordata > Ascidiacea > Aplousobranchia > Didemnidae > Trididemnum > Trididemnum clinides. Next base: position 18,681,552 of record OY776305.1, read on the forward strand.
TCTTAGGCAAAATTAGCCTTTCTAAAAAGCATCCATAGTCAAGATCTTCCACAACTAACATACGTTTCTGACTAGGCGTACATAAATATGATGACGCTAGATTATTGGTGTCAAACTCATTCAGTGCTGAGGGCCACATTCATACACTTAGATTTTTCGCGAGCCAAACTATTTCGTAAAATTTAAATAATGATACAACCGATACTACTACCGCTAGGGTTGGGCATTTCAAAATTTCCAATCTTCTAAATTCGCTTCTTAAATCGATTTGAATTTTAAATCGCTATTTTTTCTAATAAAGTAGTTGCAACCAAAAAGAGTGCCATGAAGCAAAGTTGCGATCGCTTGATCTAAGTTTCCATGACTTTTGGGCCAATGTTTCACTGAAACCGCGCATTATTCTTGTTGCGCTCTAAAGTTTGTTTATCTTTTTTTGCTGACAGTTTGCTCGCCTGAGTTTCTTTCTTTTCCTCTCGTAGGACTCAGTTGGCAAGCAATAGAAAACATGCGAAGTTACAGTACAATTTTCTCCATTTATGAAACACTAATGCTGTGCCGTGGAATTGTTCAGCGAAAAAATCTCCCTTGGAACGTATTGACATTCAGTAGATACGTGAGAGCTTGCAAGTTTATTGACGTGCGTTGTATAAATAATAAGACGAGCGCGTTGCTCAAAGTGTGCATGCGTTACTGGTTTAATGTACTAAAAAATCTTAATTAGTCTATTTCATGACACTAGCCACAAAACTGGAAAGGGCGTAAGGATTGACACGGGGGCCGCCAGCATGACACCCCCCTGGTCCAGCTGGAAGGGCAAGTCAAAAATTACAATATTTTTCACAAATGTTAAGTTATGTCATCTTGGACTTATTAAGTAGCACAACACAGTTTACTGTGTAGTCGCCACCCCCAATTTCAATTCGGGGATTGCATCAATACTAATGTCATTTTGAAAAGCAAAAAACAAAATTTTGCCTCTCCCCTCTCCATTTATTTTAAACGAGCGTGAATGTATAATATTATGAATAGTAGGAAATAAATCGAGGAGAATCTTACAAATATATTGGGGAACAAACTCGTAGTTTTGAAATGCGAAAGAAGTCACTAGTCTCTTGATTGAACTCTTATGGCAACCTCGCTGCTTCTGAGGGTGCACCAGAGGTAGCAAACTCTGCAAAAGGTTTATCTTTGCTGAATACAGAATATGAAATGCGATAATAAGCAAAAGTTTTTCTTGGGGGGGAGAGAGGTTGAGATCACAACAAACTTGTAATGTTACCCCACGCATACAGCCATCATTGAGTTCAAAAGTCATGCCAGAACTGGCCTACGCACTCGTTGATGGCAACTTACTGCTGCTAATTTTTTTCCTTGTTCTGTTGACACGCATTTCTTTCCATATTTTGCGCTCGTTTCTCTCATATCAAGCTTGTTCGCGCAAAGCATTGTGGGTAAACTTCGGCCTGCTCCATCCTAAAACAATATCAGATTGAATCAAGCTGTGAAAAAAATCGCTTTCGTAAACTTACTAAAGGGATTTTTTTAAGGATTGGATCTCCCATTCCGGTTTAATGACAGCTGAACCACAACAAAAATTTCCGTAATTGGAGTCCGCTATTCATCGCAAAAATACAGACGTAAAAGCAATTAAAAATTTCCCAAAAAACGTTCTTGATATGTTTTATCTATGAGCAGTGGTAGATGCAAGTTACTGAGGTTTAGTTATAATTTAAATACATCGACTTCAAGCCACTTTAAAACCAGACTCGAGTCAAGTTTAATCATTTGAATGATTCGATTCAAGTCTGCTTAAAGCACCATCACAATCTAACCACAACGGATAAGTTGTGCTCCCAGAGCGGAAAGCAAAAGACTGTTGTAGGCTCATGACTGCTTGAAATTTATGGTGACTATAAACGGCTACGAAATTGAAGGCTGGTTTTCATTAGGCGTAAGTTGCAGACGTAGCGTGAAAAATCCTTTGTTTCTCTATTTCGTTTTATGCACGCGCGCTCTAGCTGCGCGTAAAACTATATAAAGAAACAAAAACTTTTTCACGCTACGCCTGCAACTTACGCCAAATTAAAACCAGCCTTAAGAGCGAAGTACGGATTTAGCAAAGCAAGCACGCCGCCAGCTTTGCTTGAGATTTCGGCCACAATGAGCATTGTTTTGTCTAAAGCAGGCTGTGGGCAAATCATATCATCGGTAGTGATTATCGCAATTAGTTATTCGCTACAAATAGATGGCATAAGTATTTTACAAGAACTTTAAATCAAATAAATCGATACAAGAGGTCAACCATCCACTGTAAAAAGTATCTACTGCCGGCACTGAAGCCTGCTTCGTTTCGACCTATAATGTCTCGGCAGTGCATTAAGTAACCGATAAACCACAGCCTCAGCCCTTTCCGAATAAAGCACTGCCTAGACCTTCACTCTGGAAGAAAATAACTTTGAGTTCACGGTAGTGGAAGTGCTGTGAATACTCTGAAAAAACGAATCACTTATAAGCTGTTGGCGAGCGTTGTGAAATTATTGGTGGAAACAGTGTCGACCAGCTTACAGGTCCAACCAAGGAGCTCATTGGCCGAAACAGTGCGCGTTGTGGACAGTAACGCTGTGGAAGTGAATCTGTGGCCTTTTGTATGAATTTATAAAATTGAGACCACCAGGCTGTGCCAACCTTATTGTTTTGTAGAATACTAGGCGTAGTGAGCGTGCGGTAGTCGCCACTCATTCAAGAGTGATACGTTTTCGCAGAGCGCTGGCAGAACTTCCACGACCGCCGAAATGGTGAAGGTCACACAAGTTTCAAGTTCTAGGCTGCGCTTCATTATGAAGCCTCTGGTCAATCGTTGGTTTCCAGCTGATAATGATGAGATCTGACATATCAAAGCGGTATATACTGTCGGAGATTACGTTTTATAATCTAAGCTCACTATTTAAATATCATGGACTGACAGCAAAAAAATGTGCCTTTGCTTCTGCCAAAACTGCTCTCTTTTGCATTTATCACCTCGTTTTTGTCGATTGTTTTCACATCTGCAACAAGGGAGTGGGGGGGGGAAGGCACTAGATACAACTTCTTGAAATTTTTGAAGTAAATCATAAATATATGATAGCTCACGACTGAAGCAAATTTCAAAGCAACAGTTTTTCTTTAAAGGATACACTCTTCCACCGAAATGTTTTTCTGGTGGTAGGCTTAATTTTGTATCAGTGATTTCTCTTAACTTCCATCAGAATTTAAGACAATATTTTGTAATCTACAGTACCTTCTTTTTTATGTTACTTTTTTTTCTTGCGTTCACGGGATTATTTTTTCTAACATGCGTAGAACTTGTTTTCAAAACCCCTTCGCCGTTTCAGTGCTGCGGGTGCAATGCATTATACCACAAGCCCGTGCAGGCATTGAACTCACGATTACGAACCAGCACATTCTTGCACAGAGCTACGTTGTTAGCGATTCTTCCCAAGTAATTTGTAGCATTTTTTTGAAGCTACAAGCGCATCCGTTTGAACGCGCTAAATGTTTTGCCAAGAATGAACAAGTAATACATACAGCAATGCAGACACAAACAGCAGCGAAATCAAATTTTAAGATACACTCACAGGCTACAGCAACAATCGCGGACAATTAAAAATAATCCTGGGGACTAGCATCAGATACTAGGCACATGCCCCATAAGCAAGGGCTAGGCGACATCTTTAGAGTCATAAAAGAGCCATAAAAAAGTGTGATATGTAAAGTCAAGTTTCTCTAACATTGGGCATCGAGGTGTTTACATTTTTTGGAGGGTGAGGTGTTCCCACCACTTCTCAGCCCAGGGAGTGTGTAAAAACTAAAAAATTTGCAAATTTTAAATAATCTACTTTTTCAGCCTTACACAAATAAGTCTGCATCGCTAGAAAACTTTGCATTTTATTAAAATCAAAGCTCACCCAATACTAGTTCAAGAAAAGCCCATTGCTAATCAGCTATCTTGGGTTTCAAGCTATTGTAACAATATTACAATCGATGTTAATCCAGTTACAGCTGGCTGTTATCACGACAAATAGGCTATAGATAGTCATCAATAATAGCATGTGGTAAACCAACATTGTCTGTTTGCAAATTCAATCGGAGCAGTAATTTGATCAAAGCAAACGAAATACTGTCATATGGACAAATTAAATAAACGCATGTTAGCTCACCTCTACAGCAGATATCCAGTCTCTGACATTGAGAAAAGAGTTTTCGTAGGTACAATCATATAAAAGCAATACTCCATCTGCTCTTCTGTTTAATCAATTGACATCATATTAACAACGGTACAGTGTTGTATTAATGAAGAATGGGAATCCACTTCATAGTCTACTCCCCAGATATTCATAGATTGCCCTATTTAATTTAATCCTCTTCACAGGGTAAATTGCTAAAAGCGGTTTAAATAAAGGTCTGAGGTCCAAGCATGGTTTACTCCAAAACGTGAATTAGAATTTTTCGGTATTTTCCGAATTGTATCATTTTCGATTTTCTTTCTGACACCGAAAGTAGTAATGCTTTTTATTTGGCATTTTTGGTTGGACAATTTTATCGCTTTCGTTGATGAGCAGGGACACAAACAAATGGGAGCTGAGAATGCTGAAGTCCCTTTTCTTTAGTTAGTCATTTGCTTTTGCCGGAAAAAAAGAACTTTATTTATTAAAAGTCTTTTATTTACACATCCAACAACCTTACTTCAGAAACGACGATCGGAAACAAAAGAAACGATGAGTTGCATGTCTGCTTATAAATAATGTGCAACCAGTTCCTAACGTGTTGCACAAGTAGGAGTTCTTGAAATATGACGGGGACACAAAAACCCATAGTCAAAAAGATTGAAAAAAGATTAAAATTTTTTCTTGTCATCCAAAGGCCATTTATATTTGGCATTGCTAAAATGGGGAAGTACCGGCCTTTGCTCCTCATTTACTCACCAAATGCGTTCAACATTCAACGGTCTTTTAAAATAAAGTTTAGCATTGAGATTGCTTGAGGTATTTTTTACCAACAGCAAAAGTTTTAACACGTTGATTCAGTTTGAAAGTCTACACGTAAAAGAACATTCTCGAAGTTTTTTTGACTGACACACTCTAGTGGATTCGTAACAAAAGAAATAACACAGATGGTAAAAATTAAGATTCGGAAATGTACTAATATAAACAGTTTTCAAATATTCAGCCGCAGTTATCAAGGCGCAGTTTCGGAAGAAAAAGGGAGAGTCTCAAAAAATAGGCCACTGGAATTATTGTAAGTTAGAATCATCAAAATAACTGAGTTTGTTTGCCTAGAGTGAAACAACATACCAACATCCACAAAGTTACTAGTCGGCCTTCTGCAATTTTTTTAGCAAATAAATAGAGTTGTATTAAGCAAATTTATATTTAAATCAGCATTTCAATTATTAATGCTGCTGAACATTGCATTACTCCCACAACATGGTAAACAAAAAGCAGGGGGAATTTCCAGTAAGTACCTTTTGCAAGGAAACGACATTGTAGATACTGTAATATTTGAAGGCACGATCATTTTTGCCATAGACGAGTCTATCCCAACCGACCGATTTACAAACATAAATCTCGAACAGGAATCATCCAACCCGTAAGATTGGTGTTAAAAAAATTATGCAGCGGCGGTTTTTAGCCGCAGGACATACCGTGTTATGATGCTGAAAATTTTTTTATTTCGTTCCCCACACTATCCTTACTGCTGAGCGCAACCTGGAGATCAGTGGATACCCTGTAAAAGTCTTTGGTAAGGCGCGTCATATGAAACCAAACCAAGCCCTCCGACTGCAAAGCCGACGCTTTGACCACTGCATCATCGCGCCGGTTCAAGTCTGCCTCTGTCATCAAAATAGTTAACCCCATCGAAAAGAAAACCTACCTGAAGTAAGAGCGAGCAATACTTCGAAAACGTTCTTGTCCGGCTGTGTCCCATATCTGTATTGTCACAGGTCGATCATCAATTTTTACTGTTTTAGTATGTGAGTCAACGCCTAGAAACATAATATTATGATCTTAGTGAAAAAAAAGTTAAAGCAATGATTCTTGTTAAAGCCATGCTCTGCATCTACAAGCCATGACCAATGTTCTACCATTGAAGCAGATTTGGGTTCAAATTCCACTCCCAGCATTGTTTTTAACATGCCGACAGTTTTAACACCTGAAGGCAAATCCAGTTATTTATTGTCTGGCTAGATTAACATTAAAAAAACGGTCAAAGAGGAAATCGTCTAAAAATAATTGTGAGGATTACTACCATGAGTTTCTTTGTTTATTGCGAATTTATCCTCCAGACTCACAGAACAGCAGCAAATGCTTCACACATAAAAAGAATTTTCTAGAGCGGCTTCGGAGTTCCTATACCTTAACATTCCGCCTAAATTGTTTTTTATGATTTTTAATGATACTTTTTGCAATTTGCCAAGCAGAGGAAATTCTCGCAGAGTTTCTACTAGGATTCTAGATGATAACAGGCGCAATGCACTTGCAAAATTACAACTGCAATACAATGCTGTTGTTGGGACAGAGCGCTTCACCCAGGAAGGCACCATTTTAAAAGGTAACAATCCAGTGTATTCTTCTCTGAATACGGTCCCGTCTGGTGATCGTTCACAAAATCTGTCGTTTTCCAAAATTTGAGGTGACATCTTTTGAGTTTGCCCCTTGCACGTGTCGTGGTCTTTTGTGACGTCACTGCTAAGATATCACGCAACCCACTATAAACAAAGCCTCATTTATCAATTGACTCTGAAGCTTGTGACTCAAAGAAGAACCGTGTAACAAAAAAATTTTAGGTACTTGAGCTAAAACCGCTCTGTGACTTTAAATGGCAAGTTCCGAAATACTGCCCTGGCATCTGCCAGTGATTCAATGCTTAATCAAGTCCTCAATATGGACCTAATATAGAAGCACAGGGATAATTCTCCATAAAACTTAGAATTTGAGTATGTCAGAGCGATTTAAATTAATTCTTCTTAATTACTGTCGATCGATACGACGTACTTGGGGTGATTGCGTACCATATATAACGTAAAAAACTTGGAAGCATTCAAACCTACGTAATATTAAATCACTATGATCTCACTGAGACCTTTGCCGATATGGCCAATGTGATCGCTACTTATATACATGTAATTATTAGTTACTACTAAGTAGAAACGTCATAGTTACGTATTTGCAACATTGGCATACCAATTGTTCGGCGATAAAGAACGTACAGTAGTCCAACTTACCCAAAGTTGCTGTCATGCTAGCTTTGAATTCATTTTTGCATAATCTCATTAGCAAACTTGTTTTTCCCACTCCTGAATCTCCGACTAGTATAACTTTGTAAAGGCGATCAATACCATTTTCTTCCATTTTCAAAGTATTTGTTCGGTTTTCAAGCAGATTTATTTCATTTTCACGCGATGGTAGATATTTTGCGTCAATTAACGTATTTCCATTAAATCTAAACAAATTTGCCCACAATAAAATGTTATAAATAACAGCAATAAAGACCGTGAAAAGAAAATAAAGCACAAACCACGGTGGATCACACTCTGATTATATAGCCTGCTCTATAGCAACGTCGGTTAGCGTAACTACTGTTTTAACCTTGCAGTCCTTCGCCTAAATACAAAAAGCAAATATTTTTATCGAGCAAACAGATTCAGTCGTTAACTAAAATCGCTTCTTCTCGGACATTGTAGCTGCTATTTTGTTAGCTAACCACCTACGTTCAGCGATTTGCCTAAATAACCGGTCATTAAATTTCGATATCGCAAATAGCATAAGCTTTAATTGACTATTCAATGATCTTAGACTTGAACAGGCTATCCAATACTACAAATAAAGTTAGTGTCAAAGTGTTTTCTTGTAATAATAGCCAACCTAAAAAGCACTTGAAATTTAAGTGGGTGCCCACTACTCATATTTTTTGTTTTGTCTTCTTTGATTTGATCTCGTATAGCTTAAAATGTCAATCATAAAATACAAAGCGCACAACCCGGACATAACTAGCATTAAATGGAAGTTGCGAGCCTAACAAATACGAAAACAATTTTGCCTCTTACGGTATAGTCTTACTTCGCTTTGCTTCTGTACTGATGGCTTAAACATCATTAGGCAGAAGCAAAAGGGTTAGGCAGCAACATCAATTGCAAATGACATGTTTTCCAAATGGAGGAAGTTGGGGTAAGATAATGATAACTGATGCAGCATTTCTACCGGCGGCGTCATTAAAACAGCACTGTTCGCCCAGGGAATTAGAGTAGCGAGAAATAAATTTGAGGGGACAAAAATATTTTTTTGGTCGTGGTATTTACCAATTTTGTTAAATGATCTTTTAGAAAGATCAATATTTTCTAACCCTCTGTTTAATCGAACTCAATCTCAAATTTGTAGAAAGACCTTTTTTGGAGGTCGACGCTTTGAAACGGTTACATGTGAAAACATCTTTATTGCTTAATCAAATTAAAAAAATTAGAAGGCGTGGTCCTGCAGGCGCCCTAGCTAATCCTACACTCGAGTGTGATCATTCAATATCACTTCACAGGATTGCTTCATTTTGTGGGTAACGAGAGCCAACCTACAAAGAACAGCTGTCCAATGAAGTGACATTGGAAAAAAGCACATTGCTTTGCGATTTCACTCGCAAGTAGATTCAAAACAAAGGATAGGCGGGGCTCTAGAGGGGGAAATGGGCATACCTCGAGCCAAACAATACCTGAAAAAGTTGCACAAAGCTTGAGAATATTATTTTAGAGGTGCTTTAATATGAAGACTTTTATTTGCTCTTTTTCATTCCTCCGTGGCGGGGGTGTTTTTTTGGCGGGGGCTTTCTACATAAGATCAAAGATATTCTTAAACAAAATAGCAAAAATATTTCCCAGTCGCGGTGCGATTTCACGCAGGGGTGTTATCTTTCTAATTCCTTTCAAATTTTGACTTTCATTAACCCTCTCTAAATAAACAGTATTTCCATCAAAGATCAGAATTATGAGTAAAAAGAAAGTTACAAATTTCAAACGAAGCTTTTTAACGATTCTTTTGCAATGATAAATTGTTTTTTTTAAATATTAATATTCCTTTACAGTACAAGTTTTTCTGGCTACGCATCTTTACATCAGAAAGCGTTTCCACTGAAACCTAGGCTGATCTTGCTAAAGAAGTGCTCTGCTCCGCTTCAGGATTAATTTTCATAGTCTGTTTTTTCACAAAAGCTGCCTGAGTACTCGCGTTTGCTTTAAATACAGAGAGGTCAAAAAGTCTTGTCACCTCCTGCAAGGATCCCTTTCTTTTTTAATTTAGATTGCTGATATGCTACTTTGATTTACACTATTATTTACTTTCTTCTTCATTTTCATAAGTACAGTGTGCGTATGCGGTTACGTAGTTATCCTATTACCTATCGAGAATGTCAGTATGTACACTGTTATATTCGTAAAGGTAAAATGATGTATCGCCACGCCCAGTGCAATATTTTCTACACTGTAGGAATTTGTTTCAGCCACAAATTCAGAATGTTTTTAAACAATTTTTTGCAAAAAATATAATAGATTTAGCAATCTAAAACAGAAAATAAAACGATATTTTAAGAATATGAAATAGTAAACTTAAGTGATATTTACTGCGGTTGACAATACTTTTTGATTACTCCGTGCAGTTGGATACATTGCTGCTTTCACAATAACGAACCAAAACTCTGGCGCGAGTGATAAACTTGTACCAGACAGGATTATGACGAAACAGACAAAGAAACGAAAATGCTTAAAAAAAGAACGGTTTGTTGCGTCCCCGTAAATTGTTGCGGAATCTTCATTTCTCAAAAGCAGCTTTTTAAAAATCTGCAAAAAGAGCTTTCAACCGATTTGTGCTATTCATATTTTTGAAAAAATTGAAAAACAAATTCTGCAATTAACTGTTTAAAAAGCAAGTTATCTTTCCCACTAAAGATGTGCAGTTTTTTCATGTTCAAGAAACAAGTCTTAACTTTTTTTTAGCTGAGATTCTTTTTCGTGTGTCAAGAAACGCAGATTTAAAAAAATTATATTCATCATGACGTCGCCAACCCCTTTGTGACACAAACCCATGAGCAGCAATCAATCGTCCTAAATTTAGGTGTCTACACCCAAGAATTTGTGTAGTAGTTTATTCAGAATCTCATTTAAGAGGGAAGAGCCGAGCTTAACAGACCGTGGGATCTATGCAAATGTATGACCAACAGCCGGATATCTTTCGTTTAATTGCGCGTTCAAATCGCGTATCGTCTTCCTGCATGAAGAGGTTTTGGTGGTCAATTTTATAGCTCGCTTCTGCCAACCAGCGGAACTAAATTAGTGATTGTAAATTGCTGCTTCAATGCCCGTTTTCGTTTACGTGTGGTTTGACCCTGATCAGCTCTTTCTTCATATTTTGTCAAACCACGAGCTCGTGAGCAGAAGCACTTAAAATAATAAAACAAGCAAACGGTCGGCGACTTCAAAAACTACAAAATATGGTGTTAAGCATCATATTTGGCATTGCCAGAAAAGTTGATCTAAATCGGGGTCAGCCAATTTTTCGATACCAAGCCAATTTGATGGTGCAAACTAAAAAGCAGGATTCTGCGATTTCATCCGTACAGGATCAGCTTTCCGCTTATCCGCAGTGTGATGTCTGCATCTGTGTGCGTGCTTGAGATCATAATGCCTCTGGAGATTTCAACGCTTGAATGTGTTGGTGTCGTTTTACAATAAACCCAAAGCTTCGTAACCGCATTGCACAAAAAATTATCGTCAGCTTATTTGAGATTATAGACGACTTTCGAGGTAACCCTTCCGGTAATCGCTTGCTGCTGCTCATAGATTGTTATCTCTGGGCAAGATAAATTTGCCATAAACTATAATGGCTAAAATCATCAGAGCAACATTTGAATGAACTAAACTCTGTATTAAATTGTATAATATAGTTTAGTTTTAGAATTAAAAGCTTGGACTCAACTTTACAGTATAACTACTAAGACTGTGTTACACAACTGCATAATGGTTTCCTGCTGTGGATACTGCTAGGCTTCAAATACAAAGAATAAAAGTACTACAAAAATTTGGAAATCTGTCCTGCTTTAATCGCCCACGTGTCTTCAAATAAAAACAAAGTAGAACCACTTTAGAGACAAAGATTAGAGTTACGTCAAAGTGGCCTAATAAACGAAAAGCAAAAAAATGAAAAAGTTCAAAAACGAAAAATATGTATGAGAATGAAGGTTGCTTTTTTTAATGTAGCGCCAAAAAGCGATTACTAAACTTTTAACAACGTGGCAAAAAGACCAAATGCATTAATAATAAGCAATAAGAAAGCTGTTAGATCGGACTAAAATATACTAGGCTTAATTTGGCCGAATGTGGTTTAAAAGCCGCAGTTTATTAAAATTGGATACAACTTATAACAATTTACCGTACTGGTTATAACAAACATAGTTTTTTAAAGGTGTTTTATGGGACCAAAACGGTCTCATAAATTTCCTCTGCGGTCCCATAAAATCTAAACTTTTTACGCATGAAAACTTGTTTGAATTGCTTTTTCTACTTTCACATTAAATCTGGACAACCGTGAAGAGTTTTAGCCCAATTGAGCTATTAATTCAATTAAAGTCAAAAAGCGATTCTCCTCACGCCTATTAATTGCAGTACAGACACCAAACTCACCTCTTCATCATAATCAATTCTGAAATTCCATGCAAAGTAGTAAACAAATAATTCAACTGCAGTTATGAGATAAACAGTCACGGGAGGAACTGTTTCGATCAATAAAGAAAGCTGTTTCAGTTTTCCAAAATTAAATTCGATAAATTAGGCAGATCGTGCGGTGCAAAACTAATCGAGCAAAAGTAAGGCAGAAAAAACTGTAATGCTGTGTTATGATTTAGAACGGATCTGTCTGGAAAACTCGTTTTTTTAAGTCGTTGTTTTTACAAACAAAAATTTTTTGGCGAGACAAGTTTTTTCCAGATTTTATGTGTTTACTTTCTTGTTTGTATTTTCAGAAGATAATGTCGAAACAAAAATGTAAAGCTAGCCATCCAAGATTAGTGAAGCACTTTTGTAGTAGAATTGAACAAAAAGTTCCTGCTCTTAGCCAGCCAGAAAGTGCAATAGCCAGCAGCAGTAGCAGCAGAAGTTCTATCGATTCTGCAAGGTAGGGAGAACAGCAATCAACTGTTACAAAAAGCATCGTCAGTTTCAGCTAACAATTAGTCGGAAGCATCTAACTATAAGACTTTTCAATCATGGAATAAGGTTAAAAGATTTTGATGAATCTCTACAAATGAACGCGATCACTCTGCATACTGACGGAAGCTCAATATTTTTGCTATAATCTATGCATTCAGCAAATTGCCACCTGCCAAGGAAAGAATAGTAATATTTACGCCACCAAGTCTACCAGATCTCAACGTCCAAACCGGCTGGATAATCATCCCACCTCTAATCAACACCAAACAGCCATCAACCTGGAAAAAATTCCTCGTGTTCCACTATTTAATGCTGTTCATCAAGATCGTATTTCAAATAAAGTTGACAAGGCAGCTGAACGAGTACATCTGATTTGGGTTTTGAAAAAAGCGATAGCGAATCGAAAAATAGCTTCCTTGCAAACCTTGGTGGACCGCATTGGCCATGACGATGGGCATCCCAACCTGCGTCATATCCGTTCAACTGCAGTAACCAAATTTATTTTGCTTATCTTGGAACATTTCAGTTATCGCATTGTTTGTGAGGTCATGCAGAGCACATGCTGGGCTGCTATGGTCGACGAAACAAACAATATTGTTTCTTCGCAGTAACATATTACTTTTTTGCAGTATATCCATATATAAAAATGCCAAGCAACAGCATTTTTTGATATTTGACGCATTGACCCTCGTAGAGCAACTGCTGCTAACCTGCTCCGACTTTGAAATGATATTGTTGCCGATTACGATGTTGATGCCAGCAGCCATGTTGCTTTTGAATGTGATGTTGCTGCTGCAATAATAGACCGCCAAAATTCTCTCTCCCAGAAGTTGAACAAAACCCGTTCACTTACACCATGCGCTGCCTTGCGCACCGCTTAGCCTTGGCTCGTAGAGACACAGTGATGGAGCAACAGCGCATCCAAAATTGAGAACACGGCTTAGTCCAAACACGGAAGTACCTTTCAATCCCACTGTTGTAAACGGCTAAACTGCATGAAATGCAAACTGCTGATGTTGATTCTTCTAAGCGAAAATTAATTAAAGCCTGCCGTACCCGCCGGCTATCTCATGCTGATACTGTAATTGCGATGAAGGTGGAACTATCGGCTGTGCACGCCACACTTAATTGTTTTGTTTCTACAAAGGATTGTACAGCAGATGGTGTTCTTTACTTAATCTTTCTTTTTTCCTTCTGGCTGTTGCACGCTGCTTTAGAGCATCCGAACGAGATGTCATTACTTTTTCAAAAAGGCAGCTTTCATTTTCCTCAGGTGCAATCAGCTCTTTTGTTATGTCAAAAGGAAGCAAAGAACATTGCCGATGCAGATCACGTTATAAATAGCCTGAAACTTGAATGGGAAAAAATTTCAAAATTTTTGCCAAGTTTACACAATGATTATCTTTCAAATGGTTTTAAGCTGATACGATTCACTGCCAAAACATAATGTGAGGCACCGCTTCATAATCTTAAAGACCGCTTCCCAAGCCTAAAATACTATCTGCTTTTTGTATTTTTGAAGCAAAAGAGATTCCTCTTGATGCCGACCAGAGCCAGCTTAAATCGTAATCTAAAGCTGCTGATGTCAAGGTGCAATGTCATTTCAGCTGAACAAACCTTGAAAGTAGTAAATGATTACCAAACGTTGAAGGATAACATGAGCATGCCTGACTTTGAATTTTGCCGGGATGCTGGTGCAGTTTGCAGCAAAATTGTCTAAGATAAAATCTTTTAGGAAATATTCCCTGAACTGGTCCGGCTTTGCTATAATCCGCTGTCCATTCCACTTGCCACAGTTTGGCCAGAGCGAGAATTTTCAACTCTGTGCCTTAATTACAAACAAGCAACGAAACCGACTGCTCGATGTAACTTTGAATGCTCTTGTAAATGCTTCAATAAACGAGCTAGAGCAGCTTAACCACGAGGGCGAGCTAGAGGTTGCTCGGAAATGGACAACAGCAAAGGATAGACAGAGAGTGACAGGGCGGGCACGAAAGGCCGTAGAATCTGCAGATGGCGAGAAAGAAACCAATGTTGATGAACATGAACTGCGTAATGAGGTTAAAATTGAAAAATTGTTGTTACAATTTTTGTAGATACAGTAGAGCCGTTTATGCTCAGTGACTACCTATACTGTTACAAACAATCCTTGGAGGAATCATGTTGAATGGTTTGATGAAAAAATAAATAATCCTAATAAAATTTCTTGGCGATATCTTAAACCAAATCTTAAAACAAACTTTGATCACAAACACTGGAAATTTCGGATGTGCATGACTTAAAACTAGATAAGGTTATGCACAAATTATGAGTGATTCTTTGCTAAAATTATTTAACAGCTATTTTGAAGAACTTCAAGATATTCATCACCGTGACTCCCGAAGCTTAGAACAAATTAAACAGCATTACTTTATTCCATCAATTATCCCCACTATAGAAGCACACTCCATAGGTAGCGCCCATGACACTTTAAAAACACTCTTTTTAGAAAATTTTCCGCATTGTATTTTTAGAACACCATGGAAGCACCCTATTGATCCCCGACTATCGGTCTGCGTGACTTTTTTTACCGGGTCAATAGGGTTATTTTACAGTTTTTTGAGAGGTTACTCTTTGTTGGGAAAAAGCTTTCTTGTAAATCACCACAATTTTGGAATATCATTTCAGAATTGTTAAAAAAGCAAAAAAATTGTTGGGCTTACTGAAAAATAATCCAAAAGATACTTTTTAAACCAATGCGCTACGTTTCTAACCATTAAACAAAATCTTGGCGCGACTTGACTTGCCATGATTATGTTCAACGATTAGAACTGTATTGGCTTAAGTATTTTTTTGTAACTTCAAAATATTAATTGGCAGCTCGATAACTTTTTTCAAGCGTTTGTCTGTGATTTGCTGCATTTTTTTTTATTTCGGCTTTTTTCTTTATTTATGATTTACACTTGCCTTTTTAGAAGCATTTACATATTTTGTTGTAAGCCTATACTTGCACCTGTACTAAGTAATCTCTCAAAAACCTCGGTTGATTGCTGACTTTGGTGAGCTCTGAGCTTTTTCACTGTTGTTCCTTTACGCTGCTAATTCAAGAGCGTCAAAAACTTTCACAAAAAACAAAATGATTGTTTCATTGATTGAATACAGGGATATATATGGAATATTTATATCCCTGCTTCTATTTGCCCAATGTTTAATACCGTATATTAGGAGTGTTTGAAATGAAAATGTTTCGAAAACTCTTCTCGTGTGACGAACGTGCTTTACGCAAGAGCCGTAATGAACACATCATTTATCATCGTCACATAAATTTTCGAACGAGCACGTTGACACAGATGAGTGACGACAGAAAAATTTCTCAATGGCTTTTCTTCAGTAAAATTACGTTTTGTTTCGAGCCGTCTTTTATAGAGTAAAGTTTCTTTCTTTTCGTTTCGCCCCAGTAAAATTCGTTCCGAACACCCCCTACTGTATATTGTGCTAAAGTTAAAGCGCGGAGAATACGTTGAAAAGTAACGCGTTAAACTTTTACATAAACTTGGCAAAGATGTTATAAGCCAGCTTTGTGGGAAACAGTTCCGTTAAAGTGCTATCTAGTACAGCGGTAGCTCAGTCCCCAAGCTTTATTCTAGACCGCCACAATGTAATTACAAGTCCAAGTTTGCAAGTACAGTATTGGCGACCGTGAACGGTCACTACAGACGCATGTATTGTCTCCGAACAAAGTTGAAGACCTCTTTTTGGAGATAGAGTTTTTCACAGGGAAATTTTTGCTATTTTCGGCTACTAACAAAAACAAAGAATTTTTTCGGAGATAAAGTTTTTCAAGGTGACATTTTTTGCAGTTTTCGGCTCGTAACAACAAAATTGAAGACTGTTTTTGAAGATGGGATAAAGTTTTTAAAAAAACAGGCAACTCCCAAAAAATCGCAGACAACCACATTTGGGTTTGCGACTCAATTAGACTCTAGAGAATCAAAGTACTACGGCATCAGCATGCAGTGGGAATAGGAAAAGCAGAAACCATGGCTGATTTAACCTAATGGGTGAAGAAGGCCGTATAGTGATATAAGTTGGAAGATTTGTGAGGAATCAAAATTTCAAGGAATCAAGTTCTCTATAAAAATGTCTCCAATTCCACCTTTTTGGTGAAAATTCATAAAAAATAGTTTCGAGAGGTTTCGGTGGAGGTTTGAACTCACTTTCTCAAGCATGAACTTACAAAGTTTGATTGGTTTGCATCTTTCAGCGAAACTTAGGGTTTTCGCGTTACTCCTAATTATATGAAGAGGTGAATAAAAATTTACAAAAAGTTGATTTTTGGCTCACTATCAAATAATTTAACTTTTAATACTATGCTAAGGAGGCTAAATACAAAGCATTTAAAACCCCCAATAGTCACCCTCTTCGATGCAATTATGAAATTAAGTAAAAAGGCACTGCAAGAGAAGGATTAGCTTCAATCAGATTTTTGAGAATTGCTGTTCATAAACATCTAACTTGGAAACTACATAACATTATGGAGTTGCTGCCGAAAAATCTCAGAACAAGCCTTTTTGTTATAAATAAAGTAAAACCAAACATTGATCTTTCATCAATCCAATTGCTCTATTACAAAACGGACCAAAGTCACTTTCAAAATTGCATTTCATCGTCGTGGTTCAGCATTAAGCCGTTGATCCATAAACTTCAAAAAACAGCCAATAGAGTCAATCGCTGAGCACTTAATTCAAAACATGATGAAGAAATAACACTTTTGAAATGATGTAACTGGGCCGTTCAGATATCCTGCAACACCTCCCGAAGGGGGGGGAAGGAGGAAGCAAAATTGTGATACTGGTGTTACATTGAAGAAGAGGGTGATAAGTGATATCGTTACGTGGCAAACTTGTTATGATATTAAAAGAAATAATGTCTTTAATTAAACAGGTTTTTGTGGCAACTTTGAATAAGTAGTTTGCTTCGGTGCATGCTATGTCGCGTCTTATGAGTGGGAGGGGTTTTACCAAAGCTTCATAATGCGTCACATTGAGGACGCGAGAAGTTAAAATAAAAAATGATAAGAAAATATATAATAAGAAAGCATCATATGATTTGTGAACAACCGCTGACACTCTTACTGTTCAACAAAGTGCGCAATTAGGATTGTTCAAATTCATCCACAAGTATGTTAATAACATGATACTTGCTCATAACAATTATTTTCAGCAGAATCATCACAATTGTATCGCTGGTTGATCACAATCACAAGCTATGTTGTTTCTAAAATTTTTTAGAACAAAACTGGCCAGCAAACCACGAAATACAAATGTCTCGTCCAACGGAAACAAATTTTTTCCCTTTAAAAAAGTTAGGCCATCAAGATTTTTCATTAATCAATAAAAATAGTATATGATTGCCATCTAATGTCTGGACTGACAGAAACACGAAAATAACCACGAAACATGTTTTCTGCGTCATTTTTCTGTTATTTTTAAGTAAAATCTCAAAAGTTGTCACGGCAAATTAGGAGCTGAACCACATCAAAATAACAGAAAACAAGAAGTAACAACTGCCAATAACAATACTTTAAAAGGTAACTTTATTTAAAGTAAAAGTAACTTACCCTTAAAAGTAACTTCCCTTGATGAAACCATCAAAATCTGTTCGGAAGCCCTCTACGACCAGTCCAACTCCAGACCAGTCATTCCAAAGGACGTGTTTGTTGAATTGATGAAGAGCGCTACATCTTCAGTTGAGTTCAGCTTCAATAACACCATGTACAAGCAAACAGACGGAGTAGCGATGGGATCACCACTTGGTCCGGCTTTGGCCAACATCTTTGTTGGATATTATGAAGAAAAGTTATTTTCTCAAACGCAAAAGCCTCCAACATACTTCAGATATGTTGACGACACGTTTGCCATCTTCGATCACGAAGCTGAAGCGTATGAATTTCTGACCAAACTGAACTGCCTTTATCCATCCCTCAAGTTCACCTTTGAAAAAAAGAAAGGGAAATGTCTACCGTTTCTTGATGTCTACGTCGAAAGAACAGATGTTGGTTTGGAGACCAGTGTATACCGTAAACCCACTTTCACTGGCCAGTATTTGCGTTGGGAGTCCTTTAGTCCTCTCAAACGCAAAATAAGTCTAATATCTACATTGGTGCATCGAGCTCTAATGATTTGCACCAAGCGTAGACTCAATGAAGAAATAGAACCGATCAAGAAGATATTACTGGACAATTGCTATCCTAAAAACATCATCAACACTCAGATCACCAAGAAAATTGCTCAGTTCTCCACCCTTAAGCGATTTGGCCCTGAAAAGTGTCCTGTGTACTTGAGGGTCCCTTGGATAAATAAGCTATCTACAAACTTAGAAAAAGAAGTCAAAACCGCCGTGGAAAGCTGCTATGATTCCGTCAGCACCCGCCTGGTCTCTACGTCTAAGCGCATGCTGCCTGTGGCCCGCAAGGATGTTCCACCTGCCATTCAGAAAAGTTTTGTCATATATGAATACAAGTGCCACTGTGACAGTCGGTACGTAGGGCGAACATCTCAACAACTACAGGATCGCATCAAGCAACATGTTCCGCAATGGTTAAGACAGCAATTGACTCGTCCACGCCGATCTCAACCACACAGATCGTGCAAACGAACCGACACCAAACCGGATTGTGACTCTGCCATTGGTCAGCATCTTTTAGATAATGATCGATGCGCATTAAACTATGATGATAAGCGGTTTTCAATCCTTGCCGCAGCGCGCAGCTCTTTCCATCTTACTCTTTTAGAGGCTACTTATATCAAGACCCGACGCCCGGTGTTATGCAGACAGAAAGAGTTTGTTTACACTCTCAAACTCTTTCGATAATCGTGGCATTTGGCCTTCTGCTGCGCCTTCTCTAACTTTCGCAATTGCGAAATCTTTCTTTGGCGCGCTTTGCAATACTAGCGCTATCATTGGCTTGTCTCGATTGCCTAACGTCCAAATTATTCACATATAACACACTTATTCACTCTAGATCTTGCCCTTTGACGCGATACCGCCACTGATGAGAGCGTCACGAAAAGCCTATGGCTCAAACAGCTTTTTTCAAAGCTATATTATGACTTTACTTTGCATGCAACTCTTTCACACATACAGCTGATAATTTTGGTTTCATTTCTGAAAGATAATGGCTCACTGCTATAACTTTGACAAAATCAGGTTAGGATTCCGCAATGATTAGATTCAGAAACGTACGTAGGGGAGTCCTTTGTGCGTCCCCCTCAAGTCCTTCTCAGAAAAGTGTTAAATGTCTTTTTCTGTCGTTATGCTTGCAGCGCTAACAAGCAAGTCCGCTGATATAGCACTGAGAATATTGATCTCCAAGAAAAAGTCTTCGAAGCCACTGTCCAGTGAAATTTGCAAAAAGTCATTTTCGCAACCCCTCAACAAAATTTTGCGTACGCTCCTGATTAGATTAGTGGCGGCATATCATTATTTCATTGCTTATGTGATATTTTGTAATATTAACTGAACCAAATAAAAATTTACTTTCCTTTGTTTTGGTTTACCATGTGCCAATTGCGATGGCCATGCTTTTGTTAGCAGTTTTTCTTTGTAAGTTTAATACGCATGCCTCAAAGCATATTGTTTGGTGTTTTGGTCATCGTTTCCTTTTTTTATTGTTTTTCACTTTTTCACTTCCTTTTTTAATTTTTTCAACCCTTTAAAAATTGAATCGTTTTTGGGATCAGAGCCTATATTTTTCTTTCGATGTTCTGATCGCGAGGGCAATTACAGAGAAGCGGGAATACAATCTTCCTATTATTTTTTTAAAAATGCAAATTGGTCCCCAGCTATTCTCATTAAAGTTGTAATTTTTTCTTAATTTTTTGGCATCTCTTTAGGTTCTCAGAAAGGTTGCAAATCTGTAATCTAAACCCAATATTTGTGTATTTCTAATTACAAAACCATTTGCTATTAGCAAAAGCGCAGCAAGGGTTTTGTTTGATGAAATGGGGTTGAACAAGGGTTTAAACGAGAGAAAACTTTTTTTACTTTTTAAAAATTATGGCTGAAAGTTATGTTGGCTATTGATGCTAGAACAAAACAAAATAAGTTATTTTCTCGCTTTGTTTAGTCCCTCTACTCTGTTTTTGTTGATACATTTGAATCTGATTTTATTTTGTAATTAATCATTCGTCTAATCCAGGGGTGGACAAAATTTAAACTGCCACAGAATCATTTGAATCTGATTTTCATAAAAAATAAAACACTGGGAGCGGCAAATACTTTTTCTCATCAAAAATGAAAATAGCACTCTATACAGGGGCGAAAATATTAACACAAAAGAGAAGCGTTCTAAAGAACACAAAAATGGGAATATAAAAACACTATGACTTCTGTAGTAGGTATTAAAAATTTGGGCTAGTTTTATTGTCGTGCTTCCTTTTTTGTAACTTCCATAGTTTCCAGCAATTGGGGTTCAGTCAGCACGCTCTTGCTCAAAAGAATTTATTTTTTACACGGGCATCCCCCTCTCAATCCTGCTTTTGGTTGTATTTGTTTCTTAAATTTGATAAGTATGATAATTTTCTGGTGTGCTTACATTTCCCAAACCAAATAATTACCTTTTTGAATAAGTCATCTGTTTTTTTAATTTGATTAGGTTCACTTTGCAAGTTGTAAAATTCACATGTATTGCGTGAACCCTCTTCTGCAGCCCCTCAAACAGTTTGCAAATTTTTCCACGCATTATCGTCCCAATAGACCCCGAGGTTGTATGTATTATTTTTCTGCTAAGAAACTGCGAGTAGCCTATTGTTGGAAAATTCGGGCAAAACAAGTCAAAGTTTGCCTAATTTCCTGACAGTCAATAGCCTTTTAATTCCTGAATTACATTAAATTAATGAACTATAACTTGGGTATAACTTGTATTTTTCTATTCCCCATATTTTAATGAATATAAGCTGACTAGCATTTGAGACTTTGTGGACAGGTCTCTTTAAGCTGGTTTATTTGTACAATAATCGCAATTTTCTGGATCATATCTTTTTTAAAGATAAACAAAAAATATGAGAAAGAGTCTATTTATTTTTGATTCGTTTTTCAGAAAAACCTCAGTCAAGAGAGTTGAAATTTGAAACAAATTAACGACAACGTATTTCGGGTATTTTTGTGCTTTGTTCCCAACAATCACAGCACTACAACTTTTTTTGATATGTTAACATTGTGGGCGGCTGAGCCAACTTACCTTACTGAGTTGAATATATTTTTTGGTCGCAATGCGGGAAATAAAAAATTGCACAGCGAAATGTAACTTCAATTTGGTAAACGTTTGTTTTTATGTGCGTCAAAATAATGTATCCAACGCATATATGCTTCATTTCTTAGGGCCATTTCGTTGATGCTGCTAAATAACAGAGAGGCTGAAACCTGAACATAAACTATCCAATAACCGCTTTTACAGCATGTTGTTACAATAAGTCAGACAACTCATTTTTCTTCCCCACCAAAAGTTTTTGAATTGACCTCTGCCATGACTAGCAGGACCAAATGGCATTAGTCTGCAGGTGTGAATGATTTGTACCTCTGATGGTGCAACATTAAACTCTAGTTACATCGTTTGGCCGTGTTTTGTTCTTCCTTATTGCAACCAAACTATTTCAATGTATTTTAGATCCGTTTTCTCCGCAAAGCCTTGTTCGTGGAATTGTAAAAATTTGTTGCTCGAGTTATTCATCTTGCAGTTGAAGTTAGGAACTGTACTACCAGAATTTGGTAGATGTTTTTGGGATAGTGCAGCTAGTAGGGTAGCGAGTGCTCTTTTACTTTCTAGACCTAGGTTAATCTGATATGCAAATCTATATTTCACTTCTATTCTTATTAGCAACCAGTAGAAATGTACTAAAGTCGAAAAGATTAAACCACTGTTTTGGCAGCCATCATCTAAGGGAAATATGTTCAAACCTTACAATAATTAGATGATTGTGGCTTTGGAAAAGAAACGTTATGATGATTTCCGTGATTGACTTTTGCCTTCACTCGGAACATACTCAAGATTTTTTGAATAGCAAGCAATTTAGGCAGAAGCAAGGTTTCCCCAACTGTGTGTTGCTACCCTAATTGGAACCACTTGCAATTTTCTTAGAGTCGCCTGTGGTTTTAAAAAAATCTGATTCTCCCTCAAAGAAGTAAAAAAAGTCTTTACTTTGATTTGGAGTTAAAATAGCAAACAATCGCTCTTAAAAACTTGATCTCCAAGAAAGTTTGGCAATGGCTATTTTGCCGTCAACTGCAATTTACCCTCAGAGACTATTCCAAGGGCAAATTGCCATCGACGGCAAAATAGCCACTGCCAAAAAGTTTTCACTGCTTCTAACATGTGGAAATTCTGCAGAATGCTAGAGACTAGCCCCAACTGTAAGCGCTGATCTGCTGTGCACTATTTCCATGTTTCAGTAGTATTCCATTCTATAGAACACTTTCTGCATTTTGGTACCGGTATCTTCCCTTTACTCTTGCTTAGAGCTGAAAGTAGTTTGTTTGAATTGGGTGGCCTAAAATAAAGTTTGGTAACCACAGACTTGGAAAAATAAGTAATTGTATTAGTGTGTATGCTTGATAACACTGCTGCCAGGTCGTTATCCAGTAAGTCTGAAATGACCTATGCAATAAAAAAATGAGATTGATTTTGCTCTGCTTTTATTAGAAAAAAAAAAATGAGCATTTCAAGATGGTGCAACCAAAGATAATTATAAGCAGTTCAGCTAGGGCAACACAGCAACATTTCAAAAACGTACTTAGTAAGTGTTTAAAGATAATCTACTCTCACAAAACAAAGTTGCCCCTATCAACAGTTAATGAGTTGGTTTAAAGATCAGTTATTTATTTTCCATTGATCTACTAATTTTTGTGCCTCAGTTTAAATGTTTTGTTACTGCTCATTTTCGTATTACTCTTACTGTTTACTAAGCAATTACCAGCTGAATAGGGTATATTGGGGTAGTTCAAGACAAGTTAAAATAAGGAAGTGGCTATTTTGACATCGACAACATTTTACCCTGGAGACTATTTTGCCATAATCATTCATGTGTGTTTATATTGCCATAATTGCTGCAATTTTGCCAGTGATGCAGTGTTGCGTGGTTGGTGCACCTGCCTTGAAAGGCAATAGTTGCAGGTTGGAATGTTGGCTGGCAAGGCACTAAAAGAAAGGCAGTGTACACTGGAGGGCGAGGCTTGGTATGTGAATGTACCAGGTAGTATACATTAAGGGGGAGCATACACTGGGGATGCAAACTTTTTTAATTAAGTATTTAAATCGACCAATTACAAACGACTAGAAGTCACATGTTCAATTTGTCATTAAGATTGACTAATCACAATAACATAAATAACTCACAGCAAAACAGTCTCTAAGGGTAAAATACCATTGACGGCAAAATAGCCACTGCCATAATATAAATCAAGTCATGCTTTAAATAATTCAAACAAACATGTTGATTTCAACCTTGCATAATTCTAAACAATGTTTTTGCAGTTTCGACTAGGCTAGGTTTGCTTGACCACACATGCACTATGCAGTGATGCTTGGTTAATGTAGTTCCAGCATAATGACATGCAACTTACCAACAGTACATACCTACTCTTTCATCATGTGTTAAACATAACCAATAAGAATGGCTGTAAATTAGACTATGGATTAGAGTTGAATATGGATTGGATCAATTCATAGATCAAGCCACAATGCTATCTAATCAGTATCTTAAACTATTACATCAATGTTTTTAGGCTTTGTAATCTTGTCCCACACTACCCCAGTTACAGGATAATTTGTGACAGCAGATCCACTTAATTTAAAAATCCTTATTTTTGAATCCAAAAATTGTTGTTACATGCAGTGTTGCCAAGTAAATAAATATGCAAATATTCACAAAAAAGTCATTAGATCAAAGTTGCAATTGCAAAAGCAGTGAATAGAAGTTAAAAAGTAATAATTTGTCTTGAATTATCCCGGTATACCCAAATTAGTTAATGACTGTTTTTAGTTTTGCATTAAATAAATGATGAAACAGAAGCCTGCACTGAGTAAGGTAGGGTCTCAAAAAGTAAGTAATTTTTGATTGGTTGCCTTACTTTTGTGATTCACACACATCTAGAAAAGCTAACATTGAAACTAAAAATGTGAAAGCATGTCAAAATTCTTCCGAATTCATCATGATGGGTGAATATCTATTTTTCACATAATTTCATGCAAGACACAAAACTTTTATGATGTCTTGAATGGTGGCACTTACAAAGCGTATTACACCACTATCCATTGGCATTTATAGAATATTCCTGTGGAGGAGCCAACCATTAATTTAAGGCAGTGGCTATTTTGCCGTCGACGGCAATTTGCCCTTGGAATCTATTTTGCCGTGATCATTCACGTGTGTTTATATAGCCAAATTTGCTATAATAACACTAGTGACACTGTGGTGTAGTGGATAGAGCACTGGTCTTGAGATACCATGATTGTGGGTTTGAATCTCAGCTGGCCAGGGCTTTAAAAGAAAGGCAGTGTACATTGGAGGGGCAGGCCCCTTATGTAAATGTACAGGGCAGTGTACACTGGAAGGGAGTGTACAGGGTGTGGGGGATAGAGACCTGGGGGTGCAAAAATTTTTTTTTGGTTTTTAAAATTGACCAATCAGAGACGACCAAAAGTCCTATGTTTAGTACGTCATTAAGATTGACCAATCACAAATAACTCACAGCAAAATAGTCTCTGAGGGTAAATTGCCGTCGACGGCAAAATAGCCACTGCCTTAATTTAATATTATTATGAAACAACCAAGTGGGAGATTCATGCAAGTTTTTGACCAGCAGTTTTAAGTTTTCAATCACATATTGAAATCGATGCTTTTACTTTTTTTTAAAGATCTAGCTTTTGTTCATTTGGATCACTAAAGAGCTTTAATTTCTTAATGTTGCTATAGATCTCTATAAAATGTTGTTTCTGTCTTTTTTGAAGATAAAATTTTGAAAAGTGATTGTTTTTTTCTTTGTTATATTGTTTGGGGCCATGGTCCTTTATCCCATCCTCACATATGCTATTACACTACACAGACATTCACGTGACTTCTTTTTGCAGAAACAATATTGTTGCTAAAAAATATCAAATAGAGGTAAAATTACTTAAGCAAGTAGTTAGTAAAAGTTTTTAAGTTGAATCCAGCTTAAGGTTAAGGTATCTTGTTGAATGCCTTACTTGAGGACACTAGCGAACTTGCCTGCTTTTCATTACTTTTTTTGTGCTGAGTGTCAAGCAAGAAAGCTGTGAATAGTATTTTAAAAGTCTTTTGGTATGAGTTGATGTGAGAATTAACCCAAAGTTAACTGATTGCTATTCCAATGGTCTAACCACTACTATATCACCATGCCAGTATCTTTCAACTTTATGTGCTGTGTCATCAATCATCCAAATGTGTTTCAAAGACTGTTGAAACATTTTATGTAGAAAAAAACACAATTTGGTATGATTTTGTGCAAGTGTTTTCAGCAGTGATTCTTTTCGTTTAATGTGCCAGTGTCCCTTCAGCTTTTAAACTATTTTCTCATCACTGTCTTCTGTTAATGTGAAAAATATTGTAATGAACATGAATATACATCAGCCAAGCTCATCTTCAACCAACCAAAAGCTTATTTCTGAAACTTAATGACAGATTCTAGATTACATTCTTTCCTAGAAGTAAGCCAAATTTGTTGCTCAAAACTGAGTATGATCATGACGTTGTAGCAGTTCAATTCTCTTACTCTTCCACTCATACAAAGACTATTCAATAGATTTTAGCTTTCTTGTTATTAATTGATAAATGTTACTCTAACGCTCTATTTTTATTAGAATAATATTTATATAGCATTTAATTTTGTAAGTTCAATGACTAAAGTGATTATCCGAAGTCTTGCAGTATCTGTGCCAGGGTTGTCCTTGGTACACCAGTTATCTCAGCTAGCTGGCAATGACTAATGTTTGGAGGTTGCTCTCAAATTTTTCTTCGGACAGCAACCCTTTCAGCAATTGTTAATTCTTTTTGTGGCATCTCTGCTTGGGACTTCACAAAATTTGCAACAATTACCATGTCCAAGGGCATGAAATGACAAAATAATTTGCACCTGTATTTTTCAATTGTTACATAATATAGTTGGCTTTGTGATATTGAGTTCTATTACATTACAAAGGCAGTTTTGCAATTTAACCAGGGTATGTCTGACTACAGTTGTGACCCGATTATGCGGATTTAATGTAGTGCATTACCTTTGATTGGATTTTGTTCTTAACAATTTGGCCCAATTAAACGGCTGACCCGATTAACCGGGGGCCCAATTAAGCATAATCTACTGTATGTGTTTTTTTGGTACTTTAATACATTTTATTAACTTTAAACCTGTTATGCCATTTGGTCACGATGTGATTGCACCAAAAGCAATTTACTTCAAGTGATTGCTACAAAACAATTTTACATAGTGTGTATTTGTTACCTATCATGCTGGCTATGATGTTCAGCTTTCGATAAAATAAACTAACTTGAATTGAACTGATTAACCTGGTGTCAGTTGTAGTTACATCAGGTCAATTTTTTTGGCAAATTTTCGATTTATCTTGGCTTGCGCCAATCTATTAAAAACTTTAAGGACGCATTGTCATAAGTCATTATTGGCTCACTGAAAACTTTAAATTCTTATAGGCTTATGCATGATTTACCAAAATATTAATTTTCTTGTTGATTTTTGTACAAATTAACAAACACGTGGGCTGATCCATTAAAGCTTACCTTGTTTCAGTATTTACAGACAAAAATTTATCTAAGAAATCATGTATGGTGCAAAGCACAACAACGCAACAAACAATTACTTGATGATGAGAAATGTGTTGTTCATCATCACATTAACATCATGTTGATGTGATGTGTTCGTCCATCTCCACGTGCTTACCAGTCAATGAATTGAGTTGAACTTCATATTTAAGAGTAGAATGTGTCAAAGTTGCCTGATGGGTATTTTACCATGATTGTTGACAACCAGCGGCAAGTTGAAATGCTAAAGATTTTTTGCCATTAAAGCTGTTTCTTAATGACTGAGTTCATTGTTTAATCTTCCTCAAAAAATCTAGATCCTGATTACATGCGTCACTTTTTTCTAAATGTAAAAGCGCAGGTGGTTGATTTTAGGCTTACTGCTGCACTTAACCCTGCTTGATGTTCAGCTATGCTTAACCAGGCCAACTTTGAAAGTAAGTTAGTATCTGAGGTGGTTTTATTTCTTGTAAAGAAAATGTAATTTTGTTGCTTGTCAATATGACTGGACATACAAAAATGGATACCAGCGATAATGATGCTTTTGTTCCTGGAACTTCATTTCAAGAAGATATTAATCATTCCAAAAACCAAGATGCAGCTGTTGCTACATTAAATGTTACATCAGAGGAAATAAATTGGACCCATCGTAATTCTCTTAACTCAGGTAACAAATCGGAGGATCGAAAACGTTCTGAAACATGGTGTGGTGTTATGCCAATTAGGAAAACACCTTTCAGTGGAAGCAGTGCGTCGCTTAATAGTGAAACAAAACACTCCTTACCTGCTTCAACTCTTACGTCAGGCGGTAAATTAGTTCTTTCGGTTGAATCTAAAAGACACTCTGTGCCAGCCTCGTTTTCTGTCGGCCTGTCTTCAAATGCGGTTGTAACGCAGATTGATTGCAACATGCCTAATGTCATTGTTAATGGGAACCTTCCATACAAAACGGAAGAAGGTTTTACAGACGTAAATCTTTCCAGAAGCAACAGCAATGTTTTACCTGAAACTGCACCTGATGAAATTCAGGCTGTACTCAACAAACCTAAAAGACATACTATGGGATATATAATTGATTGGTAAGTTATTTGTGTTATCAAGTATGGTAATTATGCTTGACGTAATGCTTTCACTCTATTGATGCCATTTTCAAGATTTTTGTCTGTATCCAAATTGATAGTTTGGTATACACAGAGCTCAAAATGTTTTAATACCTGCAAAAGACTGGTCCGTGTGGTGCCGTAGAAGTCATAATTTACTAGCTTTTTCAGTGCTTTATGTCACTTTCTTTTACCACACAAAGCACTTCTTTAAACTAAAAAAGTTTGCAGAACATCACCATGTTATAAAAAGGCCGCAAAATACACATCACAACAATCTATTGCACGCGATGGTGTGGTGGTTAGAGCAATTGGTGTACTTGAGTTCAATTCCCTTGTTGAGTCACGCCAAGGCCTTTCTTCGTCAATTCACACCTTTAAAACTTTAAAAACGGTTTTTACATCTTCCTTGCTTGATAATCAGCGCGAAAGTGGTAGTGGGTAGAAAAGCGTGGCAAGTTTGCTTGTTTTATTAGTTAAGGCACTTAACGGAATATCGCCGTTTTTTATGCGGCAGACAAAGTGTTAGAGTCGACATTGTGGCACAGTCTAACAAACCCGTATAGACAGAGCATCTCTATTATAAAGCACAATTCTGTTTTGTGTTTCAGTATGCGTTGACCCCTCCTAAACTACTAGGCATACAAACATGAAACTTGGCACGAATGATCACCATTTAGGAGTGAGTGTCATGAGGCATTGATGACGTCATAAGTGAATTAAATTTTTTTCATTTGAATTTCTTGAGGTAGGGTAGGGAATTTCGCTCTTACAAAAACCAGCATCCGACTTACCAACTTGAATTCACTCTTCTAGGAGATAAGATAAGGTCTTAACTAACGATTGATTGTGAAATTTGTTTTCTATATCATCTTCAAAAGTAGTGATCATAGGAACGCGGTTGAAAGCTTTTTAGAGAGATATTAACTAGGTGCTTCCAATGAAAGTGATTATTTGATTATTTAAACTTTATCGACGATGCAACAAGCGTTTCAGCGTTTTCTTATGTGTTCTTTTTTCTTGAGCTCTTCAAAAACACACTGCTTTGTCATACTGCTCTGTGACATGATGATGGTGGTACCACTTTCATGAGGACGGCAGCTGTATTGATTGCTATCCACTGTTGAGCCACTGTCATTTTGAAAGCAAATGTAAATAGTAAATCCTATTACTAATATACTGACTATTTAAGTACATATGATATGTTATAACTTAGCACTAACGTACCGGTTTAGATATGTTATTTAATAATGCAATGGCAAGTGTGAAAATTGTAATAGCAACTGTTGGTGGAGTCCACGTTACAATAACTTAGTTGTACAGTCATGTTGAGCGCCTGATTGCTATTATAGCAAGGTAGAATAAAATGCTTCGTTTTAGTGATGAATCTTGCACGATTTAGATAAAAAATTAACGTCTTCTTTAGCACAAAAACTGGTTTGTAATTTGTCCATTTAAGCTGTTAGCCCATTACCTAACTCATTGTAATAACTAAACTGTAGTTGCTGGACTTTAAGCTCCCGTTCACTTGGCCCAGCACTGGCTGCGTTTATGTTAAGAGCAAGGAACATACGCATAATCAGAGGCTGGAACTTTGATAAATGGGCATACGCCTGCAATTATTAAAAAGTTTAGAGTAGTAGGCCTGTTACTTCATAGCTTGATTACTGTAAATACATCAATCTCACATACAGTCCTCGCACAGCAATTTATTTCCCCATGCCGGCATCAAATTAAAGAAATTATTTACTGCGTAGTCTTAATTTCTTAGTGTGAAAATTGGTATTGTTGGCATAGTTTAGGAATTCCAAAGTTTGAGAGGAAATCAACAAAAAATAGGTTAATCACTCTTAATTCGGGAGCTTGTAGGTCGGTATTAGGGGTGAGGGGAGGGAAGGAGGCATAATTTATGAAATCCAAAGTTTCAGAAGAAATCATATAACAAAATCTCAAGCACTGTAGTCAAATTGCAACTATGAAGAGCGATTTTTCACATAATAATGCAACATTAGCAGGGTTGTAGTGGTAAAGCGTTATGTGTAGGAATGCATCTGGCAATAAATTATTAAAAGTGTTTTCAATTTCATCCTGCAATCCAATCCATTATAATTCTGCAGATGTATATGTCGTTTAACCTCCTTGAGTTGAGCCAATCAAACTGGCATAACAATACTCTACTACAGTCATTCTTGAAGTGGGTTCTGCAGAACCCTTAAGTTTTGTGAAACAAGGTCAGGGTTTTCCCATAGAGCTACGTTGAAAAGCAACACGTAACACATTCCCAAGATAGTGTGTCGAAGGGCTGTCAATCTTCGAAAAAAAGGTTATTCCTCTACGCTGGTAAACAAAAGTGTGCGCACCATGCCATCAAGGCATCAGTGCAATTGATCTCCAAAAAGAAAGGTTTTCATGTTGATTGCGGCTCATGAAATGCCAGAAATCGTATTATAATAAGCGTTAATGTAAATAAGGGTTCATTATATGACAAATAATGTGAAAGGATTCCATTGCAAGAAAGTTTAAGGACCGCTGCTCTACTATAACTTTCAGAAGCAAAAACTAAAACTATAATGGTTATCTTTAGTTGATTTTAAATAGGCGTTATTCTTATATGTCAGCCACGCGAGTCTATTTGCCTATACTGCAAGCATTTAGCCTACTGCATGTTGTGTACAAACTAAATTTGTTATTGCATTATTGAAATGATATAGCTTGATTATAAAGCATTTTTGGAAAGATCTCCTAACGAAATAGCAATAAAATGACCTCTTATCAAAACAACACGTTTCTAGGCCAGAAAAAAGTATGATAACGGTGTTACCATGCGTTGCAACCCCACTACGCACCTGGATCTGAGACCAACAGGGTGATGACATGCAAGGCATTTGGAGAAAAGTATGGCCCCTTTTGGCTGATTCCGGGGCCAATGCGCATTGAAGTCGCCAAGGAGCTTGTCACCAATATCATTACGAGGGGCTTGCGTCAAGTCGTGAAATACAGCTACCACCAAATGGCTCATTTCAAAATTTGTTGAACAAAAACCATCATGGCGCCCACCACCAACTCTGATTTTGTGACCCTATACTAATTGAAAGGAACGCTTAGAATTTGTGAAGTGAAAGAAAGTTTGTGATCATAAACAGTCTTTATTCAAAGTGCTGGTGCGATGATCGCGGTTAGGGGTCGATGTCCCGATTTATACTAACTTCTCGCTGCTGCTCTCAGGATGATGTTTTCGGTGAAACCGGCGCACAAACTGATGTTTCTAACTCGACAAAGCTGACAGGTAGCCCTGCCTGGCAGCGCCTGCAGAGCCGTCCAGTGAGGTCATATGCACGAATGAAATATAACCTATTGATCATGAAAAGGGTGTTTTATTGCCAACCTTGTTGGAAAGAGCCTGTTTTCCGTACTGAATAATCAATTTATTTCTTCCAAGAAAGGTCGATTTTGCTCAAACATTCTCAGTTTGCGTTGAAAATTATAATCGCCCAAAAAATAGTTTTGCACACAAATAAAAATGACCTTCGAATAGTGAAAATAGATGACACACATGGAATACAAAAAAATACGTGTAAACCCTATAAGATTTTATATAGATT
This sequence comes from Trididemnum clinides, assembly GCA_963675345.1. Classification (NCBI taxonomy): domain Eukaryota; kingdom Metazoa; phylum Chordata; class Ascidiacea; order Aplousobranchia; family Didemnidae; genus Trididemnum; species Trididemnum clinides. The sequence goes on from OY776305.1 coordinate 18,713,281, forward strand.
GCGAAAAATTTGTTAAGAAAATCAAAATGGACCTGAAGCGTACTCTAAGTACAATAAATGATAAAAAAAAAATAGAAATGAAATACCAAAACTGCGTGACTAGAAAATAACTTTGTAGTTAGACACTTGATCTTCACGTCGCCCAATTTTGGTGTTTTATTTCTGTTTTGTTATTATTGATCATACTTAGGTTAGACCTTAGTTCTTCCATGATTTTCTTCTTATTGCTCTCTAGTTTTAGGTAAAATTTTTTAAGGTCTATACGTACTATATTCTCTGTTATCTATTTTAAGTGTCGGTAGGTTATTTTTGTTTGTATCTGAAAATTTTTTGTGTACAGTTTTGATTTTTAACGGATACTGAGGATGGTTAAGTGACATCGATTTTTCTTTTATTATGAGATATGATTACCGCACAAATTTTTTCGGGGTTCCCTTTATTTAGGCTAACGTTTTGTTGACAAGCACGGCCAATTTCATCAGAGCTAATTGGCAACTTATTTACCAGGAACAACATATTGATAAAATTTTCAGGATGACTGGTCGCACAAGATTTACAAGTTAGGATTGTCCAATAATTGATCATTTAGGAAGTACCGTAGTAATTGAAAAAACAAACTCAATCTCGCACTGGCTAAGTGGTGATTGGTGATTGCGACCATCACAATCACCAGGGTTGTGATTGTGACGATCACCATTTAGCCAGTGCGAGATTGAGCTTGTTTTTTCAATCACTGCTTTTTAAATGATCAAAAATTGGACAATGCTAACTTGTAAATCTTATGCGACCGGTCATCTTGAAAATTTTATCAATATGTTGCTGTTGTAAATGAGCTGCCAATTTGCTCTGATGGTACTGGCCGTGCTTGTCGACAGAATGCTATCCTAAATAAATGCACCCCCAAAGAAATCTCACCGGTAGAACAAAAGTTAGGATTTAATTATATGTTATGACTGATGAACAACTTCGTCACATATTTTTTTATACAATGCGAGGAAACTTTTTGAGGTGACTTTATTAATGCGTATTTAAAACAGACTGTTTTCAACTACTGATATAGAACAAAGTCGCTAAGAAAGACTCTTGGGCTTTGATCACTGTTTTGTCCTTGTAGATTTTGTTGCAAACCTTCCCACCATCTCGCTGAGAAATCTTATTTTACAGTTTGTTAACAACAAGTCTCTACCGTTTTATGCATAAGTTACGTCCTTTTATTACCACAAAACCACATTTCTCGCTTTTTTTTCGAACAAGCTGTGATCTTTAGTACGACGCACTATCTGCACGAGAAGACATGATGTCATTTCAAACGACAACAAGTGCGTCTTTTTATTTTCGAACGCTCCTGACGTTTTATTAAACTTTGTACGTACGCAAAAGCAATGCTGTTACAGAAAGAGGTTGGCTTGGCAATAACGTTAAGTAGGTGTTATGATGCCAAAATCGTAGGGGAACACTGGTTCTGCGTCTTCATTTAAACATATTTCCCTTTTTAGGATGTCAATGCGAAATTCTGAATCAACAGTAGCAGACGATTGTCCTTCTTCTAGTACAGGCAATAGTAGCATTACACCTTCTGTTCCTCAATCTTATAACAATCCACGCAAGTCTGGTCTACAGTTGCTTCAAGAAACGATTAAGTCTACTTTATCTACGTAAGTGCTCACCAATATTTTTTGTAGTACTCGGTGTTGCATTGAACAACCTGCTGACACTAAGTGATTTAAAAGCATTTTTATTACATTGTTTTTGAAGCTAAACTGCTGATCTTTGCATTGAGTGTTTATGAGCGTCGAAGTTTCAAAATCCAATCATCGATAGCATAAATGTATCAATAGCATACATTCGTATTGATATTAAACTGACATTTAACTCTTAATACAGTTCGCACATTCACAAGCTGGCATTTTGCCATCTGTAAATGGGCAAACTGTGCATGATAAAGCATTACTTGCTGGTGCATGTTACTTACGAGAGTGAGAACTCCCTCTATGAGTAAAACACATCATCCTACAAACAAAACTACGTATTTCATTTGCAACTGCGTTCTTTCGATGCAGTCAGTAGTAAACTTTGGATAACAAGGTTATTTGCATTATTAATGATAAGCACAGGACCACGACGTTAACATTGTTGGTGGTTAAGAAAAGCCTTGATTGTCGCCATTACACACAAGATCATATTAACATGCAGCGTGTTTCGTATTAGTATTACATTCAGTTTTTATTTATGGCTTTTTAATAAACACGATCTATCTCAATGCTGTGACACATTTTTATCTTCGTATTCTATTCTTCTGTGGAGAAAGTTGGTGTTGTCCTTTATTTGAATAGCCAGGTGGAAAAAGATACACTGTATCGTACCGTTAGGAGATGAGAACCTTCGAGAAAAGTGCAAACATTTTCTCATGATTCTTCATGAAAGGTGCAATGAGTAAGATTGTTAGTAACCCAATGAAATTCTCACCAAAGCTTGCTTTTCTCGAGCGTCTTTTCTCTGGACTGACGCAATGTATTTTTGTTTCAGTCAAAGGTTTGGCAAAAGTTCTGAATTTGAACCATTCTCGACAACTGCTCTCATTTTAGAACATCGTCCCAGGTGAGCTGATTAGACTTAATGTTTGGGTGATCATCACGCTGCTGTAGCCGTTAATCAATGGAATGATGTTTTAATGGATTGATAAGAGCAAAGCTAAACAACATTTTTTTTCCTTTTTTGGTATAAAACCAGAGTATTGGGTAGAAATTCTGATATAAAGTATTGTACCGTAAATCCCAGCCTATAAATCGACGTTTCAAGCATAATAAATTGCTTAGAAAATCACCAGTCGACTTATGCGCCAGGTCTAGTTTTCAGACCTCCAACATCTAGGCTATCATTTCGGTGCTGGTCTTTCATAGTATCTGGGTATTTGATTTAATAACGCATTGCCATTTAAACCATATATTAAAATACTTACCGGAAAACTTAATTAAATAATTAATTACAAAATAAAGCGGTTAAATCAGTTGGTTGGCGTTATGTGGAATAAAAGAGTAAACTTAAGATTCTTAAACTACAGGACTTAAAGGTTTGAAATAACATTAGAAAAAAGTTGTTTGTCCGCCCCTTCTAAGTAAAAATGTAATTGGTTACAAATATAGCTAGGCCAATACTTTCGGTACAAAATAGCTAGGCTAGCCTAATGATTTTTGTGACAAAAAAGTTGGGTCGACTTATACGGCAGGTCTAGGCTTAAATCACGAATTTTTATTTATAAAAAACTAGGTCGACTTCTAGGTCAGGTAGATTTATAGGCCTGGATTTACGGTATGTCTCCCAACAACCATTCCTGAAAATAGAGCTAGTGAGTCGTCAAATTGCCATTGCCTGAGCTTGAATTTTAAAAATGTACTCTCAAGTCCAGAGCACTTCTAGCGATCTATGAATGCTTCTTGTGTGTTCAATAAATAACTGGATGATCAATTATATTTTAGCAATTTACCTCAAAAAGCAACTGAAGAAGCTGAAAAACACCGCATTGAATATGAAAAAATGGTGGAAAACGCAAAAAAGCATGGTCAGTGTGTTAACATCTTTTTTTCCCTTTATTCAAATAGAATTGGTGCGGATCTACATTTAACAGCCTGGGTTCAAACCCGCTTTGGAGTTTCCAGTAATGCCGCCGTAGTACATTTCCTTTCCAAGCTTTACAACCAAGCAGGGAAAGGTATAGTAAAGACCCCTTATAAGTGCAACACTGCGCAAAATAATGGTATTTACGAGACTAACATTGTATGTTGTATTGTAAAACCATAAATTCTTTTACAATTTTGTATTTTTGCTAATTTATTTTTATGGAAAGGTTAGGAATAAAGCTGTTTGACTAATCTGTATACATGGTTAGAATTTCTTTTCGGATAAATTGAACTGGATAAATATTTGTTGACTTTTAACAGCTTATCAAGTTAAACTGACTGTTTGTGTATTGTCTGAGTCATTGGTTTTTACAGGTCTTAAAGACTACAAAAAAAGAAAGAAGTTTCTAAAGGAACAAGAAAAGCAAGAACATACCATTGTAACAAGCAGTACAGCGTGGCTGAACGAAATCTTGCCCAACTGGGAAGCAACGTAAGGAAACCTTGGGCTTAGTTTGTGCTGGGGAATAAGGGAAAAATTCTTCTGCTCGTCTCTCTACGACATTGTATGATCAGTGAGATTAGTTCATGCGTAAAAACTGTATTTCATTTGAAATTTTGTAAAATTTGTATCAAAAAGGATCCAAACAAAAAGAATGCAGTGGATAAAAGAAAATTACAAAAATCAAAGCGCGACAACAGTTTGTAAACTGTTGGTTACTCGCTAAAGGAAAAAAAGTTTATAACGTGACATAAAAATGTGTCAAGAAGATACTAAAAAATGCTTGGCGCTCAGCACGAAGGAAATAGTATAAAGAAGAACCCGGTTATATTTGCTATGCTTATGGAGACAGCACTTGACGGGATTCCTCCATCTATACGCGGCATACCGTCGGCGTTGTCGAGCAGTTTATTGGTTGCGGCGTCTTAGTCTGACTAAAGCCTATCAGACCAAGCAGGAGTTCATACGCATGGATGAATTTAAATGAGATGGATAGTATTTGTTGTATTGTGGCTTGTAACTGTGGTTAAGAATGCAGTTTCACCTCTCAAACAACTGGCTAAAATTAGGTTTCCCACTCTTGAACTATCAGTTTTTTTTATGCTCGTAACATTTGGTTCGTAAAACTATTTTTAGTGGAACACTGTTGAAATAGAATTTGATGTATTTTGAACCGAGGACAGAACAATCTGTTTTAAGGGGATCAATTTTAAGCAATTTTTTTAAATGGCGTTCTACTTTTGATTAATTAGTTGCAGCTAGATCTCTTTATCACGGGATAATAACCATGAAAGATGCATCATGTTCGTTTGTTGTACAGGTAAGAAAGGCACTTCATTGAATTTTTTCCATTTTTGCGTGGCATAAAGATGGTGGGGCTGACCCATTTGCTTATCGTAGTGGCTCAGTCTGACCACACTCTAGCAATCATGAGCTCGAGTGCGTGCATGAATGAATAGGAAAAGAACCATTTTCACAGCTTATATTAAAGCCAAGACTGTATTGCAGAGAGTCGATAAATTCAAGTTTAAGCTAGTTATGTTTTGAAAAAAATATACCTCGATTGGAACATTTCCCTTTCGGAAACCATTCTTCAATTCTCTGATAAACTTATATTTTGACGCAGTATTGTTTTTCCAGATGTCAGTCCAACCGCACGCGACAGTTGTGGTGGCAGGGGTTGCCTCCAAACATACGAGGAAAAGTGTGGCAATTAGCTATTGGAAACGAACTAAATGTTACCCAAGGTACTAGCGTTAGTGCAGTTTGAATAGATGGGGCCATGTACCATGCCTCACTTTCCTTTATCAGTTCAAATACACCTTAGAAGCTTACATGTAGCAAACAAGTGTAAATTTTCGAGCGTTTCTCTCATAAGCCAAACTGTGCGTTACTTTGTTCAGAATTCAAAAACGCTAAAAAGAACGTACCAATGCCAGAATTCGCTTTCCAAGCTGTTAATTTCATTGCGGAAACGCACATTTTGATATGCTAGCGAGCCATCTTGTATTCTCTTTCAAAGGAATGCTGCTAAAGCTCTTGGTTATTGCATGCTCGAAAATTTAAGACTCACGCGTAGCGCGGTTTTTTTATTTATTGCTGCTTTTCTCTTTACAGAGTTATACAGTATCATGGTGACCAGAGCTCACGACAAACTGCGAGTTATTAGTGAAACGCACTGTAATGGGGAAGGTATGGCTAATGTGTTGTCTTCTGGATTATTATGTTCGTTCTCCTGTCACTGAAAAATACGCTTACACTTAGAACAATTTGTGGTCAGCATTGTTTCGAAATTGCCTGTACGCGCATATCGATCACTAACGCAGGGATCAATTGCAATTTGTTGCAGTCTGGTGTGTTTCTATTGTGTGCTATAATGTACGGTAGTAATAACCAGTGGAAGCACTACCTGTGTTGCTGTTAAGCTTGATTTGTTGAAATAGCTAAGTTCATTCACGTTGTATTTTAGCTCTATTGTTTTTCTTGAACTACTCGCTTTACTTGCTAGTTCATCAAACGTGTAATGGCACTCAATTAAATTAACTTTGAATCGCGTATTATGCTTGGCATGTTAAGCGCAACCATCAACGGCATTCCCCAGTGTAAAGTCATCTGAAATTTATGATCTAAAAGCAGACGGCTAGTGGCAGACAACGCGGTATCAGCCTCATCTTTTCCTTATTTTTTGCTGCCTCAAAGACCGCGCTGCTAGTTTTGAATGACGAAACGGCTGGGTGACTGCTCGAACTGGAAACGAAAATTGCATTCAACTTTCAAAAATGCTGGAAAAAGCATGTTAACAGCACAAGGACATCGAAGACTCGCAAACGATTCCATCATCGATTTCTTGTATTTCAGATACAGATTCTCTTACAGCGGATCGCGAGCACACGGTTGAGTTAATTCGTCTTGACGTAATCCGAACTTTTCCCCATCTATGTATCTTTCAAAGGGTGAGTACCACAATCGCAAGTTATGTCAATTTGATGAGCTTTTAATAGAAATTGCTGCCGTCACGTTGTGTAGTCATCGTCCTTCAGTCACGGAAAACGTTTGAAGCTACGCTTAGAACATTGTGTTGTAACCCGCTTCGTCTCGTTGGCACTGCTGGCACGGTGAATTTCTACAACCAAGCAAGGAAATTATGTTGAAGTGCTTTTTCCGAGGTAGGATCAGGCTGAACCCGTACAGGATTAAACTTGCGATCTCTTGATCGCGAGACCAGAAGCTTAAATTGTCAAAATAGAAAAAAAAGCATAGAAGTAAGATTCTGTAATCACATTTGCTGCAATCAATGTTCTGTAAATTAGTGGAAAATGTTGCATATTATTCGGATTATGAGAGTAGAAGATCAATTAGACTCTTATTTATTCGTAGCAGAGCCACAATTGCGTAACATTTACGCAAACAAGCGACGTTCAGGATAATATTCACCGACCATTTTCAATTGTATTCTAATAAAATTATTATTTGAATAAAATGCTTAATATAGGCCTGAATACCATTCTGCTATGTGCTTTTAACAGGGTGGTCCGTACCATGGCTTACTGCATGATGTTCTTGGAGCTTACGCCTGCTATAGACCAGACGTGGGCTATGTGAGTATGTTAATGCAAAAGAGGCTTCAGATGTTAATGCTAGATCGAAGTTAACTGGAACCGATGTCCTTTGTAATTGCCGAACCCTTTTGCGAGCCTGGCTGTTCGTGGTAATAGGTTACACTGAAAGCACAGCTTTTTGCCATGAAAACTTGAATAGTAGGAATTCTGGCTCGATATTACTAACTTATAATCTAGTTATGATGGATTGGATGTCGCTGTGTATTCGACTTAATTTTGTCATTGAGATTTAGAATTGTAGTTCTCTACATTAAAGTAGCTTTTAAGTGTATTGCTTTTTACCATTTTCTTCGGTTTGATTGCCGCCGCCCTGTAGAGGTTTTCCGAGCAGTGATACTCCTTCTCTTCCTAGAGTGGACGATGGAAGGCACGATATGATACGGCTATCCTGGTTTACCCCGCATACTCCTAGTTAGGGGAAAGGCGAGAAGCAAGCGGCAATTCATTTCGATCCTGTGATGAACGTATTGGAGACCAGTGGGTGCACAAAAGTCAGTTCAATTAGTCCATTTACGAAATGCTGCTCGCAAACGTTAAAGTTTGCATCGTAGTCGCCTCTCGGACCGCGAAAACATGTCGCGTCATAGTAGAGCATATTGGGTGAACAGCTTCGTTTCTCAAACGTGGTGAAGTAGGCTGAAGACATAGTTCGGCTGCACAAACTAATGTGGACGTCAATGTATCTATCAGGATGCAGTCGTTCACATTTTTTACATTTTAAGCAAAGTTTGGTGTAGAACATGTTGCCAGCACGTCTACCTTGTGTAATGCGTAAAACTGACATCAGAATATGCTGTTAAGTCTATCTTAATTATGCATTTTGTGTAGGTACAAGGCATGTCATTCATGGCTGCCATGTTGCTATTGAACATGGACGCCGCCGATGCATTCATTACATTTGCCAATTTGATGAATAAACCTTGCCAGGTTGCATTTTTCCGTTTAAACGAAGGACTTGTAAGTATTGCTTCATGGCCAGCTATTCAACTACCAGTAGACTTTCCGTAAAATATAAAAACAAGAACAACTGTTTCGTTTTTCTCCTACAAAAGGCTGTGTTGTTTGTGAACTTTGAGTTGCATTTGGATTCAATTTTTTTCCCGTTCTCAGACGAGATGTTTATCGCCTGAGCCATACGACAATGCTTAGGGTCTGGCTACCATTTCAAAAAGTAATATATCGGATAGAGCAGGGGTGTCAAACTCGCGGCCCTTAGAGCTTCTCAGTGCGGCCCCCGAGACGATTCTGAAATTACAAATGAACTTCGGCAGTATTGGCCTACTCTTTGGAAATTTTTTGGCCTATTCAACTTCTGTGTTGATGAAAGCGGGACGCTGCGATGCGGCCTCAGGTTCGGATGTCGAGGCACAGGTAAATATTTCCAAATATAAAAAAAATTCGGGTGAACTCTAAAAAAAAAAAAAAGGGTCATCACCATCTATGAAGCACGGTTTGGGTTATTTTCAAAGCTGGGTATCTCAAATTTCACTTCGCAGGCAGTGATGACCTTTTTTTTTTTTTTAGAGATCACCCCAATTTTTTTCAAGAAGTTACCCCAACTTTTCGTAATTAATACAAATCTCAGGTCGTTGCCCAGAGAGATGGTGATTCCCGAATCCAAAACCACATGCAGCCCTCGGCACGATTGCTCATATATGCAAATTGGCCCCCAGGAGCCCACGAGTTTGACATCCCTGGGATAGAGGAGAGAATATTTTCACACGCTATACCGAGCTATTTTGAGAATATTTTCACACGCTATACCGGACGACATACAAAGCTATTTTGAGTGCAAGCGCCTTTAGTCCTTTTACGAAGGCGTGCAGCCATTTTTATCGCTCTCTTAGCCAGGTCGCCGACTAATTGCATTATTGCGTCAATGGCGCTCAGCGAAAACCAACCGAGCTTGAGTACCGCTCAACTCGCTTCGCGTCACAGCTGAATGGATTTTTTCTTTAACAGGCGCATTCCGTCAAACCACATCATGTGACTTCCAAACAGCAATAATCTGATCTACGCTAAATCTGCACTTACAGCTGCTACGTTATATCCGAGGCTTATTGACTTTCTTAAGATTAGTGGTAGGAGCGTTCATGGCTGCAAATCCCACAGCTCTTGGCTTTAACTTCCAATAAACGACGTCGGAAGTTGTCGAGACAAAATCTGGAATTCGAAAGGTTTTTTGCTGCTCAATGTCTGAAGCAAAATTAAGCGGTAGTCTTAGATATACTCTACATTAGCAACCTAAAATTTATCTATTTTCAGCGAAAGTGAATAACTTAAGCTATTTTTGTTTTGTTTTAGATGAAGACTTACTTCGCCGCGTATGAAGTTTTCTTCGAAGAAAACCTTCCCAAACTGTTTGCCCATTTCAAGCAAAACAACCTCACACCGGACATGTACCTAATTGATTGGTAAGCTTTATGATTGCAGCCATCCATAACGTGAAGAGATACTTGTTTCAAAGTCGGGAGTTGTATTCCCTCTTGGATTTGCCTTGGACTTGGGAAACGCACTTCACGGCAATTTCTTGTTTTCGGTTGCGTTGTTTGTTCCAGATGGCAACATTGCGAGGATTGCTTGTAACCAACACTGCAGCATCAAATCGGGTCTGAGCAAAAGTACTTCGTATAACAGTAAAGGTATTTCCGTGGCCGTCGTGTGACGCTAGATCACTACCGCGAAGCTGTAGAGGCAATGAGATGTGTGATTTGTGCAGGATCTTTACCATGTTCAGTAGAGCGTTGAATCTCGACACCGCAAGTCGAGTGTGGGATTTGTTTTGCCGCGACGGAGAAGTGTTCTTATTCCGAACGGCTATTGGTAAGTGAGATTTTATATTGCTGGCTTTATGGTCTCCGATACGATCAAGCATGTGCTGAGAAAAGGGGGTGACTCCATATTCCCATGCAAGACATTAAAATGCTTTCGTTCCAAAGACTGCGCATTGCATATGAACCACCCTCCCATTTGTTTACCTTGTTCTCTTCAACAGCCGCGAACTCGACTTTACTAATGGGTTCCTTGGCTGTGTTCGCGTCTGTTTTGTTGCACTAACAAAATGCTAAAAAGCGCTAACGCATCATCCTTTGGTGTCGTGCAGGTGTTGTTATATTTACTGCAATATCGTAAAAAAGCCAGTCAGGCAGATCATCTGTAAAATCAAATTTGGTTCAAAAAATTTTCCTGCGAAGTTTGTGGAAAGGATGAATCTTTTCGTTCTCATCGTAACAAGCTTAATTTTTCAAAAATACAACTTTTATTGTTGTTTGAAATAGAATCTTGTTTTTGGAACAGTTCGGCTTGGTAAGCGTTCAAAGCTCTTTCCTGTTCAAACTTGCTATTTACTCCCAACTGCTTTGTAGTTGGTAATTGAAAAACGACCACTTTAATTTTCGGCTTATTGATGCTAGATGCTCATAACCAGTGTCACCCAAATGTCTTTACCTTTGTCTTTACCCTGTTTCCAAATGCGTTTCCCTGATCCAACAAATGAGCGACAAATTTGAAAAGCTTAAAATTAAGTATAAAAATTTGAAAGTCTTTCGCATAACAGTATTCATATAGAATCTGAATCTAACGGTAACTGGCAGTGGCATATTTGGACAGGGCTGCCAGACCAGAAAAAGCGCAAAAGACCAAATGACAAGCAAAAAACGGCCAAAGCAATATAAATAATCATAAAAAAAGGCCAAATTACAATTTTTATATCTATTTATACCAAATAGAAAAATAAGATAAAAATACTTAAATTTAATCATTCTTTAAGAATTTTTCCCATATAATCAGCTTTTTCATACTTCCTGTTCTCTTCCTCTGTTCGTCCATACAGGCTGTCACTATTATGCAGTTTTAGCATATGCGCAGAGCATACAAATTCTTTACAGCAAATTCCAGTATCTAGCAAGTGTGAACGGATTCTTACTAATGCATCAAGTCACTTAATTTGAGTTTTGTCGCGAAGCTTCGTATTGACGGCAGTGACTAAAGAAAATATTCGTTCAACAGTTGCGTTGCTTGCAGGTGTTATCAATGATGTTAGAGCATACGATGACAGTTCTTGGAAGCACACCTTGCCAAAATCGAAGTGTATTGCTAGGAATACCACTTGCTGCAAAACATTCTTCTTCAAGCCATTCAACAAGATTAATTTTTCTGTACTGGCATTCAATGACATTCATATTGTCTTCCATAAGACGCACAAATGGCAAATCTTTAAAATCACCTTTTAATGTTTGACTCTGAACTTTATTAGGATTTAGCAATGAGAGCCTCTTAAATATGTCGACAGAATTAGGAAGTCTTTTCTGTACCTGACTTAATGCTTCCTGCAGCAATGCTTGGCACCTCAACTTTACATTCTCTATTTTTCGTTTTTCTTGACGTTTAGGACCATTAATGAATTTGGCTTGATGAATACTAACTTCCTGGTTGAACTTAGCACCAAAATCACATATTCCAAGCTTTTACACGACCCATTTTTGTCATAAAGTCTGCTATGTAAACTCTCATGATGAGGTAGCAATTCTTTGGAAAGTTCATATGGGTCACCATTTGTTTGTTGAAATACAGAATTTATTTTTTCAAATTCTTGAACAATAGGAGTAATAAATATGAAATACAAGTAATTAGTCCTGTCTGTAAGCATTTCTTTTATTAGCCTACATTTATACCTTGCATGTAAACTCGGTTTTGCTTCACAATTCCTAAAGCAAGCCAATAATTCTTCCCAGTTCATTAGAGTAGTAGTTATTCAGTTTTTATCCGGTGTTTTCCTTTTAGCAGAGATGGCCGGATTTACCCCATTCCTTCTGCAATTTCTCGCACTCCGTCTCTCCACTTGTCTCGTCTTAGAGCATCCTCCTTCTTCAAACCAATCTTCTCTTGTCTCCTTTTTCACTTGCTTCCTCCAAGTCTTCTTCGGTCGTCCTCGCTTTCTCTTCCCACTCACTGCAAGATCCAGAGCAACCCTCAAAACACTATTGTCATCCCTCCTCAGTACATGTCCATACCATCTAACTCCATTTGCTGTTGCTAACCGGTCTATCGTTTCCTTCAACCCTAACATATCCATCTGTTCTTCAGTCGTCTTTCTGTCTACAATTTTCTGACCGCACATGGCTCTCACCATAGCTCTCTCCGTTCTCCTTAAAATTGCTTTTTCATTTTCTTTTAGACACCATGTCTCACTTCCATATAGTATTGCTGATCTTACGCAACAACAATAAACTTTACCTTTCATCTTCAGAGGAAACCTATTTCCAAGCAACAACTCTCCACATTTCCTGAATCTTACCCAACCGATTCTTACTCTTGCTGTGACTGCCGCTTCACAACCACCACTAGCATTTAGTCTGTCTCCCAAATAACAAAATCCATTCACTGTCTCCACTTCATCGCACAACTTCTCGATTGAGTCCATCGTCCCTTCCATTATTCCTTTACATTTCAAGCAAACAAAATGCATTGCCAACCTAGCGGTAACTCTCTTTATTTTTGCACATTTGCCATGAACCCAGTTTTCACATTTTGTGCACAACACTGAGTTGGCCATGACTCTCCTCCCACAAACTCCACATGGATCTATCTTGCTTTTGTATAGTTCGCCTTCTGACCCGCTTACCATCATTTTTGTTTTTCTGGTGTTGACCTTTAAACCTTTACTTTCCAGTGCATTCTTCCAATTCCAAAACCTTTCCTTCAAGTCTTCCATGTCTTCGCTCATGATAACAAGGTCATCTGCATATAGTAATTCGTTAACCACACCCCTTCTTGCATTTTCGGTAACAACGTCCACCACTATTGCAAACAATAGTGGCGACAGCACAGATCCTTGATGTACACCAACATTTACTTCGAATTCCTCTGAATATGCAGATCCCACCCTCACTCTTGTCTTTGCACCATCATACAAGCTCATAACTGCCCGAACTATTACTTCTGATAGACCCTTCTTTCTCATGGCCCATTCCATCACTTTTCTTGGCACTCTATCAAAAGCTTTTTCCAAGTCAACAAAACACATATACAACTTCTTGTCCTTCTTTTGATATTCCTCTTGCCTTCTTCTCACAATAAATATCGCATCCACTGTTCCTTTTCCTGGCATAAATCCAAACTGCATTTCATTCAAATTGACTAGTGTTCGTATTCGCTTCTCTAGCACTCTTTCAACAATTTTCATGGCATATTCTAGCAGTTTCACTCCTCTGTATGATCCGCAGCTCATCACATCACCCTTTCCTTTAAAGATAGGTACAATCACACTTGTTTTCCACTCATCAGGCATTCCTCTACCATCCAATACACGCTGGCACAGTTCCATCATCACTTTAACCCCGATTTTGCCACTTGCAACTATCATCTCCACACTTACTTCAGATGGTCCGGTTGCCTTTGCTGATTTTATCCTTTGCATTGCCTCCACAATTTCATTACGAGCCACTTTTTCCACTGGTCCTTCTACTACATCAGTTTCCACCATATGGTCCCATTCGTTCTCTTCATTTATGATCTTTTCCATATGTTCCTTCCAAATTTTTGCCCGGTCTTCTTCAATAAAACCCAATCGTCCTTCTCCTCCTCTCAAGCACCTTCCTCCTTCCACATCCTTCCCTTCCTTTTTCATTCTTCTAAGGAAGTAGAAAACACTATTAGAATTATGATATAAATTATTCAACTCCTGATTAGCTTCCTTTCTCATAGCTCTAGCAACAATTTTCCTCGTTTGATTTCTTATACGTTTGTATTGATTCTTATTCTGATGGAAACCTGCACAGCTCTTTAAATGCCGCCTTCTTTCTTGCAATGGTATCCTTGACCTCTTCATTCCACCACCACATGTCTCCTTGATCTCTCCTAAACTTCTTCTTTCCACACACTTCGTCACAAGCCTTTAGAACACCATCCTTAAAAGTTTTCCACAAATCAGGCGCATCTGCGTTCACTAGTTCTTTTACTCTTTTTTCAAATCTCACTCTTGTTCGGTTTTCATTCAACTTCCAAATCTTTCTTCTTATGATTCGTTCCTTTCTCACACCCTTTTTTAGAACCTTTTTATCTAGATCTACCACCACCAGCCTGTGCTGAAGTTCCCATGGAATCACTTTTACATCCCTTATATACTTTCTATATTTTCCCCCACAAGCACAAAATCAATTTCTGTTTTACACCCACCGCCACTATAAGTAATTTTCCTTTTGTCTGTCTTTTTAAACCAATTATTTGCCACGCACAGCTCTTTTTCATCACAAAACTCTAGCAATCTTCTTCCTTCTGCATTTCTTTTCCCAACACCATTCCCCCCGTGAACACCTTCAAAACCCTCAGCACATTTCCCCACATGTCCATTGAAATCCCCCAAAGAAACAATGATTTCACTACAACTTCCCAAGTCCCACTCACTCCCCATTTCATCATAAAAACGAACTTTCTCTGCATCTGGTCTTCCACTTTGTGGCCCATACGCACGTATTACGCGCATCACCTCCCTACCTAGAGTTAGCACAATCACGATTACTCTGTCACTTTTTCTTCTAACTTCCACAACGTTTCCAGATATTTCCTCTTTCACCAAAATTCCAACTCCTCCGAATCCTGCATCATTTCCTGACCACCACATTTTATACCTTCGTCCCGAAGCACTCACAAAACGAGCTCCTAGGCCTTTCCATCTTACTTCCTGGATGCTACATACATCAACTTTTCTCTTCCTCAGTTCTTCACACACTTCCGTTTTCCTTCCACAAAGACTTCCCACATTTAATGTTCCAAATCTTATCCCATGACATTCAGATTTAAACCCGGAGATTCTTCGCACCCCCTGCCCATTTAAGAGCTGTCGGGGACTGGGGGCCATTTGTATATTTTTTCTGGTCATGGGGATTTACTGGAGCAAAATTCTTCTACAGGGAGCATGCCCTTGCTTACCTCCAACCTCAGTTTTTTGACATGAGTAGTCCAACCAAGCAATTAAGTTGACAACCCCACCATTAACAGTCAGACTGCAATTGGTAGGTACCCAATAGTCGCCTCTTACGACATGCTGGGTAAACAGCTTCACTATTCTGATAACCGGTGAAGCACGGTAACGTACAGAATGTACTGTTACCGTGCTTCACCGATACAGAATTTTTCCTCTAATTAACCATCTTGTTTTTGACAATTTTTGAAATGAAAGAGGGGCATTCCTTTCATGGTCGTTCTCTTCATCTGCAGGATTCATTACCTTAAACAAGGCTTTGTAATCTTCCTTCTTATGACACTATTTGCAAATTAAAACGGCACTTCAGTTAAAATATAGCCAACATTAGAAGGTAACTTCGAAAATGCATGTTCAATACAAATACTTAAAGAATGGCATATGCATTTCATTTGAACACAGTTTGGTGATTCATTTTTTATTCTTGACCACACTGAATTGTTTTTTCCAACCACACAACAAGCCCCATCACTTGCAAATCCTATTCAGTTTGAAAGAGTTTGGCCAAATGCTGCACTCGTATTTCTTCGGCTATTTTCTCAACCAAATTTGTGCTGATGCTTCAATTACAGGCACAAGAAACAAAAACTCAGTTCGAATTTTGTCTCTTTTAATCGCAGTAAAATCGCACTAGTATGCGGAGATGTTTTTGAGTATCTATTTTAGTAGACTCGTCCACAAGTAGAACAAATTTCTTACCTTCCAGGTCATTTTTTAGTTCTTTAAGTGAAGCTAAAATAACATTCTTGGTAATTGCAGTACACTTTGTTCTATGCAAGTTAATGTTTCCTAAGACACTGTTTTTACCACGTTTCTTTATCACTTCACTAATATGATCGATTGATCGGATAGATGAGTGGCATGCTATGCTTAAACTAAGTTCTATTTCAGCTATCGTTTCTTCATCAGTAGATATTTTTTCTTGATGTTTTTTGATTTTTCATGGGCAGAAATATTGGATAACTTTGAAATTTCATTAACTTTGCACATCACACAATATCGATTTTGATTGTCACCAGCACATTTTAACCATGGATATGATTTTTCCCATGCTTTGTTATATTTTCTTCCAGCATTATAAGTCGTTTTCCACTTAGGCATTATGAAGGTTTACGTTTCAAACAAATTCAAGCAAAGTCTTAAATCAAAAATTATAAAAATTATTTCAAATTGCAGATCTACTGCTGGTTGAAAATAATCAAGTTGAAAAGTTGACAGTAATTAAATAATAAAAAGTAATACTGTAAAATTAAGAAAAAAAGCTAAATTTAAGGCCAAATCCAAAAAAAAGCTGAAATATAAATTTCGAGGCCAAACTGCTGTAGAAAAGACCAGATTATTCAAATTTGGCCTTAAAAAGGCCAATCTGGCAACCCTGTGTCTGGATTTGGATTTTTGGTATTCATATTTTTGGTATTTAATTGAAAACGGTAATTTCTGTACAATACAGGACGTTCCAAAAGTGTTGGGCACATTTTAGCATTGAAGATCTCAAAAACTATTTAGGCTATAACAACGCATCTGATATATTCTGAAAGCTTACAGTCTCAAGTTTTTCATGGAATGTTCAAAGAGGTTCAGTGTGAGTACCGTTGGTCACACGTCACACATTAAGCCCGTAGTTTAATTTTTACCAAGCGCGTTTCAGCATTACGTCTCGCTTATCCATATCATGTGAAGTTGAGGGGTGCCCTGTTTTCTTAGCTGGGCACTAACACACATCTTTTATGAATTTACCATGCTATCCCGATATAGACTTTCTTTCTAGTGCCTCTCTTTAGAATTTTATGCGAAACGCACGTTGCATGATTCGGTTTTTGCAAATTCAAGGACGCACAACGCTTTTTCTGGTTCAGTCAACGTTATTAGCGGATCTTAGTGATTTAAGCTACATGAAAAGATATAAAAGCTCATTAGCATAACAAAGAACTTAATGAATTTAGTTTTAAAGTGATACCAGTTTCATTCTACTGCCATTCATAGTTTAGCAGATATGAGGACTTAAAATGTGTTCAAGATTTCCGAAATACCTTGTATCCCGCACATACGCGTATTTCAGACCTCTGTATAGTCGTGCTGTATTCAAACTTCGAAGCACTCTTAAGTACTTGCTCAATGAGTGAATTGCAAATATTTGTTTTATTGATTTCTGGCTATTTCTAGCTGTTTTTTGTTAGGAAAGGATTTGCACTCACAAAAAATAAAGTTTGTTGTTTCCATTGATTGTATTTATCAATGCTGTAATTGCAAAAGCAGTGATTCAAGTTGTTTCATTGCCTTTGTTTTGGGGGAATAGACTTTGCTAAGGCGATTTATGTCAGCAACTCGCAATCTACTTTGATATCACATTCTGCATAGCCCTTAAATACTGGACGCTGTGAAGCGATCTTGGTTTCAATTCACAAACTTCGAGGTTCCAAAGCTGCATTCAGTTTCATCTGCGCGCGTCAGGAAAGGCGTGGCAGCTTCCTTGCCAATCAAAGTCTGATGCGGAAGCGGATGGTTGTGGATATCCGCTGCGTCCGCGACGACCAACTGCGAGTGATTCCCCGTGAGGCTTAAAGCGAAATTGTTCCGATCCGGTGCTTCACCAGGTTGGAGCGGTGATGTTGCTTGCCCATCATGTGTGCGCATGTTTCCCCTCTCTCTGATTGCTTGGCGTGAAGTTGCGACATAACGTGACGATCGAGTTTACATCAGAAACCTAATCGAGACCAGACTTGGAGAAAGCGACGGTTCACTTGGAAGTAGTAATAAATACAAACTGCAATTCGCTATCCCCGCTACCAATGTGGCGAACTGTCGTTGGTTGGTATTCAACGGCCTCCTCTTACGACACGCTGGCTGAGCAGCTTCACCATTTCAACCCGATTAAGCACAAAAGAATAATGTGAGGTAAAGCATGTCGCAGTAGGCGACGTTTGAGCGCCCTCCAATGGCAGTTCATCTTGTTGGTCTTGATGCTACCAGTTTGCGATTCATATTGGTGATGGGGTTTGCGGTATAAATGTGCATATTCGTTTTATATCCTGCCTTGAAGAGTATGGGTAAACAGCATTAGACAATGTGCTCTGCAGGAGTTAGTGATAAGATTTTGTGATGTGGTGAAAGACAACAAAAAAGTAAATTTCTTCCAATGTAAGAAGTCTTTCAAAAAAAAGATTGTATCAACTTTCGGTACATTTCAAACTTTCAATTGTAAAGCACTGAAGCATGAGCACTAGCGAGGGGCGTACCCGTCTGCCCCAACACCACTGATGCTCTGGCATGCAGCCATAAATATTGTTATTGATTCAGCATATTTTTGCAGCAATCTTAAAACTGAACAAAGATTTATTACTTTCGTTGGAGTTCATTCAAGCCGCCCAATACCTCACCAAGCTCCACTCGTCCTTCACGCATCAGCAATTATTCGATGTCATCGCCAACGTCACGATGGTGTCGCGTGGCAACCGTCGGTGGGATGACGTATTATCGCTTTTAAAAGGGTCGCGTTCGGCTTCGTCAGGAAAAACCTTGTAGTGTTTTCAATCGTTTTTTTCTTGGCAATTGATCATTTCTTACTAGAAACACTGTGATGATTTGACGCCAACACGGTCAGCTTCAGATCAAGAACTCTTCAAACAGAAGGTTTTTATTCGTCCACTTACTGTACGAGCTGGTTGATTTTTGTTGGCCTTCTCTGGTGTAAGATCGAAATAAATGCGGTCGATTAAGCATTAAATCGTCAGCGATGCAGGAAACAGTTTAATGCTCTGGAATTGGCTACTGTAATACTTTCATATTCCTATGATGAAATTTTTTGAAGGATATTCGTTATTTTCTTGTTTCTAAGAACGGAGATCCGGCCATAATACAGACTTGATGGGGAGTGCAAATTATACGGCTTAGAATATTTTATGTACTTGCTTGTTAAGCTCTATACGTACATAGCTTATATCAACTTAGCTAGCGAATTTCGACTGGATTGCTCACTTTGATAAATGGCAATTGAGTTTACTAAAGACAAAATTTATCGAAAACAACAATTTGTTGACCACATTTTGCTTTAAAATAGCTGTATTTGAATCGATTTTTACATGAGAAAAGGTCTAATTTAAGTAAATAGCAGTAACAATCGCTCTTTATTACAAATCTGTTTCGTTAACTGCTGCATCCATCCAATTTTTTTTTGTATGTTCTGGCAACGTGGGAGCAAGGAGGCATGTCACTTGAGTGTAAAAAAAGAGGTTTAGCGAGCGGCCAACAGCTCTGCAACAAATCAGGCGATGTTTGCAAACCTGCCTTGTGCTCCAATTCGTGCAGTGACACATCAGCGGTCAAGTGATCTCAAGACCCGTAAATGGGCCATGGTATCCTAAATTTTGCCAAATTTTCTTCACGAAAGCGACCTTTAGCCCAATATGTTCTATCCCTGCACGCTGCTATTTTTGGAACAAGATTATTTTCACATTGATGCAAAAGTAGCTGTTTGGTTAAAACTTGTTGAACCGCTTTTGTGTGATGGCCGCGATCCGATGCTCCAAGATTAGTGGTTTCCAGCATTTTTCAATTCAATCCTCCCTTGCACATTTTCAAAATATCATTCCTACCTTTTCGAAACATAATAAAACAAAAAGACTTTTATTTAATATCTTATGCTTCTTTGAGCAAATAACCAGTGTAAACTTCGTCTAAAACATGCAAAATAATGTTTAATTGCTGCGTGTGTAAGGCGATTGGGTTTGTCTACTGGGTTATGAAAAACGACGGTAGCAGAACTTTTTTAAAATAAATAAATTTTAAACTTCTATTCGTAAAAATTAGTGAATTGTAGAAAATTCTGTTTCAAGTAAAATTTTGGCGGGATCGCTTTCATTGCTATCTAAATGTGAAATCTTGTTTTCCTTTAGAGCTCATCTTGCGGCAAGGTTTAATTGTCTCTTCTTTTGGGATGATTATCTTTTTTGAAAGTGCGTGTGTTGGCTCTTGAACTGTCTCCGAAGCAACCGCCTTTCAAAAAATAAAACGCCGTTTTCAAACTCTTTCCTCATCCCTTGAAACCTTTTTGCATCCCCCTGTGCGTGCCTACGTTCAAAGCACCACATATTTTGACAACTAAGCTAAGCAAATGCACGAACTAATTCTGAAACGCCAGTGTTCTATTACATGCAACAGAATCAGAGAATGCGGCGCTTTCATTAATTCTAAAATGTGGAATTTTCTCAAAAAGCGTAAAATTCGGCAAGTGTTTTATTAAATGGAATGAAGTCAGAGAATGTGGAGCTCTAACTTGTAAATTAAAAATGTTGCAAACCTTAAAATGAGGAAAAAACTTTAAAATGTAGAAATTCTTCCCCGGTTCGGAGCCACTGTTCTGGGCTTGTTATTTTTGCTTTATAGCTTAGAAAAGCAAAAACTGGTCCAACACATGGTGTTCAATGTAACTTAGTTGCAATGGCTTTCCTTTGACCCCGTGACAAGTTGTAATCCGATGGTGCTATTTAAATTTATATCTCAAACGGTTTTTGTAAAGTAATTTCAAGCTTAAAAGCCGTAAGATATAATTTTTTACACTCAGTGGACTCAATATAGCTATCTTAACTAAAATATCTTCTTTTTCGCAATAACACGAACTTGTCCACTTTACACATAACGTTAAGCAGCCTTTTTAAGATTTTGATAGCAGCACTTTTGTTGTTAGCTTGTATATCATTCAACACCGCTTTTATTTGTAAAATCTGAGGTTTATCTTGAGGCCACTGCGGGCGATGAAGTGTCTTGAATGTAAGGTCCTCTGCTTTCTGTTCAAAATCCACCGTAATGAGATATTCTTTGAGATAACCGTGGGGTATTGTAAACTAGCATGCTCATTAGATTTAGTTGCAAAAGCAACTCTGGTTCATGGTAAACGCACCCCAAGTTTAAGCTAGGTACAAAAACGGCGCAAAGCTAACTTTGAACTGTGTTTTTCAATCCTTTTTTGCCTGAAAATTGTTTTTTTCTGCGGGGCATGTTGAAAAACATCAAGAAGCAAAGTTTTCAAGCTTTTTGTAGTTTTATTTGTGTGATGTATTTTAACGAGATATTTATGTCAATAAAGTGCAATGTAGAAATGTCTTATGATTTTACTAACGCGTGAAAAGCTCAGAGCACGAAGTGGAATAAGGTCAGGCCCCATGGGCTCAGCTAGGAGAGAGGCGATTAATTATCCACTGGCGCCGTGGTGTTGGTTTCAGCGTCCATTTTGCTGCTGTTAGACTGGAGTTCTATTCCTATGTCAGTTCACAGCTTTACAAACTATATTCACAGCTACTCTGCTTGGCGCTCGGCACGAAAGGGGAAGTGTGAAAAAAACAGGCGAGTAAGCCAGCTGTGCCCTTTGAAAAGGCACTGAACTGAATTACTCCGGTCTTCAAATGATGGATCCATAAGGAAACGGCCTTTAAAATTAGCTAAGTCCATAGTTTTTACCGAACTCGTAAATGATCTTTAAAAGTTGTACGCGCTTCAGATTTTTTTTCTAAGATTTAATTTATACCCTTGAGCATTATTGCAAAACCTTGTTATAACTATATAAAAGCTCATCATCAAAAGTATAGTAGCCCCCTCCAGACCAAAATGTTTCGATGGCTGTCCCGCTGCCTCTTACACTACCAAAGGTTCTCCCGTAACAGAATAAAAATATGCATCAAAAAAAGAACAAGAAGTTCGATTGCAAATACCCAAACTTTTGAAAGCCTCATTTGAGACACAATACGATGTAAGATGCTGGTTAAAACGCTGTTTTGCTGTAGGCATTCAGCTTTGGCAGTTTGTTAAATAAATTGTAAACTTTTGATTAAAAGTTGGCGCAAGAGAGCTGCTGAAGCGGGATGTACGACAACAGGCGGAAATATCAATAGAGCATAGCTGTCAGCCAGAAAAAGTTATAATCTGACCAATAAAGTGAGCATCACTAGGTGGTCTATTTAGTAACCTATTGTATTCTGATCCCCTTTCCCCTCAATTACATACAATTATCAAAGCCAGCTCTGACTCGAAAATTGAGTAGTCGTTTATTATTTTTTTTTAGAGACGCTCACTAATATATTTTTCTAAGTCATAGAAAGTTTTTTGTAGAGCTCCCAAGAAAAACCTCCCTCAAGAAATCTTGGTTGCATGCTTGGACCAAGGCCAAACTAAATTCAAGTTGTGCTGGAAAGTGATCCTGAGAAAAACCAAGCTCGCTTTCAAACTAAAAGATATTTATACTTTTCTGGGACTGTCATCTTACTAAATAAGACGCAGCCCTTACAGACGATACGGCTGTGGAACATAACTTTAGCTAAAGAAGATAACAAGCCTGGCCCTTACTTTCGTTGAGTGTTTTAGGTTTGGCATTTCAAAAAAAAGAATTTTGGAAACAAAACTCTTCGTCCAAGCCAATGAGTAACACATTTGTTTCTCAAAACAAGATTTTAAGTTGCCAAAACAAGTTGTCTGCTACGAGCAGCTGTTTTTCAGGTTTACAATTTCAAAATGATTTTAAATTTGTCCTTGCATTTTTTTAATAGGAAAACGAGGCGGTTTTGTCTGGTTTGTAACTTGATTTAAAGTGTCGGAGCAATTCATCACCGCAAGGCTGACTTAAAAATTCGATAAAGTCGTCGATGTTAACCGCATTAAGTCACCAAAACTAGCACTGGCGTGGTGAAATACATTTGTTCAACCATTCTAAATCAATTTATGTAGCCAGTCTAAAGCTAATGAAGCTAGTTTTGAAATTTGTTTTGTTTGGAGCATGATTTTTTAAATTATGACAGCTTCAAGGACGCCTTCAGAAATTTTTGTAGGAGTAAGTCAAATGATAATATGGTTTGCTTTGTTAACAAGAGAGGAGCAGTGTGCGAAAACAAAACCACAAACGATGGCTAAAAATTGTTGATCTTTATACTAAAATATAGGCTACACGTAATTCAAAAGCGTTTATGATGAGCCATTGCATGTTTTTCGTATAAAATAACTGCTTTCCGGTGTTGCCCTACCTGTTTAAAAATTCAAAATGCCGTTGCACTTTTGGTATAAATCAGGACATTACACAGGTAAGACGTAGGTTGCGATCTGCGTCTGATTGGTAAAACAAATGTTTCAGAAAAATGTGAAAACGTAGCAAACGCAAAAAATTCTTAAAATGAGGCCTAAAATCTTTGCCTAATGTAGATAATTTTTGTTCATATTTTGAGCCATGAAAATCTTTTTAAAACCTTTAGAACTCATTGCTTTTTCGGAACCAATTTTATATAACAGGTGGCTATCTATATCCCGATACGTCACCGGCTACCATTCCTATCATTAAACAGAAATAGTAGTAGAAAGATATCTGATAACTTTCAATAAGTCAGTAGGCTTCATAAATTGTGATTTATGCAATTTGAGACGTGGCTGTACAAGAAAATCGGGCGTTTTTCTTTTTTTAAATTAATTTTTAATCAACAGTTGCTTTTTTAAATGAACCTGTTTTTAAAACTACGCGTAATTTGATTTGATTTCAAAGAAATTGGCAATCTTCAATTTTTTCGTTGAAAAAAGGGTCAAAATTTGAAATACCATGGACAGAGTCTTTAAAAGCTGTCATATTTTTGTTTATCATGATCAAAATGTTTAATTCGAAACAGGATGGAGAGTGGTAGTAGTAGTAGTAGTAGTAGTAGTAGTAGTAGTAGTAGTAGTAGTAGTAGTAGTATTGTAGTACTTTCTTTCCTGTAAGTTAAACTGCGAAGCATTTTTTCTTCTGTGTTAAGTAAACTTGAAGAATCAAATTTGAAGGGGTAGTCGAAATAGGTGGCCAGACAGACACAAACACTGCAGAATTTGACATTTGACCTTCGCCCAGCACTCTTGTCGCAGTCATAATTTGTATATGTTTCGGCACAAACGACTAGTTTGTTACTGGCCTCCTTTTTTTCTTTTGTAAAGATTTATGGTTGTTCTCTATTAACATTGCAGCATACAGCTTGTGAAGTTAGAGACAGAAGTATCAGACAGTCTCACAAAGTGTACTTTCGTTGAGTTAGCTTGCGAGGCTGTCAGCTTCATTTAATGATGTCAGATATAAATAAATGCATTACTAATAGCCTGGCGTTTTTTCCATAGTTTTATTAAGATAACATTGTTTATTATATTTGAACTGTCAGAGGGGGACGCTCGAGAGATCTTATAGTACTTTCCGTCAATGTTTCGGAGTTACAACGCAAACTTATTTCAACAACGATTCCATTACAAGAAAAACTCAAAACTCGCTGCAGGTCCTCGCAACCTCTATTCTTGCCTTAAAAAATGGTGAAGATCTTTCACAGGATGATTTTGTCACAAAAAGGCTACAAAATGCATTTTTGAATGAAGAAAATAGTTTAAGTTAATGCTTATGTAATCATCTTGTATTTTTTTCCTTTCTTGGAAGTCACAACATAAAATGCCTGTAGGCTTCGAGATTATGGAATTTAAAGCAGTCTAATCGCAATGTTTTGATTTCTTTCAAATCGCTTCTTGCCAGAGCAACGGAATTGAGTAACGTTAATTTAAACAACTATCTGGCAGTATAGTTTATCAAAAGCGATTTAGATAACCTCATTAGTGACCAAAGTATCAATCTTCAATGCCTCGAAGTGTTTTAATGATACGGCAAAACAAAAAAATCAAGTTTTGTTGAAGAGATCAGTATTTTACTCATTAAACTGGGACAACTTGTTTTGCTCGAGAATATTTGGACCAATTAACACAATATAAAAGCGAATGCAGCCTTGGGTTAGCTTAGGTAATAACTTTG
Source organism: Trididemnum clinides (assembly GCA_963675345.1). NCBI lineage: Eukaryota > Metazoa > Chordata > Ascidiacea > Aplousobranchia > Didemnidae > Trididemnum > Trididemnum clinides. The sequence continues at coordinate 18,738,287 of OY776305.1, forward strand.
TTCTTATCCCTCAGACGCGAAATTCTTTTTTCAACTCCGTCAATGTTGTAACTAAATTCCGCGTTAACGAGACCAAAAGTGTTAATCGAATTTAACAATCACAGCTTTTATTGACTATGCTATAAACCAAGCAAGTCATAACTTATTCATCAGAAGCTTGCCTGCTTGAGTTTTATTTTGCGAATTTTAGGGCAGACCCCCACCTTTCCCTATGACGTCACTAAATTGTAAATAGAACAACCGCGTTTAAACCTGCTTCGATGTTACCAGCACTGCTGTCGCAAGGCATTTCACCACAAGCAGGATACGACAATGGATTCTAATTGCTCTGTTTGTTTTGATATGTGGAGCAGCGAAATCGAGATTGCTTTTATAACATGACGATCAAATCGAGCTCACACACCGGTGCTGCTGAGTTAGGCAACTTTGGGGAGGAACGTCTGCGCTAACTGGACCAATGAAACTAATACGTCGGCTGCCAATAGATGTTTTTACGATACTTCTCTGCGCATGTGCGGTTAGCTGTAGGTCAAAGGTCAGGTTTCTGAGCGCTGGAAGAAGTCTTGAAGGCATGTAAAAATGTGATCAACTGGTAGAAGTAAAGGAAGTTTGCACTTGCGCAAGAGTTATGCTACATACATGTAGAAATTAATTTCAAATGGAGGCAGCTCTCAACGAAACAAAACTGTCAACCCTCTGGCATGTGTCTTCTTATCGGATGTTTTTGCTACATTGCTGCATCGCCAGAACAAAAACTTGACTTTCCACCTGTAAGTTAAGTCAATTCAAAAAAATAACGCCGCACATAAAAAGGCTTGGATTTATGTTCTAGCGATGCATTTGAGTTACGGTGAAATGATGAAATAGCCTTAAAACGATTTCCTTAGTTTAAGTAGTCTTTTTTCTTTTGCGAATTTCGAAAGCCAGGTCCAAGAGTTTACAATTTTTGATGTTCAAATTTAGTTTTATCTTTGACATCTTCCTTTAGCTTTGCTACAAAATATCTCATCCTCAAAAAGTTTTGTCAAACGACAAGTCTGTTAGAGAGTAAGCTGTTTAATATAAGGCTTTGTTGTCGGTCGAGTAAAATCTCCCCTACCCCCGCATCGGCAATGGCTTTTACATAAACATGAAGCTCCTTTTAAAGCTCCATTTCCAACTCCTTAAATAAAGTCAGATTGCAACACAAGAATATGTTTTTGTTTCTTGAAACAAGCATCAGAATTTATTGAGTCGTTTCCTGTTATTTATACATATTTGTTGACTTGTATGTCAGAGTTTGGTGTAATTTGAAAGCGAGGCGTAGCTACATAATTCTGAAAACTGCCAATGGATATGTCGTTTGTTGTGTTAAGTGAATTATAACTACGTTATTTACTCTAGGTCGATTAGGCTCTCTCATGTTCTATCTTGTAGTCATGCGTCATCCGTTTTGTTATAAGCAAGTTTTCACCGTAGAGCTCGTTAGTTCAAATAGCCTGCTGTTGAAATAGACGTAATTTATCAAAATTGCATGATGACCTTCAATATAATGTCAAAAAACATATTAGAGTTGTGTAACATGATTCAATTGTGATAGTGTTACTGAAATTTAGGTTTTTACTCGACAAGCATGAGCTAAACTTATTTTTTCGTAGTTTTAACTTCAGCCCCCCTCTAGAGTAGGCAATGAAGGTTATATAATGTTCGATCAATATTGTTCATGCTAATTTCTAGCTACTAAAAGGCAAAAACGACATAGCAAATGATTTCCGGTCTGGGAGTCGCAAAGATGTAATCTACCAGCTGACCAACGCCTTTTAGCTCGTATTCTTTACAGGCGTTTAGAGGAAAAAAGCTAATTGTAAGCAAAGGCGTTTCCAGGGAATCGGTAGTCGGAGTAACTTACTCCCAACGAATGATTACGTAGAAAAGCATTAACTTGAATGAATTCCTTCGTGACTTCCAAAAAGAAATTGATCACTTAATACACTTTGAACGCGGATCGACGTAAATCTACGTTTATAAGATCCAAATGTTCGGTGCTGAACTATGCAGAAACACGTGAAAAACAAAATCTCATTAGTTGGTTGCAGGAAGTTTGCCGGACGTAGTTCTACGTGACAAAAGTCTAAAGCGTAAAAAACATAAATTTTTTTCCTTTTTTTTGTTGTCTTCTGGTGAACAATCCAAAGATTACTATGGGTACTTTTTCCGGAAAAAACAAGTTGCACCGAAAGCGTTTTGCCTAACCTCAAAAAAATTAATCTAAAACTTTTTTATGCCCATGATTCCTTTTACAATCCTATGGGATCTCTATAAAAAGATCGCCAAAATTGATCAAGAATAAAATGATTTTGCCCCTCTTCTCCAAAGCGTTTGACTGGATACGGCCCTGGTTTCATAGAGCAACTTATAAAATCATCAAGGTAATTACTCTTGAAGTGGTGGTTATGGCCCACATCGTACAATGTCCAGAGTTCTTGATTTTTAAGGCGAGTCACTTTTATTGAAAATGATTAGACGCAGTCAGTGATTTGAATTTTCTTCTCATTTCTTTGCATAAGTAGCTTTGATAATGAGCATTAAAGTTATCTGGGATTACTTTCCGACCAGGGATTTTTTAATGGGCCGTAATTTTTTTAATTACATGCAGTGATTGAAAAATAATATTGACTCACATAATCGTGGGGGAGTACAAAAAGTCTCCGCGTATTTAATCTTAATTTTGTGGGGTATCTAAACAATGTTTTCAAGGTATGACTTAACTGTGAATACAACATTTATTAGCAAGCCAGAAATACTTGTTTAACAGCTCAGAATAATAAATATCTCGCCTATTTATAAAGCGCTAAGTCAACAAATAATTAATCTCTGTTTTACTCAAAGCATTTAGTAAATTAAAGTCTTCTGATATAGTAATTTTGGATCGTCACGTCCTGTTTAATGTAAGCTTTAGATTACGCCACATTTTGGAATTAAAACAATTCACTATTAGTCTTTCATGAATTTTTCATTTTTAAGTGAATCTGAATCAAAATGAAAAGAATAAGGAAAAAACGAAAAAAATAAAACACAAGATGAGAAGTGAAGTTTCTTTCAGAGTGAAATTACTGCTTTTCAAGTAAAGGGCCGCAAGCACTGGCCCGTATGGAACATTTGTTTTTTGTAGGCATTTGCCGTAAAGATGTGTGGAAGTTAAGAAAACTTTTCTTGCTAGATAATTGTTGTTTAAACGTTCTTCAAACTCTCGTTCACGGACATGGTTTGGGAGGGACCATGTCACCCTCAACTTTTACGCACTTTGCATTCATTTTGCTTGGTTAGTTCTATTCTTATTCTGTAACTGCCAGCAATATGCATATCGCATACTTTCTCTCCAGCAAAGTTTCCAAGGAAAGTAGGTCACTCCTGGCATTCATGACATTTGAGGTTCGTCAGTCAATGCACCTCCTTTTGTTTTTTTGAGGTCCCAGTGAACGATCTGTCGACTATGACACATTCAGAAGCACGAGATGTACTTGCTTTTATGTTCTGAACCTTTGTAGTATGCGGGGCTTAGTGCTGGATTAAGGCGGTCACATGGTGGCAGAAATCGCGGCAAGAAAGGGACCCCTGGCGTCGAGATAAAATTTTTTAAAAGAGATTACCTTACAATTTGGAAAAACTGTGGATGAGCTCCTTCGATTAAAACTCTTTTCAATAAAAGTGTACCAGCTCCCCTTCTTAACTTAATCCGGCCTTTGCACGGGTTCAGGAAAGAATGGGTGCTGATAAAATGGCCAAAAAAACTTTCAAAAGGGAATCAATTAATTTTGAGAATTTTGATATTTCTAGAAGAAAATTGAAACAAAACTATGAAAAGAATGTTTAGTTTATGTCTTTGTTGTAATTTTTGGTTAATTTTACGTTCCACAGTAAAACAGTTAGTTGCATGAAATGCTTTAGCTCCCACATTGATTAACTTTGTGCAGCCAAAGTCAGGTCAAACTAATCAAAATGAAAAGTTTTTCAACAATAATAACTTATTCTGCAATTGGCGCGAAACTTTTACTCTGCATAATGTGGAACTCGAGTTGAAAAAATTTGAAGGGCTATGTTCCTGTTCCTCCTTTGGTTTTGCCTATGGCCAATGCCCATGGTACAAAATTTACTAATCTATGAAATTTTTGTTTAACTTTCAGATTTTCTATTGACTTGCGTTGTTTTGTTTATTGCTGTAAAGTATAAAATGAATTCTAGTGACAGCAATTGCTTGGGTAGAGGCGATGGCATTGTGTACAACTACGAAGAAATTGTCATTTATAGCGTACTGTGCTCAGCTTTTTGCCTGTTTACTATTGTCGGAAATGTTTTGGTCATAATTGTGATAGTCAAAGAACCGAGGATTAGCAAACACGACCAAAACCTCTATCTTTTGTCATTGGCAGTCGCTGATGCCCTATTGGCTTTCCTGGTTGTTCCCTTCAGCATAACCAACGAGTTGCTGGGCTATTGGCCATTCGGGTATACGTATTGTCGAACGTTCCAGTCCTTGGATATTGCTCTATGTACGGCTTCTATATGCAATATCGCGTGCATTGGATTGGATCGATTCGCTTCCATCAAGTTTCCAGTTTTTTTCCGACAATACAGAACGAAAAAGAAAATCAGAATTGTAATTCTTTCAGTAAGTACAGTGACAAACTATGGCGCCGCTAAATTCCGTAATACCCCTTGTCACCCCAAAACGTTTCCTCTATTACAAAAACATTAACTTTTTGCTATTTTTGACCAGGAAATCTAACCATACTTTAGACTAAGAAATATTTTATACTAAAGAAGGATTGCTTGAGTAATATTTCTAAAAATACTACCAGCTGGGTTGGACCCCCTAGTGGCAAATTGTTTTATAAGATTGGGAAAGGAAGAACACCTATGGAACAAACAGTCTTGTTAAAAGGCGATATGGAGTCTTTAATTTTCTTTAAAATTTTGGGAGAGACAGTTATCATAAGAACCCTCATACCAAATTTCTGTGTGTTTAAATCTTTGATTTCACTTATTTCTGAGTTTTAACTTCTCGCTGATACTCCTCTGTAATCAATATGGGACCGAAAAATCGTGTGATGTTGGAGAAAAATCAAAGAAGCCGGTGAAGGAGAAAGTTTTTTGATTAATAAACATCTGATTGTTAAAGTGACTTTTACAACTAAATCTTGTTTTTCGTTAATGTAAAAGCACAATAAGTGGTTGTAGGCCACATAGGCAAATTAGGAACAGAGTTGACAAATTGTAATTTGCGAAAATTCTGGCACAGGGACAAAGTAGTCCCACAAAAGGCAATTTTTGTGCAAAAAAGGTTTGCATCAAATTTTCTACTTTTTTTCCCCCAAAACAGGTCTTTCGCCAAATAAATACAAGAAATTTTTCGATCTTCGCCCAATACTCAACAACAAATTTTTGATTTCACATTGATCTCAAAAACAAGAACTTTTCCCAAATTGAGAAAGTTACCAAGTTTGATCTCGCAAATTCTATGTTTTCCCAACGCTTTTTACAAAATCTAAACTTCCAAAAAATTTTCAATTTGTTGAAAAACTTTCAAAATTTCGGGATAAATTCTCAAGATCAGCTATTGCTGCGAACGCGTTAGTTGATGGCAACAAGTAAAAGCAAGAAATAATTGCTTGAAAGAGGAAGTTATTGTTGTGTGGATTTTTCCAATCAAATGGTGGGCGGTAACCTCATTTGTAAATTTAGGCTTGAATAATCAGCCTACATTCTCAGTCTTTTCTAGATCACTGAATTTCCCAAGCTCCTATGCTTGCTAGGCCTATAGCAACAACTACAGCAAGAATTGTGAATTATTCAGCAGGTGTTGTTTTCAGGCATTGTATTGTAATTGTTCAAAAGGCAGCGAATTATGTTCTCTACAGTTAAAGTAAAAAAGCGTAAGATCATTTCCGTTGACAGGCGATTTGCAATTCATTCACAACGAAAAACAGCGCTGTCAAAAAAGTGTGGTACAAATCTCTTTTGTCCTCACCCCATTATTTGTTGGCTTATACTGCAAACCTCATTTGTCAATGACAAAAACTTGCGCCATTCGCTGCATGTCTGTGTAAAAACGAGCCATCTACGTCTTGTTCACTAACGAAATGGAAAATTTAAAGTAAAAAAATCGTTGTTGTCACTTTGATGATAGATTGCAAATTGAACAAAAAATATGTTTGGTTAGTTCCTGTAAAAAAAAACAAAGGGTTTATTTTTTCGCTATAAAGAAGCACAAAAAAATACACTAGCTTTTACAACGTACCAAAAAAAGAACAAAGAACCCAGGCAACAACGAATAACTCAAAGGTTTATGGATCAAGATGAAAACTTCATTCATTAACCTGACTGAAAACTTTGAAATAAATAACAGTGTAACACTCACTGACTCACGCAATAAAATGAAAAAGAATCGCCAATGTAAACAGCATTTTGTAAGAACTCAAAATCACATATTGAACCATGTTTTGTTTAATACAAGTAATTCGTAAGGTGGAATAAGCGTAAGCAGGTAGGAAATACCTAAAATTAGTCGCTTGTGGTTTGTGAAACGCTTTCATTTTACCGCAAAATATTTTTAATAACCTATACTTGTACTTGATTTCAAGTTTCAAAACGTAATAAAGATGTAATTCAGCACTTGTTTGTTCATAAAATTTTTGGGGGCACAACGTTCTTGACAAGCGGTTTGTAGTTATTAAGTTGACCGCAACACAATCAATCTTGTAAATTGATGGCCTTAAAGGCACCAAGTGTCAAAGAACTCTGCAAAGAAAAGGACATTGTTTCCACTTTTAAGAAACAAAGTCTACATTTTAGTTTTCATTAGACCACCCGGGACACCCCAGGAATGAAGGTTTCTGAAATTGGGAATAAATGGTTTTTCCAAGCAGCCTATTAATTTCTTTAAATTTTTGGGATGCCTCTATCTCTACCTGATGCCACTGGATTGAATCTACGTTTTGGTGTTGAAAAGTAATTGTGAAATCGTCTGTGTGAAATTTGACACCAATAATAATTCTGTGGTTATGAATTAAGCAGGACAAATTGGTAAGCGCTTTTCCTAAAGGCGCGATTTCACAACTAAATAGATCCCATGAGAGTTTTGAACTTGCGATTTCTGAATGGCAAGGTTAGCACTCTGGCCCATTGTTATAGACCAGGATTGTCAATTATGTGACTGGTAACATAACTCGGTCGTTCACAGAACTATAAATTTGTCTATCTGTTGATGTAGCATTTGTAGAAAGTATGATTCGTAATATTGGAAAAGTTGATTTCTTCTGCTTAACTTGAAGACATTTGAGTCTTGTGGGTCTTTAAGTTGTTTGACTTATAGGTTACTCCCGTACGACGCTGATATTATCTGCTTTTGTGTATTCTTTGTAAAATATTTGCACTGGCAGGGGTACAAAATTCATTACTACATTGCCTTATCCACTAGAGACACTAGCAGGTTAATAGTTATTGAGAAGTAATAAGTCAATTTTTCCCCATAACAAAATATAAAATCGATTTTGTCTTGGAAAGACATCATCCGTCGAATTATAACGGAACTTGTTCAGTACTGTACATGCACCAAATAGCAAAATTCTGTTTCAATAAGGGCACCAGTTATTTGTTGCTGATGGTAATGATGACTTGCAAGAAAGAAATTGTTCATACATTTTGATCAACTGCACAACTGATTTTACCGGTTTTTGAATGCTTTTATTAACGGCTGTAACGCATAAACTGTAGTCGTCATCCTTGCACTCAAGTTTTGTTTCTCTAAGAAACTTACAAGTGGTGTTTAATGTGATGTAAAGGCGTTTTAGAAAAGGGATGTTTTTTAGAAATGGCTCAAGAATGGGCAAGGCCGTATTTAAGAGGATCAGAAATTTATAATTATTCTTCCTCAACAAAATATGACAAGTCTATGCTCTTTAAAGTCTTTTATTCTCTTTACGCTTGATGACCTTTTTCTGAAATACATTTATCTTTACCGACTAAACCTTGATCCAAGACTAGTTTATGCATGCAGTCTTGAAGATAGCAAATCTGCATCCCAGTATATTCTTAAAGTTAAAATTTTTGGTCAAAAATCATTGCAAGCATCCTCTCCTATCTTTGCTCACTTAAGTTGCGTAAGTTGTTTATTGCTTCTCTTATCGTAGGTGTGTAACTCTAATATGTTTGGCAGATATGGATGTACTCGGTTTCTGTATCCGTACTTCCGTACTTAGTTCGCACTGAACTAATCTCAGATGATTCAAATACTTGTTTTGTAAACAATACTAAATGGTAAGAAATAGTTTTATCTATTTTGTTCTTGTTTTTACTGCGGTGGGGAAACATCAAATTCAAGAGAACGTTTTCGAAAGCAATCTACAGAGCATGAAAAAATTGCTGTAAAATGCAAGATTTTCGTTTCTTTTTTTAGAAGTTTGACAGAGCGAACATGAAAGTACATGCAAAGCCGAAGTCTGTTCTTGAAACCGTCATACTGCATGTAACTCCATGCTCTCTTTACCTTATCTCATCAGGTGTGCCAATATCTTTTGGATGTTCCGAGCTTGACCTTTATTAAGTTTACGTTGTGCATTTGAATAACTGTTTTATGCCATGCCTCCGTTCCAAAACAGCGAATAGGAAATCACATTAACAATTAGGTCTCTGATTTCCGCTTGGTGTTTTCATTAGCTGATCAAGCGATTATTTATTTACATGTACCTTTAAAAGGCTTGATGAACCAAGAAGCTAATAACAAGAGTTTTTTTAATAATGGTAAAAGCAACCTCACCAGGGCAACCTTGTTTGGTGACAGTGCTTGAGGTAAAAATGTACTTTGCCGGCGTGAAAAAATGATATAGTCGTGGTAAGTGAAGAGGGTGTGGTTGTCACGTTACCGGCGCGATGGTGTGATCGCGCTGTGAGCGTCCGGTTCGCAATCGGTTAACCTGGATTCAACATCCTTGTCCGCCCAAACCAAATACTTTAAAAATGGGATTCACAGCCCTTCTGCTGTGGCACTCAGCAAGAAGAAACTGCAAGCTAGCTTTTTGCAACCTTGGAAAAGATATTTAACGGATACCTTGTGCGACAGACAAGTAATTGAGCCGGGTAGTCTATCCGTTTCCCTAATCCGGTCTGACTGGAGACATGAAAACAGAGCATGATTATATTCACATGAATACGTTGATCTGCAATGCATAGGTGTAATTGGGGGAGCCGCAGGGCAATGCCTCCCAAATTTTTAAAATCCAATCAAGGAATGCAGGTATAAAGACGTTTTGGACCAAATATAGCAAAAGCGTTTTCTTCTATAAAAGTGGATTTCCAAAAAGGGGGATCATTCAACAAATTTCATATTTTTGGTCCTCCCGAATTTACCTCTGGCTAGGCTACTGCAACAGTGGCAAAGCGCATTTAGTTTATTCATGGCTTTATGTTTCCAACATTCTACTTTGAATTTCAGGTATATCATATTGTCTACATTGCTATCATTTTACGTCCCTGCTTGTGTTATTGGCCCTGTGTATATTGGGATATATTACGTCGGGCGGCAAGTTGGAGCTAAAAACAAGTAAGCTGCATTTTCAGCTGGTAGGATGTCTATTTAGATTAGTACATTGCTTTTTACTTGCTTTCGAAAAAGCTGTTCTGCAGGAAGCTTTTCGTGACTCAATCATCAGTGGCGACTTCAAAGCTCAAGAAGTTACCTCCGCTCAAACATTTTGAAGTTTTTGAAAAAAGATGTTTTTTGAACTTGTTGCAGTTTGACATTTCTATTGATTTCCCGGTTGTTTGCTAGAAAATTCCATGCAAAATGTGTTTAGGCTCTAGACATTAAATGGTATTGAACCATGACAAGAGTGAGTGCTAGCCTGGAACAATAAAGTACACATCTATTAATAATATTTTAAAGATAAAATCCTACATTCAATGCTAGTAGTATGTCTCGGCTGCAATCTTTTTTTCTGCTTGTTTATGCATGAAAATGGACACATATATTTTGAGAAATTTTGAACTTTAACTTACGTTCATGTTTTAGCTTGGGGAAGGCTGAAAACTTTCCTTTAATTAAAATATAGACGACACAAGTTTCAACTGCGAAAATACTTGAAGCTAATTACTATCGAAAGTACATTTTTTACGCCTCTAAAAACATAACAAAATTTTCTACTTCTTCCCTTTTAAACGCCAAAACCAAAAACGGCTTTTATATTAATCGACCGGGGTCCTATTACTCCAATAATTTACCCCCTTGATCTGTTTTATCTACCTTCACGTCCAAGGGTTTCTAAACTTTTGAAACGCGCCCCTATTGACAATCCAGCAAAAAAATCCGTGTCCCCTTTTTATTGGACAAAGCTTTTTGTTTGGAGATCTGTCTTTTTATAGCGATCGTTTTCTCCCACATTTGCTTTTCAAAACAACATGAAGACCTTTCTTTTGAGCTCAACGATCAATGTTTACAATTTTTTTATTTTCCCCTTTTGTCAAAAACCACATAAAGACCTTTTTGTGGATATGGGAATTAACTTCTTCAAAGCGCAGTTTTTGACAAATTTTCGTATAACTGGAACCAAGGGGACCATCCTGCTATAGTCTTTTTGAAGGTGTATATTAAAAAATTGGGGCTGGTTTGTTAAATCAAAAGTTTTCCAGGAGTGACAAACTTTTTGTTCGCGAATCAACAGCGGAAGCATCAAAATGGAGAATCTTCAAAAAAAGTATAAACCGTCATTCAGAAAGTAGTGACTCGGGTAAATATAGGCTGCAGTATGCAACTGCGTAATTGAAAATTCTTTTTAATGTATTATTTAAATGTGTTTGAAAGATAAAATCTGTGAAAAAACTAGAATATTGTTAGTGTATTGCTCAAAATACGCAATTCAAGTTGTTTATGGAAACTGACTGTCAATCTGCTTTCTTTTGTAAACATGATAAATTGCAAAAGCAATACGAATTTGTAAAGAGATGAAAGATTAAAATTCCCCTCTCACAAACTGTGTAAAACTTCTGCTTTTTTAACTTTTTTCCCTGATACCGGAAGCTGATGATCTCTTTTTTGAATACATTTATCCTCCGCTTTCTCAATTTACCCCGAAATCAACTTCTAAATGCCGCCTGGATATGAAACCTTTTCATTTTTTGCTTCGAGAGCGAGGAAGCATGTTTTGCGTCGAGTGCAAGAAAACGTGTTTCCATCCAATTTTTAAAAAGTAAAAAATTGTCTTATTAGCGTAGTTACCATTTTTAGCTGTTATTTTGTGGTAGCGTTGCTCAAAAACTCATTTACGCTGCGAAAAGATGTTATGTGGCTTGATTTAGCTGAGAATCAAACTCAACTTCTGGAAGTGGAAATGATGTTTTCATATATTTTGTATAGAGAGATAGATTGATACGGTTTTGTATAGATAGAGCACATCCAAGTCCAGTGCGAAAAACAGACGAGAGAAAAACCAAGTTTACACCAAACACTGTTTCAGGAAAGCAAGTGGACAACAATGACACAATATTTAGACCAACAGAACAAACTAGCCCTGATATTAGACATTATGCTAAACGTGAGCTTTCGTCACCAAAGAAGGTTAGTGGAAAAAATGTAGCTCATATTACGTAACAGGTAATAGTTAGTTAACAATATTTTTTTATTTAATTATAGTTTAGTTATAAATTCATCGGTTTATAAAAACTAGAATTTAGGGACAAAGCATTTACTAAAGGGGGTAGTTTTCAAGGGACAACTCCCAAACTTTGCTAAACTACGTTCACGGTGAATACTAGGAAGACTTACTACCTTCAGACAGCACATGTTGCCAATCTAGGGAACTCGGAGAATTCGGTATAGCACTGTCGTGTATGTCCTCTCGTAGAAGAACCTTGTTCCACTACCTACCTTGTTTTCCTTAACGTCTGGTAAAGAATTTTTGTCAAGAAATGGGATGACTACAGTAAATAACAATTAAGATTGGAAGAAAAGACATACATAATAAGCACTTATTGGGTCTCCAACTTACAGTATCCGCAGTAGACCGTTTTCTAACATGCTTAATCTAAACATGTAAACTATTGCCATAAACTATCATGCTACTCCAAAGCATATAAACAGTACTTCTGTTAGGCTTGACTCCTTTGGTTTACAATCAATCAAGCTTTGTGAAAATTCGAGAGAAAATATTGTTTCACCCGAGTTCGATGGTGCTGAGAAGTTGACAGATTTCAACCTCATCTGATAAACGCGTTTATCTTATATTTTGGAAACCTTTTGTCAGCAAAATATCTTTGTTTGAGACCTTTGACATTTATCGAATCCCTTTTCCAAAAATCAATTTCTAAATACAACATTTATTTTGTTTCATTCTCATGCAATAATTCTTATTTTTCTTTTTATTTTAGATGATTAAAAAACGAAAGACCGCGGAATTGCAAGATGAAGTTCTTCTAGAAAATTCTATGTCTTTTATCTCTGCTAAATCCACTGCTTCTCATCAACAAAACTCTCAGGATTCCCCAACAACTGAAAGATCCAATCTTGGATCTTTGGAGAGAAAACGAACAATGTCTTTCGTTAGAAAAGAAGCGGAAGTGAAACAAAGTTCAGGGGAAGGTCTTTTGAGAAAGTTGCTTGTCAGCATGTCCTCATCGATAAAAAATCAACCCTCTACTGCGCACAAATCCGTCCGAATTGAGATTCAAGAAGCTACATCAACAATGCACCACACAGAAAAATCTGGTTTTTCTCCAAAGTATGGTTTGTAACATAGCCTACAATTGGACTATTCCGGTGTAAGAAAAGGACGTAAAACTACAATAGCTGAGTTTATTATCACGTATGGCAATGGTCTTCAACATTTTGGCATTAGGAAGCCTCTGCAATACTTTTACAAATGTCAACCCCCATTACTAAAAGTTTGTTGGAGTTGCACTGGCTCTGATTTCTAGCACAAAGCATTAGTTCTGGGGTTCTCAAACTGGGGCACGCAAGGAAAATATTGGGGTTGCTCCAAGTTTCTCGTACAGCCTACAGGCACATCAAAGATCTTTGAAAGCAGTTTATACTTATTTGTTGCTTGCGCCTATTCTCTAATTGAGGATTTTGTTTTTTTTGGTTTGGAGATCAACTTCACCAAAGTAATTGTTTTGTCCATTTTTGTCACGAAAAACAATATAATTTGTAATGTTTCGTTGCTTACGCTCTTTCTAAACTTGAAGACATTCTTTTAGTAATGAACTTTATGAAACTGAATTTCGCCTATGCTTCATTCTTTTTTTAGAGATACGCCACATATTTTGATTCAGCTTACAATTATGAAGCTAAAACAAATTTAAGAAACTCTGTCTTTGTTCCTCACTAATTTTTAGTTAGAATCCGTCCATCGCAACTTGTTTCGCAAGTGTTTGAGTTGTGATATGGTCAGTTCTTCCATACCATTCTTATTTTAAAAGACTACGTTTAAAAAAATAGCGTAGTCCATATTTCTGAGAAATGTTCTTTTTTTGTTTTTAGCAATATGCCCCTAGTTGAGTCGATATTATTTTAAACTTTTTTTTATCTCATCCTAAGTTGAGATTTACAATTAGACTTTAGCAAACCAATTTGGCTGGCTGCTCTGAGATTTCAGGCAAACAATTTCGAAATCCCTAAAAAGGGTATTCAATCCAATATGCACTCATAAATGCTGAAATTCGACAAAAAAATCTGATCGATTTTGAAAAAAGTAGTAGAAAAAGTATTTATTTTCTGTAGTCCTTAATTCTTGTTCCACATTGATGGAAGCCTTGCTTATCATATTTTGACACCATTTGGCAAAATCCAACTTGCGTTTGCACTAGAGTTGCTGGATTTTACCAAATTCTTCTGGGAAAATTGACAAAGCGTTATATTTTCCCAATTGAATAGAAAGGAGAAGGAGCCCTCACGGAACCCATTTGACTTTTTTGCAAAACTCAAGGATGCCGCGGAAACATCATTGAAGAGCACTGATCTACCGAGTGTTAGGTCAAAGAAACACATTAAGCTAATTTACCACAAAAAATCTGTTGAGATAACACCCTGCAAATTTGGTACAGCCATTGTAGCGCAACGGCAGGCATCCGACTGTATTCCAAGTTTAATTGAGTGCCCACCGTATGGCAACTAGTCACTTCTGTCATGATAGCTACTGAGCGTAGATGATGATCCATATCTAAAACCAAGTGTTGTTGTTGACTTTCTGTTTGTAGTTGTAGTTGCTGAGGTTGCTACACAATTCCCCTTTTCAAGCACGCACAGCTAGCGGAGACGTGCGCAAGAAGAGAGGAATTTGCTGAGTTTGCAACATGCCTTCCGCGCCAACGTTGAGAGAGTGAGTTTTGCCGGCCGAAGTAAGTGAGATTCCCGCCGAGACTTCAATTGGAAGGCGGTATTGATGTTAGGGCTCGGCGACTCGACGATGGCTTGTGCTACTTGATTGAAGACGCTGCCGTCCAACTACATTGGAGAAGATGTAGCTTCTTTGTTGGGGTGACCATTGTAGCGCAACGGCAGGCATCTGACTGTATTCCAAGTTTAAATGAGTGCACTTCATGTGGCGACAGGTTACTTCTGTCATGATAGCTACTGAATGTAGAAGGCGATCCATATATAAAGCCAAGTGTTGTTGTTGTTGACTTTCTGTTTGTAGTTGAAGTTGCTGAGGTTGCTACACCATTCGCGCATTCGCAATGTTTTGAGCAGGTAAACTTGGTGGCCAAAGACAAACCATTTATATTCAAGCGTAAACCCTTGAAATATACGAAGTATAATGCTTTAGAAGACATACCAAGGCCAAACTCTAGAAGTGGAGGAAGTGAAATCAAGCTTCACAATTTGTTCGATTTCTGCATTATATGAGTTGAAACATTAGTCTGAGAGCTTATTGCTTAAACTTTTTAGTTAACTTTGTCTTTTATTGGTACAAGCCTTCCCCAGCAAGCTAAGCCTTATATAGTAAAGATCTTATTTGATGTACGATTTAATAATTATGAGTAGCCAAAATATATAAGTCTCTATGAGCAGAATAGGTGCTCTCACAAAAGAGATTAAACTTTCTGTTTTTCCAAGGATATAATCATTCTCAAGTAACTTTCCCACTTTCTGCAAACCTGTATTCTACTGTAGGCCAATTATTTGGTCATTATATAAGATAAAAATATTGATTTTGACATAATTTGCGTTTGTTTCTAACCTGATTAGATGCTTATTCTACTACTGATAGCTTTTAAGATGTCAATTAAGGTTTTTCTAAATTTATTTTGCGACTTGATTAATGACCCCTGTAAAAACTTGAGTGTGTTTTCTTGTGATTTTGCTGCGTCAAGGCTGTCCCGTTGAAATATGATGAAACTTTGAGTCACTCTTTTCTATTGAAGACGTTGTGTAGCTCAGTTTTCCTTCAAACTTGTTCAATAGTAGTCTGTCCAATGATCGTAGTTTTTATTGGTAGACGTATAAACGCACCTTTTTGTCAGAAACATAGCTGAAGGTTAAAAGCTCTTTTTTGAAGCAAAATGTTGGTCCTTGCTGCTTGAGCAACACCTACGACCACAGGAATTCACATGTTGTCGACCTAGATATACAAGCTACCAATGGTAGTCTGCTTGCTTGTGATGAAGCTACCAGTAAGCAATTTATACTGATGACTGGTCCGAAATTAAATGCCGCTTTTCCTATCCCAATTTTAAACAAATTTGCGGGGTGAATATGGATAGGCTTTCAAGCTATATATTACTCCATTTTAATTCAGGAAAACGAGGGGTAAACTATAATTATTTGGAATCCAATCGAGGATGAAAATTTTAACTCCGATCCGAACCCAATCGCGGCCTTTTGAAATAAAGGCCATGGCCAAGAATCCTTAAATTCTTTTTCTTCTTCATAAGGGCAAAGTCAGTTATAAGGTGTTGTTGGGCGTTTATCCTAATGGCTTATTGCCCGATTTTAATGTTTGATAAGTGTTGTTTTGATGTTCTGAAACGTTGATTTTACCGTCTAATAAGCAGACCTGCCATCAGAACATTCATGAACTTCATTACCGGATAAAATATTTTGATTCAAATTTTTGTAAACCCCGGCCAGGGCTCTGGCTTTGGCCAAATTTTTGCCCCGACCGTTTTTAATCCGACATTTATGAAATCGGGTTTAGTATTTGGAAGTCTCTACATTCAGTAAAGATCTTTTAAAAGGGGGCTTGATGAAAGAATTTTAAGCAAAGCCTAGATTTTGACTTTTATTTAAAACTTCAGCAAGCAAGATTAGTACATTGCTTATCATAAGGACAGCTAAGTTTTTGGCAATTTGAACAGACAAAATTTGAATCGAATAGAATTTTAAAACTAAATGCAATTTTAGTAGCAGAAAAACGAGAATTAAAACGCAATTTTTTTGGTTAATTATCTGGAAACAAAACGTGTTGTAACTTATCGGCTCAAATTGGATAAATGTGACTGAATCAATTGATAAAAGATGGGCAGCAGTTTCACGCCACACACGCATTAAATTCTAAACTGAAACTAAAATACGAAAGCAGCCAATGGATCCCATCATCTCTCAGCCCGCTTGATCTTACCATCTCTCTCTCTCTCTCTCGCAAAGTTCGAAGAATTCTGTTAATGTATTTTTTTCCTGAGACACAACATGGAAGCTTGCCGATTATTCTCGACACCATCTTTTAGGGGCTAAGCGTCAAACAGGGAAATTGTAAACCCCACTTTTTAAGAAATCTGTTGGTACGGCCAGTGCAAGATTTGAACTAGAAACCCAGTGCACTCGAAGAAAACCCTCCAAGCGCTGCAATATCAATAAGACAGCAGGTTTGTTAGAAGTTGTCTTTTGGAATTAGCATTTATTCACGAAACATTTATTTTTTCCAAAGGCTCAAAAGGGGTGTATTGAACTTTATTTAAATAAAAAATTATTCAAGAGCACATAGTTAGTTAGCTCTAAAGCGTACTTTATTGAGCACTTTTGCAAAAACTACCGAGATCAATTATGAAACAGGGAATTATGTAGGTGCTACAATAAACTTTGCGAGGACGGTTTTTGGAGACGAACTTATTGAAAAGCAGTTAATTAACACTGACGCATACGCTGCTAATCTCTGCCGCAAGTACTAAGACTAATTGCAAAACATTTTGGAACAATTTTAGGGTTTTTGGAAACAACCTGAAAAGGCCAATCCATTTGAATAGCTAGAAAGAAATTTTTTAATGTTTGGAAACAAACTGAGTAGGTTAGGGAATCCATATTAGCAGATTAGGGAAAGGTTAAAATATTTCAGAAATTTTTTACATAATTTTTTGCTTTCAATGTTAGCATGAAAATCGTCCTATTGGTAACAATTTTTGTTTATTCTACTGAAAACGAGCGTTTTCTGGAGACCAATGTTTTGCTGTCATTTTACTTGAAAATAACTCGGTTACCAACCTTGATCTGGTCCAAAAAATTTTGAGATGCATGGCTTTTTTACACCCCTTCCTGGCACCGTTTATAGGCCAATTCACGAACTGGCGGATTATTTGGCTCAATGGAGTTAAGCAGAGAGAGAAGGACCCCTATTATGTCACAATAATAGCAAAATATAAGCATCTAGCCTGACACAAAGTATAGTGCTAGTCGCATTATCTATACTTACATCACATAGCAATAGCCTATCAATATACATTATACAACACTATCTTTACTTCGTAAATTGATAAAGTCAAGCATCAATAATGATCCCACACCCATATTAAGTCTAATCGATGAGATTTTTTGTCCATATCTTGTGTGGGTGTTTTTAAATGAGACCAAGGTTAATAAACATAGAATACGTTTTTGTACGTTTATTGTACAGTTTTGCATGTTTTTGCTCTCAAGCACTTTTGTGCGGAAATTTTCGTCCGCAAGGATGTTAGTAGTTAGTTGCACCTATACCTTGTAGTATGAACAACTGGCTTCCCCCCTTAAGTACTTACGAAAGATTTTTGCTCGCAGAAATATATGTTCTTTTAGTACATACTTTGCGGACTAAATCGAATATTCGAATTACAACATATACTGTAAAGCATTGTGTACGAGTATCTGAGCGGATCAAAATTTTTCGTGCGAACACGCATGAAAGAAAAAACGTGTGCAGTGTGCATTCACCATAACGTGTAAACTTCCTACTGACCTGAGGCTATTGGCTAGTCTTTATTAAGTTTCAACTTTTGTTCGACACTGCTGAGAATCGAACTTTGATGTGATGTTTTTGGTCGCAGCAAATGCACTTTGATTAAAGCGTCATCAGTTGATCATCCAAGAGTTCACATGTCACGTCGTGAGCGTCGGTTCATCGTGATCATCCTTCTTGTGACTGGCTGTTTCATGCTATGCTGGGCGCCTTTTTTCCTGGTAAGTTATATCTGGTCATTTCTAAAATGATCCGATGATATTCTTTATCAAATAGATTAGTCAACAGCTTGTTTGTGCAATCGATCAATTTATTTCAAATTTTACCAAAGCTGAAGTTGGGGAAGTCACTTTTCATTTTTTGCACATTGTCGACTGTTTGGATATATTTTTGCTGATTAACCGTTTGGATGATTAAGAACTTTTTGATATTTCTTTTAAAATAAATTTGATTGGCAACACTACCAAAACAGTTTTGTTATAACCATTTGTAATTGTAATTTCACTATTTGTGCTCATGGAAATTTTTTTGACCGAAAAAAGTCAGTTAACAAAAGATTGAATGTGGACAAACGTATGTGTAGGTGGTAACGGATATTCCACATTTTTTCCGAGATAGGCGAAGCTTTATGCTTTACCATAGAAGAATAATAAGCCTGCTTACGCAACTTGACCCAAAATGCAACGTTTAGGTGGTTCCCAACCAAGACAGTGTGCTTCTTTGGTGGTGAACCTACCAGTTTGCGATTGTACTCCTTACTGGTTCGAAATGGACTGCCGCTTTCCTCTTGCCTGATCTCGATTGTTTGCGGTGGGAACTTGATCTTGCCATCTCATGTCCTGTTTTGATCCCAAAAAAGAGGTGTAATCACAAATTGATGGAAGCGTTTTCTCAACATTTGAAAAACATTTTCGTCAGCTAGGTCCACCTGCCACCTAACTTTCTCATCTGCCAATTCAAAACCTAAGCTGGAAGCAATTCCAGAATATCACTTACTCTAACAACTACGTATTTTTTCAGACGTACATGATCTACGCAAACTGCCAATCTTGCTGCATCGACCTCACAATGTTTACTGTATTTGTGTGGCTTGGCTATCTGAACAGCGGGGTGAATCCTGCCATTTACACTGTGTTTAACCAGGACTTTCGCAATGCTTTCAAGAAACTACTGTGCCGCGCATGAACTAAGCCTCGCTTGAAATTTGGCTGTAGCCTGAATTTTGCTTATTTTTAGGAAAAACTTTGGCCGCACTTTCGTTCTACGCACTCCGTTTGCTAGCGTAGAGAAATTTGCGTTGGGGTAAAACTATAAGTCTTGGTCAAATGGGTTGGGGCACCTTGTGCAGCGACAGCGATCGAGAGTTTGAACCTCACCATCGACACGTTGATGTGTCCTTGCGCAAGAAACTACGGGAATTTTCCTTTGCTTGGTTAGAAGCTTCTCGTAGGAATTCACTGCGCCCACGGCACTGGTAATTTCAAACCGGTTCTGAAGACAGATGTCCTTTGTCCAACGGCAAAAGTTTTCCCGTGATCGGGGAATAAAAACGAACAACAAATCCAAATTTTTCAAAGATCCCTAAATTATCTCAAAACTGGCTATTTTGGGGGTAAAATTATGATGAGAGTCACTTTTAGGAACTGCTCAATAACTAAGCTGATTGTTTTGCCTCGTCAAGGCTAAAAGAAAGCACAGCACAATGCCACCATCTAACGCGCAAGTACCTTCGTACCACACGCTGATTTTTAGCGATTTCGTCAGTTGTGGCCAATCAAGGTAAGGGCCCTCAATTGATACTCGTTTCCAAGCTTTATTTAGTCTTCTTAACAATAACTATTGGAGTTACCAAGTTTATTGAAACAAAAAGTTATAACGAATATATTAAAATTTTATCTGCACTTGAGATGGTGCCACATTAACACTTCTGTAGTAAACTTTTAAATTTAATTGCATTTTAATTAATGACTGAAAAATTTAAATAAATGCGAACGTAAACTTGGACGACATTGCTCTGTATCTGTCGAGTTCGAGCGTAGGTTACTTACTACACCTGTAATGTGTGTCGTGAAAGCAGCAATCCGCCTTGTAGAACAGGCCTAAATCGCAAGGTAAAAGTGAATGAAAATGGTTTTGAATATGACGCAACACACGATGACATCACGGTGACGCCGTAATAGGCTACTATAACTAACGCATTGCATAAGTCATAAATACGCATTTACGGTGGCTTTTTCAGCTGTGAAAGAATTGCTGTAAATTAAATTGCAAGAGGCAACCACAGCGAAAATACGATTCCCTCACAAATCGACTGAACTACAAGAGAAGAATTTCCCGATTTAATTTCATAGATACCATTGTCGCTGGCATGAGCCGTGAAATCGGTTCGCGAAAATAATCTGATAAGCAGCAAGGCATTAACAGCAGACTACAAACGTCGATTAGCATCAAATGACAAATCACTGGATCGATTGCTTGATAATTTCAAACGTCTTTGATAAAAGATACTCCTTAAATCACGTCAACGCTTTTTTTCACATTGCCTTGGTCTGCTCCAATAACCATCCATGCGTGTCGTCGCACCCCCTCTGCCGCAATAACGGACCAATGACGTCCAGACATTTATAGTGATAATCATTGAGCCATGCAATCTAAAAAAATCATTTGAAGATGCGTCATTAACTCGGGTTCGATTCTAGGTCTAACCGCTTTACGAATTTAGCAAATGATATTTTCAACTCTTCTTTGGCGCCTGGCAATAAAAGTGAAAATCTGGGTTTCAGCACTGTTGCCACCTCTGCTACAATCGCAGCAGTAGCTACTGTGTAAAGCATTAGCGACACTTAGCGGCATTACATGGCAACGAAGCGGTTACGGACTACCAACACTTAGGAAGTGAATGACCAAAAGTTTTTAGATGGAGGGGTAAATTCATGACACTAGGCGGATCGAATTTATTCCTTCTTATGCACTAATGTCGAGAAAAAGGTGCTCGTGGATGTTTAAATCATTATTTTAGCTTGAGGTCGCCAAATCGCGTTCATCAGCGACTATTCATCAGAGGCGACTAGGAGCAAATAATGGAACATCGCTCCGTTTGATTTTTCAAGAAACGCGGAGTGGGACCGGCGCTTCAATTTTCGTCAAGGAGTGTAAGCAGTAACTCTACTCTTTTTTTTTTTAGTTTTGTCGCTCCGCGGGTTCATTTTTTGTTTTATCCTTTTTTTTTAACGTTTCATTGCCTCGCTAAACCGTACTTGATCAAGCTTCTGAAATTGACAATGACTTTATGAAGTAATGTGTTGGTTTAAACGTTTTGATATAAGCAGCGATTAATTTTGCAACTTTCATGCAGCGATAAATTGATTGCGTGTCCGCGTTGGGGAAACCCCACGAAGGTAATGGGGTATTGCGAGCTAACCTCAAGAACCTTTGCCATAAAACAAGAAATCGTTAAATTGCGACCGACGAAAAAGGCTTTTG
Source organism: Trididemnum clinides (assembly GCA_963675345.1). Lineage (NCBI taxonomy): Eukaryota > Metazoa > Chordata > Ascidiacea > Aplousobranchia > Didemnidae > Trididemnum > Trididemnum clinides. Next base: position 18,759,940 of record OY776305.1, read on the forward strand.
CGATTTTTGATATTGAGATTAGATATTAGGGACATTGAAAATTTTTATTTCAGAATAAGAACTGTTAGATGAGATAGCAATGGTAGAGTAAGGGGCATTTAGATTCATGCGAATCCGGATTAGGGGTATTGAAGCTTAAAAACTTTTAACGACCTCTAATCTAGTGCTTAGTCCTTACGGCACAGTTTACCTCGTCTGCTGTTAGCATAGATTTTTTGATCATTTTTTGTTGAATGGGAACGAGAGCCAATGGCTCGAATTCGTAGAACTGTTTGCCGGCGAAGTTATGCTGCAAAAAATAAGACGAAATCAACTAAGCAACTAAGACTAGTTTTGTTGAAGTCTTTAGTGACCAGTTGGCTAAAGCATTTGATTGGGTTGGCGTAGTATTTAGAGGCGTTGCTGGAAATGATCTCAAAACGTCTGAGCAAAACTTCTTCAATAAGTTAAGCAGTTAAAGTCTTACAATACGATTATTGTTACAAAAAACTATATCATCACATCGAATATTTTCAACGTAGCGACACGCGTTTTATTTCCAGGCGTCTCGGAGTATCTTATTTCCTTAGGAATACCAGCAGTAAATAGCTCATACTGGGTTGCGCTCAATTTATATGTTCTGTATGGCAGGTTTCCACGCCAACACGGCCACTCACACCAACACTAAAATATTTCTGCAGTTATCAACAGGCTTGTTTTGCCCCTTGACTCAAGTGTAAAGTTGCCTACTTTTGTCTTTGCTTTTTGGCATAACACTGCATTTTCAATACGAATTCCAAATTTTCCGTCTTCGTAGTATCCAGGTTCTACAGAACATATGAAGTTAAAAATTGTACTCAACACGAATGAATACTGTAAAGTTGAATGCAAAAAAAGAAATTTGGCAGCATTAGTGTAACAATGGTGTTTAAAACTCGCTCCAGGAAAAATGAGGAAGTACGTCTCACCATGAATATAGTTTTCCTTTAAAACATCGCTTAGATTCTGCAGATGACTATATAGTTTTCCTTTAAAATATCGCCTAAATTCTGCAGATGACTAAGAGCATATTCTTTACAGCCAATCTGAACATCCAGCAAAACAAGCGCACTCGTCTTAAGTCATACTAAATGATGTACTTAAGAGTGATAACATTACATTCATTTACTGTAGGACTGTTCTACATTAAAGCAAAGTACCTAAAATAAAACACGGAGCAGACAAAATGATAACGCAATTTCAATCAAAACATGATTATGTCATAGAGAAAGCGGCAATCCATTTCCAACAGGTCCTACACACAGACTGTCAGCTTACCACCACTGACATACACACGTTGTCCTCTTGCCAGATCTGCCACATAGTTTGTGACGAAAGGAAAGATGGAGGAGAGGACAGGGTGGCGAGGACAGAACGAGAGTCATATAGGAGGAGAAGAGAAGAGAATTAATTGATGGTCGTGGAGCTTTTCGGTTTACTAGTTTCATTTAAAGACAATTCATTTGCGAATCTTTCTTCCAACTCTGTTTTAGTTTGCAGAAATTTGATAAGCATATCAACCGAGGCTTGTTCATTTTCGGAATGCAAATAACGACGAAAGTTGCGAACTAAAGTAGTTGTGATGTTTTGTTCGAGTAAATCTAGAATAGCATGACAATTCAAATCGCCATTGCAATTAGCATCTTTAGCGCGACGAGAATATTCCTTAATTTTTTCTAGCACACTTCTCATTTCACGCGCGGAACTTGAGGCCATTGGTTTTGTTTCCTTTAGTTTAAACAAAATAGCTCTAGATATGCTTTCCGGGGGAAATTTTTTATAAAGTCTTTCCCAAACGCCATTGGTTTCATGTACAGACACGCAATCTTGCAGGGTGAGTTGCAACGTGGCAGGAAGAGCTTCTTCATACAACAAAATAGCTAATTGCTCTTGATCACTATCGAGCCCCCTTAACTTGAAATAATCAGTTATGCGCAATATCCACGAATTGAAATTAACAACATCACCGTCCCACTTGGGAATACGAAGATCCCTTGGTCTAAATTTAGGCTTTGTCTTGGTATTGGATATTTCAGTAAGATTATATTTAGATTCTGCTTCTGCCATTCTTGCGTCAAAAACTTGTTGTAAATTAGCGAGGTCGTCTTCCCTAGCTTCATATTCAAGCTCATTTTTTTCCAAATCTTGCAATGCATTTTCATGCTGATCTCCGGGAACGTTTGATAAGGTCTCAGAGATGGCATCTAAATTAGATCGCAAACTATTGAGAGTTGATTGTAGGGAATATCTTTTTTGTTCAAAAATTGATTTACTTAAAATGTACACGTTATCGTAGGCCTAGTTTCCCAAACTGTTTAATTGTCTCAGGACAGAGCTTTTCAAACTTGTTCTGCGTGCTTTCAATCGAGTATATCTCTCCATTCTAAGCAATTGTTATCCAAACAAAACAAGAACAATCTCACCAATGGTTGTTTTAGAATTCAAAGTTTTATCAGCTGTTCCGGAGTTTTTGGTTACTGATTGGGGGAACCCGCATGCTCTTGTTCAAAACTCGCTTGGTTGACGTTCAATGATTTATTGACGTAACCCTAAAACATAAATTAACAAACAATATGCTCACAAACTAATTAATAAACTAATTACTTACAAAAATGGCGAGCCGAAATAGATCCAGAAACACAATTGTTGTAGATAGGTTACAAGTACAATCATTAGCTAGACTTGACAAATACAATCATTAGCTACTAAAGTCTTATTCAAATAGAAATGTCGTTAATTCCAATACAAACTCTAGCTAATAAAACTATAAATGCTGTCCGAAAACTAGAAATAATTCCAAGCAGGTGCCCAGCTTTCTTAACAAAAAAACTACTACTAGTGAGCTAGTGTAACAAAGAGATTCAAATAGATTGCAGTGTCACGTGGGAAAGCAAGGCGAAGCAGAGCGAGATGCGCTAGGCCAGGGGTTCCCAACCAGGGGTGCGAGATGGTCATTTGATGTTTTGGGCAATTTGAGGAAGTGTGCTTATATATGCCCCGAAAAATTTGTCACAGGTTATTAACACTCTGAAGTGAAAAGAACGATCAACTCAGGTTTGATCTGCAAAAAAAAAAGGCGATAGCTGAAAATGCCACGAAACTTCACCTTTTTTTTTTTTTCGAGAACACCGTTGAATGTGGCCTTGTTTTGACTTCAAAGCATCTGCCACGCAAACATTCATAACTTGTCATTGCCCTCAAGCGTGTAGTAATGTCTTGATGCTTTGAAGTCAAGATAAGGCCACATTCAGCGGTGTTCTCCAAAAAAAAAAAAAAAAAGGTCATCACTTGTCTGGCGTGAAGTTTCGTGGCATTTTCAGCTATCGCCTTTTTTTTTTTTGGAGATCAAACCTGAGTTGATCGTTCTTTTCACTTCAGAGTGTTAGTGCATGGCCTTATTCTTCACATGTTAAAATACTATAGGGGTGCGAGAACATATTAAGATATTTTAGGGGTGCGAGAACATATTATAACAATATAGGGGTGCAGGCCATTAAAAAGGTTGGGAACCACTGCGCTAGGCAAACTATGTAAACTGGATTGATTACGCAGTTGTGAATTGCAGACAAGCATGCAAAATCATTAAAAAAAAGATATAACAAAAGGCACGTGTAGAGTACGGTAGTCGGGATTGGCGTCCTAGCACTTTACTGAGATTGAGATTCGTAACTCACTGCAGCGCATAATTCCACAAGCCAGCAAACGAACAAGTTGTTGTATTACTAAAAGCGTATAAATACAGCCCAGAGTAGAAAAGTGACTTTGACTACAGCAAGCAGCACAGATTTCACATTACTGATAAGCAGTGTCATGCAGTGGTTAACAAATTAGTTTACCCAACAGATTGCCAATTTCTAAATCAAAACATAACACAATTAGTCAATTATTGCTGTCTAAGTTATAGGCTATCCTCTGTATACCAGCAAAGCAACATGTGACATTATTTCTCACGTTTCTAAGAAAGCTAAACATAGTTTCCATTAAAAACTATACGATTGTTACATTAACAAAACTTTTGAGTGGGGAAAATATCTAACAGCACGAGTAGACCAAATCATGCACCTAAAAAATTTAATAAAAGTAATTTTATCGTACAAACAAACTATATGATCTAGACTCTAGAGCAGTGGTTCTCAAAGTGAGCCACTTGGCTCCCTAAAGGAGGAATTCTTAATTTGAAGGGAGGAAAATTTGTTAAAGGAGGAATTGGGGAGGAATTTGAGTAAATGTTATAAAATTTTTTTAATTTACCTAATTATGCTATTACTATAACCTTAATTTGTTTTAATACGAATTATAGGAGCTGGTGTTAGCCTGTTTAAGATATTACTTTTAATTAATTGATATTAAGGCATATAGGCTAACTGCAATCAGTTGAATAAACATACCACTTCCACGACCGGTTTCGTGGAAAGGAACGAAATAGGAACGAAACCGGTCGTGGAAGTGGTATGTTTTATTCAACTGATTGCAGTTAGCTTATATGCCTTAATATCAATTAATTAAAAGTAATATCTTAAACAGGCTAACACCAGCTCCTATAATTCGTATTATAACGTAATAAAAGCACTGGCTTAGCTGGGAATTAAAAGCATATATCGCATCAAGCTCACTGTAGTGAGCGTGCACCATATATAAGCTTAAAATTAACAGCATCAGTTGAAAGGACCGATGGCGGAGTGGCAAAAACCGCATGAAGCAATTCATACCTGAGTCCACCTGACGAGTTCTCATAGGAAGTTTGTTACACTTGTTTGTTACTTCTTAATTTGTTTGTTACACTTTTTAATACTTTATTATGATGCAATAATTTATTACCAACCAACTTTATTAATACTTTATTACACCTTTATGATGTAATAGAGAAGACAACATTGTAATGGCACAATCCAGCACACTTGGTAATACCTTGTCCAGAGAATAGGCTACTGTGTAACAGTAACTAAAAGCGTTTGCTTAGAAGAAGAAAAGTATACGACCTTAAGTGTACAGGCCTGCGTGTTGCTTTTGTGTGGCCCTAACTGATAGCAGTGACTGTTGAAATAGTTTAGTTTTTATAAACCGTTGGTAGACTGTAACAGTTTTTTTAAGTTTTAGCATTTATTACAGACACTTCTTTTATGTTTTGTATAATTAGTAGTGCGAAAGTAATATTCAAACATACGTAAAGTAATTTAAATTCTGCAAAATGTCAAAAAAGAGAACTTCAGAAAAGATTTTGTCATTTTCTAACAGCAAGAGAAAAAAGACTCGTGGATACTCTGTGAGTTATCTAAAGCTAGGATTCATTCCAGATGACGCTGATGAAACAAAACCATACTGCTTATTGTGCTGTAAATCTCTTTGTAATGATGCGATAAGAAACAAGAAACTGGAAGACCATTTAAAAAATGTCCACTCAGAGCATGCAGAGTAACCTCTCAAATATTTCCAACGTCTTAACGAGCATAGGTAGAAAAATAGGCAAATGACACTAGCATCAATGTTTAAGGCGCAAACTAATTTGTATAAACGTGGATTGCAAGCTAGCTATGAACTCAGTTTTCTTTTGGCAAAGAAATCTCGACCGCACACAGATGGCGATGAGTTGCTCAAACCAGCGTTTGAGATATATCACCGAACAATGCTTGACAGTGGAACAGCAGGCCATCAACTTGCCAGTCTGCCATTAAGTAATGATACTGTTCGACGCGGCATAGACGAAATTTCCACCGATATTCAGTCACAATTGAATGATATTCTTTGTATGACAAAATTTTCATTGGCTCTGGATGAATCGACCGTTCGAAATAGTGAAGCCTTACTTCTGGGTTATGCTAGGTTCAAATACAATTTCAAATTTGTCGAAGAAATGATTTTTTGCCAGTCTTTGGAAACAGCCACTACAGCTCAAGATATTTATGATGTAGTCAAACGGTATTTCACTGAAAATGACATTCCAATTTCCAATATTATGTCTGTTGCTGCTGATGGTGCTCCTGCAATGATGGGAAAACATAAAGGAGTACTGAAGCTTCTGAAAAATGACAACCCAAGAATGATGGCGGTACACTGTATTATCCATAGAGAGAATTTGGCAGCTGCATCAATTAGTCGTGAAGTGAACCAACTATTAGAGAAAGTTATTAGTGTAGTCAACTGGATTAAATCCCGTCCTTTAAATGAAAGGATGTTCAAACAGTTGTGTGAGGAGATGGAGGAAGGCCACATAAGGCTACTTCTGCACACTCGTGTACGATGGCTATCAAAAGGTAACTGTTTGGAACGATTTGTAGTCCTGTATGACGCGATATTAGAATTTGTTGGTGGCAGAGAAGAATTTCAGTTTTTAAATTCAAGCGAATCTAAAGCATTGATTTCATATCTCGCGGATATTTTTGGAAAGCTAAATGCTTTGAACAAGGAACTACAGGATAAACAAAAGACACTAATGGACTGCAAAACCCAAATTTTTGCTTTTATTGATAAACTGAAGTATTTTACTGCCCAAATTTTAAGAAAAACTTTTCTGGATTCACACATCTTGGCAAATGTGAATCAAGTGAAAACATCGTCCGAATAATATCGGAACATCTTTCAAAGCTGGTTGTTGAGTTGAACTCTAGATTTTCAGATCTAAAACTGATAAAGTTTCCCTCATGGATTGCACAGCCATTTCTCTTTAATTGTGAAAGTGAGGAAGGTTTAGCAATGGACAGCAATCTGGCTGATGAGCTACTACACTTGCAACATGATGATGCAATGAAACCGATTTATGCATCCAAAAACCAGCTGATGTGGTTAGATCCGAGGGTCTGTGCCAAGTATGTTGAATTAGCTCAAGTGGCAGAGCAAACACTTTTACCATTTCCAACTACCTATTTAGTTGAATGTGCTTTTAGCGCCGTTACAGACATTTTGACAAAGAAAAGAGGAACACTAGATATTTGCAAGCGTGGAGATCTTCGTGCAAAACTGACCTGCTTCTCTCCTCGATTTTCTTTGCTAACGTATCAGCATGAGGCTCACAGGTCTTACTAACTATGAATAACAATTTGTTTCTAAATTTGTTTGGTAAAACTTTTTTAATTGTTCTTTTAAAGTCTTTTTAAATTGTTATTTCTAAAATTGTTCGTTTGCAATGTTGTAATGCTAGCCCTGAGATAAATCTCTAAAAGACACAGGAACCATATTCAGGTAGTGGGCCTACATACATTGTCGCAATTTTATATTTATGATTTCTCTTGGGGAGGAATTGACAGTGTTTCCGTTTGTAAGTGAGGAATATGAAAAAAACTTTGAGAACCACTGCTCTAGAGTAACACCAATTTTGCATGCATGTAATGCAAAGTAGTTAATTCAAAAATACAGGGTATTCCAAAAGCCTTGGGCACATTTGAAGTCCCCGTATCTATTTAACTCGGAATGGTAGTCAGATAAAAGTTGCATCATTTTAAAGCTAATTACATTAAGTTTTTTGTAAGGCTATTGATTTTTTTATTTCTTTTCAGATATTAAGATTTTTTTAGATATCTTTTCAGATTTTTTAGATATTCAGAGCCATTAATGGCGTTCACTCAACCAGAAAAGGCGTTTTGTGTGCTTGAATTTGCAAAAACTGAATCATGGACTGTTGTTCAACGTGCATTTCGCAGGAAATTTTGAAAGAAGCCACCAGAGAGGAAGTCCATAGTGAGATAGCATGGTAAATTTATATCAGATGGGTGCTTATGCCCAGCTAAAAGAACCGGACGCCCCTCAACTTCAGAAGATGTGATTGAACAAGTTCGAACTGTTTTCCAGCAGAGCCCCCGTAAATCGAACAGAAGAGCCAGTAGGGAACTTCAGTGTCCTAAAACAACTGTTTATATGTGCCCCTTATTCCTAGAGACGTGGATGAGCTGAAGGCACGAATAACAGAAGCCGTTTCAACCATTGACAATGCAATGCTGGGACGCGTTTGGCAAGAATTGGACAATAGGCTTGATGTGAGTCGTTTGACCAATGGTGCTCATATTGAACATCTTTGAACATTCCATGGAAAAACTGAGATTACAAGCTTTCTGAATTTACCAGATGCGTTTTTATACCCTTAATAGTTTCCGAGATATTCATTGTCAAAATGTGCTCAAGACTTTTGGAACACCCTGTATATAAAATCGTTACGTTCATACAATCTGGAAGGATACCGTGATTGCGGCGTTTGTGTCTTGAAGCAACTGTTGCCTAAGGAAAAAAATTCTATGTTCATCCGTCTGAAAGTTTTTACAACTGTTTGATCATTTTGTAAATACTTTATACAAAAAATAAAAAATTTTTCATGTGAACTTTAAGATTTGTTTTAAGTGATGGCAAAACAAATACTTTTTATGCATTTACGAATATTATTTAGCGCCTTTGAATCATGTTTACACATGCGTATCCCACCGGTGCTGTAATAAATGTAGTTTGGTGCGTTGCGGTGCGATGCGAAAAAAATTTGCACCGACCACACCGGTGCGAAAAAAATCTCATCAACCACATCAACAAATGTAGAATGAAAATTTGCACCGCACCAGTATGGAGTTTGTGGGAGGAGAGTCATGGCCAATTCAGTCTTGTGCACAAAATGTGAAAACTGGGTTCATGGCAAATGTGCAAAAATAAAGAGAGTTACCGCTAGGTTGGCAATGCATTTTGTTTGCTTGAAATGTAAAGGAATAATGGAAGGGACGATGGATTCGATCGAGAAGTTGGGCGATGAAGTGGAGACAGTGAATGGATTTTGTTATTTGGGAGAGAAACTAAATGCTAGTGGTGGTTGTGAAGCGGCAGCTACAGCAAGAGTAAGAATCGGTTGGGTAAGATTCAGGGAATGTGGAGAATCGTTGCTTGGAAATAGGTTTCCTCTGAAGATGAAAGGTAAAATCTATCGTTGTTGTGTAAGATCAGTAATACTGTATGGAAGTGAGACATGGTGTCTAAAAGAAAATGAAAAAGCAATTTTGAGGAGAACGGAGAGAGCTATGGTGAGAGCCATGTGCGGTCAGAAAATTGTAGACAGAAAGACGACTGAAGAACAGATGGATATGTTAGGGTTGAAGGAAACTATAGACCGGTTAGCAACAGCAAATGGAGTTAGATGGTATGGACATGTGCTGAGGAGGGATGACGATAGTGTTTTGAGGGTTGCTCTGAATCTTGAAGTGAGTGGCAAGAGAAAGCAAAGACGACCGAAGAAGACCTGGAGGAAGCAAGTGAAAGAGGAGACAGAGAAGATTGGTTTGAAGAAGGAGGATGGCCTGAGACGAGACAAGTGGAGGGACGAAGTGAGAGAAATTGCAGAAGAAATGGGGTAAATCCAGCCATCTCTGTTAAAGGGACAACACTGGATAAAAACTGAATCACTACTACTACTAGTACGATAAAAAAATCGCAGCGGTGCAGTGCAGTAATTTTGATTTAACCCTGTCTTACTCGTTGGTACATTAGCAAAAACAACCACTATCTGATTATTACTACCCGTACCTTAATTACCTTTGGTCCAGCAGTTTTGGCAATAGCCCAAAAAATTGGTTCAGGAATGGTTAAGGTCACAAAATTACATCTGATAGATCAATATAACTAATCTCCAAGCATTATTGACAAAAACTTTGAAAGAATTGCTGATTTTATTGATTAATATCTCATCCAACTTATGACAAACGGTACAGAAGTCTACCCTGTAATTTAGGTTACAGCATAGTTTAGGTTTACAGCTGTTCCGTATACTTATGCAACTAAATAAACTGTATAAATTGCACATTATAATTAGCCTAAACTCAGCATTCCTAAACATGCTGATTAATCGAATGTGAAACCCTAACAGAAGCTGGCTACAAATAAGCCAAAAAAATTAGCCCACATAGAAGCAATCATAAGCAAACCTTAGCACCTCTTACCTTACTTTGTCTTCAGATTCATTTCATAGCATCAGTAACACAACATATTTAGATTCATTTAGCGCAGTGTTTCTTAACCTTTTTTGTGCCGATAAATTTCTTACCACGAAAAAATGCTTTGTGAACCCCTAAAACTTGCTTACCACCCCCAGGGGTTTATGGACACCAGTTTGCAAACCATAACTTTAGCCCATCAAAAAAGAAATGTACTAGTAGTTAATAATGTTAGATCCTTTTAAGTTTTAACAGACTTAGTGCATATCCTTAAAACAAAAACATGCTAATAACCATGGTGGGCAAGTTACTTTGTTAAAGTAACGGAGTTACAAGTGCATAGCAAAAAACGTAACTCAGTAACAGTTTCAGTTATAAATTTTAAGAAGTATGGTAACTAGTTACAGTTAGTAGTTGCAGCTACTTTCTATGCAAGAGTGACTTATTTTCTAATCAAAGCAGCAACCAAACTGCCAATTGAAGATGTGGTTCAATTTGCTTAGCAAAAACTTAGAATTCCTAGTGCAATAACATCTCCCTTCGATATGCAAAAGCTATTTCTGTTTTAGCCATAAGGAAGTGGAAGCCAGCAAATGCAAACAACGTTTAATGGCTACCTTTTTACAATAGCCCTTAATCTTGTTGGTGATGTTTTATGAATTTTTGAATATTTGCATTGATCTTCTCGTGATGTGCAGTTTCTGTTAGAGGTGTATGGTTCATGTTAATGGCAAAAATGCATAGCTTTGAAAATCGTATTTAAAGGATGGTAAAAACTATAAAAAATGGGATTCCAACCTTCACCAATGAGTGATGCAAATTGGTAGTAGTTTGCCACAGCCCTGTGCTGGCAGATAGGCATAGAATCACTTTTTTACTGTAGCATAATGTTTAACTGTTGATGCAAGCACATTGAATATTGGCATATGTTACCAGATTACCCAATGTGTTTGTACTATTTTTGTGTCATTCTTCCATCTGCTTGCCAACACGACTGGGGTTAAGACAATATATCAGTTTTTGATTAAATGAGTGAGATCAACTTTAACTTTACTTTGGCAGTGAGGGAGCAGATATGCCCACCCCCTGTCAGGTTTTCGTGGACTTACTCTAAAATGAATAAAGGTTTCACTTTTATACTTGCTGACTTTGAATATCGTTCATTCCTACGTAATTTCTGACATTTTTAAGTTAATTGGTCAAGGTTAAAGGGTCCAAAATTTCTAAGTCAAAGGCACACAGTGAAATAAAGTTATTTGACCAAAAACATCAACTATTTTTTATTATTTCATGACAAAATAATGGAATATTTATTTTTTTGCTGTGAAGCAGCAAACTGAAAGTAAATAAAATTTGTAAATTTACAGTACCTAATTTATAACTAGTTACAAATTTTGTTACTTCTGCAAAAAGTAACTTAGTTACAGTTACTAAAAAAGTAACTAGTTATTGCTCATCACATTTTTGACTTCAGACCCCAACTCTTCTAACTTCACATTTTCAAGTCTTGGCTCAATTCATTGGCATCCATTTACCTCACCAACTTCTTACTTTCCAGCCCTTGTTTTTTTGAATAGTTACAAAGTCCATATGCATAAGCTAATTGCTTCTACGATTTGTAGTTTGCAGTAATCATTATGCATCTTTTCTTATTACTATCCACTGAAATTTTTAATAAAGTGATGGCAGAGTTATTGATAGAGAACAAAGATTTAACTCATGATAATAGTGTAAGTCTATCAAACTTGTTCAGTGTGTCACCATCATCAGCATTAAAAAAATTTGGCTGTGTGTGGGATCTGAACCCATGATCTGCACCAGCTACTAAAGAATGTGAACTCAGGCTTTTGGTAGTGTAGAATTTGTGTGGTGAATACATGTATAATTAATTCAACTGCACATTAAATCTAATTTTCTTTGCAGTTGAATTTTTTGATCGGAAAGTAGCTGGTAATAAATCTAAAATTTGCTTTAAATTTTGTTTCATGATAATTTTTGAAAAAAAAGTCGATGTAATCACAATCTGTTCAAAATCTGATTTGTCGATCTTCAAATCAACAAATTCGAATTACAGTTTGTAGTGTTATCAAATTTTTGTTGCATAATGTGTACACAAACAATTAATTTGGTGTGCTGCAAGATTGTTTTTCAAATATATATTTTTCATTTAAGCCAGTGCAACAAACTCCTATATTGTACAATTACATTATGTAATGAAAACGTCAAGACAAGACAAAGCAGTAACTAAAAAGTAAAATTGTAAAACAGCAATAGAACTTTGTCCTTGGTTATATACTCTACAAAACTCATTTTTATTGTAGTGGTTAATAATTCCCCTCATTATTATATTGAAAATTGCCTTGGACCAGATTGGACTTACTGAGCAAATTCTACTGTGTTGGTATGTTCTTGCTCAGAACCCTGTCTTAGTCACTTTCAGCCATCTAAACATGTTGCTTAGTGGTGCGAATTTTTGTATGTGAGCACTAAGACTATTTGCTGGATGATCTGTGGAACTGGATCCATTTTGCCTATTAGGATTGTTACAGTATTGCTTAAATTGGTATTACTTTAATTCAGTAACATCTTGAAACTCATTGTCATCATTTGGCTTGTTTTGTGCTAGTACAACTGATGTTAAGTATCATGCAAATTGGATGTAATGAAATGTAGCATACTGTAAAAATGTGATAATGTGCTATAGTAGTGGATGATGTAACCTGTGTCAAATGAACTATTGAATGCACTATATGTATGTACTTTTAAGTCCAATTCTTGGTACAAAAAAGTCTTCACTAAACTACTGGTTTATCTTAAATGTAAAAAGAGTAAAGCAGAGAACAAAAATTCTGTTTTGCATTGGAAATCGGCTGTAAGATGTGTGCAAACATGTAAGTGAAGAAGAAATGTTTTCTTGTATCTTTTTGTTTAAACATGCACTTTCAATGCAAAGCAAAGTGCAACCACATAACTTGCAACCGTGCTCACTACATGTTTTTTGCAATTTTATATTTAAATTGTAATTTGAGTTTGAAAAGCATTTTGGTGTCAAAAATAGGGTAGACTTGCACTTGATTAAATGTAGTTGTATCCACTTTTCATCAAAAATTTGCTTAATCACAAACCGTTTAATCAAAGTGATTGCACATTGTACAGTAGATCAGGCCTGGCTACATATGGTCTGCAAGAATCTTTGTTGTAACCCACTAGGCTTTCAGTCCAAGTTGACTTCTGAAAACATTAAAGAAAGAAACTAATTGTCAAGTCAAAAAGGGATGTAAAGCCTTTGAAAAAGTTAATCTTCAAAAAAAGATGTTAACATGTTATTTCAGAACCAACATATGGCGAAAAAAGTTTTTCATGTTAATGCCAAGACCAAAATAGGTACAAAAATCTCTTTCACAAGGCTGATTAAAACAAAGTTTTTCATGATGATTTTGAGATCAAAGTGGGCAAAACAGTGTTTTTGAAAAAGTTAATCGTCACAAGAAAAGATCTTTATGTGTTTTTCCAGGCCATCATGGGCAAAATAACTTCTTCCTATTTGTGTTGAGACAAAAATGAGTAAAAGGATTTTTCAATAAAGTTGATCAAATTAAGTCTTTATATATTTTTGGGACCAAAAATTTGAGAAGCTTGATATGTGATCCCTGATAAGCATATTTACTTAATGCTGTTCTTTAACTATTTTGAGTTGAGGGGTGATGTTATAGATTCACAAACATAATTTTTGGAGACACAATTTCATCCTTTTTATTGAACTTCAAAAAAGGACGTAAATAGCAAAACACACCCCCATTAACATTTTGTGATGTATGCCATTAATTAACCAAAAATGATCAATTGACTGAGAATAACCCTGAAATCAGTTTAAGGGTTTTGCATCAACTACTTGAATTACAAAAACTAGAAGCATTTTGTAATTCGCCAAACTGAAATTGTGTTGTTGTGCTTTTGTAAAAGCCATTTTACTGCCAATTTTTTGGCTTGGTTGCAGACTTGTCATCAAAATTCAATGTGTCAGCAGTGTTGGCAACTTTAAAGTGGGTTTAAACACAAGTTGCTTGATGCATCACACAAAGGTTTCCCTTAACTGTAAGATAAAATATAAGAATCATGTGCCAACCTGTATAGTTAAAAACATGCTGATTCGAATCAAAAGTGTTACCTGGTTTCTATGGATGGGCAATTCAGAATAATTTACTATTCTAGAATAGTTAAACCGAATCCAGAATCCGAATCTTTTTCTTGCAATTAGCACTATCAACATGAAAGCATTTATTACAAGTTTACAAGAATAAAAGCACAATCAGATAACGAGATTATTGCAGTGCAATACATTTAAGCTTTCTACATCTTTGCCTGTGTGTGCGATTTAGTTTTTGGATCATTGCATGCAATGAGTGTTCTCTTTAAACGCGAAAAAAGTGCGAATTGGTGTAAACATGTCCGGCGGATTCGCAGTTATAACTCCAAGATGCGTAAAAAAGTCCGGCGGTATTTGTTAATTTTTTAGCAGTTGTTAAAATCTTTGGAACCAAGTGTTTTACGTGAGAGACAATGAATAAGAATTGAAGGTTGAACCGTCGCTTTTTTAGAGAAGTGTAACGTCTTGCGTAAACAACGCATGATTCTGACGCAACAGCGAGTGAGGACGACTCAAAAATCTTTTGTATCGAAAATTATCACTCAAGTAATTGACACAAAGTAAATAAAAAAATTTTTTTCTTTACTTTTTCCGGTCAGTTTTAATCGTAGCTAAAAAGCTCTCAAACATCAGTTTAACACAGACATCATTTTTTGAGGGAAGTTTGAAGCTGGAAGTGGTTAAAATGTGTATTTTTTTCTTTACGCTTCAACGCCAATTTCAACAGTGCTTGATGAGATAAGAAAGCGCACAGCTCTCGGTTTCAATTTAGCACAAAAAATACCATTTATTAAAGGAATTATTCAGTTTTTGTTAAATACTAATAAATAACCTTTTCACTCTTGCCAATCATAAAACCAAAATTAAAAAAAGTACGACTTCTAAGTTCTGATCAACTCCTAAAATGCGAAGCAAAAAAAGTGGATTCTAGTTTTGATCCCTTTAAAAGCGTATGTATTAAATTGTAGCCTTTTTTTATGTAATTTACTTGAAAGGTAATTTGAAATACTTCTCTCCCCCCAGAAATTTTGAAAACTCTACGCTTACACCAATAGAGTTGTTGTTTGGACTTCCTTTTACATTTATCTTTAAAGATCTTTAACGCGCAGTTAACTCCAGTTCTTGCTGCGAAAGACGTAACAGAGTAAACAAGATACAACTCGCAAGCTGGCGTCTTAATCAAATTAAAAAATAAAGATTGTTCGTGACAGATGATGATGGCCTAAATCAGAGATTTTCAATCGGCGAACCATGGTCTTTACGGGACCAGTACTTTATTTAACCTTCTCATTGAGTGAAATTGGAAAATCTTGATGATTTGTTTTTATATTTTATTTGGACAGCATTCCTGAAATTTACATTGACAACTTTTTTGAGGTCGCCCATAAAATCGAGAAAAATTAATGATCGGGCCACGTGTCTCTGCTTTTTGAAAATGGGTCACACACAAAAAACGGTTAAAAAGCACTGAACTAGGTTAAACGTGCCATAATTGAAAAAAATACGACTGAGGGAAAAACAAAGGGTGCGGTTATACGCAAATCAACGTTATAGGTAAATTTTAAGTATCCGAAAAACTGAAATTCTGCAGGGACTGAGGAAAACGTTACGTTATTAAAAGCAGGTTGACGTCATAAATAAAGCCATTAGACTAATTCTACTGTACAATCACAGACATGTTTTTTTACAACTTCAAAATACGCTACTTGGGCTGATGTAGGATATAGCGGTTTGTTCAGCAATGTCCCCTAAAATTTGTCCGGCGGTTTTTGTACATTTTCTAGCAATTTCGCACTTGCGCCGACGGTTATACACTTACTAAAATCTTAGAGGGAACACTGCATGTAATTGATACTTTTACAAAAAGAAAATCTGTGACCAAGCAACGTGATAAAGCTTGTAAGCAGGATATAAACCGAATCCTATTATTGGATTCGGATAGTTTGGGATTCGAATTCTTCGGATTCGGTATTCTGAATTGCCCATCCCTACTGGTTCCAAGATGGAAATCAGAAAAGGACACAATTTAGTCTTTTGTAACAGGCCTCATAGTTTTCTTGTATTAGGGCTTTCTAAACTTGGAGCCACATGCTCCCATTTGGGAATCTTTGTTTTTCAAATCTCATCAATTTTTCCAGCCAACAAGTGCAGAAAGATAATACAAAAAACATGGCCAGAAGTAATGCTTATAAATTAGCTTGTTTGCTTGTAAGAAGAACCTTCAATAAAGCTGAGCGGTAATATGCTCTGTTTATTTTTTTATCCTTTTGATATGGACAACAAGCTGTGGTTTACATTCCAACTTGTGATTTGTGTTGTCTACCTTATTCAGCGTTTTCTTTTGTGTTAACGAATGTATGGAATAGGGGTGGGCAAACTTTTTAGCCAGAGGATTGCAATGACCTTTCAAGAGTTGGCCGAGAGCAAGCGTCCTAATTACGGGTTTTCAAAATGTTGGTCTTTATAAAGTCATTACCCTGTATTTAGACGAAAAATTCAAGCAAAGAATTGCAAAGTGGCTCTTTCAATGATTGTTTTCTATCGTTTTGGGCTCTTTAAGTACGACAAGTGTGACCACCCATGTCATATTAAATTAGATATATGGAAGTGTCTACAATTGTTGGTGGACTGCACAAAATGTTCTGGGAGGCCGTATTTTTCCCACCCCTGGAATAGCTGATTTGTTTTTTCCCAAATTTAAACCTTTTTCTACATTGTATGCTTGCCTCATTTGAAGCACATCGTACAGAGAAATGAACTCTTCGGCACGTTTGTGACCACAATGTATGAAGTACATTGTGATGTCACAATAAAAAATAGCATTTCATCCGTTTTTATTTTGAATTATAACAGCACAGTATAGAGTACATACTTCACCATCTAAATGTATGACTTTTTTAAATTTTTGTTGTATTCTCACGATAGCTCAGTACCATTGTCACAGAATTACAATGTTCCACTAATTCCAGATTGAGATGTCCTGCTCGTAATTGCTCAAGATTACTCAATCAAAAATAAATTTTTATTCGATTTTTAAGCGATAGATAGTTTTTCAAAAATGAACGTTAGAAAAAACACATATTTCGTTTCCAAGATTAAATGCAATGATTTTGTCCTTGACAAATAATGTAAAACATGATTTGCAATTTTTTTTAAAAATGCAACTTCTGGTTTGATATAAGAGGAATTGTGGCGAATCGATGTGTTTGAGGGCAAAAATTAAAGCAGTCCGGCGAGAATGACGTGGTTTGTAACTGCGAACATCAAATGTTTTAGCAAACGTTAATTGTTTTTACATATGAGTAATATTTTCTTTGCCAGTGTCTGCTATTGAAAATGTAGAATTTATTATGAAATTCAGGCAGCGCTGATGTTATGCATGCTTGAGAAAATCGTTCATATGTACAGTGTATGTAGGTCTATATTTGATGCCAGTTTGACAAAAGTGCAAATAAGCAAGTTTGACTGACAGATTGTATTTGTATTTGTTCTGAATTTTGTATCATTCGAGTAACGTGCTGTAAATATTTTGCAAACCGAAGTTGGTAGGTGATCAACTATTTTCTACTCGATTAGCAACAACATAGCCAAACTTGATTCTATTGGCATGAGCCAAAGAACCAAGTCAAGCTATTTCAATTTCTGACATACAAAAGCAAGATAGATCCATGTGGAGTTTGTGGGAGGAGAGTCATGGCCAACTCAGTCTTGTGCACAAAATGTGAAAACTGGGTTCGTGGCAAATGTGCAAAAATAAAGAGAGTTACCGCTAGGTTGGCAATGCATTTTGTTTGCTTGAAATGTAAAGGAATAATGGAAGGGACGATGGATTCGATCGAGAAGTTGGGCGAAGGTGGAGACAGTGAATGGATTTTGTTATTTGGGAGAGAAACTAAATGCTAGTGGTGGTTGTGAAGCGGCAGTCACAGCAAGAGTAAGAATCGGTTGGGTAAGATTCAGGGAATGTGGAGAATCGTTGCTTGGAAATAGGTTTCCTCTGAAGATGAAAGGTAAAATCTATCGTTGTTGTGTAAGATCAGTAATACTGTATGGAAGTGAGACATGGTGTCTAAAAGAAAATGAAAAAGCAATTTTGAGGAGAACGGAGAGAGCTATGGTGAGAGCCATGTGCGGTCAGAAAATTGTAGACAGAAAGACGACTGAAGAACAGATGGATATGTTAGGGTTGAAGGAAACTATAGACCGGTTAGCAACAGCAAATGGAGTTAGATGGTATGGACATGTGCTGAGGAGGGATGACGATAGTGTTTTGAGGGTTGCTCTGAATCTTGAAGTGACTGGCAAGAGAAAGCGAAGACGACCGAAGAAGACCTGGAAGAAGCAAGTGGAAGAGGAGACAGAGAAGATTGGTTTGAAGAAGGAGGATGGCCTGAGACGAGACAAGTGGAGGGACGAAGTGCGAGAAATTGCAGAAGGAATGGGGTAAATCCGGTCATCTCTGTTAAAGGGACAACACCGGATAAAAACTGAATAACTACATAACTACTACATTGCTGTTCCTTAATCACAAACTTTTTAAGTTACTGTTATTTTAGGGTTGTTATTTTTTTAACTTTCGACTTTGATCTGCTTTGTTTTGTACCCCTTGTAATATGTTTTGTAGTTGACTCAAAAACTGAGCTATTGCCTTATGGTTAGCTTCTACCTTAGCACTGTTTGATATTGTTACAAGTTTTTTAATTGTGTGTTTATAATTATTGATCACTGATTGTTAAACTGTCCTTCAGTGAATGTGATAGTAAAAGTAGAGTTTTTCTGGCAAAGTTAATCATCAAAGAATTTCGATTGACAAAAGAAGAAAATGTCAAAGCTTGCATGTGATACAAAGATTCGCTTAATGCGTCTAGACAATATTGAACAGTCAGAAAACATAGAAAAGAATGGCGAATATGTTATTATAGCAGATGCAAACAGAAATGATTATGCTTTGAAAAAAAATGAAGAAGTTTCAACTTGTTTCAATGTGAAGTCGAGTCCAGTAAACTACGTTCTTAATACTGATGGGGTGGCGTTGAATGACAGTGTTTCTACTACTACGTGTAGAAAAAAAGATAATGGTGTTGTAAATGGTAAAATCAGTGATTTGATTGAGAACAAATCAGAGCTAACTATTTTTGCTTCTACTAGTACAACACTTGAGCCAAACTCTTTGCTTTCATCAGATTGGAGTAGTGTTATGGAGTGTAGTCCCTGCGATTGTGCTAATTCTTATGTTCAAATTGATAATGAAATATCTGAAAATGATATGTTCAATCCGTTGGAAAATCATGAAGTTTTTGAAATTGGCAATAATAAGGATGAAACAGTGAAAGATTGTCCAACAGTCTGGTCGAATGCAAATACCACACTTGATGTAAGTACGATAAAAGGAGGAAGCACACTCGAGAAAGCAAATATTACAAGTGAAAGACCTTACAAGTGTGATTTATTTTCAAAACGATTCAATAAAAATTCAGCATTGAAAAAGCACATCAGAATCCATGCTGGTGAAAGACGTTTGGAGTGCAATACATGTTCAAAACGATTCAATGAAAATTCGGCATTAAAAAATCACATCAGAGTCCATACTGGTGAAAGACCTTACCAATGTGATATATGTTCAAAACGATTTAAACAAAATTCAGCGTTAAAAAGTCACATCAGAATCCATACTGGTGAAAGGCCTTACAAGTGTGATGTATGTTCAAAACGATTTAAACAAAATTCAGCGTTAAAAAGTCACATCAGAGTCCATACTGGTGAAAGACCTTACAAGTGTGATATATGTTCAAAACGATTCAATGAAAATTCAGCGTTGAAAAAGCACATCAGAATCCATACTGGTGAAAGACCTTACAAGTGCGATACATGTTTACTACGGTTTAATGAAAATTCAGCATTAAAAAAGCACATCAGAGTCCATACTGGTGAAAGACCTTACGAGTGTGATGTATGTTCAAAACGATTCAATGAAAATTCAGCGTTGAAAAGACACATCAGAGTCCATACTGGTGAAAGACCTTACGAGTGTGATGTATGTTCAAAACGATTTAAACAAACTTCAACGTTAAAAAATCACATCAGAATCCATACTGCTAAAAGACCTTATGAGTGCAATACATGTTCAAAACGATTTAAACAAACTTCAACGTTAAAAAAGCACATCAGAGTCCATACTGGTGAAAGACCTTACGAGTGTGATGTATGTTCAAAACGATTTATTGAAAATTCAGCGTTGAAAAAGCACATCAGAATCCATACTGGTGAAAGACCTTACGAGTGTGATGTATGTTCAAAACGATTTAATCAAAATTCATCGTTAAAAAATCACATCAGAGTCCATACTGCTAAAAGACCTTATGAGTGCAATACATGTTCAAAACGATTTAAACAAAATTCAACGTTAAAAAAGCACATCAGAGTCCATACTGGTGAAAGACCTTATGAGTGTGATATATGTTCAAAACGATTTAAAGAAAATTCAGCATTAAAAAAGCACATAAGGATTCACACTGGTGAAAGACCTTATGAGTGTGAAATATGTTCAAAACGATTTAATGAAAACTCATCATTAAAAAAGCACATCAGAGTCCATACTGGTGAAAGACCTTATGAGTGTGATATATGTTCAAAACGATTTAAAGAAAATTCAGCGTTAAAAAGACACATCAGAATCCATACTGGTGAAAGACCTTATGAGTGTGATATATGTTCAAAACGATTTAAAGAAAATTCATTGTTAAAAAGACATATTAGATTCCATACTGGTGAAAGACCTTATGAGTGTGATATATGTTCAAAACGATGTAAAGAAAATTCAGCATTAAAAAAGCACATCAGAATCCATACTGGTGAAGGATCTTACAAATGTGATACATGTTCAAAACGATTAAAAGAAAATTCATCGTTAAAAAGACACATCAGAGTCCATACTGGTGAAAGGTCTTACAAATGTGATATATGTTCAAAACAATTTTATGAAAAATCATTGTTAAAAAAGCACAT
Organism: Trididemnum clinides; assembly: GCA_963675345.1. Lineage (NCBI taxonomy): Eukaryota > Metazoa > Chordata > Ascidiacea > Aplousobranchia > Didemnidae > Trididemnum > Trididemnum clinides. The sequence continues at coordinate 18,781,003 of OY776305.1, forward strand.
CAGAGTCCATACTGGTGAAAGATCTTACAAGTGTGATAAAACAATTTAAACGAGATTCTGCATTAAAAAGTCACATCAGAATCCATACTGGTGAAAGACCTCACGTCTGTGAAATATGTTGTAAAACGATTTAAATAAGAATGAGCATTAAGACAGCACATCACAATGCATACAAATCAAAGACATTACAATTGTGATACGTGTTTAAAACAATTCAAGCATGATTCATCGTTGAAACAGCACATCAAATTACATTCATACAGGACCTTACGAGTGTGATGTCATGTATATTCAAAAAGGTGTTATTTTGTTTTGATGTTGAAAGTGCATTACAGAACCCATTCAGGAGAAAGGTTGTTTAAATGAGACTCATGTTTAAAAGAATCGACTACTACGCCTTTGCGTAAATCTGTATGTGTTGATATCTATTTGTACTGTACAATTTTTCAGCTGAACTTCTAAACTAGATTAAACAGCAGCACCATAGCATTGCAGTATCACTGTTGAAGTGTTTATCAATAAATAATTAGCCCATTGCTACTTATTTTACTAGACCTCACAAGTGTGATATATGTTTTCAAAAAGGTGTTGTTTTGTTTCAATATTGAATGTGCATTACAGAACCCATTTACGATAAAGATCGTTCTGCACCAATCAACAGCCGCCTCAACGTGGTGGTGCGGTCCCCCACCCCGTTTGGGTGGGGTAGAAATGGCTGTTGACCTTTTTGAGGGTCCCGTTTACTTCGGGCACTTCCCTTCATTTTTTCACTATGCTGCCCCCTGAACAACCGCTGAAGGGCAGCACACAGCTTCCTTAAAATCGGTTGCTTGTTTTTTCTTTTCTCCTGCCCCTCTCTTGCCCTTCTTTGTCTCCTCATTCTCCTCCTTCTCTTGATGAGCAGTAGTGTTCATCCCAACTTTGGCCCCATCTTTACTTGCTCTGTGTGCGCTGGAAATGTGACCTGGCGGGGCAAGTCAGTGCACACTTGCTCCAAATGGGTCCATCTAAGGTGCTCACAACTTTCCCTCTCCAAATTCAAAGCTATTGCCAGCTCTCACTCTTGAAGCTGCTCCCCCTGCCGCAACACTGTGACTCCCTCCTCGAATTCCTCCAACATGTATACCTCCACTGCGCAATCTGGCCCCCCTCTGCTAATGCTGCACTCTCACCCCACCCTCGTCTTCTAACCTCTTATCCCCCATCTGTCCATTATATATCTTCTCCCCCTCACTACCGTCCCTTGCTCCTGGCTGTCCTTCTGCGCCTCCTAACTCTCTCAGGGTTCTTCAATGGAATGCTGGAGGTCTTCGAGCCAGGAGCACTGAACTACTCCACTTTCTATAGTCCCATCCTGTCAACCTTATCTGCATCCAGGAATGCAATTTTAACTCATCTTCCTCTTTCCGGATTCCTGGATTCTCTGCTCTGCGTTCTGATCGCACCCACTACTGGTCTGACTTTTTCTCTCGTGATACCACGCACGCTAGCGACGGCATTGTCATTTTCGTCAGGCAGGGCCTATCTTTTTCTGAACTTTCTACTTTCTCTCTTTGCTTGATCCCTACTCTAATTAGGTAGAGGTCAACATCTCTCTTAACAACTACTCCTTGCTCTCTTTCTTAATGTGTATGCTCCCCCCCCTCCCCCTATTCGCTCCTCCCCAACGGATGGCAGAACCGATTTTTTTTCTCCCTCCATTTTTCCCTCCTCCAGAAATCTCTTCATTCTGGGGGATTTCAATTGCCATTACCCCCTTTGGGACTCAAGAGTTACTTCCGACCCTTATGGGGAGGAAGTATTCGACTGGGTGATCTCTTCTGAGCTCCTCCCCCTCAATGACCCTGACACACCCACTCTTTTCCATCGCTCCACTGGCAGTCGCTCTTCTCCTGGCATCTCCTTTGCTCCTTCTTCTCTTGCTCTTTCTTGCTCCTGGGAGGTGCTACAGGACCTTGGCTCTGACCACCTACCAATTCTTCTATCTATCCCTCTCTCTCTGGTCTTTCGCCCCCCAACGAGCGCCCCCCTTCCTTCAAATTTCAGAAAGCTTGCTGGGATGGCTTTGACTCTTACTGTCCTTCTGCCGAGGAATACTAGTCTCGTTCCTCTGCTGCTGCTCTCTGGCACTAAATGCGGCCAAATCTTCCATTCCTTTCGGCCGCATCAAACGCCCTCCTAAAGCCTGGTGGTCTGCTGAGGTGGAAAGTGCGGTTAGTGAAAGACGCAAGGCTTTTGCTGCCCCTCACAGAAGTGATAAAAACCGTCGGGCTTACATCTTCGCTTCTCGACGCGCCTCGTTAGTCATCGCCAAGTCTGAGGCATGGCAGATGACTTGCTCTTTTATTTCACCTAAATCTGGACAATCTCTTTTTTGCTCTACCGCTGCCTCGTCTTTTTCTTCTAACTTCCCCAACTGTTCTTCTCCCAGGGAATTGGCTTCGGTCTGTGCCGCTTACCTGAGATCCCACTTTTCCGTTTCTTAGCCAAAGGCTCTGCGTAGCAGAGCCAGAGGCTACCTCTCTGAGCTCCGCCGAGCCACGTGCTCTGTGTAGTCTCACTCGTCCTTTTTCTCGCGGCTGCCTCCAACTTTTCCTCCGCCACTGGCCCAGACAAAGTTGCCTATCCCATGCTAAAGCACCTTCTTCGCTCTGGCATGAATTTTCTTCTTCACATCTTCAATCTTTCCTGGTCTTCACATTCCTTTCCTTCCATCTGGAAGACATCTTCTAATATTCCCACACACAAGATGGAAAAGCCTCTCGACTGTCCTGCTTCCTTTCGGCCTATCTCTCCCACCTCCTGCGTATCAAAGCTTTTTGAACGCATCATTCTATCCCGTCTTCTCTTCTTTTTGGAATCTAATTCCATTCTCTCTCTCCGCCAGGCCGGTTTCCGCCCTGGACGGTCTACTCTAGATCAAATTTTGTACCTTTCTCAGTCCATTTTGGATGGGTTTAACAAACCCAGGCCGGGCTCTCGGACGATTCTGTCTACGATCGATTTCTCTAAAGCTTTTGCCTCTGTCTGGCATCCCGCCCTTTTCCACAAACTCATTTCGGCTGGCCTTCCTCCTTGCTTTGCTCGCTGGACTCAATCTTTCCTTTCTGACAGGCGCGCTTCTGTGGTCATTTAAAATCACAAAAGTCGCTCCTTTCGAGTCCGTCGAGGTGTTTCGCAAGGATCCGTTCTTGGCACTGTACTTATCTTTCTATCTTAATGATCTTCCGGCATCTCTACCTTTTTCCATCAGCTGCTCTCTTTACGCTGACGATCTGGCCATTTGGTCCTCCTCCCTCTCGGTCCCCACTGCGGTGAAGGCCACACAAGGATCTCTGTTTCGATTGGAGCACTGGTGTCTTCCTCTCCATTCGAGCAAATGTGAGGCTTCCTTCTTTTTAGTGGATCCCCACCAAGCTAACCTCCTCCTACTCGGCTCCCGCTTCCTTTTCAATCCCACTCCAACTTTTCTTGGGGTCATCTTCGACCGCACTCTTTCCTTTTCTAAGCATGTATCTTTTTGCTGAAGGCCAAGTTTTTCCCACGTCTCAAGGCCTTACGCTGTATCTCTGCTTTCTCATGGAGCCCCTTTAAGGAGTCCCTCTCTGTTCTGTATAAATCTTTTCTTCGGCCCCTCCTCACTTACGATTCACCCGGATGGTTTCCTTTCCTAAGCGTTACAAATTTCACCAAACTGGAACGCCTCCACCGAGCGGCTAATCGCGCCATCACCAGCTGCCTCTCGTCCTCCCCTATCCTTCTTCTCTCCGGGGCTTTTTTACTTCCTTTACGAGTCACCCTGACTCATTTCACTCTTTTTTTCTTATGAGCTGGCTCTTCGTCTCCCAACCTCTTTTCCCATCTCAGGTTTGGCTAGACTAGGAGTGAAACCAAGACTCTGCAGAGCTTTTGCGTCCACCCACGCGCTCATGCTTCCTTCTACTTGTTCTAGGGAGGCTCTTCTTGCTTGCCCTCCCTGTCCTCCTTGGAATCTGCCTTCCTTCACGGCGGAGTCCACCCTTCCCACTCCATGCTCTCGCCCACCTTGACTCTCTCCCCCCTCATGATCTGGTGCTTTGGACTGACGGCTCTGTTGCTTTTCCTTTTGGCAGGGGCGGCTCCGGCGTACTTGCCAACTGCTCTCTCTGTGGCACTGAAGCCACTATTTCATTCTCGGCAGGCCCAGTATGCTCAAGTTTTTCCGCTGAAGCCTGAGCCATTCTGCACGCTCTTAGCTGGTCTCGGCAGTACCAACAAGTCTGCCATTCCTCTTCTCTTCTAATATCTGACTCTCGTTCTGTCCTCTCCTCCATCTTTCCTCTTATCTCAAACTCTGTGACAGGAACCGTCTTCTCTATCCTCCTGTTCTATCAGACTGCAATGGGTCCCCGGACACTCGTTTCTCCCGAAGAACGACGCGGCTGATGAGCTGGCCAGACGGGGAGTGCTACTTGCGCCCTCCGCAATCCCTTGTGGTCTCTCTCTTATCTTTTCTCGGACTAAAGGCGTACTGTCTCATCTAAATTTATTGACACACAGGTTCCCTTGATTTCCACCGAGGAACTTGTGCTACCTCGTCATGCTCGATGTGTTCTCTCTCGTCTATGTTGCAACGAACACAGCCTTCTTTTAGGTTCTTATCTCTCTAGGATTGGCAGAATCGAGAATCCTTCCTGCAGCGCCTGCAGACACTCGTCCCAGGACACCTCTCATCTCATTCTGCACTGTCCAGCTACGGACTCTTTGCGCCGCTCACTCTTGGCGACTCTGTCTCTCTACGACCTCTGGTCCATACCCTAGGGAGTTTCCCATGGTCTTCCGCCATGCCCCTGTAGGAAACAAGTTCCTTCGAGCAATAACGTGCTGACTAAATCCCAATTGCTGGGAACTATATGGCAGTCACAAGGAAGAAAGCACTACAGCAATATTTTATTCCATCAATTCGCGCAAGCTGTGGCAGATAATCAAAAATCACGTTCTTCTGCCACGACGATCAACAACGAACGAGAAACATGACAGACAACCAGAACACGTCCGTCCGCCACGGCGATCGACGAAGAAAGAGAGCACAATATCTCCGACCACATGGTCGGTAACAAAATCTGCACGCGACACCAGGAATTAGGTCGCTGCACACGTCTATGTAAACAGGGCACTGCACACGTCACATTAACAAAAATAACGGATAAACAACCTAATGGCGGGAAAGGCAAGCCGATCACCGAGCTACCAAGAGAAGACAAAAATAAACATAATCTAGCCCTAATAAAAAAGAAAAATAAATGTGTGTGATTTTAGACGCATACAATAATAAACAATACGCGTTGCAATATCACGGCTAGGTTGCCGGAAAGCCATGCAGGCTAGATTCCTGGCGTGAGGTTACATCGCCAGGCGTGCGGACTATAGGAGCACGATATACTTGAAACGGAGATAGCCGAGCGGCTACAAACCTGACGGTAGATACTTCGTCAGTTAACATTGCTTCATTAGCAAAATCATAGGGTAAAACAGCAAAGGTGCGCGAGCTGGGCGTCAAACTGGAGACGCACGAAGTTGCAAATTAGCAAACACAGCTCTTACATTAAACAACTAGAATCACACACATCAGTGGGAGCAAGGTGCCAAGTCACTGAAAGCAAACTAATAAAAAAATGTAAAAAAAAGACAAAAAGATGTTTGGCATGGCAGCTCGATGAAGTGCGAGGCGCGACACGCTACACCCCCATCCTTCGGAAGGGGTCGGGAAAACAACAACAACATGAAGATCGTTTAAATGAGAATCATGTTTAAGAGAACTGGAGAGTGTGACACTGTTTCGACCTATCAGGTCTTTTCCATGCAGTTGGTGACCGACAAGTAGCTAGAGGCGTTAAATAAAGCATGGCTTAGGCCGTCACACTTGTAGGACTTACTAGGTCCATTGTAGTGGATGTTTAAGAGTTTCAACAGTCTACATGTTTGAAAGGGCATCAGCAAAATCATACAAAGAAAAAGCCTTACAAATGTGATAGATGCTTAAGCAATGTTAACCACTTGTGGACGGTATTTTTTTCCGTTTAGTCGTAAATCCCCCCCTTCCCAATTGAAAACCATTGCTTTAGTGTTTCCCAAAATCAAGTAAAATTTCCATTTAGAACCTTAGCATATATAAACGGCATCCGTCTTTTTGCCGAGACTAAAAATGCGTATATATACGCCATCCGTCCACAAGGTTATGAGAAAATCCATACCAAATGAAAATCGTCGAATTATTAGTTATTTGATGTGAACCAAGTGGAGACAAGGGCGGAAAATAACTGGAGGTTTGTTGTTACGTTATTGCTAAAGATCAATTAAAGTGCATTTTTTTATCAAAAACTTTTACTTGGACAAATGGTTAAAACGCTTAAACTTATAGCCTTTAGTTCTGTGTAATAGTGTCGTTGCAAAAGACTGAAGAGTGATTGCAATTTATACATTAGGGGGGGAAGGCGGGTAAGTTGATACGGCAGGTGACTTGATACATCGCCTCCTCAGCTAATCGTAAAATATTTAAAGTAAAATATTGTCATCTTTTGCTAGCAAACTTGAAAAAAATTGTAGTGGAAAAGGCGCGAAGGTAGTGGACAAACTAGAAGAAGTTGAACTCCTCAAAAATGTCGTTAGTTGTAATTTGAGTAAATTTAAACATATCTTGACATTTTGTCCTTGAGAAACCGGATTGAGGTTTAAAAGCTGTAAAGTTAACCTGACTGTAGTAAAAAGCATAGGCTATTGGAAAAAGGGCACTTTTCTTATTATCTAAATTTACTGCTTAAACAAGGTAGCTGTCTTTCAAAAAAGTGTAAAATGGGTCAATTGATACATTTGTGGTTAGGTGAGTTGATACACTATATCAAATGACCTGCTCTCGCATAACGTGATTTGTTTTCACCTGAATGGAGTTACAACAAATTATATCGTTGCATGCAGGCGGAGATATAACGATAATGTGGTCAATAAACTACGGTACTAAAACAGCAGCCTATTAATTGGCTTCTGCGAGTCGTCTTCTTCTGAATCAATTGAGTGAATTGTAATGCCTCAAACGTATAAAAGTAAAACAAACAGAGCTTTTAGATCATCACTTGACGTGTTGAGAAGAGTTGCTGAAGAAGTAAAAAATATAGGTTCTCTTTATAAAACAGCTGCGAACTTCAATATTGATAAAATGACACTCTCTCGCTATGTCAACATTAAGTGACATGTTTCATGGCCTTACAATAGAGAAATGTAAACAAGTTGCTTACGAATTTGCAACAAGAAACAAGTTAAAGGTGCCATCTTCATGGGATGAAAAGAAGAAAGCTGGAAAAAGTTGGTGGCTAGGTTTAAAATCCCGACACAATTTATCCGTACGTTCTCCAAAACTAAGCTCACTTGGACGTGCTTCTGCGTTTAATAAATTTACTGTTAAAAGAGTTCTTTGACAATTTGGCAAAAGTATCGGATGAGTATAAGTTCACAGCTCAACACATACGAGGTGCATTCAATAAGATTCCAGACTTTTTTTGTACAGGCATTTATAATTGCCGTAAACTCGAGATATTTCAGTATGTTGTTACTATACTCCTTATGAGATGATTGACCAATTTTTTCTTGTTTAGGTGCAAATTTATAGCTACAGTAGGAATTAGAGTACACCTTACTAAATCCTGATTGTCACAGCTGGTGAATTTCAAAAATGCAATCTGGACGTGAGGACACATTAGAAGAACAATATGCGATCAAGTTCTGTTTTAAACTTGGAAAAACTGCCACGGAAACGTATGGTATGCTTCAGACTGCTTATGGACCATCTTGCATGAATCGATCATCAGTTTTTTCAGTGACACAAGAGATTCAAGGAAGGCAGGGAGTCCTTGAGGGATGATGAGAGATGTGGGAGGAGTAGGGAAGTCAGAACATCAGAGATGATTGGCTAAATAAACGATTTCATGAATAGGGACCGTCGTGTTTCTATAGAGACACTAAGCGCACAGTTTAATGTCAATGTGGGAGCTGTACACATAATCATTCGTGAGGAACTGAAGATGCGGAAGATTTGCGCGAAGTTCGTCCCAAGAGTGCTCCGGGAAGATCAGAGAGAAAGACGTTGCAATGACAGCAAGGAGATGGTCGAGCTCATTAATTCAGATCCCCAAGTTCTTGATGCCCTGGTAACCTGCGATGAAAGCTGGATCAATTGTTATGACCCAGAGACCAAGAGACAGAGTTCCCAATGGAAGCATGCTGGATCTCCCAGACCCAAGAAGGCCAGACAGAGCAAGTCCACCCAGAAACTCATGATGATCCCTTTTTTGACAGCATGGGCATAATCTACATTCACTGGGTTCCCACTGGAATCACAGTCAACAAGGAGTACTATATTGAAGTTTTAAGGGAGTTCAGGAAGAGATTCCGTTGGAAGAGCTCAGAACTCTTCGAATCAGGTCAATGGCATTTCCACCAGGACAATGCCCCAGTCCACAACTCCATCCTCGTCACAGACTATTTGACCCAGATGGGCATCAAGACGGTTCCCCATCCTCCCTACAGCCCGGACCTTGCTCCCTGCGACTTTTGGCTATTCCCAAAGCTCAAGGAAAACCTCAGAGGCAATCGTTATTCCACAATTGAGGACATGAAAGAGGCTGTGACGAGGGTCCTAAACACGCTCACACAAGAAGACTTCCAGGGGGCTTTCCAGAAGATGTTGGAACGGTACAACAAGTGCATTGATGTCGGAGGAGAATACTTTGAAGGGGACTAGAGTTTTTTGTGTGTACGGTTAATAAAAGTGTCCATACCAAAAAAGTCTGGAAACTTATTGAATGCACCTCGTAGATAATGTTGATGAAACAGGCCTAACTACCGTACAAAATCCTGGTAAAATTGTCACAGCAAGAGAGGTAAGAAATGTTGGATTTGTAAGGTCTGCTGAAAGAGGAGAACTAGTTACAGTTGTACACACAATTTGTGCCTCAGATAGTGTTTTGCCCCCCCTGCTTATTTTTTCCCATTTACATTATCGGGATCATTTTGTCAGAGGAGGACCTCAAGATTTATTGGACAATGCAGCAAATCTGGTTGGAGAATGAGGAGTTGTTTCCCGTTTATTTAGAGCATCTTAGCAGTCGCACCAGATGTTCATTGGACCACAAGATTTTGCTTCTTGATAATCACGAAAGCCATATACCGTTGAGAGTCATTAATAAGGCCAAATCGTCAGGCATTGTAATGCTTACTATTCCTCCAAAAACTTCACATCGATTACAACCTCTTGACGTATTAGTGTTTGGTCCATTTAAAAGAAGCTACAATAAAGCAATGGACAACTGGATGAGAACTTACGCTGGTTAAGCGCAACGGCAGGCATCTGACTGTGGTCCAAGTTAAAATGAGTGCACTCCATGTGGCGACTAGTCACTTCTATCATGATAGCTACTGAACGTAGATGGTGATCCATATATAAAGCCAAGTGTTGTTGGCGACTTTCTGTTTGAGGTTTGTAGTTGCTGAGGTTGCTACACAATTCCCCTCCTTAAGCACGCGCAGCTAGCGTAGACGTGGGTAAGGACAGAGGAAGTTGCTGAGGTCGCAACACTGGTAAAACTTTCACAGTCTACCAGGTTCCTGCTTTGGTAAAAGAAGCACAACTTTGTGCAATGGTACCAAAAAATATTTTATCTGAATTTAAAAACATTGGAACTTGGCCCGACAATCCAGACATTTTTGCTGAAGAAGATTGTGCAGCTTCCACAATCACCGATCGTCCAGCTCCAGATATTCAGATCCCACTAATTAACGATTTGCCAGTTAATTCTGCAAGGTCTTCAGCTTGCACGTCGCAGTCTACGCTCATCGGTGGTGGACCAAATAGTCGCACCATGCAAGGTGGCTCTTCAGTAGATGATGCAACTTCAAGTAGAGCAGAAAAAAACAATTTCACCAGAGCATTTTGCCGCTGCATCGTCAACGGTATATGTCTCTCCAAGTGATGTATATAGCATTCGGAAAGCACGACTACGTAAATCCAAGATTTTTGCAAGAAAAGGAAAGACACAAATTCTAACCTCTACTCCAGTAAGAGAAAAATATGCTTTGTTAAAAAAGCAAAAGGAAGCAAAAAATTTGGCCAAAGTAAAAAAGTCACCAAGCCGCTTTTTCGTAAGAAGAAAAAAATCGTGACATTATCAGAGAGCTCTTCCGAAGAAGAAAACATCCAAATGAGTATGATGATAACACCGATTGTTCGATTGATGACGACATTGGTGAAGGAGATTATGTTGTGGTGAATGTAACTGGAAAAGCAAGAGTAGTGCGATACATTGCTAGAATTGATGAAGTTCATGATGGCGAATATGAAGGCGTATTCCTCCATAAAGTTCCCAGCTGCTTAAAAGACGACTGCATTTCTTTCACTATTGACGAAGAAGATTACGCATCATTTTTTGCAAGTGATTTCGTATTCAAATTGCCACCTCGAGTCTTAGTTGGTGGTACCGCCAGACGAGCTAAACATTTGCGATTTAACTGTGACTTGAAAAAATGGAATGTTATCTAACAGCATTTTCACCACCAATTAATTTCAAACAGACTAATTTTTATTGTTGGCCTACACATGGCTGTTGTGAGTTGCGCAACAAAAGGAGCCGAATTTGTTTTTTTGTAAAATGAAATGGACAATTGGGACTAATTCTGTGTTATATTTGATTATTCAGTGTCTATGACCCACAAAGAGCAAAACATACTTGTTAACTTATCGATAATTGAAATACTTGTTAGCCAACTAAAAATTAAGTAATCCGCATTTTGTGATGATCAATAACGCTAGATAAAACCGCTTTGGTAATTTTAATAGTTTACACCAAATTTCCACTTGAGTTTTGTTTTTATGAGAATGCGCCCCAATTGTTATTTAAAAGATGCGTACCATCTGCTTGAAAAGTTATTGCTGAGCTGATTTGAATTAAAACGAAATGCTTGAATTTACTAATATAAATTGTTTCGAATTCTTTGTATAAAGACACAATCGTTAGTCGGCGATGCTGGTACTGCAAATACTGTGGTAATTTAACAACTGCATCAATCATATTCCATAGCGGAATATAAACTTTTCTTCAGGTCATGGTTTATCAAGTAGTCATTTAATGTAGTTTAAACATGGTTTCCTAGCAAGTTAGACGCAAAGTTTTTGTTGTATCAACTGACCTGTCTCATGTTTCAACTGACCTTTTAGGTGTCTCAACTGTCCTAATCAGGAAGGTGAGTTGATGCATTTGAAGAGCCGCATAAAAACTCATATAAGTGTAAAACCGCTTCTTTCAAGAACTCCATCGACGACACATAAATGTCCTAGGCCATAATGCAGTGTTAGAGAAAATATCAGGTTTGTAGCTTTAATATCGAAAAGAAAAAAAACTTTAAAAAGTGTATCAACTGTCCTGCCTTCCTCCTGTAATTTCTGGCGTGATTAAAGAGAAATTGGATCGACGTTTGATTTCTAACATAGCAATTTCGAAACCAAAGTCATTATATACTTCGTAATATCTAAGTTAAGATTGGAAAAATTCAAACGTGATTTACTATTGGGCTACAAGTGGCTTATCATCTTACAAAAGTTTTACCGCTTTTTACATTTAGATCGGAGGTCAAATGTAGAAGGATTGGTTGTTGTTGTTGATTGCCCGACCCCTTCCGAGGAATGGGGGCATGGCGGAAGACTATGGACCCCAGAAGCCGGGCAACTCCCTAGGGTATGGACCAGAGGTCGTAGAGAGACAGAGTCGCCAAGAGTGAGCGGCGCAAAGAGTCCGTAGCTGGACAGTGCAGAATGAGATGAGAGGTGTCCTGGGACGAGTGTCTGCAGGCGCTGCAGGAAGGATTCTCGATTCTGCCAATCCTAGAGAGATAAGAACCTAAAAGAAGGCTGTGTTCGTTGCAACATAGACGAGAGAGAACACATCGAGCATGACGAGGTAGCACAAGTTCCTCGGTGGAAATCAAGGGAACCTGTGTGTCAATAAATTTAGATGAGACAGTACGCCTTTAGTCCGAGAAAAGATAAGAGAGAGACCACAAGGGATTGCGGAGGGCGCAAGTAGCACTCCCCGTCTGGCCAGCTCATCAGCCGCGTCGTTCTTCGGGAGAAACGAGTGTCCGGGGACCCATTGCAGTCTGATAGAACAGGAGGATAGAGAAGACAGTTCCTGCCAGATCTGCCACAGAGTTTGAGACAAGAGGAAAGATGGAGGAGAGGACAGAACGAGAGTCAAATAATAGGAGAAGAGGAATGGCAGACTTTATGGTACTGCCGAGACCAGCTAAGAGCATGAAGAATGGCGCAGGCTTCAGCGGAAAAACTTGAGTATACTGGGCCTGCCGAAAAAGAAAGAATGGCCTCAGTGCCACAGAGAGAGCAGTTGGCAAGAACGCAGCAGCCGACTACAACATTAGTACCGTAAAATTTGGTTTCGACTACATCAGCACAATTTCTTTGGTTGCGGTAGAATTCCTATGTTTTGGGTATATTTAAGTTTGTCTATACTGGCATCGTCTATATCAGCACTTCACCGACATCGGCACTCTTCTTTGGTCCCCAGAAGTGTTTTCTTCGTTTATATCGGCATTTTCTTCATATCTCCAAACGGTAATTTTGTTTGTTTGTTTGTTTGTTTGCCCCTCCTCTTCTTCGGGATGGAGGTACGACATGAACGGCAAAGATTCATGCCGTCAACCTAATTGAAATTAGGCTAGGGGAAAGGGGAAAGGTGGCAGCCCATTTCGAACCAGTCTTGAGTGACTGGTAGCCTCACCACCAACAAGGCGGACTGCCACTGGTGGGTACCCAAGAGTGGTCTGACATGCTGGGTTAGCAACTTCACAATTGCAACCCGGTGAAGTACGGGAGGGCCGCCTGTCTGCCACGTAAAGGTGGAGGCGTCCCGTTAAGTGCCTTGCCCAAGGACACAACAAGCAAGCTTGCCGACTTGTTCTCCACACTATCCTTTTATATGCTGAGCGCCAAGCAGGGAAGCTGTAAATACCATTTTTTAAAGTCTTATGGTATGACTCGACTTAGGGAATGAACCTCAGGTCTACCGACTGCGAGGCGGACGCTCTAACCACTACACCATCGCGCCGGTCCCAAACGGTAATCGCTGCTATGAGCTAATTCTTACCTGCTAGTAATTCTTACCTGCTTATACAAAAAAAATTTCTGCGCAGGCAATTGCTTCACTTCTTCAGACGGCAGTCTCTGCTATTGATTATCTGCAGCTGTTTGGTTCGGTTTCTTTTGTTTTCTTCTAGTACACAGAAATACAGTATCATTTACTTTCCATCTATTTATTGACCTAATATGCAAACTCATAATCCGCAAAGCTGATTCAATCCCTAAGACAGCTGGTGCGGGCCGTGAGCAATGATTTACCGGTACGTGACCTGATTTATGGGATTCGCGACGATAAATTTGCTGGCTGTAGCCAATAAGGCTATGTTGGATTCTTTGGGTGAGTAAAATTCAGACATTTCAATTCGAAATAAAGTTTGTTCACATTTTGGATACATACTGACGATCAAGGTATGTTGAGAATCCTCTGGATCGATCAACCCAACATGAAAGGGAATATTACTAAATACAAATTCCAAGTGGCATCATATGGCCTACGCTGTGAGCCTAGTATGGCTGGATTTGCAATGCAGTATACCGAGGAAAAGAATCTGCCGCGCGTAAGTGATGATGTTGCACGACGCGTAGTGCATGATATGTATGTTGATGATTTGATCACGGGTGTCAATGACGTCTTTGAAGGACGCCGAGTCGTAAGGGAAATTTTAGCTCTTTCAAAATCAACTGGATTTGTGCTAACAAAATGGAGTTCTAGCAGCAGAGGAATCTTAGCCGATGTCGATGAGAGCGACCTTGCACCCACTATTAGAGACATTCGCGATAAAGACCTTGGATTAAGTGAAGCTAGCATGCAACATATTGTACTTTGGGACTCGTATGGGATACTAAATCGGATTCCATGTATATGAAGAGGCCGGTTTTCACACACAGTGAAAATATTTTTCTCACCAAACGTCAAGTAGCTGGTATTAATCATCAATTTTTTGATCCGCTGATGTGGTGGGCTCCGCTGTTTGTTCGCATGAAGTTGTGTTGTTCTCAGATTGTACAACAGTTGTCGGAATGGGATGAAGCTGTCCCAAAGAAATTGACAGCTCAATGGTGGAAAACAGTCCATCACTTCAAGGAAGTTGATAAAGTTCCACTACCTCGTTGTCGTATTCCATCACACGCTTGCGAAAAAAGTCATTACAAACTGCATATTGTAAACCTTGCACCTAATTGGCAAAACAGCATACGGGCGTAAGGGGCATTAACAATTTATTAAAATGAATATGCCTGGAAACAATAATGAGTATACGTACCTCCCAACCAATTTAGACGAGACTATCCCTGGACTCGTTTCGTCCTTTTGGACTCATCAGCAGGGCCCGTCCCGTCGCAAGCAAAAGTAACCCACTCATTAACGTTATCCTTAAAAAAAAATCCAACTATGCACATGCAGAAGCACTGAGACTTCAACCGACGACGCATTGCGTAGCTTAACAGGGCGGGTTGACAAATTGGTTGATTTTGGCTACATATCCACTGGGAGATCAGTTTACACGCTGATCTGAAAAAGCAGATTAAACGCTGCATATGTAGCCTAGCGCCTTGTCTTTGCAATGCCATCACGCTCGCGGCGAGTGCGTTGACAATTCACAAGGTGGGAGCCGGGCGAACTGCATATGTTTGCCGATAGCAGCAAAGAGGTTGCTGCTGCTGTTTTTTATCTTCGAGTTTACACAGGAGAACAGTGCCACGTTGCTCTCTTAGCAGCGAAGACTTCCATTCTTTGTGAACAAGAGGTAAAACGTCAATCAATTCCCCACAAAGAGATTATAGCCTTAGATTTGGGTGCTCGTTTACTCAGAGAGTGCCTTGAATCGACTGGTTTACCAATCAAAGATTACGTTTTGTGGTCGGAGAGTAAAACTGTTATTAGTTGGTGCAGCACGAAAAGCTTGGAACTCCGCGTGTTTGAGCGAAATCGTGTAGATTCAATTTTGAGGAACTGCAATGGAAAGTTGCCTCGTTACGTGTCAACAAAACAGAACCCCGCTGATGTGGCAACAAGAGGATGCCGTGTTGACCAAGATGAGAAATGGGAGTTCTGGATTAAAGGACCGGACTTTCTGTGGAAACCAGATTCAGAATAGGAGGATTTACAGTACAATTGTTCTGCTATTGACGCAGGTACGCTGCCAACCCCAGTGATCACGTTATCATCCACACCTACACTACCTCCTAATAATAATAATTTCATGGGACACACCCTGGATCGTACTTATAAGGTGGCTAAAGCTGTAAGAATCCTACTTTTAGTAATTAACTGTGCTCGCAAGTGGAAGATGCGCCTTGCAAGTCATCGTGGTGAAATGAAGGAAGAAGTGGAGCCTCATACTGCAAGCCTGCTACTCGTACGAATTGCCCAGCGTGAATCATTTGAAAAGATTATTGATCAAATGCAGAATGGATTGACATATGGAGAAACAGTTGAGCGTACGCCAAAACATAAACGAGAACGTTGGATAACCTCATTGATCGGATTTGTACCGTTTCTTGACCATAATGGCATTTTACGAATTGGAGGTGGCCTGAGCAATTCTACTGAATTAATGGACGAGCAGATGCACCCTGCAGTTCTGCCACGGCGGCATAAGGTAACTAAGTTGTTTATCATTGATAGACACACAAAGTTGGCTCACCGTGGAGCTGAAACTGTCCTGGCATCTTTGCAAAATGATGTTGGTTTAAAGCCTCTTGTCGGTATTGCTACTGTGCGACATTTTCTAGCCAATTGCTTTACATGCAAACTTTTGAGGAAATCAAGAGCAAGTCCACTGATGGCACCCCTACCTGAGTATCGGATAACCTCTAGGCAACCTGTATTCTTATCTGTGTCTGTGGATTATGCAGGGCCATTTGAAGTCAAAAGACATCGTTCAGTGGAGAAACGCTGGGTCTGCATCTTCGCTTGTAACGCAACCTCTGCTGTCCGTATCGAAGTCGTGAAATCACAGGAAACCATAGCCTTTCTCAATGCTTTCCGCAGATTTCAGTGTTTGAATGGTAACAAAACGAAACACATTCGTTCGGATTGTGCAACAACTTTTATTGGAGCTCGAAACATCATGCGGGAAGAACTGAAGTTGGCGGTCCGTGCATTTGAATCCTCAGCCGAACTAAAGCAATGGCTCATGAACATCGAAGTGATCTGGGAATTCTCCACGTCTGCGAGCTCCCACCATCAAGGCTTCATTGAGAGAAAAATTCGCACCTTCAGAGATGTGACTGAGGGAGTCTTAAAATTGGATAACACCAAGCGAACGCCCACCGATTTTGAATTACTTACCATTCTTCGAGAGATTGAGTATGTAATGAATTGCCTTCCTCTGTGGTGACATTCGGGGGATGAAGATTCATTAGAACTCCTGCGCCCAATAGACTTGATTGTTGGATTTTGCGCTCCCGGGAACGAAGGAGCATCTCTTTACCAGTTTGCTTCAAGAGACGAGTTTAGAAAGGGATATGTATACACTCAGAAAATTGCTGACCTTTGGTGGAGCAGACGTCTGTCAACGTATTTGCCGTCACTCCAACGAAGACAGAAGTGGACAACCGTCGAAGAAAATATCAAGAAAGGAGACGCTGTTCTCTTCATCGAGCAAACAAACCCGCTCCGAGCAGTTCACCCTTTTGCCGTTGTTACCGACACTAAGCTTGGCAAGGATGGACGTGTAAGATCTGCTACAATCCGAACAACTGACGGACTTATCCGAGAACGAGGCATTCGGAAACTAGTGTTGCTTCAACGGTCTGCTACCCCTGAAGATAGGAATTCAGCATCTCAATTCGACGTGTGTGACGATTCCGAACCAATTGTCGTGTTTGCTGGCGACCGCTCTGATGATGTCGACATAGGCGTAGCCAGGGGGGCCAAAGGGGCCATGGTCCCTCCCTGAATTTTAAGTCAAACTACAAAACAGTATCAAAAAAATAAAAACATAAATTTTTTTGCGCCTCTGCAGGTACATTAAAGTTTATTGTTGACTTTTAGCAAGGGGGTGGATCGTGTGTGACTTTTTAAGTTTTTAAACTTTCAAATGTTATCAAACAAGATGTGTACGTTTTACACACTAAATAGAGCCGAAGTTTTTCTTCTATGTCGCAGTCGACTGATGAATTGATAATCCAAGTTATGGTAATTGCAAGAAATAAGCGTCTCGCTGAGCGCTTTCTTGTTTTATTGCGATGCGGACCACTACAAAGACGTCGCTTCTTTTATCAGAACCTTCAACCTACCAGTGGGAGTCGTTTCCTTAAAATTCCTTAAATAGTGCGTTATACGTCACAATTGAAGTTGAACTATTAAAGCCGTTCTTGATAAAACTACATTAGATCAGTGAAATCGCATTCGCACTTTTTCAGTTTTGTTCAGCAATTTTTATAGTAGCGACGAGGGTAGTTTACGGAAGGCAAAATGCCGTTATAAGTAAATGACGTCACATTAAAAGTTGCAAAATTTGGCCCCCCTCTCAATTTTTTTCTGGCTACGCCCTTGAGAACGCCATCTTTGTTTAGTAGCTATCATGATAGAAGTGACTAGTCGCTACATGGAGTGCACTCGTGTGTTAACTTGGACTACAGTAAGATGCCTGCCGTTGTGCTACCATGCAGCCAGACAAATATCTCCGACGTCATAACGACAATGATGAAATGCTATGTCTCCTAACAAAAATACAGCAATATGTAGCAGATAAACCTATCTCAAAAACAAAACAACTGAAGATAAGTGACTTTTTTGCAATAAAGTAATTCAATAAAATGCAAAAATGAATAAAATGGTAAAGATCAATGACTATAATACAATACTTCTCATATACCGAATAAACTAGCACTTTCGGAATGATTTACAGTAATTCGTTTATATGGGCTGTTGCGTCTACTCCTGGAATCGAACCGGTGACCCGAGCCAGAATGAGAGGCTTAATTCTTACTGTTTTGTGTTTGCTCTGAGCCGGCTTGCTTGCTATTTGTTCATTTGTGTGTGTGTGTGTGCTTTTAAGAACAGCTAGTAAAATTACCACCCGCGTTGGCTTTTTTGAACAAATGTTGCGATTGCATTTGCTAAAACATTTGTATCAATCAAAATATTTCAACTTCGAAACTGGGCAAAAAACTTCTTTGAAATCGTTTTCTATGTTTGTTTTTTCGTTTTTTGGAATATCAATTATTTAGCTATATAACCCGTTTTTGGCTGTGCTTTTGCCACTTATTCAATAAAAAGGCAAAACGATACGAGCTGCTGGGGTTTAACAGCTGAGAAAAACAGAGGAAAACGCGTTTTGGCTCTTCTGTAGCGAAACTGATCAGAAGGCACAATTCTGACGCTACATAAAAGTTTCAAAGAAGTTTCTACACTCACCGGAAGACTTCAAGTTCGGGAAAATATGGAATCTATTTAGCGGAAAGATTTCAAGTTCTCGAAAATTACAAATCTCTTCCGGGAAGATATCGAAATTTAAAGGGCTTCATGTTGCTTCGACCAAGAATCTCTAAAGAATTCTGACAACATCGAAGTTAAGTGAATCTTTATTATTTTATAAAGCTGAACTTAATTTTCAGTATCACCTTCGCGCAGTAAAGTGTGGAAGTGTATTGTTTTTTTCTTGTACTACCTTAAGTACAAACCTTCGTTCAAGGATGTCAGGCCGCGATTGCAGCCTTTGAACCGTCTTTCGCCTAGAAATTAAACTCACGTAGATCAATAATTA
Organism: Trididemnum clinides; assembly: GCA_963675345.1. Lineage (NCBI taxonomy): Eukaryota > Metazoa > Chordata > Ascidiacea > Aplousobranchia > Didemnidae > Trididemnum > Trididemnum clinides. The sequence continues at coordinate 18,799,894 of OY776305.1, forward strand.
CTTATTTTTAAAAAATTTAATTTTTGCTGGTCTCGTTAGTTAGCTGTTTTGAATAATCTTAGTTGCGGTATCAGGACAAATACCCACCGGACAAATACCCACCGGACATATACCCCCGGACAAATACCCACCGGACAATTACCCCCCTTGCCAAATACCCACCGGACAATTACCCACCAGTTTTTTTTGTTTTGTTTAAGGGTTAGGGTTAGGGTTAGGGTTAAGGTTAGGGTTAGGGTTAGGGTTAAGGTTAGGGTTAGGGTTAGGGTTAGGGTTAGGATTAGGGTTAGGGTTAGGGTTAGGGTTAGGGTTAGGGTTAGGGTTAGGGTTAGGGTTAGGGTTAGGGTTAGGGTTAGGATTAGGGTTAGGGTTAGGGTTAGGGTTAGGGTTTTTCCTCACATTTCATCTTGTGGTGGGTATATGTCCAGGGGGTATTTGTCCGGTGGGTATTTGGCAAGGGAGGTAATTGTCCGGTGGGTATTTGTCCGGTGGGTATTTGTCCGGGGGTATTTGTCCTAGAATCCTTAGTTGCAGTTGCTAATTACTTATTAATCTACTGTATCTATCATAGATCGCCTTAAAAACTTATTTTTTGTGACAATGAATAGCAGTTACTGCTTTGATGCGCCTTGTGGTCAGGACCATTGTGTGACCTCCCCAGATTCAGGTCAGTATGGCAAAACTGCTGACCGGGATCAGGTAGGGGTTGCAGCTGCTGGTCGAGACCAGGTTGGGTTTGTACAGGTTCAGCGTGTGGGGACGTTCAATCAGACCCAGCAATTTCTTACCACACAATACACCTCAGTAGAGAGGCTCATATCACTAAGACGCCGACCCCACACTGTAGACGCAGTTAAAGCATTGCTTCCTGCCATTGAACAGTCCCATCAGAACTTGATGCAATTCTTAGTTAATGAAGTTCCTGTCAACTTAAGCGCCATTGAAAGTGCAAATAGAAATAAAGATGAATTTGATACACGAGTTAACGAATGGTTAACAACAGAGTTTCCTGCCTTTGATACACTTTCGGATGTTAGCAACCCATCTACCAGATCATTCCGTTCTAGTGTAATATTACGCGTAGCAGAGCTGAAGGCCTCAGCCTCTAAGTTAGCTCTTCTGCAAATTGCAGATAGGCACAAGGAGGAACAAGAATTAATTGCGCTTAAAGGTAATCAGGCACGGCAAGAGGCTGCTTTAAAGGCAAAGCATCAGCAGCAAGAGGCTCAACTCCGATATCAGTTAGCTTCGATGGAACTTAAGGCATTGGCTAACCAGGTCGACACTTTGAACGAGAATGACGGCCCGCCTGATTACAAAACCTTAACGACGCCTTTGCTCGAAACTCACGATAGTTCAGCACCTATGGATTTGATCGCCAATTTTCTATCGACCTTTGAGACCAATCATTTTAGATTGGCTGGTTTTGACCTGAATGTTGAACCCAAGATAAGTATTGCGTGTGACGTAGCTCCACATGTACCAGATTCGTCTGTTTCTTTTCCAGAATTCACGTCACAGCATTTGCCCACGCTGTTGAATGAAACGCCATTCTTTTCGGCACAAGTTCATCCGACGCTTTCTCGGGCAGTGCTGGTGTGCGCGACGCAGACTACTGCAACACTGCCTCGCTCGGAGCGGTATTGCGAGTCACGGCCTCGGGTGAGGTTTTCTAAGGCATATTCCTGTCATGGGACGCAGTGTGGATCGACACGGGTACACATGAAACCACATATGGGTACACAACGATCACATCCGACGTTGCCTAGGGATCACTCTGACACGACACAATTTCATATCACACAACCCCTTAACACTCTTTATACTATTATTAGCACCAG